>OX123197.2:11959445-13159445 GCA_944739405.2 Euclidia mi
ACATTTCGGTGGATGTTGGGAAAGCATGGTCAAAGTAATTAAAACGCATCTCTTCAAAGTTATAGGTCAACAGATCCTCTCTTACGAAGAGTTTTTAACTGTCCTTGCACAAGTCGAGGCGCTGATCTACTCGCGTCCGCTCACGGCATTGAGTAGTGACCCTGCATAACCATCCGCGTTAAGCCCTGCACATTTTCTGAACACAGTGCCATTATCGTCATTTCCGGCTCCTGAAGCAGACTCTTCAAGCTTGCTCCAGAGACATACTCTGTTGAATAAACTCGTGCAGTCGTTCTGGCGGCACTGGCGTGCGGAATATCTCCACCAGCTTCAGGCTAGATCCAAGTGGAATAGTCCTGCATCCCCAATACAGGAGGGTACGTTGGTCATCATAATACATGATAATGCTCCGCCACTTTCATGGCCGTTAGCCATCGTAGAGAAACTGCATACTTCCAAAGACGGTACAACCCGCGTTGTTATCGTGAGAACCGCGAAGGAGAGCTACGTGCGCCCTGTTGTACGTCTCTGTCCGCTTCCAACTCAGTGAGATCTAGCCTTTAAGTATTTAGTTTGTAGATTTCGTCATAATTGTTTCGCTAAAGTTAATTTATATTAATTTTAATATCATATCGCTGTCTTAGCCTATTGATGGGTTATGCGGTAGTACATCCAACATAGCTAAGTTCAATTTTATTTTTTTTAAAGGCAACCCTTTCGGGCCGGGGGGATATGGTAGCGCCATCTACCTTTCTATTGATAATTAATTACATCAACGTCAATCGTTCCAAGCTTGCTTGTCCAATACGAGCGATCCTTTTTATTCCCTCCCTTTCTCCCAAAAAGCACGCTTATCGCTGATTCGTCGCCGAGTCCATCGACGCGCGAGACAGTTAAGAATCATCCGTGTCACGCCCAACGCGCGTACCTGATACCGCCATATTTTACCGCTTCTATACTATAAACGCAACAAAACACCCCGCAGGTGAAGTGAAGTGATTTGTGTAGTTCTGGATTGGATCAAGACGGAGTGATCAGCTCACAGCCCGACTCCTCGCTGATATAGAAGCCAACGACAGCCATCTTGTCGAGCCGAGAGAACGAAGGTAGGTGTGCTGCAAATCCCATTCCTACCAGTATCTATAACTCCCAACTTCCAATCCCTTTTCCTATCCTAGGCGATCAGAACTCGCCCTCATATAGTCCACAATATTAGTATTTTCCCAAATCACCTTGAACATACGGTTTCGGAACATCAACGTCAATCGTTCCTCGCTTGCTTGTCCAATACGAGCGATCCTTTTTCTTCCCTCCCTTTCTCCCAAAAAGTACGCCTATCGCTGATTCGTCACCGAGTCCATCGACGCGCGAGACAGTCAATAATTATCCGTGTCGCGCCGAACACGTGTACCTGATACCGCCATATTTTAACGCTTCTATACTATAAACGCAACAAAACCGCCCGCGGGTGAAATGAAGTGATTTATGTAGTTCTGGGTTGGATCCAGACGGAGTGATACGCTTACAGCCCGACTCCTCGCTGATGTAGAAGCCGACGACAGCCATCTTGTCGAGCCGAGAGAACGAAGGTAGGTGTGCTGCAAATCCTATTCCTCCCAGTATCTATAACTCCCAACTTCCACTCCCTTTTCCCATCCTAGGCGATCAGAACTCGCCCTCATACAGTCCACAATATTAGTATTTTCCCAAATCACCTAGAACATACGGTTTCGGTGCATCGCCGAACCAATAAGTAAATACTAAGGATTTAATGCGAAAACACATTGTAAAATTGAAATTTGTGTGTGGCTTTGACTTTTTTGATTTATGTATAAAGTTAAGTATACATTGTTAGCAATAGCTATTGCATACTTTAGAAAAGTATCTTATCATTTGTTAATTTCTATTCTGTTAATTTTTGTGTGAAAGAAATAAAAATAAATTATTGTGTTGCTTTGAATCTATTAACTTTTTGTTTAATTTTACTCCGATGCTAGAAGGTTATTCAGAACAGGGTAAAAAGAGTGTATGTGTGTGTTGTGTATGCATTTCTCTTTCAGAGCCGGGGATGTATCTATTTCAGGTAAGTATATTATATAAAAAATATCATGTGTTGTCGGATTTTTTCATTACCGTGGATTGATTCTATCATTCCCGTGGCAGATCTGCGATAAATAACGCGGCAGTTAATGCTTTTGACACAGCAGTATTCTTAACGAACAACCAAGACTTAGCGACAATTAATGTCCCTGATACTGTTTAAAAGTTAAGAGCTGAAAAGACATAAGAACAATTAATGTTGTTCATTCGATTTACCACTTCACAGATAAAAAATAAATGGACGCGGGATGGTACATTGCACTTGGGTAAAGCGATATTTTATGGATTTTAAAATGTCGGCAAGGCCTTCGTTATGGAAAATACAAGATTTTATCAGTTTTATGTTAGACAAAAATACATATAAAAAAACGTTCTTTACAGATGACTTTTATGATCACTCCAATAATAACGGCCCTGACCGAAGAAACTAGTATTAAGACAACTCTGATGAGACCGGTAAACGGAACCTGGGCTTCAAGGCGAAAAGTTTTTGATGCAAGCTTGATAGCGCAAGAACTATGATGATGATTGTAGAAATATGCATTTCATTATAAAGACATTAACAACGGAATACAAGATGCCATAAGTGCAAAGCTTAATTAATGATAGATACCCAAACTTTGTATCTGCGAATATCTCACACACAGTTTACTTCCAAGAGTTTACGTAACAAAAGTTTAAATGTTAAAGAAACATAATTTATTTAGAGCATACATCGCCATATGTCGCGGGATGAAGTCACGAAGTTGTGCAGAGCTTGTATATGTACAATCATCTCGAAAATACTTATTTCAGTGGTACATTGGATGTATAAAATAGCTCATTTATGTCTGCAGAGTTGCATCTACGGTACGTGTACTGGGGTTTTGTTAGGTCATAGGTTTGGTCATAAGCAGAGCAGAGACGAAGCTTACTTTTTAGAAATGTTTCAATAGTTCCTTCTTGAAATCAGATAGGAATACGACTCATATGGAAACGTGTCATCTTTAAGACCTGCAGTATTATTTTTGTTAAATCCTTTCAATAACTCAAAAGGATAAAACTACATAACGTAAAAAAACCTTGAAAGATTATGCATACACTAATCTTAATCTCATTCTGAGAATTTTATGCGGGCAACTCCAATAACAACTATCTCAAAGGTCAATAAATATCTGCAAATTAGTAAAATCTTATGCCACGAAACTGTCAATCTAATTTCCATACAAAGCTCTACTCCTACTTACAGGTGAATAACATCAGATGTGCACTTTCTACATTGTACGGATTAAAAATTTCCCCGCGATTCAAAAGCGCAGTTTAATATATCGTAATATTATTCTAAGAGATGCAAAGCCTTAAAAGATTTCATTATAAATCCCTCTGTCAATGTGTCAAATGGCTTGTCTACTATACAGAAATATGTATTATATACGATATTAAATTGTTCATACGACGCTCAACAGATGAAGTGGGATTGTTTTATAATCGTTGTTTGCGTGAGTTGTTAATTTTGCGGTCTCAGTTTAAATCTTCACATATTATGTTAGAATGTTTTTTTTTGTGGAGGAATTTTTGTTAGCTTGCTCTTGCAAGAGAGAAAGATAGTCAAACGCGGAGACTTTTTAGAAACGTCTGTGAACTTTACACCAAAGTTTTGGTCATATATAAATTACTCTGATTATGCTTTTTTATTGTTTAAAGTAAATTTTATTGTAGTGGTTCTAGAATATCCCGATAAGCGGCAATAGGCTCGCCACCTATTACGTGGGATCAAAACACTGGCGAAAAGTGGGCGTTTGATATGCCTCCGCCTACCCCTTCGGGGAAACAGGCGTGAGTCTATGTTTGTATGTATGTAGTTCTAAAAAACTATCACTTTATTTCAATGATGAAAAAAAAATATCTTCTTTAAATATTTTCTTCAATGAATTTAGGAATATTGTAGGTACTTGGTATTTTTTTAAATGACTTGATGTATTAGTATTAGAAATTTAACTTTTAATAGGTCTCATCTTCATGTCTGTTCTGAGGATTAGTTGTCTATGCTCACTTGACTATCAACAAAAACGTATGCCACGCTATCGATTACAAAATGTTCACACTTTGGACGTTTTATATCGGTTGGCCACGACTATTTAATAAAGTCTTACCCATCTAGTAGTAAGAAAGGGGCTTGTGACTAGCAGTGGGCAGTTTATATTCAGGACTGATGATATGTCTAGTGAGTAATAATACCATCAGACTGCCATGCATATCGGGTTCGAATCTACGGTGGTTGCCACTGACTTTTCGGAGTTATGTGCGTAATAAATACTTGCTCCCGGTCCCGGCTGTCAAGGTGATGACTGACAGTCGTTATAGTCAGTCAGTGGCATCAGTACCTATGAATATATTGGAATTTCACTTTACCTTTGGGTTGCAGAGGTCAGGCAGGCAGTCGCTCTGTGGTAAAGGTAATATCCAGTCAAATCCGGTTAGACTCATAAGCGGACAGGTCTTAACAGGGATGGACTATGAATCATCATATCTGACATATCAATTGCAGATCAGTTACGGTTCACATAATTATTTTCCAAAATACTAGTTTAAAAAAAACAAATGAGACCTTGAGCAGTTAGCTATAACTGTATGACTAGTTTAAAATAAAACAAAACGAATGAGACCAGAACAGATTCAGATAGAAACGTTATAACTTTTCTCGCCGCCTGTACCCGTCTGTACGAGTACACGAGTTATAAAGTTCAAAGGGACCTCTCCGGTTTGTTTTGAAATATTTTCTTTATCTAACATCAAATATGTTCCTTCACTGGATTTCTACGTGAAAATCCTGTTATCTCCGTGATCGAATTTGGTTTTATTATGAAAAACGTTATGATGTTTGTAGAATAAAATATACTTGTTAGGCTCGGGAAAAGGAAGAGTTTTGTTAATAGGAAGGAAAGGTAATATTAATAAAGAAAGTTGGTGATACACATGTCGTGATGATGACAGATACTCAAGCAGGCATGTATAATTTACATATTATATCAACTTTTAATTAGTTTTCCCTAACTGATCTAAAGCCATACTGTACTCTATTTTACTGTGTAACATTCAAGTAGAACCCAAGAAAATACTAATGTAAGTAAAGCTAGGATAAGTAAAGTATTATTAATCTCGTGTTCAAATTTGGTAACTTGAACCTTTTACAAGGAAGATTAATCAGTTTTTAGTAAAGACTCTGAGGGACAGAAAACTGAAATTTCAATTCTTATTCATATATCAGTTACAAGGGAGAAACTATGGAAGGAATCACTTTAGTCTGGAATGTAGGTAGTAACGATACTTCTAGTATAACAGTCATGTAATTAAACACATAATGCGTTGAAACCACGGAGAATGCATCATATTAATTGCACTGATGCATTAGTAAAAAATAAAAGCAACCGACCCATACACCACTTGGATAAAGTGTCATACAGTTCTTACCTAAACCATTCAATATTTTATCAAAGGCACCAATTGGTAATGCTGTTTAAATTTTTTTTATTAAGACTACTACTAAGCAAGATGACATTTATGGCGTCTCCAAATTAATCGCGGACAATCATTATTATGAGATATTATTACGAACCTTTTGTGAGGGGTACTAAATCGACGACAATTAATCAGAAATGAGGAAGATGGAGCGATACGTCCCTATCATTCACTTTCCCGAACCACCAGAAAAAAATTTATAGCAGGCGCATTTTTAAACAATTTTTTTACATAAATAATGTGAAAAGTTTACCGTCCCCTGACAATTCTTGGTATTGACTTAAGTATTTCTTCGTAAAAAATCTTGTAACAAACGACTTTTGATTTGTTCGCAGTATTTACAGGCGTAATTTCAACGACCGTTTGTGATAAGAACTCTGGGAATGTTATAAATATAATATTAGTACCTTGCGGAGGATTTTAAGGTTGAGTTTTTAAGCCACGATTCGTTGAAAAAAGACAATCAGGGAAATTTACTTTTATTTAAAGTTCTATAGAATAACATTGTCTAAATGACGGTAGCAACACACCTGCTGAAAGTTGGGCGCCGAATTTTTAGTGTCTGGTTGGTCGTAATATTCCATTAGCAAGTCACATAAAACGCGCCGAACAGTCAGCATTATGTGTCTGGCTGTGGCTAACATTCGATCGTGTTAAAGTCAGTATCGAGTTGATACTCGGCATGTATATTTTTGAGGACTTAGAAGCGATTTCCGGAAATTGCCACGGAATCGGGCAGTTACTGTCAAATAAAATAAAAATGTGCGAACGCTATAAGACTGCAGTTGGTTAGATATGTATGTGTATCTGACAGCGGATAATATCCATTTTAAGTGACATACAAATACCATTGAAAGAAGAATAAATGCTGTAGAAATGTGAGCACTGAGTATGTGTGGTGTATCTTTGACCGACAAAGTAAACCATTGTGTGATAAAATAGTGTTGTGGGGTAAAAGAAGATGTAGTGACAAGCATTGAGAAAGGCATGTTAAGATGGTTTGGTTTTGGTTTTTTGATGGATGGTTTGAGAGAATGGATGACGACAGACTGACAAAGAAGATTTATGAGGCAAGTGTGAATGGGACAGGACAAGAGGGAAGACCTAGGCGGACGTTCCCTGACCAGATTGGAGACATCCTAAAAAAAGGACAGGTCAGAAGTACCCTTAACAGAAGAGCACGCATGAGAAACTTGATGGGAGTGAATGAAGCAAGTCAGGATCGTTGCAAATGGCGTTCCGTAGTCTCTGCCTACTCCTCTTGGAAACAGGCGTAAGTCTATGTATGTATGTACAAATAACATTCCACGTAAAAGTAGAACTGAAAATACCTTATGTACAAATAATAATTGACCGATATATCAGATCGGCCGATATTTCGGTTAAAAATTAGAATAGGTCCCCAAAGTACCTACCCTCGTTAAGGCATTCGCAGAACAAACCGAATTTTTGCCAATGCCTCATCGAAGGTCAATTTATTTTAGACATATGTATGTATTATGCTCTGCTTTTTAACATGTTTGTATATACATAGGTACCCCGGTCCTTGGGAGCTGCGGATAAAATATGGAAAGTATCTTCAAAGTTACTCTTTGATTCAGCCATTCTCCTTTGATATAATACATTTTTTGCAAAGGCACACTGACAGTAGATATACTTTAGTATGTTTGTATTATTTTTTCTGTGTATTTAAAATGTCAGAACAAAGAAATTGTGTTCTTTCCAATCGATTGAAATTCATAGCATTAAGAGTATCTAATATTAGGTGTATAAGCATATTATTGTTTGTATTTGAGGCAGCGATAGCCTAGAGGAGATACCAACAGACTGCCATGCAGAGGGTATCGGGTTCAAAGCCTAGGCGCGCACCACTGACTTTTCGAAGTTATGTGCGTATTGAATTATTAATTATCGCTTGCCCCGTGCTTCGGAGAGCACGTTAAGCCGTCGGTGCCGGTTGTCACGAAGATGTTTGACAGTCGTTATAGGGAGTCAGTACCTATCTCTGAATAAACTGACACTAGTCTAAGCCATGGCATATCGCTATCCCTTTGGGTTGCGGAGGTCAGACAGTCACTCCGTGAAAAAGCTAATATTCAGTCAAATCCGGTTAGACTAGTAAGCGGACCCCGGGTTGAAACTGGGATAACGCTAGGAGAAAGATGTTATTGTTTGTATTGTGTGATTCTGTGGACAATTTTTCAATGTTTTATTATTATATAATTTATTATTATGCTTCTTCAAACGTTGTTTAATTTTCTAAACATAAGTTTAGCGTAATGTTTCTGCAAAATATATTTCCTTCTCCATTTGAATAGTGTCGTTGAAGGAACATGTACATATCTTTGTGTTGTATTAATAGTTTTTTAAAGACAACTCCCACACTGGAAAGAAATTGTGTCGCGAGGGCCTTACAAATCACATCTAGACTCGTAACAACAATTTATGAATCATGCAAACATTGTCTCGTGTGGGAATCAAACCCGCCGCACTCAGCACAGTATCATGTGAGGCGGCCGCTAAATCCACTACGCCAACCAGAGCAGTATGCAATAAGTAATGCAGTGTTATATCAATCAGCACCGCCTTCGAGATAACATAATTATAATCTTTTCTATTTACTACATAGTTTCGAGTGAAAACAAATAACTAGAAAACCCTGCTCGAACTCGTCTCGAACTTGGAACAAATAGTACCCCCCCGCGTCGAATCACGGAATTAACGTGTTCAGTGTTGAATATTTCACACTAATGCTTCGGATTGAAGCATGAAGGGTGTTCGGCATTTTATTGATGGCGTTGCCTCAGAATTTATTGCACATCGCATGGAGGAAGCAGAACGAATTGCGTGAACTGATTAGATAATGCTTAAGGATGTTGAGCCTGGCCGATTAACGAGCCTGCAGCCTACCGAAGGTGATACGGTAAGGAAAACGAATTTCTTACTCTGCGTGGTGCGTACTTTGGGTTCTTTTGATTTTTAACACACAGTGGTGTTTTTAGATATATATGCTTTAAGGTTTACAGACAAGAAAATTACACTTCATAGGTCTCAAAAAATGTTGTTACTGCATGAATGGTGCCAATCTACTGGAGCCATTTCTCACGAGGAATCGACGTAAATTAACATGTTTAACTTGGCTCTGTAAGTGGCAGCGGTGGAAGTCAAATATCTATTTCCATCTTCTTCTGCGTTTGGTTAGCGAGTAATACCTGCCAGTCTCGCGCGGTTTATAAGCCATGGTTAAGCCATCAGATTAGTTTGTTTACGACCTATATAATACAAAAAATATAAACTTACTGAGAAATATTAGATAAATACTAAGTAAACAATGAGACTAAATTAAATTATTTCTATAATGCTTCATTTAGAACATTTTTGAAAATGTTTTACAAGCACAAAAGCATTTTGACGGTACCAGAGACCTCCTTTGTTGTAAAACCAATACTTTATCTATTGGATAATCACCAACTCAATATCTCGCCAACAAGAAACTTCGCACCTTAAGTAAAGCTATCATGGAGTAGTAATACAGATTTTTCGACATCCAACTTCCAAAGTGAGGACTGAAGGAAATCATTTATAACTTTCATCCTGAACCTCTCTAATATCAAAGACACTGTAACGTTTATTACGACACGTTAACGTTCTATTTTGGATTCGGATTAAGACCCCGAAGAGGAAATTTCGGCTATCCGGAACTCCTTAATTAGGGCTACAAATAATATTTCTCTGCTTAGATCACAATTCGACCAAAACCTCTATTCGCGCACAGAATCTATTCTCGACGATATTAACTTTAGATTGAATAGACCGGATCTGGACCGCCTTTCTGATACCGACTCGGCTGAGATAGTTTCGAGCAATTACCGCAATCAGTTAGCTATTTTTAAATCTTTGATTTCGGGTAGATCTGAACTAACTTCGCACGTAGTACAAAAGGACTGTATCTACCCCCGTCGTTTCTGACGACTTTAAGTACGATCGTAAATTGTTTTCCGAACTCGCTAAATTTAAATATAATGGCAAGTCTTGTGTTCGCGGATTCATTGAAAAAATTAATGAGTTTATGCAGGCTAGGTGTATTCCCGAAAATAAAATGTTACTATTTGCTTTTGAGATATTTACGGGCGATGCATTGTTCTGGTATCGTTCGCTCAAAGAACAGGTTTCTAGTTGGAGTGAATTGTGTTGTCTTTTGAAGCGTGATTTTAGCCCGACTGACTATGATTTTAAAATTTTAAACGAAATTAGGTTTCGCCTTCAAGCGGAGGACGAAAATATAACACTTTTTGTTGCTAAAATGCAGGATATGTTTTCTCGTCTTGATGTGGCTATTAGTGAGTCTGAAAAATTTGATATTTTGTTGCGTAATGTCCTACCATGTTACAATCAAACTATTTTAACGGCTAAGGTGGCCGATATCCCTAGTCTCGTTAGTGTCTGTCGTGAATTTGAGACCTTTCATAAACGAACTAAAGACCATCGGGAATCTTCCAAGGCCACACCCAATATCTTGTTGCCCGAGTTTGCTCACCAACCTCAAAAACCGATTTTTTCTAATTACAAACCAAAAAATTATTATAATAATTCTAATAAAAACTTTAACGCTCCACCACAGATAAACGCTATCAACTTACCCACATCACACCAATAAACGTTACACTGGCGTTGTTACGTTGTGTAATTGTACAATTAAAATAATTTCCAAAACCGTTACTTAGTCTAACGAATTTGGGTTAGAAAAGAAGTTATAAAAGTACATAAGATGTGGCGCAAGCCTTTAGTCGACTATATTGACCGATTTATATAAGCTTTAATGCGTTACAATTTATTTAACACATTTAGAAACGAAAAAATCAACGACTTACCGACTGTGAACACACTTACACACAGAAACACAGAAAAACACAGAAAAAGGAAGCGACCAGAAGCCGAGTCAGATGCCTGAGCCCTTAAAATTGTTTGGCGCCAGTGTAACGTTTATTGATGTGATGTGGGTACCTGTACCTAATGAGTACCTAGTAGGTGTACTGGAGAGATAAATTAAATAATTATTGTTCGTTACAAAATAGTATTTATTGGCAAGCGTTACACATAATATAAACCCGGTAGCAAGAGGTAAGAGCTAAGACCTAGACTCAGGGCAGGGTAGACAGGCAGGCAGGCTGACGAGACTTCGGTGCTCCTGGACAGGAAGAGCACTTAACTGCAGCGGCGGTGTCCGGAGTCCGAGAAGGGAGATTCGCTGTCGCGTCGCGGTATTTATGTGCCGCAGGTAAGCGAGGCGGCCAGTCAGAAGTAGTGGGGGTACCGCGACGACTACCACGTCATAACACTAAAATGTTTTTATCCCATCTTACTCTTCTGAGACTATTATAGACTCTATATCAACGTCTTAACACATTGACTGCTGGAAACGTATATGGTGTGTCCCAAGTGTCGGATCCTGCGATGCGGCTAGCCCACAATACTCGTGTTTAGGGAAAAAATATACAAGCGTGCTGCCGAAACACGCGACGCGTGAATCATACCCATACCACACATGTGCTGACGACCACTCATGTGTGTTTTTTTTGTATAGCAACTCGTACGTCGCGTGTCGCGTCAGCACAGACACACGCTCGACCTACACGCGCGTTGCGTGTCGTTAAGCACGAGAGGCTGGGCACGCTCTGCGGGTGCGGATACACGCAGGATATGCGTACTGGCCGCATAGCAAAAGGCCGTCTACGAATCTTAGGCCAGCAGTCAATGTGTTAAGACACAAATTTCGGTAGCTTTTGCCTTGTGTAGTTCAGAATTTATTACTGAAACTGCATTAGGCGTATGGCTGCCAATTGGTTTCTGGCATTGAAAAGTTTTGCAAAGCCCGTGTCTGTCTGTAGGAGTGCAGCAAATTGAAATACTGTCAGATGCAGATGTTATAGTCAATATATGTGTTATTTTCTTATACCCTTTGATAATACATACGTAGGTATTCGTAAGCACATAAATATGATGCCTCCGGGGTCCGGGCCTCCGGGGGGTGGATAGCGTATGCAACTGCTGATCGGAGGTCACGGGTTTGATTCCCAGGTCGAGCAAAAGTGTTACTGGGTTTTTCCGAATTCTCAGTAGCAGCACGGAGTCTGGTGATGTGCCCGTTAACGGCAATTGGCTTGCCTCCTATTACCTGCATCCTAAAATGTATGGCGAAATGTGGGTGTAATATTACACCCCTGCCTACCCCTTCGGGGACACAGGCGTGAGTCTATAAAAATATAAAAAAGAAAAAAACTTCAAACCAAGCGCATGAACTGTCATACTTATGTTATCACGAAGGAATATGCCACTTATTCAAGTACAGTATACAACTAAAATACAAGTTACTTACTCATTTCTTCTACGCAACCAATTCAAACAGACTGCGTCTAAAAGATTAACATCACAAGTTAATACAGTAACAAAGCCAAAATCTCCTAGGAGACTTAAAACTTTACGAAGTTCAACATAATAAGCTGGTATACCTCCTTGCTCGGCAGTGCCTTTTAAAACCGTCCGGCTTGCCTAATAAATTATTATTTTAACTTGCCATTTCTCGTTTTCATACCAAATTTTGCTTTTGAGCTGTAACATACGTTCTAGGTAAGTTGCTGTGGGAATCGAAACTACGCTCTTTGAAATGATAATATCAAAGACTTGACTAAAAAGTACTTGGATCGGGAATGCTGCAGTCAGAAAGTCGACGTCTAGTTTTATCGAAGTTTCCGGCTAGTGTGGTTAGCTGTCAAAGTGAAGTGAAATAATTTTAAGCGAATGTGGGATGAACATTTTAATGATCGCTTCAATTCTCGATAGTCGGCACGTTCCTTTTGTTAATGGATTGAGATTTTAAATCTTTCGCGTACATTAATTTAAATTTTGCTATACTTACTGTTGTTTTCTTTTCAGAGCAGACAGTTTGACGTTTATTGCGCCATACTTGAAATTCTATTTTTAATTAACTGTTATTTTAACAAAGAGTTTTCAATAAAACGAAAACGAAAGTAGGTACTATATATTGTACTGAATAATAATTAAGGTTCAAAAATAATTTGAAAGCATTATGCTGAAAACAATAAACTACTGCAAATGGAACCAAGATGTCTCATCACTGAGACGATCAAAGATATTTTGACTGAAGTGGTGATAAACTGACCACATTTGTCGCAGAACCCAGTTTTCAATTGGTAGCCACGTCTAGGCTAACGTAATGTTGGAAGCCCCTCGACCAGATGGAACGAGAAGTTAAGAAAGGTGGCTTATGACGACTGCATGACGAAAAGAAAAGAGCGGAACTTGTGGCGTACACTGGTGGATACCTACGTTCAGCAGTCAAGTGGACTATGACTAGGCTGATGTGATGTGATAAATGATTAAAAAACATTAAACAGGCTGTTATGAGGTATACTGATTAAAAACCTTACCAAAACCTACGAATTAGATTGTGATTGTGAAAGAAAATGAACGATGTTTGACCTAAACATGAAACTATTGTAGTAAATTTTTGCATATATTGGACACACAATTTCATGTTATAACTCAATCAGCTTTTATATTTTTGAAAATGTTTATAAAATAAACTTTAATGTAAATATTTTTTATTCCTTTAAACTACATGGATACACACATACAGTTTTGCCATGTTTCTTTGACTAACCATCCGGATGTCCGTAGTTTACCCTGGGGGCCTCAGTCTCTACATTCTCTCCAAAATTTCAGCTCTTGGGGTCTACTATGTATGTACTATAAAGAACTGATATTTGATAAGATTGTACATATTGAATATATCTACAAAACCAATTTAATATTGTTGTTTTTGGATAGACATTGTTATAGGCAATGGGATACATACTTTTTTCCTTAAATTCTTTATAAGATGGGTATTTCAAAAACATCACAGATTTATTTTATTAATCAACTTAATGTACACGAAGGTTATACAGGTGGTCTTATGCCTCGAGCGTTTTCTCGCATTCTAGCTTAGAGTGGCGCAGAGTGGTACTTTTCTGTTACACATCCAAATAGTACGGTTTAGTCAGTGTCTCGGAGAGCACTTTATGCCCTCGGTCCAGGCTGCCGCAAAGATCTTTGACGCTGTGGGGATTCAGTACACAGTACAGTAGTAAAATACTTTCACCGGTCTAAACCACGGTAAAGCACTATCCTTATGGCTTGGGGTATATATCTTAAATTCGATTTATACTCTAATTCAATTGGCTGGCGAAAATTTGATATTGTGACAAAGTCTTAGTAAGTGCTACTATAGAGACTAATATTATGCGTGGTCCAACACACATATTTCTGGTAAACAAATGATTGCTTGCTTAGGGTGGAAAATTGTCGTGGCTATTGTGAACCCCTACTATTTAGTTTATGTACGTACGTACTCACATAAAATCCTATATTTATATGTACCTATTTATTTATTATGTATCTACTTAATAATTGTACGCTGTTATAAGTGGTCAATAAATGCTTTACTTTAAGTAATAAGTGAGTAAGTAAGTTACTTACTTACTTATTTGTGGCAGTCGGTTTTACTATAGGCTCGCCTCTGTATCGTCAGAATCTCAATATAGAAATATTGTGCAGAATGATTCAGTTACACTCTTGCTACACCACCGGGTCGACAACATATCAAAAGAGTACGCATAATCAGGACTTTATCATGAAAAATCTAGTATTTTCATCAATTTTCCCTTACTTTTACAGCGACATGTACAATATACATAATTTAAGAACACAAAGATAGGAAGATATCTGTTTAGTACATATCCAAGTCACGGAGGCGCTGATACGTAATGCTTTTGTTAACAAATCTTTTATCAAAGGTAGCTTCGAGAAGTCTTGTTGAATCAGTAGGGTTCAAAGTTCAAGTTAATATTATGATTGTTTTATTTTATAATATTGTACAAAGTTCTTTTGTGACATATTCATTATCATTACTTGTAAAATAAAGTAACAATGACACAGAACGGACAGCAGACAGACAGACAGATGGCGAATCTCTAAGAGTTTAGATTTTTTACTTTTTTGGCGGGGGGCCCTAAGTACACACGCATCGGGGCAAATAGCTTGCAATAGATTGCACCTTGATTTTTTAAAATAAAATATTACGCGATTTAACTACGTAAATATTTTTTGAAAACTGATTTCAGTTATTACAACTCAAATTGCAATTGCTAGCAGGTTCTACAGAACCTGTTAGCAATTGCAATTTGAGTCTTAGAAGGTAAGAGTGCCAGTGTACTGGCACTCATACCTTCCAAGACTCGACTTACTAATATGATAACATCCCAGAATTCGCCACAGTAGGTGTATAGATAACTATTTGATGGACTAGAATAATTAATTGTTAATTTATTAATCATCTTACAGTAAGGATGAAGCAGAATTCTAAGTTGGAAAAGCCGGCAAGGTCAAAAACCATATGAGTTTCCTTCTTTATTACCTACACACACATCTCCTTCTCACTTCAGTCTGTCATTTTACTACACATGCTTGCTCTGCCAACATCACTCTCTCACTTACAAAGACCTATATTAAAAGTTACTCCTAAAATTCTTTACCTTTGAAGAAACACAGTATCCTCCCAGGAATATAACGAATCCAATATTGTTGTATAGAAAGTAAACCCATTTTACCGTGAACGCTAACCTTACCTATTATAAGAGCATAGAATTCATGACATCACTGCAGATCCTAACTATTTATATAAGCATAACCACACACAGAGTGACATTATTTTGCTTTCACAGTATAGCCTAACTTCGGCCAGTATATCAAGACCCCTGTTCACATTATCATTTGGCCTTCGTCCTAATAATAGTAAAGGTCAAGGGGACCTCGGGAGGTCTAAAGGTATGGTTGTTTAAGAATTAAAGTGACGTGGGTCCCTCATTTTGTTCGGGGCCGAATAAACGCGTTTTCTACTTCAGAAAATAATCAATTTGTCATTCAAACAGACGCTTCAAGTACAGCTATTGGAGCAGTTTTGTGCAATCAAAATATGAAACCCGTAGCATATGCAAGCAGACCCCTCAATAAAGCTGAAATTAACTACCCGACTATTCAAAAAGAATTAGTTGCTATTGTGTGGGCTGTGAAATACTTTAGGCCATATGTATATGGTAAAGCTTTCACAATTATGACGGACCATAGGCCATTAATATATCTATTTTCAATGAAAGATCCATCAAGTAGACTCCTTAACTTTAGACTAGCATTAGAGGAGTACGATTTTAGAATAATATATTTAAGAGGAAAGGATAATAGCGTCGCTGATGCGTTATCTAGAATTACCATAACATCGGATAGTTTAAAACAAATTAATGAGAAAATAATGTTAGTCATGACTAGAGCTCAAAGAAGACATTTAGATAATAATAAGATACAACAAAATAATACACGTGTATTTAGTAAACCTGACGAAACGCGGCCTGATCAACCACAAGTAGTCGAGGTACTAAAGATACCGAGTGATTCCGTAGAAATGACTTTTATCAGCAACGAGGAATTAAATAAATTGAAAAGAAGTAAAAATATAGATGAAGAAAATGAGTGTTTCATTTATAGTCGTCGTAGGAAAATATTATATATAAATATTAACTTTAGGGCACAATTTACGCGAGTCGAATTTGTGACTAAGTTAGAAAAGTTTTGTAAATCTATAAATATAAATGAACTATGCATAGTAAAGAATGATGAAATTGAAAACTTTATAAAAGAAATGTTAAAGGAAATAAAAGTACGAAAGGATTGGACCGGTCCGCGAATTTATGTATTAAGAGGAGTTAAAAGAATAGATAATGTAGAAGAAAGAAAATATATTTTACATGATTTTCATTTACTACCCACCGCAGGTCATGCAGGTGTGCGTAGAATGACTTATAATATTAAAAGAAAATTTTACTGGCCAGGCCTTGAAAATGATGTTAAAACATTTGTGAGCAAGTGTGTTCAATGTCAGAAAATGAAGCATTGTAGGTATGTCAAGGCGCCCATGGAGATAACTACAACTGCTTCACATGCTTTTGAAAAGATATATCTTGACGTCGTAGGTCCCTTACAGAAGGACATAGAAGGTAATTGCTACATCCTAACACTTCAATGCGAATTAACTAAGTTTGTAGAGGCCTATCCTCTAAGGAACAAAGACACGGTAAGTATTGCAAAAGCGTTAGTTACTAATTTTATATTAAGATTCGGAATACCAAACATCATAGCGACTGATCGTGGAACGGAATTTGTATCTTCTGTGATGGAACAGGTATGTAACATTTTAAATATACAAAAATTAACTTCTACGGCTTATCACCACCAATCCATCGGTGCACTCGAAAATTCCCACAAAAATTTAGGTGCATTCTTACGCATTCAATGTGATGGTCAGAAAGACACATGGAGTCATTGGTTGCCTTTCTGGTCATTTAGCTTCAATAATACTGTTCACACAGAAACAAAATACACACCGTTTGAGTTGGTATTTGGTAGACCGAGTGTAATACCATGTAGAGTAAGTCAATATATAGAACCATTGTATAATCCCGAAGATTATGCTTTAGATCTTAAGTTTAAGTTACAAGTAGCTCACCAGGATGCTCGTAATAATTTACTATTAAGTAAACAGAAACGTAAATGTACTCACGATAAATATATAAATAACGTTACCTATATTAATGGACAATTAATACTTATCAAAAATGAAACAGCTAGTAAGTTAGATGCTCAATGGGTTGGACCATTTGTAGTCTTAGAAGATTTAGGAGTAAATGTTAAGATTTTGAAATGTAATAAAACGTATGTAATCCATAAAAATAGGACAAAACCATATAATACATAAATATTATTTAAATTAATTTAAGAAAAAAAAAAAACTCAATTTTTTTTTTCTTTCTGTTCACCCCCGAGGTGTAGTGTAGTATGTATTAAGTAGGTCAGATGTTAATATAAAGTACATCATAGTTGTATCATTAAGACAGTAATAAACGTGAATCTATCGTGAACAGTTGTTTCAATAACATAAGATCCCCACAAGTTAGACTTGCAGATATACGACTCCGCCGTAAGCACGCTCGCTGGCTTCAGCGAAACCTATTAAGTTGATGATACATCCATCTACCAACCCAAGATAACGTGGAATAGTAATTTGATTGAGCGCGGTAAGCTCAATACAAAACTGGCTCCAAGCGGCGACAATATGGTCTGGTGGTGTTTCATCCCACTCACACTTTGATAGCCAAAGTTCTTTGATCAAGAGCTTGGCGTACAAAATTGTGGGAGCCACAAAACCCATTATGTCCCATAGTCGAGCCACTGTGGACAGCATAATGCGTTTGGTGCACTTATCATCTGGCAGTGAGACGTCAAACCGGAAACTATCACAGGATTTTTCCCAGCGTAAACCGAGAACTTTATGCGGTACAGACTTCTCAAACTCAATGTCTGGAGAAGCTTTATGAGAATCAGGTATGCGTGCGAGAACCTCCTTAGAGTTGCTTGTCCATTTGCCAAGATCAAGGCCTCGCTTGAAAAGCTGAATAAGCTCTTCACAAAGCGAAATTGCTAGCGGAACGGATATGATACTACAGGCAATGTCATCCATATACAAAGTGGAAGTAGCAACAGCTGCTGCGGCGGGAAAGTGATCGCCTTCATCAGCGATCAACTGGCGAACAACTCGTAACCCGTGATATGGGCTAGACTTGAGTCCAAAACAAACACGATTGAACTGATACACGGATAAAGGGTCCTTATTGTTAAAACGATAAAAAATCCGTTGAAATCTACGGTCAGATTCGCAAACTCCGATATTGAGGAACATTTGGCGGCAATCAGCTGACAGAGCGATTTGGAAAAGACGAAACTTTATTATGATGTTAAATAAATCATCCTGTAGATTAGGGCCGGCATGCAAAATGTCATTAATCGACTGACCCGATGTAGTCTTACAACTAGCGTCTAAAACCACACGAAGTTTAGTAGAGGTTTTATTTTCGCGAACTACGCCGTGATGCGGGATATAATATAAGGGAAGAGAGTTGCTCTCGTTGTTTACAACTACACTCAAAAAACCTTTATTTAGGTAGTTACGAATGACGTCAGTTTATGTTAAGATGCGGAGCCGAGAGAGTTCTTCAGGAGTGGTAAGTTCAATTTCGGTACGAGAATTAGGATTGGTGATATTGAGTAATTGAGAGGGAAGAGTGCAACGGTTAACATCGTAGCATTTATACAATTTATAGCATAAAATAGAAATACAAGCTAATACAAAATAGGATATGAATGGGACATAGTAATGTCCATAAGTTTGAACGCTTGGTTGTTCAATAATCTTCTCAAATTTTTGTTTTAGTAAATCAAAATTTTCTTTATAATTAATTAAAGGTTGGAAACTTGTGTGTTTAATGTTTACTTCAGAATACTTAAGGTCTAACAGTTTTGGTATACTTATATTATTTAGTTTTATCGTATTATAATCTAAATCTTTATGTGTTAAATTTATTTTAATATTTTGTTTCGATAGTAACTGTGTGTTTTTACAGTAGCCAATACAACCATCTGGAATATTAATTATACCTGTGCCATTTATATTTGTTTTGTAAATATGATCATTTGAACAATCAAGTGTGAATTTTGTAATTTTTGACATAACAAATATATAATTACTATCGTACAGTTCTTGCCAGATTTCGATGTTACCTTTCACATATTTCGTTTCACATTCTTTGGGATACGTAAACAGAGTTTTAGATACTATTTCGCTCTCACAAATAGGCTGTGCTACACTGGATAGAATATTTATCTTATCACAAATATAGTATTGGTTCATAGATTGACATTCTTTAGGGTTATTTACAAGACAATATTGATTCTTATCTCTAGAGAACCCTATGTGTGACGTAGTGAGAATAATAGTTATATAAGTATCATTATACTGTGGTATAGGTAAGGGTAATGTATTATACATGTTTAATTCTAAAGGGTTAACTAATGGGATCTTAATTACAAAAATGATCTTATTCTCGGAATAGTATGAACTTATTCTAGACATTTGCATAAGTACATGGATGTTACTTATGCTTAAGACAATAGGCAATTCCTTAGAGCTAGGTAATAAAAGAAAGTTAGCAACTAAATCGTTATACAGTTCTTCAGGATAACATATAGCGGGATATAGTACATTATTTTTACTAAACATTAACCCATTACATATATCGACGTCCCCAGGGAATAAACCCGTAATCGCAAATCTCAAATTTTACAGGAAAAATGATTTAGTGTTTTTGGGGTATATCTCTTCAACAAAATGTAACTATGACAAAATTGTAATATGACGAAAAAGCTAATTTTTACCCGAAAAGTTTACAGTATTTAGTGTAACTATTAAAAATGCGCATAATTAGTTATTCACCAAAATATATATTACCGAAAATGGTTTCATAAATTTTTTGTTGTATTGATATCTTACGATGCCGACTTATTAATATTCTTCCAGTTTTGTTTACTTACCGAATTATTCTTGTAAATTTCTTGAAAATCATGGGCATAATATTGCTTTACTGGATTATTAATCGTGTTTTTTATTACAGGCGAGAGATTGTAATGTTCAGTTACCGACTTGTTATGGTTAATTTTAAATAACCATAAATGGGTAACGTAGTGTAACCCGTATATTATAGAAAAAAATTGTTAGTAATATTATCGTAATCATTGAAAACCGATTATGTAAAATAAATTTGTCTTCGCTATCTTCGAGGGAATAATTAAAGAAAGCTTACAAAATTTATGAAAATTGTAACTTTTATTGGAAACCAAGTTTTCAAAGAGATCACAAATTACAATCAGTGAGAATATTAAAAATAGCCAAGTTAAAACATTAATAACTAATCGGTATTATCATTTGCATCATCATTATCATCGCGATCATCACTAATTTCTGCAGAAATTAAAGATTCATAAAATGCGTGGTAATATCGTGGACTTGCTCCACTATTGCACAAGGACAGTAAATTTGTATGCTCTTCCTATGAGCCTTGCTTATAGGAAGAGGTTGATGATAAGCCTGTGCCAATACAGTGTCTTCTATCGAAGCATCTGTCTTAGGTTTTCACCCACGTCGTTTGGTTTGGAATGAACTTGATATATTTAATTCAGAATATGCATCATCATAATCATATTTAAAGAAAACTTTGTCCTGTTGGGATGATGATACATGAATTTCCATTGCATCAGATCAGCGTATCGTTTTTCCATCTATATCGCGACGCCAACTCAAAGGATTTACCAATTGTTTAATGTCTAAAATATCTGTTTGCTCCAATTTTTACAAAGTATATTTTTCTCCCGAGACTTTGGAGTTTAGAATTATTATACATTTGATCAGTTGTGTAAAAAGACTTATTTCTCATGTTCCTTTCAATACAAGCATGCATTGAGTCACCCTCGTTTTGGCTATGTCCAGTCTCAAAAAATCTTAGATTAGATTAAATATAAATTTAAATATAACGGAACCACGACAGCAAATTGGACTGCTAGTAACCTACAGGTAGCTGCTGTTGAATTTTTACGCCTATTTTGAAGTAACATAACATGTTTAATGGCTTAACAATCAATCAACAAAGAAATATCGCATTTCAGTCTGGCAATAGGCTCGCCTACTATTAATAATAATAATAGTACCCCCCTGGGGCCGTCGTTATTTCACCATGAGACTAACGCAAACTTGGAGGGCAGAGTAATAGCTTTCAAACATCACCTTCATCTTGTGATATAAACAAAAAATGTATTACAAGAAGAAAAGAAAGCTTACAAACCCGCAGGGCAGCTTTGTAGCGAGCTGAATGTGTGTGGCGACACTGCGGTCCCGAATGCTTCAGAGGGTTGGTCAGGGCCTCGTCTCCGGCTTGCCTTTGTTAATGGTTGGAGTGGATTTCCAAGAGCGCCCGCAGGACTCTCAACTCTGGCTTGCCTTGGTCGGCCGGTCTGAGGGAAGCCGCAAGAGCTATTATAATTATTAAAGTATTAGTATAATACAGGTTTATTCCTTGGGGGCGTCGAATATCTTCTAACTTAAAAGATAAGGCAAGTATACTATTCTCTAACATGGTTATAATCTCCATTATTTTAACCTTAATAGTTAAATTTTCAGATATATTAGTCAAATTTACTAGATTATCAGATAAGAAGTTGCTAGCGCTATTCAAGGACTTTTCATTTTCAACGAGTTGATTAATTGTTTCATTAAATGCAGTAAGCGTTGATAATAATATATTTTCTTTCATATAAGAAGCTAATTGTTTTTGATTATTGTTAAGTTCTTGAATGGAATATTGTATTGAATAGCGTCGTCCTCGTCCATTGTGCTAAAGAGATGTTTCATGACGGTACCGACGCCGCCAAACCATGAGGATCGTTTTACTCTCTGAGTGAGCAGGTGAGAAATAGCATTAAAGTCTCTAGTCATATCAGTATATCTGACTCGGAGTGGTTGAATAATTTGATTACATACTGAAGTATCGAATACATTACTTTGAATACATATATTGTCAATTGAATGTAAAATATCATTTATATTATTGAGATGAGGGCTAATAAAAGATACATATATGGGTACCACTACACTTAAATGTCCATTAATTCTTTTCACGGAACCAATCGGGTCGAAATAGATTCCGGGACCATTCTCTACTAGACGTATTATATCCGGAAAGCTCTTAGCAATGGTACTGTAAAAGATTACAACTATTATATTATACAGTACTTAAGTTTCTATAATTAAGACTAAACTGATCTAGGGCCTATATGAGCTAATTTTAGCTCGTCAAGGTGGTGTTTTACATGGTTCTTATTTATTAATAGGGATGCATTATTGTTGCCATGCAACTTAACTATCTTGAACGGGCCTTTCCAAACGGGAGATAATGCTTTGACCATTCTCAAGTGGTTTTTTAAATAAACATAGTCACCTATTCTGTAGTTGACGGGACGTGTCTGACTATCATAGTAGTTATTAGATCTTTCCTTTGATCTCTGGATGTTCTCAATAGCCTTTTGCTGCGAATACTGCAATCGCTGTTGAAGTATTCTTACATACTCAGGGTAATTTGCGTCTACGTTATTCTCATAAATTGAATTAGGTAGAAATTAATTAAGCGGGTCTTAATCGCGTTAACTTAACTTATTTAAGGTATAAATACCTATTTGTTACCGACGTTTCGCTCGTCTTGCACCGAGCGTGGTCGCGGAGAGACTGATGAGAGCTCAGCGACGTCTTGTGGAAGTGCGGGTTTCAGCACCTACCCTCACTTGGTCTTTATTTAAGTTCGCAATGTCGGTCTATGATGTATACAAATCGCGAAAGTTTAAAATTGAATTAGGTATATATGGCTTTTTCCAAAAACAAGTTCGTGGGGTGTAAAGTTTGTTGTGCAATGAATATTGGTATTGTAGGCTAACATAGCGGTATATACATATTTTGACCAGGATTCTGGGCTTTGATCAATGTATGACTTAAGATACTCCTTCAAAGTGGAGTGGCTTCTCACTAAGGCACCTTGTGTCTGAGGATGGTAAGGAGTCGCCCAAATTTGTTTTATTCTGAGGAAAGAGCATGTTTGTTTAAAGAGTTCAGCAGTAAAGTTGATTCCTTGGTCTGATACTATATATTTAGGGATAGCGAATACGGATATGAAATGTATAAGACATTCGCTGGTTTCTTCTGCTGTCGTGCTCCGAATGGGATTCGCTGCTGAGTATTTCGTAAGGTCATCTTGTAATGTAAGGATGTATTTTAGCTTAGCACTACAAGACTCTGGTAATGGACCTACTATGTCAAGAAATACCTTTTCGAAGGCTGTGTTTGCGGTACTAGTGATCTGCATGGGAGCTCTGTTCGTTTGACGAAGCGCTTTATTAGTTTGGCATAGTTGACACGATTTTACATAGTCCTGTATGTCTGAGCGCATGCCCTTCCAGTAGTAGCGTTCGGCTATTCTACTGTACATTCTAGTCGATCCTACATGACCAGCAACAGCTAAGTCGTGATTGTCTCTAAGAATTTGTTTGATTTCGCTTAGTGACGGGTATTGAATGTTATTATGGTAAATCTGTATTTCTATGCCAGTGTTATTAAATAAATACAGAATAATATTATAGATTTTGGTGAAATAGTGCTTATCGAACGGATTTTTGAAATCAGTAATTGCTATAGATTTGACTTCGTCGCTATGGCAAACTATTAGTTCATATATCATATTCATATTCAAATATATCTGAATAAGAAGTTGTGTCGAAATGATTAATTTTTGTAATTAGGAAGTAATATTTTTTATTATGATCTTGGTGAATTAAGGACGAATAAACGCTTCTGTTGCGTGCAAGAATGGTATCCTTGTCGGCAAGATTGGATATTATGTTTTCTACATAAGGGATGGACTCATCCATATCGACTGAGGTAGGTAAAATGATATTCTGGCATGTAGTTTTAAGTAAGCTTTCGTTATGTTCTATGATCGCTACATTAGAATGAAAATTTTTGCTACTAATGACTTTAAGAAATTCAGTGTATGTTTCAGATCTAGCGTTTGGGCTGTCTATTGGATCGGCGAGAGGAGGAGGTTGCGGCTGAGGCTGATTCACTAAAGGTAAGTCATCATTTGAATTATTATTACTATTTGGACGTTCTGAGATTTCTAGGTCGTCGAGATTTATGTCTCTAAGGTCATCGGGTAATTCCACTAAGTCTTGAGGAGTAGGGGATAACGCTGGAATAGCATTTGGATCTTCCTAGATCAAATCAAAGACTGAAGACTAAAGACTGAAGCATAAAGACTAAAGATTAAAGACGACGACAGACGACAAACGGCAGACGACAGACGACAGACGACAGACGACAGACGACAGACGACAGACGACAGACGACAGACGACAGACGACAGACGACAGACGACAGACGACAGACGACAGACGACAGACGACAGACGACAGACGACAGACGACAGACGACAGACGACAGACGAATCAGATCGTCGTCAAAGTCACGCACATCATCATCCGAATCAAGAAATATAGGATTGTTATCATCAGCCCATGAAGGGCCTGGAACTGGTTGTGGAGCAATTGGATTTATATGAGCTTAGTGTCTTCATAAGGGTATCTAGAGAGAGCGTCAACAGCATTGAATTTGCTCTTTCGGTACACTATCTCATACTCGTACTCTTCGAGTTTCAACCGCCATCTTTGTAGTTTACTACCAGGGTCTTTATGGTTGAAGAGCCATTTTAGGGGTCGATGGTCAGTGACAATTTGGAAGGTCCTGCCGTACAGGTACGGACGGAATGTTTTGCATCCAAACAATATAGCAAGCAATTCCTTTTCGGTGGTGTTATAGTTACACTCACTTTTATTTAAAGTGCGGGATGCATAGGCGATAGGTCTATTTTTACCCAATTCTCCCTGGGATAGTATCGCGCCTATGGCGTAATTGGAAGCATCAGTAGTTAATATGAATGGTTTAGAGAAATCGGGGTAAATCAATAATGGTGCTGACGTCAGTCTGTGTTTTAGGGTATCGAATGCAAGTTGATGTTCGTGTTCGCATTTAAACGGAATATCTTTCTTGAGGAGATTAGTCAAAGGTTTGGCTATTTTAGAAAAATCATGGATAAATCTACGATAATACGAAACGAATACCAAAAATGATTTTATATCTTTCGGGGATTTTGGATAGGGAATTGGTGGACTGCCTTTATTTTATCTGGGTTTGGTTTGACTCCTTCGTCTGTGATGATATGTCCTAGGTAGGAGACTTCTTTGCGCAAGAATTCGCATTTGTCTGGTTGCAACTTCAAATTAAAACTACGGACACGTTTAAAAACGTTAAAAAGGTTTTCGATGTTAGAGTCAAGGTCAAATCCATGGATCACAATGTCATCTAAATAAACAAAACATTGCATGCCTTGTAAGCCGGAGAGAGCCGAATTCATTAAACGTTGAAACGTAGAAGGGGCATTTTTTAAACCAAATGGCATACGCGTGAATTCATAATGGCCTTGAGGTACGGAGAGTGCTGTTTTAGCGGCATCTTCCGGTTTCATTTTAATTTGGTGAAAACCGGAAGCAAGATCTAAAGTACTGAAGTATTTGCTTCTGCCAAGTTGATCTAGGATTTTGGATATGTTCGGGATGGGATATCGCCGATAGTTACATCGTTTAGCTTTCGGTAATCTATCACTACTCGCCACTTTCTTTCACCGGAAGCGTCTAATTTTTTAGGCACCACCCAGATGGGTGATGACCAGGGCGATACGGATGGTTTAATAATACTTTGGTTATGCATTTTTTCAATTTGAGAGTTAACCTCTTTTTTATGACATTCTGGGAAACGGTATGATTGAAAATGGATTGGGACTGAAGTAGAAGTTTTAATTTCATGTTGGATGGCATTCGTGTAAGTCAATTGGTCACCTGGGAGGTGGAAAATGTCTGAGAATTCGGTACAAAGATTTAAGAGTGCCGAACTCCCTTCGGTATTTAAATGAAATACGCGAATTTGATCAAACACCTTTTTCGTGCGGGAATAGGAATCATCGCGGCCACACTGCACATTGTTAGTTTGAAAATTGCAGATTCGTTGAACTTCTTTGGGGTCGTAAGGTGTTATTTCTAATTTTAGGTCAGGGTTGAAAGATAAGGGATGTTCTGAAACATTTACTACGGAAATATTAATACGAGAATTGTTTTTTACTTTCACTACACAATTAGCTATAAGCAGGTTTTTTTATAGGATTCTGGTCTAATATAAAGCCTTCATGGACTTCCGGATTCGAGAGACTGCAGTCTATTACAATTTCGCATCTAGCAGGTATTACACAAACAGGTTCGTTGAAATGAAGTTTGAATGCTGAGTTATTTAGTAATAAGCATTGTATGGGGTAGTCAATATTACCGTTCATGGAATCAAAAATATCGCTGCCGATTATACCGTCGTAGGGTAGATCAACGCCTTCAACGACGTGAAAATTATGTTTTAATGAACCGAATTCTATAGGGATGTGACCTAGTGTAGACTTAGTACCCGAAGAGTCAATGCCTTAAATTTAATATTGGATTTAGTAATTTCAGGCATCTTTTCAATACAGGATTTTGATATAAGGCTGAATGATGCACCTGTGTGAACTAGTAAAGATAAAGGCTTCGAGGATACAGAGGTAAGTATTTTTATATAAGGTAAGAACTTACGAGAAATATTTGTTGTGTAGTTATAGATTTTAGGATCTTGAATTGATTCTGAATTAATTTTATTTTTTTCAGGAAGGGGGCTCAAACGCTTTACTGATTGTTGACCCGAAAGGTTATTCTTCATGATTAACGAAGATTTATTTCTATTCAAAGGATGTAGTAAGGATTTAGCATTAAAATTGTCATGGCGTGTCCTTGTTGCGGATGCCGTTGACCTTGGATTTGGTAAGTATTTATTAGAGAAATTATTTATTTTATCAACATTTCTAGGATATAGCAAGGATTAAGTACTAGAATAGTCATGGCATAGCCTTGTTAGGGTTGCCATTCACCTTGGATTTGGTAAGTATTTATTATTTGAGGAATTAGAATTATTATTTTGGATATAGCAAGCAATGTCGGATTTTGGGATGCGGTGGCCCGACCGACACCAACGCGGGCCTCGATTTAGTTTAAAGAATCAGTATTAGTGTCAACAACGTCTTCTCCTTGATCCACGAAATTGGTTCGATTTTGAGTTTGATTGCTCTGTAAATTACCGAACCTTTTATTATTGTAATCCCGTTTACGGCAGTTTTCAATGACGTGACCAGGAAACTTGCAGTTTCGGCAATAAAGTGGGTAAGCTCGCGGTTTGTTTTGGAAAACGTTATTAGGTCTAAACTCCTGTGACTTACTTTCAGGTTTTGGAAATGACCTTGGTCGTGAAGGTCCTGAGTCGGCGTTAAGGTGTGATTTCCTGTTGACAAATTGCAGAATTTTTTCCTCTGAAACGGCTGCGTTAATCGCCTCATTCAGTGTTTTCGGGGATCGAACCCGAACATTGTTTGATATTCTTGGGTGTAGACCAAGGACAAAGGTATGAAGGACTACTTCCTCCATTGCGCTAGTTTTGCCAGGAAGCTCTGATTTCTTGGAATTGCTTAGATTAATTTCAGTTAACAACTGGGATAAACATGTCTCTAAACGCAAGGAATATTGTGTAACCGTTTCTGTGTTCATTTGCCGACACTCTTGAAGGTCGGTTAGTAAATGTGAATAGCATTTTCGCTCGACAAATTGAGTATTTAAAAAGTCTTTAAGTTGATCCCAATTATTAAAATCTTTAATGGAACATGCAGTTTCCGCTCGTCCTTGGAGTTGGCTTAAAATATACCTGAACAATATGGGTTTTTGGTTCGTAGAAGCAAGGTTGTATGCAATTGAACAGTTAGTTACAAAAGGTGTGAGTTTGTCCCTGGAACCGTCGTAAGGTTTTATGAACTTAATTAAAACATTTAAATCAACAGAATCAGATTGCACTGCAATAGGCTTCTTGAGTTCTTCCTGTGACATTGTAGTTTAATAATCAAAACAGGCTAAATAAAATCAAGGTTATAAGTATTGGTAGTATTCGTTACAATAGAATGGTAAGTAACAAAGAATAGTCAGATACGAATTCTACGAACTTAAGCGAGCCTTATCGCTTTGTTATGACTGCGAGTGGACGACGCTATTCTTATCTCGAATAAGTCGTATAAGTTATATCCAACGAATGAGTCGAAATTATAGTATCGGATATTAAGTTACTTAGTCTAGTTTATTATAAAACGTATGTTTTGGATCACTGTAACACTGGAAATTGCACTGCACTGAATATGGTTTGCACTGGTAAGTATAAATGGTGAACAGTTACTGACATTGAAGGCAGGAACACGCCCAGCAGGAACATATTATACAGCATCTTCTAGCAGGACTTCTCTCGTCTAGCAGGACGAGATATATAGGATAGCACTCTGGATACGAAGTTGGTTTGTATGTAAGAAGAACGCGAGTCACGTTCCACGGTATAGTACTATTGTTTCCTTACTCGACTTTACCTCTCACAATCAACTCGAATACACTTTACGAGTATGTCGCGGTTTTGATTTGGAAATGGTAAGTATGGATTTAGAATTATTATCACTTTTCTAACTGCACTGGAATGTAGCTTGTTTAACGGTACGGTTTTATGCACTCGGAGGATACCTGGGATTTTTTTATCCCTTTACGCTGCCACCAATGTTACGATGCGACTTGAGAAAGCGTTTTTAAAAAACAGTTTTTAAATTTGAAGATGATTTATTTTGTCCTTGACAATTAAATACAATGAATACAATGATGAGAGTGATTTGGGACTACTGCGCACCGTGGAGAATAGGAACAGACTGATGGGGATCATGGTAGCGTCTATTAGGTTGACTATTAGACATGCTGAGTAAGGGATTTATTTGTTAGGGATAGCAGGTTCAGTGGTTAGAGCGGCCTGTAACAGTACGAGTCGCCTAACGAATAAGGGTCACCTGTCATAGTTGTCTTGTAAATCTGTCGTCACAAACAGTGGTAGCGCGGAAATGTTCTTCACACTCGAGATCCTTACGGCTCATTGAGGGCGGTGCGTTAATCTCTTCAAGCTCCCAAAATCGCTTGAGAAGAGAATCAATATGATTCTCTTGAAGAACAGAACAACAACACGACGTAATATAATGAGAAGTATGTAACGTAGGTACGGTACCCATAATCACATACCCAAATACCGTCTCAATAGCGGACGGTAAATCATATCGCTCACTACGCACCACTTTAGTTAGTAGCAAGTGCGGAAATATTGAAGCTCCGATCAAAACATCAATGTCTGCCGGATTTGCAAACTCCGCGTCTGCCAGCGGCAGTGTCTCGAGGTGGGTGAGTAATGATACGTCCACATTAGCGTTCGGCTATGTGTCTGTAATACGCTCCACGATAAGCGAAGAAATGTTAAAATTAATATTCCTATCAAAACGCGAATGTATTTTAACATCTACGGAACCCTTGCAATATTTTTCTGAACCCTCGATCCCTTTGACTACTAAGTTAGTATTTCTAAAGTTACCCCACAGTCCGAGGCGTTTGAAACAATCAGAAGTAATTAAATTACTCTGTGACGCACTGTCGAGTAGACATCGTACCATGTGAGGCGCTCCATTAATATCATTTATAGAAATGGTCGTGTACTATATTACTGCACAGACACTTCTGTGAATTATTATTATTAGATTCTGAGCATGCTACGTAAGATTGCCGATTAGGGACCGAGTTATTATTGCTATTTCGCGCTTTATTCGACCTTTTTTTGCTATTATTATTATTATTAGACGGGCTAGATGAACTAGACTGCGTATTATGATATACTAGAGGACGCCAGCAGCTACGCCTGCACAGTTTTTATTTATTTATCTGTTTTGACCGATCCCGTGGTTGTTTCGTGAAATCCCTTCTTAGTGCACCCCTACGGTCCCCAAGAAACATACATGCCAAATTTCAGCTTTCTACGCCTAATAGTTTTGGCTGTAGCGTGTCTGTCAGTCAGTCAGTAACGCAAGGATTTTATATATTAAGATTCGACACTGATCGTTGATGAAAGAAATAAAACTATCTAGTGTAGGTATTTTATGATTGCGTTCCGTCATCTCGAATGCGCAAATTGTTTCAGTGTCAAACTTTTTTAAAGCGAGTTGAAAAAACATAAAACTAACTAACACTTATGGACAATAGTCTGAAAATAAAAAGTTTATTATAAAGTCGGAAAGATCTTCTAATTTTAAGTTTTTAAGGGAATTAACTGCGGTAACAAAGTTGTCTATAAACAGCTGGAAATTCGAAACAGACGCGGCACCGGACAGTTTAAGATTTAAAGCTTGATCAAAGTAAGTAGACGCTAGAACACGAGTATCTTGATACCTATCAAGTAGTGACTGAAATATGACCTGATAATTCTCAGCACTGGGTGTGACACCTGCAAACACGGATTGGGCCTTCGGTGACAGTTTACCTATTAAATAGTACAACCTGTCAGCATCTGTCAGAGAACCATTATCGTGCACTGTAGACTTAAAATTCGCATAGAATGACGGCCAATTTCGTATATCGCCTTCGAATGACATGAGCTCAATTGGCGGTAATCTCGGCGTTCGAACCGCAGAAACGGGCTGTGCTGAATATTTACCCTCCAATTGTGATTGTTTGCGCTTGATGATACAATAAAGATCTTCGAATGAGGTGTACGCCTGATAATTCGGCTGTTCATCATGATTAATAGAAAGCAATCTTGCGTTATAATCGTCTAACAACTTCTGAAAATCTGTTCGAATACCATCTACTGTCATACAATAACTAAGAAATGATTCCCTTTTAATGTCGGAAGTAGCTGCAGTTTTTGAGCGCTCGTAAATGTTTTGAATACGCTCAAATAAAATATTGCGTTTTGCTTCTAAGATTGTCAGCTCTTTTTCTTCCGACATGCGTGGCTTCTTTTGTTGTGCCATGTTTACTTAAGTATAAGCTAATGAGACCGAATCAAAGTAAGAATACCTAAAGTACCTATTATTTTACCCAAGTAGGCAACACTTTAAGGCGGTGGAATTAAAAGGTGCTTGAAATATGAGATTTACAAGACACCTATGATAGTTCCAGTAATAATAATTGGGTTAGTAGGTAGCTACATAAAAGTATATTACCTACGGATGCGTGCGGAAATAACCCTGTAATGGGTATGTAAATAGATTAGGAGTATAGCTAGGTGCTATAACTGCGAGCGAGATAAACGAGAGGTTACGTATAAACGCAAATGAATCCGGCTCGAAGGACCAAAAAAAATGGTTCGGCGATGCACCGAAACCGTATGTTCTAGGCGATTTGGGAAAATACTAATATTGTGGACTGTATGAGGGCGAGTTCTGATCGCCTAGGATAGGAAAAGGGAGTGGAAGTTGGGAGTTATAGATACTGGGAGGAATGGGATTTGTAGCACACCTACCTTCGTTCTCTCGGCTCGACAAGATGGCTGTCGTCGGCTTCTACATCAGCGAGGAGTCGGGTTATAAACTCATCACTCCGTCTGGATCAAACCCAGAACTACACAAATCACTTCGCTTCACCCGCGGGCGGTTTTGTTGCGTTTATAGTATAGAAGCGGTAAAATATGGCGGTATCAGGTACACGTGTTCGGCGCGACACGGATGATTCTTGACTGTCTCGCGCGTCGATCGACTCGACGACGAATCAGCGATAGGCGTGCTTTTTGGGAGAAAGGGAGGGAATAAAAAGGATCGCTCGTATTGGACAAGCAAGCGAGGAACGATTGACGTTGATGTCATTAATTATAAATAGAAAGGTAGATGGCGCTACCACTTATTTATATTATTTTTTATGCTTTTTTGATGTTAAACAACAATTAGTTTTTTATTTTTTTTAATAATTTAATTAACAATAATTACGAGTAAGTACTGTATGTACGTAGTAGAAAGTAAAGTGCCTAATCAACTAAACTTAAACTAAAATTAAATGTTTGTATAAAAATTGGATAATTTAATACAAAGTGTGGCCTCTTCTGTTATTGAGAACTTGCTGGCATCGTTTATTATTCATAGAATTGATGAGATTGTTAATGTTATCCTGCGGCAATCGCTCCCAATGAAATTTTAGTAAGTCCATCAGTTGTTGGGTTGTTGTCACTCCATCCAAGTCCTTTAAAACACGTCTCTGGAGCATGTCCCATGCATGCTCGATGGGGTTGAGGTCTAGCGATTATGCAGGCCAAGGCAATACTAGGATGTTTTCCCTCGCCAAGTTCTCCCGTTTGTGCAAGGCTGTATGCAAACGCGCATTGTCATGCATCAACATGAAATCGGAGCCAAGCATTTGTGCGAATGGACATAAGGCCTTAGAACATCCTCAACGTAATTTACAGCGTTATGTAACCATTTACAAAAATGAGCTCAGTTCGTCTGTTCTTCATAATACCCGCCCATACCATAACTGTTGAGCCGTTGTATAGATGCACTTCTTGTACACACCTCAGTCTTTCAGTATTTTCAGGACGACAGTACACTTTTACCCTTCTAGTATCAGGCTTGAACCCAAATCGAGACTCATCGTAAAATAAAATTTTGTCCCATTGTTCCCGGGTCCATGTAATGTGTTCTCTACACCATTCATTTCGACGAGCGCGATTCCCGTGACGTATCGGTGGGCACCTAATTGGCCATCGCGGTCGTAGGCCATACTCATGCAGTCGATTTCGCACAGTTTGGCGACTAACAACAACACCACTTGAATTTTGTATCCTTAAACCTATCTCTCGGGCGGTTAACATCGGCTGGCGTCTTGCAGTCAGTTGTATGTATCGATCTTGCCGTGTGGTTGTACACCTATCTCGACCTGGGTGCTGCTTAGCAGGATCTCCCATGTTAGTGTAACGCTGATGAAGACGGGAAATAACGCTTTCTGAGATTGACTTCTTCCCGCTTGCAACATCCCTACAGCTCTTTGGATTTCATCTGCGTTCAAATGACGTCGCTCCAAGACTTAAAAATTGTCTCAAAATCCAAATTTGTTCAAAACTTTTTAAATTATTTTTAAATCATAAAATTGATACAGAATACTTAATTTTTATAAGCCAATAAAACGCTATAAAATTCGAACAAACGCATTCGCTTTTGAATTTGTGAAAAAAAACAAATATGATACTCGAATTTTTTTTACAACCAGCCAGTATGTCCTCTAGATCAAAAAAGTTTACATAGGTATTACATACGTGGTAAGAAATGATATAAGAATTTATTAATAATTTGAAATACTATGTGTTGCTTAGACTGTTTTGATTTGTGTATAATATAACAGGTCGCTTCTTAATTTGTCATGTCACTTTTGTTCGGCCAAGCTTTTTCTTTCCTTTCTCTTTCTCCTCTTCCGATAGATTCGGTTTAGGCATCTGGGCTTTCTAAAAATTAACAATCCATTGTTATGTTTATAATTAGACTGTAGTAAGTATACATATGTGAGTGAGTGAGTGAGTGCGTGTGATTGTGTTGTGTGTGCATGTGTGTGTGTGTGTGTGTGTGTGTGTGTGTGTGTGTGTGTGTGTGTGTGTGTGTGTGTGTGTGTCTGGTGTGTGTGTGTGTGTGTGTGTGCGCGCGTGTGTGTGTGTGCGTATATTTATCATTTTGTAAGGTTAACGTGGAAATATCTTTTTGTAGTTGTACTGTACAGTACATATTGTTTTTTTTTTTCTTAATCATGCCCTGGCGACGAAAACATAAGTCACGGCAATGAAACAACTGGTCATGGCAATGAAACTAAATTGTTTTAAAAGGCATGGCAATAACATTTTGTTTCATCGCCGTGTCTTTTTTTCATTGCCATAGCAAATTTTGCCCACGGCAATGAGAGGAAGGCGATGAAAATCAAGGCAAAAACATCAAATAACCAAAAATCTATTAAACATCCGCAGTAATTGATACGTCACAAACAAACATAACATAAATGGCATTCTATCGAATGCTTAATCAAAAGGACAAACTTATTCAAATAGAAGTTAGACCTATCCACGGCAATGAAAGTAAAAATGTCCAGTAATATAAAAATCGAATACTTACGTTTATGGCGCAAAAACGCAGGCACGTATACACATCGTTCCACGTCAAGCGACACTATTATGCAACGTTTAGCGCACAGGGTTGCGGGACGCAAGCCCTTAGATAAAACAATATTCTTAAATATGTTTAGGACACGGCGATGAAAGGTAGTTCTAGGACAAATGCATTTTTATTAACCATTCGTTGTATTGTTTAAATATATGAATAAATGTATTCCGTAACAATACTTTAACTATTCACGTATCAAATAAAACTAGGTTTTTATATAAATAACCAATAGATTTTTATCAATAACGTATAATACACATCAAGGTGATGTGTGGACAAACACGACAATGAAAGATTTAATAATTATTTTAGGAGTATTTATTAATCCTATTTAATTAAATAGTTAGTGCTACACATAGATTACTATTTCACCTAACCAGAAAAAAATATTAGAATATTATAACTATGTTTTATAGTACTGATTTCATTGATGCCACGTAATTTTTGCTCCCGGGAAATTCACCCAAATATACAGTACTATGATCAGGTTCTAATGGTACTGAAGCTAGTAAGATTACCAGTTTTTTTAAGAAGACTTGACAACTTATGTCTCAAAGTAGGCAGCAGCCTGACAGTGTCTCTGACATGGCAAAAATCTGTGGGCAGCGGTTGCTACTTGCCATTGGGTGACGGGCGCCACTGTACTACCATAAAACATGCTTTTATACAGAATTAATCATTAGGTTTTTATAAACAACTAATACAAAGAACACCAAACAACAACTTGTCGACCACACAAAGTAATGACTCGCGTAGTAATTGAGCCCAAAACTTGGCTCAGTATTAAGCGACACGATGCCGTGTTGATCACCTACACCACTACGCTTTCTGTTTAGTCCGTCAGATAGACAGATAGAGATAATTGTTTATCGTGCACTAACTGTTGGTACATTTTTAATAGACTCACGCCTGTATCCCCAAAGGGGTAGGCAGAGGTGTAATATTACACCCACATTTCGCCATGAATATTTAGGTCCCACGTAATAGGGGGCGAGCCTATTTCCATCACCGAGCACATCACCAGACTCCGTGCTGTTACTGAGAATTCGGAAAAACCCAGTAACAATTTTGCCCAACCCGGGAATCGAACCCGGGACCTCCGATCAGCAGTCGTATACTGTTACATCTTGCATGCGCTATCCACTGGACCACGCAGGCAGAGAGTTGATTAAGTGTGTCTTATCTTGCGTATTTCAGGAAAAGGAAACAGTTATTATAAGCCCTATAATATAATGTACCTACGATATCTTTATGACACTATTATTTTCAATAATCACTTCTACTTCGCGCGATCTCTGACATCATTGTTAAAATCGATAAAAAGTTATCGCATTTGATTTTCAATCAATTTTGTTTTATAATCTCGTCTATTTTTTTTCCCGAACATTAAACTTCTCACACAGTGTACACCCGGCTCAACATTGAGGCAGACAATTCCAGGTGCTGTAACATGCATCGAGCCCTGGAGTGTCGGCCTAAGCTAATCTTGATTGTTTTGGGATTTAGAGACGATTCTCTAAGCCCGGGTATCTTGCTCGAGACAATGAAGTTTTTGTCCTCCTGTAGACATTGTAGAATACCTCTATTTAAAGGCTTTAATGTTTATTTAGGAGAATAAACTGCATTTTCGTTATTTTTTGTTTTGATTGGACTGATAATAATTTATTTTATTGACGTTGCTTCTATACGTTACAAATATTATGAGCTTTTGGTTGTGAAAACAGGGATGATTTGTTTCGTTCGTGTCAAAGGTATTGTTTATACTAAGTTTTTTAGATGATCATTCATCATTAATGATCGACACGAAACTTGAAATAGTTTGAAATCAGTATGAACTGTGTTTAAACTAGAAAGGAATATGGCTTTCGATATATTTGCTTTACAAAGTTAATACATCAAATTATGTTTTATAAACATATTTTGATAGAATATTGATTTTGCTTATACTTGTCTAATCCTGACAAAAATCGAATATTATCACTGAGAGTAAACTACTAAAAATAAATTTTACTCGATCGGGTAACTGAACCCAAGCCTCATGGAATCGCTCTAGTTGTACAGATCTTATACCTCTGGGCCATTATGGCTGTCTTATAAATAATCAAGCTAATTATGCCAATCTCGTTTTCTCAACAAACCAAGTATTATGACTTCCCGTCTACTAATTTTGCCGAAGTTACGACTCATTAGGGAAGCTATCAGCAATATATTCTATCGGGAGGTCCAACAAAACCTTTGAAATTATTACTGAGTAAGGCAGCGTAGAGGTACTAGTGGTAAGACATTGAAAATATTTGAGTGATAGAAATATTCGAGACAGATTTTTTTTTATAGACTCACGCCTGTATTCTCGGAGGGGTAGGCAAAGTGTAATTATTATTACATCCACATTTCGCCATGAATTTTTAGGTCCCACGTTATATGGGGCGAGACTCCGTGCTGCTACTGAGAATTCGGAAAAACCCAGTAACACTTTTGCCCGATCCGGATATCGAACCACTGAGCTTGATGAAGCCACTAGACCACGGGGGCAGTCTAAAAATATTAATTTGGAGCAAAAGGAAGGTTGCGAGATATTTTAATAAATTAACCAAAATACGATACACCATTGCGCGATTAAAAAAATAAATACTTATTGATACTGGTTCTGAGATGGGAATTATATATTAATTATATATCTTTGGAGACGTTACGTTAAATTATGACATGAACAGTAGATATTTTCGACTGACTCTGTTCTGATTCTGTTAAATTTAGTAGAAGACTAGACTAGAAAGCAGACCTAAGGCTTCAAAGTCAATGTCTTGAATTACTGGGTTAATGGCATCAAGGTGATGATGATGGTGATGAAAATGGCATGTAAAAGGAACGCCGTGATATATTTTTAATACACTTAAAGTCAAAGTCAAAATCATTTATTCATCTAGGCCACAAAGTGACGCTTATGAACGTCAAAATTTATGTTAATTACTTAATGATCCTACATTTACACATTTACTGCCACGTTCGCAATGCAATAGGTAGAACCACGAGAAAGAACTGGCAATAAAACTCATGGCCACTCTTTTTAATCAAATAGAATGGTTCTAACTTCTACATTTTATTTTTCTAAGGAGCTGCAACTGTTTCACATTGTAAGACATCTACTAGTAAAATGTTTAGTAACTATTGATATCATATTCAAGCACTCAAGCAGTAAATTATGTTCTTACTTACTTGAAGCGCCATCTGCCGAGCATTATGTTATGTTTCTTATTTATTACGCTTGTGGAAAAAAGAAAAATTAAATTATAAACTTATTATTGCTTCAATTCTGTGAATTCCTTAACATCAGAAAAGCTGTTGAAATGAATAAATGGTAAGTAATAAGCCTCGGAGAAGTTGGTTGAACAATCATAATTCTCTGAAATATGAATTATAAAGAATATAATTGCAAAAGATACGGTAACCTGATGAGACGGAGGATCTCAGGTAGGATGTCGGGGTTCGAGAGAAACACTGCTAGGCCGAACAGGTTCTTTATTATGTCTCACTACCGCTTACATACAGTATGACCGAACTAGGTAAGCACTGGCCTGAGCGCTGGAGCGTAGACTCCTGCTGCTCTCCGACGCTCGCAGGGTAGCTGCTCGTAGGGTCGCCGATGAACTGGCCAAGGTGCGCTGCGCAGGCAGCTCTGTGGTCGAGGTTCAGGCTGAGCGGGGTCTCAGGCGGTGCAGCCGATGTGGGCCGAGCGGTCAGGCTCAGGTGTCCGTGGCCTGGCTGTAGGAGCTCGTAGGCAGGAACGGAGGCTTGGGTGGCAGCTGGCTGGTAGAGGCATAGCGCCAGCAGCTCGTGGCTTGTAGCCCGTAGAGAGAAGACAGGTGCAGTGAGCCCGTAGGAAGAACTGGAAACAGCATAGAGAATACACAACAACCGGTCAGGAACAGGCGATCCCTAGATCGGATGTTATGCTTAGGAGACACAGATACTACAGACAGAACGTATAGGCACACAGACAACTAGAATATGCTAACGCCCAGCGGGTCAGAGAAGTAGGATAGTAATAATAGTAGTAATAGTCACTACAACCATCAGCGAGACGGTGTGTAGGGCAAGTGATCGACTTCACAGTCGGGTCTTCACGCAACCCCCTAGAGGGTTGGCGGAGGCTGGTACAGGGCCTGTGCCCTTCTCCAGCGGTGTCTAGACGCTGCCCCTTCAATAAAGGGCAGGTAGTTGGGGAGGGCTGTATGCCCTACAGTGTCGTCGTCAACAACGATTGTGTTGTTCACAGGGCCGTGCACACTTCACGCCGTCCGGGCGGTCAGCACGAGCCAGGTGAGACCCCCGGCGAACCGGGAGAGGCCGGCGGCTTACGTGCGGCCTCTGTGAGGAATGTTAGGGGTGTTGTTTATGTTGAAGTGTAGTGGTGTCTTCGTAGTCGTAGTTGTGTGTGTTGTGTAGGCGGCCGCTGTTGCGGTGGTCGCCCGCGCGCGCACATGATGCACGTATGCGCGTCATACGCACAGATGTCGCGCGGAAAGGGGCGGTCACCTGCAACAGTGGGGAAGAGTGGGTTCTACCCGGTTAGAGGTGGCGGTTACCTGGGGGGTGACCGTGGTGTCCTCGGAGTCGTCGGGCGTGATGAGCAGGTCTCGCGGCAGCTTCTTCTTGTCCGGGGGGCAAGCGTGCCAGGGGGCCAGGTCCCGGACGTGGTCCCAGGCCGAGGCGTCGGCTCGCTCGAACATCCCCACGGACAGACGGCGGATGTAGGCGTCCAGGCTCTCTATTCGCGTGTCCCGCTGGATCACGGCGTTACGTACGGTGCGGGGGGCACCTACGATGGCGCGCAGCGAGAGTGATTGCTGCGCGCGGAGGCGGGCCTTGTTCGTCTCGCTCGTGAGCGCGAACCAGGCGGGGGCGGCGTAGGTGACCCGGGGGCGTACATACGTTTTGTACACCCCCAGCTTGACGCGTAGCGGGAGTCTGGAGCGGAGCACTGGACGCAATAGCGCTCTCGTAGTGCGGACCTGCGCGACGACTTGGCGGACGTGCGACTCAAGAGTGAGTAGGCGGTCTAGAGTGACCCCCAGGTACTTCACCGTCCTCGTCCACGGGATGAACCCGTCCTGTAGTTGGAGTGGCAGTGGATGGTCTCGTTTTGAGCTAAATAGAATCGCCTGTGACTTACCCACGTTCACCGACAGTCGCCATTGCTATAGCCAGAGGGGTAGGAGGTCGAGGGTGCGCTGCATCTTAGACGCGGCGTGGTAGGCGTTGATGCTTGTAGTGATGTACGCCGCGTCATCAGCGTACAGGGCCAGTTCGGTGCCCTCGGCGACGGGGATGTCGTCGGTGAAGCGTGTGTAGAGCACAGGCGAGAGACAGGAGCCCTGCGGGACTCCGGCGGAGATGGTGTGGAGCTCGGATATCTCCTGTTCCACTGCCACTCTGAATGTCCTGTTGTGCAGAAACGATTGGACCGTCTTGACGGCGCGACGGGGCGCTGTGGAGGTGGAGAGCTAGTAGAGCAGACCGGAATGCCATACTTGGTCAAATGCCTTTTCCATGTCGAGGAATACTGCCACGGCGTGCTCGCGTTTGTTACGCGCCGCCGCTATCCGGTGCAGTACCCTCGACAGTTGCAGTGTGGTGGAGTGTTCGGCGCGGAACCCGAACTGCTCAGGTCTGGGCGTGATGTGCGGTGTGAGGTGCCGCAGCAGGAGCTTTTCGAACACCTTCGAGATGGTGGGCAGCAAGGTGATCGGCCGATAGCTCTCAGGCTTCATGGTGTTCTTGCCTAGCTTGGGCAACATGATTATACGCCCCTCTTTCCAACAGGTGGGGAAGACGCCTGTGCGGACGATCCCCGTAAACAGGCGCGCCAGCGCTGCCACGGTACGGTGCGGCAGGCGGCGCAGCGCTGCGTTCGGTATCCCATCCGCCCCAGGGGCCTTCCGGGGCTGGGTCTGCCGAATGACACGTTGCACCATGCCAGGGGAGAAGTAGATAGGGTCCTCTTCGGGAGCTATCGGCGTGGCGAAGTAGTCTCGAAGGTGTTTCTCGACTGCTGCGGTGTGTTCCGTGTCAGCAGTCGGGTTCGGCGCGAACACGCTCTCCAAATGTCCAGCGAGTATGGCCGCGCGGTCTGCTGCTTTGTACCTCGGCGTCCCGTCGGCGTGTAGCAGCGGGCGCACCGGAGCTGGGGTGTTAGTGAGGCGACGACATAGCCGGTGTAGTGACGGCCAGTCGTCGCTGGTGTCGTCGATAAAGCGCTCCTAGCTCTCGGTGGTGTAGGTCCTCAACTCGTCCTTCACTCTCTCCGCGAGCCGGTGTAGTTTGGCTTTCAGCGTGGGGCAACGGGAGCTCTGCCACTGCCTTCGAAGGCGCCTCTTGTCTGTGATCATACGTAGAATGCGTGCCGGCAGAGGAGTGAGTCTCCTCTGGGTGGTGGGGGTCGTGGCAGTCACAAGGGCGCCTTTAATAGCTTCGGTGATCTCCGCTGCGAGCGTCTCGACGTCGGCCGCGGAGTTGATAGGGCGATTTGGTGTGGTGGTCTCAATCGTTTCTGCGAATTTGGTCCAGTCCGGTTTGTAACGTGGCGCTGGAGGGACAATCCGCGTAGGCTGCTGCTGTACGACGACGAGTACAGGTTGGTGATCCGACAACAGCTCGTCGTCGAGTACTTCTTGCTGTATCTGGCAGTGCGTCTCGTTGTGTATAATGATGTCGAGTACGTCGGGTATCCGTGTAGGGTCGTCCGGGTAGTGTGTGGGTACCTCCGGTCCCGCGACCACGTACTCGTATGACTCGGCGTCTTTAAATAGTCGTACACCAGCGTGGTTTGTGTTCGACGAATTCCACGCTGGGTGCTTACAGTTTAAGTCGCCCGCTATGATGACAGGGTGCGGCACGCTCAAGAGCGACCGCAGCTCAGCGACGTCTGGCGTTGTAGCGGGCGGCTTGTAGGCGGCGTGGAGATGTAAGTTGGCACCGCCTAGGTGCACTTCGACACCCAGCGTGTAGAAGGTGTTAAAGTTCGGTATAGGTAGCGGCTGGTGTACGACTGGTCGCTTGATCAGCACTGCCAGTCCGCGGTAGCTCCTTCCCTCGGGTGAGATTTCGTCCCTCCGATAAACGAGGAAACCTGGGAATCGTGGTTGGTCTGCAGGTCCCAGGTGCGTCTCGTTTATTAGCGCCACGTCAATGTCCTGTTCCTGCAGTAGAGGGCGGAGTAGGGCGGCCTTCCTGTCCAGGCCGCGGGCATTCCAGTGTATAATCCTCAAGGGCTTACTGTTCATTCTGTAGAACAAGGTCCGCCAGGCCCTTGAGGATGGTGCCTACGATTGTTTGTTTGTCGCGGCCTTCGCTCATAGCAGTGAGCACTTGCTGCAGTACCGCGACAGCGGCCTGAACGGTGCCGGAGCTCTTGGTGCCTTCGCTGGCGTGCGGGGCCTTCGCCTTCCTTCCCTTTTTCCCCTGGGGTGCGGTTGTACCCGCGGGGGCGGCGACTGTATGAGCTGCTGGCTTGGGTGCTTCAGCGGGGGTTTTTGGGGCCTTCCCGGGGCCGCCCTTTCGTTTGAGTGGTTTCTCCACGGTAGGTGCGGGTGCGGGTGCGGGCGCGGGTGTGGTTGCGGGTGCGGGTGTCTCAGGGGCGGGTGCGCCTCGCCTACCGCGGGCACGGTTTCTCCGCCCTCTCTTCTTGCCGGCTGTTCCACGAGTTGGGAGGTGTTTGCCTTCGCTATCAGTGTGGTCCCCTGTGCGGCCTCTCCTAGGGGTTGCGCGTTCACCGGTGCCGGCCCTTGGCGCGGCTCGCCGGTAATGGCAACTGTCCCGGCCTTTCTGTTGCGTGCTTCGCGCTTGAACACGGGACAGTTGACATGATTTGCGGGGTGTTCGCCCCCGCAGTTGGCGCAAGTCGCTGGCTCCTCCTTGGGGCGCGGGCAGTCTCTAGCCGTGTGCTCTTCACCGCACTTTACGCACGCCAGTGTGCGGTGGCAATTGTGGCTAGAGTGCCTAAACTTTTGGCAGCGGTGGCACTGTGCCGGCCTCCGCTTGCCGCGCCATAGTTCTATTCGTACGCCGGGTATACCGAGCATCTCGGTGACGCCAAAGATCCCCGGCGTAGTGTCCTTATTGCGCCGGATGAATGCCAGGAGTATACACCCCGGCCGGTCGCGTCGAGCCCGGATAGCGCGCACGTATTCCGGGTCGTACCCCAGCTCGCGGAGTTCGTCTTCGACCTCCTCCGGTGTCGCGTTGCTGGGCAAGCCTCGGATGGCTACCTTGAGGCTGCGTTCTGCGGGGAGCGAGTAGCAAAACCACGATATGCGGTCCGTCTTCTCGAGCTCAGTAAAGTACCGCTGTAGTAGGCGGTACTCGTCCTCGTCTTTCGGGGTGAAGCGGAGCCCCTTGCCGAAGGCGCGGTCGTTGGCGGCTCTGCCGAGCTGTCCCTTGAGCTCCCGCATGTGGTAAGCCCAGTTCGGTAGATGCTCAACGATCACCGGAGGGAATCGCGGCTTCTTCTTCTCTGGAACAGCCGGGTCGGCGGTGTTGACGGCGGCGTGCGTGCCGGCGGCGGTGCCGGGCGCGGAAGCACGGTGCGCGGGCGCGGCCACGGGGCGCGCGTTGCTGTGGCCGGACACGCCAGCAGCGAGCGGCGGCGCGGACGCGGCCTGGGGGCGCGCGGCGGCGGTACGAGCGCTCGCGGGCGCAGCGGTCGACGCGGGCGCGGCGGTAGGCACGCGACGCGACGTTGGCGGCGATCGTGCGACGTCCGTGTATAACGGTTTAGACGCCGGAATTTATTCACTCCTACTTATAAAAATTTGTGAGGTACTCACGTTTTTTCCGGCGTCGTCGGCGCGTGGGCGCTTCGGCTTCTCGGCGTCGTCCTCGTCGGGGCTGCGTTGGCGTCGCGTGGGCACAGGGCGTGCCGCCTCTGGTGTGGCGTCTACGTCCATTTTCACAAGTGCCGGCGACGAACTAGAACGCTGTAAGTTCGCCGACGCACACATAGTATGGCGGCGACGCTTTATATGTAGCACTAAGTCCGCCTTATCGTTTATAGACGAGTTAGCGGAGGCTAGCGAGGTTACCGAGCCGGTTCGCGACGAACACGCGGAACGCGGAGCGGGCGAGTCCTTAGCGGCGACCCGAGGGGACTCTGCGGCCTGCTCGAGGGCACGATCACGCGCGGCGGACGTGCGCGTCGGTGATGCGTTGTCCACTGTGTGGGCAGGGCGTGGCGCGGCGCGGGCGCGCGGAGGCGGGTTCGTAGGCGCGCGCATGGCGGCGGCGCTCGCGGTCGACTGGAGATGCGACTGATGCGAGGCGCGGACCGTGTCGCGGCCCGCGCGCACCTCATCCCGCGGAGACAATCTCGCTTGCGCATTGGTGGGCGCGCGGGAGGCTGTTGCGGGGCGTGCGGCGGAGGCTGGCGCTGCGGATGGTGGTGATCGACTTAGATCGCGCACCCATCTTATATAGATATAGGCCTATGACTCACTACTGCCTTTGGCTAGTGAACATGACCATATTTGGTAATATGAAAAAGTGGAAAACTGCACGCGTCACTCCTGTCCACAAAAAAGATGACCAGGCCTCAATATCGAACTATAGACCGGTCTCGATACTATCTTCGTTTGGAAAGGTCCTAGAGTCACTGGTACATAAATATATATTTTGGCACATCAAACAAATATTACATCCTTCACAACACGGATTTCTACCAAAAAAGTCAACCACCACGAACTTAATAAGCTTTGTGAGTGATGTTGCGGTGGCATTAGATAGTGGCGAAGAGATACATGCTATATACACAGATTATAGCAAGGCATTTGATGTTATAAATCACAATATTTTGCTTGACAAAATTCATAATATGGGTATTCACGGATCTTTACTTCGTTGGTGCGAATCATATTTGCGAAATAGGTCTCAATTTGTTGCTGTCAGTGGTTTCGAGTCACTGTGCTATGATATTCCAACGGGTGTTCCACAGGGCTCGCATCTTGGCCCGCTGTTTTTCTTAATATTTATAGACGATTTGGCAAAGACATTGAAGTGTAAGTTCCAGTTATATGCTGATGACCTTAAATTGTATAAAACTATCAAAACTAATTCAGATATTCACAATTTGCAGGCTGAATTAAGCTATCTAAACAGCTGGTGTAATAATAACCACATGATGTTAAATGAAAGTAAATGTTACGTCATGAAATTTTCAAAAAAAAAGAAGCCCTTTACTGGAACTTACAAAATTAATGGTTCAGAGCTTAGTGAGGTACCTACCATTCGTGATCTCGGAGTTATATTAGATGCTCATCTTAGTTTTAGAGAACACATAGATACTATGGTTAAGAGAGCCAACCAACTTAGTGGATTCATATCTAGGCAACTCAAATCATTTAAGGACCCGCAAGTTATAATACCCGTATATAATTGTATTGTGCGAAGCATCCTCGAATACGCGAGCCCTGTCTGGAACCCAACGTATGTGGTGCATGCAAATAGAATCGAACAAGTCCAAAAGAAATTTTTGTATCATCTTGCGTTCACGAATAACATGTGCAGAGCTTTAACGTCCTATAAATCTCGACTCGAATATTTCAAAATGTCATCACTGGATGCACGGCGAAAGGCATCTGATGTTTTATTCCTTCATAAAGTTATAAATGGATACATTGACTGTGAGGTGATATTGGCAAATATACACTTTGTTGTGCCGCGCCAGGGGAGCCGCCTTAGCAACAGAAAAACTATTTCGCTTCCAAGAGCTCGAACAAATGTGGGTAGTCACAGTCCTCTATATAGAATGGGCAAATTTTATAACGATATTCGCGCAAATTTTGATGTCTTCACAAGTTCGTTAGCCTCAGCTAAGAGAGAAATACATAAAGCGATAAATAACTGACATTGTTCCTTTAGTGATAGGTGAAATTATTCAATTTTTTTGCTAAGCTTTTCAAAAGCTTTGCAGTTTTAGTTTGTAAATTTTTGTTTTTAAATTTTTGTCATTTTAGCGGATGTTCTTATCATAATATTTAATCAAATCCGCAGAGTCTATGTGAATGTTGTGCTTACTATTTTAGAGAGCATACAATGGAATATTCCTAGCTATAGTTATTTGTTAAGATTTCTAAAGTGTGCGTTCAGTTTGTGAGCCATAAATAAAAAAAATAAAAAAAAAAAAAAAATATTGCGAACGGCTAAGCTGGCGTTAAGCGCCTGCGAGATATTATAACGCAATACGTGTAGTATTACATTACACTGACATACCGTGTAGGATTGAAATTCGATTTTCCTTTTGGTATAAGTAACAAACCAAAAATTAATCAAAGTAAGAAAATGTTATTTATTTTAATGTTATGTCGAGTAGGGTAACATTAGATCTTATAAATATACTAAGCCGTTTGCGATCCACGACCCATGTCTTGGAGACCGGAGTCCACTTTCAGACTCCTCCAAGCTACCACCATAAGCAATTATGAGAATTTTGCCTTAGAAAGTCCTTAAATCAAGCTGATTGCAACTCCTTTTAAACATGCAGTAATGCTACCCATGAAATGTTATTTCTGCCGAACTTTAAAAATCTTCATAACCAAATAAATGCAGCAAAACCGATTTGCATACCCCAGGAGATTATAGGTGTGAACATAATTACGGCAGAATACACATTCTATATTTGTTACTAAATAAAAAGCAATTGGTAAGGGTAGCGTCCCCCGTCGCGACCTCAGACGAAATGAGACAATCTTTAATTACGGCTTGACTCGTAGGTATCGCAGACATGTGTCGTTATGTCGGGTTACCGTTTCATTGTCAGTGCGGCCCCCTACAACGGGTACTCGATGTTTCCGCGCGTTCGAGTGACGTTATCTAGCTGGTGGACGTGGTTTCGGCATGACGATTGAAATGTGGCCTTTGCTTGTATTTTTTAAATTTGTCTGCATTTTATGGAATATTATACATTTGTTCCATTTTTTCCTAAGTATAGAATAGTTTTCTGGCAATGTCCAGAGACTCCGTGCTGTATAAAGTGGCTCGCTTCAATATCGTCATTTTAACATCAATGCCGAGTGCTGGGTACGATGGACAAGCAAGAAATTGTGTATAGAGCCGAACCAGTTCTAATTATCGTCATCGTCAGCCTGCCCTGGTCCACTACTAGATATAGGCCTCTAGAATGAGCCCCATATCCGGCTTTTCTTTCGGTTTAATAATTATGGTTAAATATTATATATGGAGGTGCCTGTTAGATAATATGAGTAGGTAATTTTGTTTGCCGTGATAAAAATGTTAAAAAGTTAAACAATTTTTTTTATAATCTCTAGAAAAAAAAAAGTTATACAAAAAGAAGTTAAACAGTTGTTTACAGTATAACCCTTTCCACCTTATTACAAATCAAAGGCTAAATAGAGCATCAGTCCTAAATTTCAATGAGCTAACAAATTTTAGAAACAGATGCTTCACAAATATTCGGCATAGTACTTATAATTTTTACACATACAATGCCAAGACTAACTTTGAACTGAATTCAAACAGATTGCAGTATTAAATGCAGCATTGCCAATACTTTTGAGAAATATTCTAATAATTATATAGTTAATTTAACCGTAACAGGCTTTAGTTGAAGTAGAATGAATAAGATATTAAAATTCGTTTGTTTTAAAAAGGCAGCTCTCACACTAGGATTAAATCTTTTGTCAACATACAACCAACAAACACAAATAACACTCAGACTCGAATCAACAATTTATGGATCACACAAATTGTTATTTTGTGTGGCAATCGAACCCACGACTCTCAGCGCAATCTCAAGCGGAGAGGCGGCTGTTTAAACCACTACGCCAATCGTACAGTCGCTAACCAAGTCATCAACGTCACATAAAACACTATAAGCATGACTCAGAACTAAGTCATTTCGTATCTCGACATTCTATTAAATGCCTTACTTCTCCATCTAAAGATACGTCACAACGCTTCCCACGGTATGTCATAGGGGAAAATTATCTCGAACGAAAGAGGAAATAAAGTTTTGTAAGTTGGTAAATGTATAGTATTATTGGTTTACTAAACTAGCTATGTTTGGTAGTTTCATTTGGGTATCTATAGAGAAAAATATATTTGAAATGTACATATATGTGTGATTTCAAAATTTGCACATAGTAAGTTGCTCAATAATTTAATTTTTTATCTGTTTGTCTGGGGTAAAGTTTGGAATGTTTGAACCTATTTTAACGGAATACTCACTGGAAAATAGAAGACTCTGTAATCTTAATATATAAAATCCTTGCGTTACTGACTGACTGACAGACACGCTACAGCCGAAACTATTGGGCGCAGGAAGCTGAAATTTTGCATGTATATTCCTTGGGGACCGTAGGGGTGCACTAAGAAGGGATTTCCCGAAATTCCCACGGGATCGGCCAAAACGGGAATTCGAAAATATGTGCGTGCGAAGCCGCTGGCGTCCTCTAGTGCTACATAATATGTGGAATTTATAATTTGACCCCGTAGTTGACAAGGGTTGTTGAGATACCGAAAATTAACAGTTAGTTCTAAATGTTGTTTCAAGGTTTTTCTGCTTTGATATTTGAACTAGTTCGGTGAATAAAAACCATGGAATACAGTTATCCCTTCGGGTTGCAGAGGTCAGACAGCAGTTGCTTTTCGGAAAAGCTGAAAATTTTCTCAAATCTGTTAAGGCTTGTAAGTGTAAACGTCTGGTGTGGTCTCGGTCGAAAAACTTGGATACAGCGAGGATAACGATGAATGATGAGTTATGTAGTACCTAAAATTAGAAGTAGGGCTATTTATAATAGAGAGGTATATATATATCTCAGTCTGTAACAAGGTAATCCCGCAGTTTCACCCGTATTAAAATATTTATAAGTACATTAGACACCATACACCAAAAAGGCTCATTTAATTTTGCCCTAACATTCAAAGTTAACTGGTGGTATACAATTCCATCGATGTCGTAGGCTTAAGTTTGTTCTATGTGGAGGGTTTTTAGAAGGCTCTTATGTAGCTGAGAACATTTTTGAGCTGATTGTCATCCCTCTAGTTGCTGCAATTACACAAGTGTTATATCATGTGTGATGGTATGACGTCTTTCATGTACCAATTCGATTAATACTTGACTGGCTAGTGACTCCCCTACCACAGAATTCATAGTAGGTCGACATTAAACTAGATTACTAGACAAACTTTATCGAGTTAGTCTCACTTCATCCAATATTGTCTAATGTATCACCCACCTACAGTGATACATCACGAGCAAATAGTAGGGGTAGGTCACACGTCACAAACGGGGCATTGTTTACCGTACACAGATTGTACATACATGCATATGTTACTCACTGTAATCTACTGAAAGGGAATCCCTGAGGGGTAGCAAGTCTACGCTCATTGGGAACTTTGTGATACCTTTTGTAGGAATGTACGGTATACGAGTATTAAAACGATTGGAGGTACATTCTTGTTTTTTTCGTGTCAATGGCGATTTAAAGAGTGTACGACCAAAATTCTGCCAGCTTAGCCGTTGTTTATTGCCTTACATAGCTCGGCCAAAGAGCAGTTAGTTAGACAGGAGGGAAAGAACAAAAGTGTGGCATGTCCTGCTTTGGAGGCCCGCATGAGCTGCAAAGCACCATCTATAGAGGTTGTACCCACAGCGTCCCAATTGAATACGTAGCTGGTTTAAGGACTTCCTGGTTGACCAAGGCAAGTCCTGCCCTGGAGAAGTTCCTCTGTAGGTACAATATAGTGCTCAGGTTGGTACATTAAAAAGATCGTGTTAGCATTTGCATCATACCCATAGCCTTTCATAGTGTAATTCAGGACGTAGAACTCTAGTAATTTAAGTAATAATAATATGATGTGAGTCAGTAGAAGGATTTGGCATACTGTAAGGGTTAGTATACTGCCGTGTTACCGAAAAAGGGCACAACTAACACTTTTTGTCAAAATGAGTTAAATATATATTCGGAATCAGGAAAAAAAGGCCTATCTGCCTAATTTTTTGTGGATTTTTAGCTACAAAATAAACAGAGATAGCATAAGCTTAAAGGGCACAACTACATCATTTTTTAAGTTTTATTACAATAAAAAGGCATATTGTGAGATATGACTTTTATTTCACCTTTTTATTATTGATATATTTAATGGAAAGGGCATAACAGACGTACGTCAAATATAAAAGGCTTATGTGGCAATTGTGCTTATTTTTTATATTATCACTTTAGCAATTAATGTAGAAAGAAAAGTCACAACTGGCAGTTATGCCCTTTCTATTTACCCCTAGGCTTATAAATGTTATATAAAAAAGGCACATTGGCGTTTGTGCCTTTACTACTAAACATTTCTGAATGGAGATGAAATGAGGAGGGCAAGGTATGCAGGGAATGCCGTCAGTTGTGCCTGATGAGTCGAGGCGAGTCCAGGCTTGTCGGTGCAGCGCTCTGGTAAATATTGTTTTTATTACTTATTTCTGTGGCTTACCTTAATTACTTATTATAAGACAAGTAATTTAAATTGATATGTATTTTTAATTTGATTAGCATTAAAAGGGTTACATTGTTATTAAGACATTTTGGTAGGTAATTATAGCGAACATCACGTAGCCGCACTGTTCAACAAATCTCGTTACAAAAAATGTAATTGGTATTAATGTTTCGATCGTGTGTTAACGATTTGCTTTTTGACAGAGTTCTGTTACTAAAACATAGAATAACACACCTTTATATGCTTACTCAAAGTTTAGTATTGTTATGTCCACGCATTTGTTAATTAGTGTTTTATTAAGTTACAAAAAATATGTCTGTCAAAAAATTATGGTCGTATAACGTATGGTCTATGTATTAATTTTATTATGAGTACGTGTGTAAATTATTGATCATAAAATACTTAACCACATATGTGGATAATAATTTTATTCAGTTATCTATCAATTAAGTATTTTCGAATTTTATTAATAACTAGCTGCGCCTACGGTTTCACCCGCAAAGTGACCATCCTCGTACTTCAAGGAATATTCTAAAAGAATTAGAAAATCGGTTCAGGAGTTCTTGAGATTTGCGCTTAGCAACACATTCAGCGATAAATTTTTATATTATAGATACGTAAGTTTCTTTAGACATGATTGTTTATACCGGGTCTGAATCGTGTTAATATTTTAAAGGCATAAATACCTTAATGTTTCCCGACATTTCGACCGAATTACATCGGCCGTGGTCACAGGTCTAGACTGATGTCAGCTTAGCAGCGCCTTCGTGAAGAGCGGGTTTCGGCAACATTGGTATAAACAATCATGTTTAATAAAAAAAAACGTGAAAGTTTAAAAACATTAACGTGATTTTCTTTGTCTCTAACGGCTGGATAATTACGTGTTTTTTTTATAGATATACAGATAGCATTTCTTTACCATTGAAGTTCCTAACTGGTTGTGTTACCTAATGTTTAACTAAGAGAGATTTTGAAGTGTCATTTTTAGTAAACAATTCTGTTTTTGTTTTGTTGAGTCCTTCAATTATTGATATAATTAATAATTGATAGTACTTTCGAAAATTTGTTTGGGTAAACATAAAATAAATGTTTTATTTTCTTACAACTGCCTTATTTTATTTCTTATATAATGACATTTATCAGCCTCTTTTAAAATATATAATCCTGCTGTGGAGACACAATAAAATACACTCACAAAGTATAAAATATAAATTTTAGGAATTAATTCTAATATTTACTGTACCTATGTATCCATTTTAATAATTTACCGTGAAAAGGCACAACTGAGTAAATATGCCTTTTTATCGTAACATTTTAAATTTTTACTCAAAATTTTACATTGAAAAGGCATATTTGGTTATATGTACCTTTTAAACATAATACTGCTCTTTTCATGTTATTTTTTATGTTAAGTTAAAAAGAAATATGCTAATTATTAAATATTTCCATTAAACTTAAAAATATAATAATGCTATCGTTGTATACATACTAAAAAAACGCAATTTTTTACATTTACTTAATTTCGAAAAACACATTTTAAACGTGTTTTTTTTAACAAAATTCAAAAAATATGTTAATCTCGATTTTCTCAACATTTGTAAAATGTTAGTTGTGCCTTTTCTAATTACGACGGCAGTATAGGGTTTGATAAGTTTGCCATCTCTTCCCAGGATATTTTTTTGCTTCTTGAGCTTCCCTTAATGGCCTCTTACACCCAATGATTATTCCTTGGATGTAAGAGGCGACTAATAAAGCATTCTTAACGCACCGCTGCGAGGTCACATTTTAGTTGCACATAATTCATGGAAATGTAGGCAGAAGTAACACTATTCGCATGTGTGTTGTGCCACACATTATCAAATATCTTAGTTGACCTTATATGTTGACTTTGGAAGAACTTTTTGAAGATAATATTATTTTTTATCTGCAAATATAAGTTTAAGAATAAGAATATAAGTTGAACAACGCCGAATTAGGTGCTATTTTTCTCTTTATAACCTAGTTTTTTTAATAAATAAAACACGTTGAAAGAAAATAATGTTATAAGATACCTGTTTAATGAGACGCACAACAATGAACTAATCAAAAATTTGCATCCTTAGAGAATAGCTAAGTATATTACGCGTCAAAATATTTGAGAGAACTAATTTCCTTGAAGCGGCCATCATTACTTTTCATAATTGTAGGGAGTGAAAGGCTTGGCGTAGTACGGAGCAAGAAATAAATAACAATTTGATAAGCACATTGTATCGTGTCAAAATTCACAGATGCGTCACAATTTTTGGATCCTTTGCGAGTAGCGATAAGCTGGGGAGAATAATATAGGCTATCATCCTCACAACTAGGTTAATACTTGCTCACATTACACGCAATAGACAACAGTATTATTTATTTATAGTCTCACGCCCGTGATCCTATAAATAAATAATCCCGGAAGACATAAATAATTATTACATCCACATAGTCCAATAAGAATAATTCTTATCGGAATCTTATCAGATATGGTTTTTTAATTTGAAATCAAGTTGAAAAGAAACTTATCTAGCTTTGAATCTGATATATTACAAAAAAATATGTTTAAAAAAATAAAATACAAAAATTGGCGGCAATTAACAATCATTTATATTTTATATATTTTTATGCTTAAAATTAAAATGTTTCTTTCCATTATATTTATTATCTCTGAAAGTAAATTAAATTACCTTTCTAACCATGTACAATACTTATATACCCCCATAATAAAAAACGACGAGAAATATGAATATGTTAGAAATATAATAACGCGCTCGAAAATGGCGAGAAAATATTATACTGGGCGCGCTTTATACCGCTCTTGCGTGGGCTTCAAGTATATTATTTGGTGTTAATTAATATCATTCAAAAGCTTACTTAATTACGCGTCTTTTGATATACAATATTAACTTAATAAATAGAAATATCACCATTCTTTCAACGAAAATATTACGCGCCCGTACTTAGCTTGAAAACCTAGCCTCGAAAGTGGCCAAAATACTTCTACGGGTGTCCTGAGATGCCTCGATGGTGGCCAAAATGCTTTGAGGGGTTAAGAAGCATATTTTTAAACTGCAAATTAAAGTGCGTGCGTGCAAATTCCGAAATACCAACTTATCCATAGGTGCATAGGACATTTATAAAACAAATTAGCGGAGTAATTGGGGGTAAATAATTAGAAAAAAATGTATAGTAACATTGAGCTTCAATATCTCCTGAATCAGTAATTTCCCAGGTATGGTGCGGAAGTAAAAAATGTTCGTTATGATTGGTACAATATGGAATTTCAGTTTTCATTAAGGGTATTCTTACAACCAATATAAATGCATAGAAAAGTACGCTACGCGAAAAGTCGTAACAATGTTTGCAGCGATGCAAAAAGAAGTTTATATAGTAACTTTCTGCCTTAACTATGTACAACGTTAATAAAAACAAATAACATGGTACACAACACAAAGAAATCAAATAACAAGTCCATAATTATAATCAAAGGACAAAGGGTCGGCGCTTGTAAACAAAAGGGATAACCACTTGTACAATAATGTTCACAGCTGAAAGAAATTAAAACAAACACATATAAGAAGGGTACTTCAAGGTGTCAAAGGGTGCAAAAGCTGTGCCCTTTGCTAAAATTGTAATGTTATTTTCCTTTGCTTATTGTATTATTTTTGTTTGTTGTTATTGAAAGATGCCGCCTTATCAGATGTTTGTTTTTATAATATCTAATTAATGCTAATTGCCAAAAGTTGACTTCTTGCCTGTAAAAGTTTATAAATACTGGCAAACCACCTGTTTTATTTAGTCCCACATCATTATGACAATTTCTGTGAAGTGACATTGCAGTGATCTCTATAAGGGACATGTTGTCAGGTATTTCATCCTACCTACTATTGGCTACCTACTAACATGGCTTTTATCAAGTGTATGAAAGCCACCAAAGAAAAACTGTGAACATTACAATAATGTTCACTTAGATTGTTCCGGGTCAATATGTCTATTCAGGATGAATGAAGATATTTAGATAAATACTCTATGAATTAACGCAGTTGAGATGCGATCACTGCGTAGTATGTGTGGGGTGAGACTGATTGATAGAATTCCGAATGCAGTAATACGAGAGCGATGTGGCCTGAAAGAAGATGTCGTGACAAGGATTGAGAAAGGAATGCTGAAATGGTTTGGACACGTGGAGAGAATGAGCGAAGAAAGATTGACGAATCAAATATATATGGCAGAGGTGTATGGACAAGCCGGTTGCGGCAGACCTCGTAAGACGTTCGTGGACCAAATTGGGGACGTCTTGAAAAACGGAAAAGTCCGAAGCACCCGGAATAATGAATGTAGAGGAAGCACGTGAGGTTTGCAAGGATAGAAGCAAGTGGCGATCTGTTGTCTCTGCCTACCCCGACGGGAAAAAGGCGTGAGCATATGTATGTATGTACTCTATGAACAAAATAGTAATCATTAAAAAGCTAATGTATATTTTATAAACTGAAATTTCAATCTTCGAGATTGAAATAAGCTAATCAAGCTGCTGTCTAACTTATTCGAATACTTGAAAAGTAAGGTAAATCGTTATTGGTGCCTATATAACCAATGTAAACTTATTCACACACTATAAAGATGTAACACCGCTATGTGGCTAAATTTGCCACTTTAAATTCCACAAAATAATTATATCAAATGAATAGTAACTACTACTACAATTCTTAATTATAAACCATATACCACCGCCGACAAAAATAATTATGCTGTCCGCGGGACCCAAAGCAAATAATGAACAATAGACAGCGCAGATACGCACCTATGCACCAGACTACAATAGTTGAAAACAAAGTTCGTTGGAGCAGCTTATAAGACCGGTCCATTTTATGATACTGTTACGAGCTGGGGTTCGACGATAAATTATAACTCCCTATGCCACTTAAACTGAACTTTATTCACTAACACAATAACGCTAGATACACACACTTATTTACACAACTAGTAAAAACACACTTAATTTTCACTTCACTAATAAAAACACCACTATTCACACCACTAGAACAACACTAAACACTTTCGAATTACTTCCCTTCGCTTCTTGTTGATCGCTTCCTTATTCACTTGTTACTGTCTCCGGTCCGTTCGCTCCCGCTCTATTTATACTGGCCGGATAACATCACTAGGCTTTTCGAGACGACTCACGATATTTCTGGAAACGTGTAAGGTGTTTCTAGAATTGCGTAAATGTTCTATTTACACCTACGCCATCTATTAGAGGATAGATGAAACAGCCTTAAACAACCGATACATCTAATCTCATGTAGTTCTCCCATTCACTGATAGATGGCGTTATTTTCAATTCGTAACACGGCCTCCCTCTTAAACGTGTTCGTCTCGAACATCGTTAGACCCATGGTAACGAGCCAACCGGTCCACATGAACTATCTTCGGTGCACCTCGCGACCCCTTCTGGATTCGATAGGTGACGTCGTTCATCCTGGTAATTATGCGATATGGCCCGTCCCATCTGGCTTGTAACTTAGGCGATTTTCCTTTGCTTCGTACTGGATTATGAAGCCACACCAATGATCCCTCATCGAAGCCTTTGTTGTTCGCCTTCCGGTCGCAGCGAGTCCTCATCCTCCCAGACATCCGCCGTCCCGAGCCCCATGGAGCTCCTACATTGCACACCTTGAATGCACCTCTGCTACGAGTATGTGGCCCCTTCACAGCCGCACAACTTGTGCATTTGCGGCACCAATCCTCGACGTCATTCCGACAGTGGAGCCAATAAAACCGCTCTCGGACCTTGGTAAGCGTCTTCTTAACACCCATGTGACCTCCCGAAGCACCATTGTGATAGAGCCGTAGTACTTCCGGCACCTTAGTCTTGGGCACTACCATTTGCAGATGGCATTGGTTACCTCGAGCGTTTTCCCATTTGCGGCACAGAACTCCATCCTGGACAACCAAGCTTTCCCACTGTGCCCAATAACCTTTGGTGACAGGGCTCATTGCTGCGATATCACTCCATTTGGGCCTAGGAGCGCCTGATTTCTTCCATTTGAGAATCGGCTGTACGTCCTTGTCTTCTTGCTGAGCACGCTGCAAAGCTTCTTTCCATCCGTCGCTCAGATCCGTCTTCAACATTTTCACTAGCGCTGCCGGCTTCGCTTCCTGTCTTGCACAGTGTTTGCGTTGGTCGGGGTAAGCCCTACCTGTCAGAGCATCTGCGCTACGTTGCTCTTGCCGCCAGACAGGTACGTCAGGTGACCCCTTTGGTGGAGACAGGGTACCAACGTGCCGCTTACGCTTTGGGCAGCTCAAGCGGATATGGCCTCTTTCCCCACAGTTGTAGCACCTTGGTGAAGAAACAACTTCCCTGATACGGTAAGGTCGATCCTCGTGACGCGCTGCTTCCACCTCCAGAGCGTAGGCTAAGGCTTCCTTCAGGGACTTGAAGTGCCCAAGTCTTACCGCTGCTCTAACTTCCAGGTCCCGGACCCCATCCGTAAACGCTTGTACGAGGTTCTCGTCAATAAGCGCAGACGACGACTGGTATGCCTTCCTGACCAGCCTTTCCACCTCTAAAGCCCATTGCTGCAGAGTTTCTCCGGTGCGTTGTGCCCTGTCCTTCAGCTGAGCACGATACACATGTTCTAGGTGTGCGTCACCGTATCTCACCTCCAGCGCCTCCATTAGCTTTTCATAGGAGACGTCTTGCCCAAGCACCTCCAACACCGTCAAGGCCTGATCACGAAGGCCCAAGGTTAGGGCGGTGAAGGCCTGTTCTTTGTTCCACCCATTCGTTCGCATAACGGCCTCAAACTGGACCTTGTATGCAGACCACGATGATGAGCCATCAAATGGTGGAACCTTAAACCAACGAGGCGAGGGCGCCACAGCTGCAGGTGTAACGTCATAGGACCCGAGCCTACACAATTTCTTCTCCACTTCGGCAATACGGGTCTCGAGGTGATCATGTACACGCTTCTCAATAGAGGCGACGCGAGTCTCAAGCTTGTCGTGTACGAGCATCTCTACGTCGCTGATACGGGCCTCGTGCTGCTGAAGTTCCTCCTTGACCGCCTTCAAGTCCTTCCCTACAGCGGCGCTGAGGTCCTTCATAAGCACCACCTGCTCTTCTAGGCGGCGCGCGTGCTCCTCCCTGTCGCGCTGGAGCTGTTCTTCTAGGTGGCGCGCGTGCTCCTCTAGACGGCGAGCCTGCTCCTCCTTGTCGCGCTGAAGCTGTTCCTCCAGGCGGCGCGCATGCTCCTCTTGACGGCGAGCCTGCTCCTCCTGACGGCGCGCGTGCTCCTCTTGACGGCGAGCCTGCTCCTCCTTGTCGCGCTGAAGCTGTTCCTCCAGGCGGCGCGCGTGCTCCTCTTGACGGCGAGCCTGCTCCTCCTTGTCGCACTGTCGCTGTTCCTCCATGCGGAGCGCGTGCTCCTCTTGACGGCGGGCCTGCTCTTGCATGAACGCCATCAGAGCCGCGATGTCGGGCACCGCCACGGAGTGTGCGCTTGCAGGCTCCACTGCAGCCGCGGAGTCGCCTGGTCCACCAGGCGATGGAGAAGGAACGTCTCCGAAGCGTCTCTGGTCCAGGTCTTGCTGGCGCTGGTTCCTGGTACGCACACCTTCAGTTTCTTCCTTCGGCATAACCGGCATAATTTATCCCTTTCTTCTGACACCAATTTGTTACGAGCTGGGGTTCGACGATAAATTATAACTCACTATGCCACTTAAACTGAACTTTATTCACTAACACAATAACGCTAGATACACACACTTATTTACACAACTAGTAAAAACACACTTAATTTTCACTTCACTAATAAAAACACCACTATTCACACCACTAGAACAACACTAAACACTTTCGAATTACTTCCCTTCGCTTCTTGTTGATCGCTTCCTTATTCACTTGTTACTGTCTCCGGTCCGTTCGCTCCCGCTCTATTTATACTGGCCGGATAACATCACTAGGCTTTTCGAGACGACTCACGATATTTCTGGAAACGTGTAAGGTGTTTCTAGAATTGCGTAAATGTTCTATTTACACCTACGCCATCTATTAGAGGATAGATGAAACAGCCTTAAACAACCGATACATCTAATCTCATGTAGTTCTCCCATTCACTGATAGATGGCGTTATTTTCAATTCGTAACAATACCAATAAATTCCACAACAAAGAACAGTTGAATGCAGGAAGTAATTAATGTTATAAACTTAGTTCAAAACATGATGTACGGGCAATAACGTGTATAGTATAAAATTCAAGAGATCAGTACCTAGCTGGACGGAGCTTTTAGAATGTACGCCAATGTTTCAGTGCTGAGTAAGTGGTTGTAAGATGGGTTTACGACGTCGTAAGTAATGTGATGTATGTTATGACGTAATTGAGGTAACTGATTGATGTTTTTGCGAAGGATGTGTTATGTGTATTTAAGGATTGGTTTGAGTGTTACGGGGTAATCATTTTGATATGTGTCGGTAAATTTTTGTAGATGGGTACTACAAAAATTTACTTTTTCCAATTACAATTGTTTACTTTTTCCCGCAAAAAATAACCGCCATACCCGCCAAATTTTTCGAAAGCCTATATCTCATGAATTATAGGAGTATTATATATCACATGATAGGTTTATTTATATACTCATAATAAAACATTCATTCATAGCATAAATGTAACCTTATCTATATATTTTCATTCAATAAAAAATAAATGCCGTTGTTTCGGTAATTGAATGAATATAGCCCCTTGAATTAAATTATTATACAATACTAGAGGACGCCAGCAGCTACGCCTGCATTTTTTTAAATTTACCCGTTTTGGCTGATCCCGTGGGAATTTCGGAAAATCCCTTCTTAGTGCACCCCAACGGTCCCCAAGGAACATACATGCCAAATTTCAGCTTCCTGCGCCCAATAGTTTCGGCTGTAGCGTGTCTGTCAGTCAGTCAGTAACGCAAGGATTTTATATATTAAGATTTGTTTATTTTTTGCTGTTATTTTATAACTAATTAGTTCATTCACAATTAAAACATAAAAATATCAAATATAATTATATTATTTGTTTACAATGATGTTTTGAATCCATAATGACGTCCCGCGCGCAACATGCAAAGACAGCGAAATATACAAAAATTTCAAATGCTGACATTTAAATAATTTTCTAAGCAAGCATTGCTTTAATTTTATATTTTTGTAAAGCTTATACCACCAGTTATACAAAATAATAAAAGTAAGCAATTTATAACCCATATTGTTATCATGACAAACAAAAATGGCGAGTAGGTCGTCGATAGACGACATTGTTTACAATAGGATCAAGTTCGGCGGATCGCATAAACTATACATTCCGTCATTCAGTCACCATTCAAACTTTAGTACAAAGCTTATTTAATCTAATTTCATAAAAACATCATTTCAAATATCAAAACCCGAGTGACGAGTCGTAAGTTTAGGTTTAAGGTAGCACGGCAAGTGGCCTTGCTTCGCGTACTCGTTCGCTTGTACTATAACCTCGCCTTAAGCAGGTCTTTTTCAGTTATTTAGCGTCTTGGATGTACCTAATACGTTTCTGATGTGTACCTATTAATAAAATATGGGATACTTTACTTGACACAAACGTACGTGGTAAACAAACCGAGAACCAATGTTAAACGTATGTTAATAACCACGAAAGTTTCACCATTATTATAGTTTTTAGTCTGCCGTAGCCCACTGCTGGGCATAGGCCTTTCCAGTGGCATGCCACGAAAGTAATGTACCACAAGTTCAATGATGCTTAAAGCATTTACATTAAACATATATATTCGAAAAGATAAATACATTATTGTAAGGATGTTAAATTAATTGATATGTATATCTTGATTATAAACCAAATATAATTATGATAAAATCGATTGACCCTTAATCCTGTAACTTAGCAGGCGTTCAGGTATACAATTAATAGATACATAATTTAGTTAATTAATTACAGCTAAGTACATTGTGCGATCACGCTTTGGGATTACTAACTTTATCTAAACAATCTACATACCTCCAATGTAGAATATGTTTAATGTATTTCGTTTTAGGATTTGATCACATATAAGTATGTCACTTCAAAATGCGTTTAGTACGTCATAGAAATAGTACTACAATTTATTTCAGAACGCCATCAGAATCAGGCTTATAATTATATAAACCGACATAAAATCTATGTTTTATAAATTATTTGTACCTATATTATAACTAGATGATCCCGCGGTTACACCCGAGTTATTTAAGGCTACAGCTCCGCTCCCGTGGTTCATATCGTGATATTTATAGGTTTCCTCGATATATGGGCTATCTAAAACTGAAAGATTTTTTCAAATCGGACCAGTAGTTCCTGAGATTGGCGCGTTCAAGCAAACCGTAAATGTCGGCATCTCAAAACTAGGTATGAGTGTATATTTCGATAAACATTGTAATTATCATATTATTATACAAACATGTTTTTATTGAAATTAACATTGAAAGTTTAAATACTCTGTTACATAAGAATTATTTCCTTTGCATGACTACTATAGATTTAGGAATTTAAACTTTCGTGGTCATTTAAACTTATTTTAAATTGTCTTTGTTTGGAGTAACCGATATGTCGGCACTGTTGCAAGCGCTGAAATATCGGTTACTCCAATCAAAGGTACGTGGTATATATTCCGAAACACAATTTTAAATAAGTACTATAGATTTGACCAGATATTTTCAAATCTATCTTCCGTTACTTAAAATCTTAACAAAGATCCTCAATAAACTTTAACCGGTTGGGAACGTTATTCACATATACAAAAATGTAACTCACGGAAAAATTAGGAAGCATTCAGATTGAAACAAAATAAGTACTTTACGAAGAATAACTTTTATTAAAGAATATACGCATGTTGAGTATATAAATGAGTCTAATAACCGAACGTTTATTGCTTCTGAACATTATAATTAGTATTATTTATCATACTATAATATTTATTTTAACGTATTTTTAATCAGCTTGAGGTTCATTTTTATAGTATGCTAATCAATAACACCTATTTTTATATAATATACTATCAGTAACATAATCGGTGAACTTTAAGCATAGGTTACCTAATAATATAGCATTTATTTATTTTTATAAAAACCAGAAGAAAGAACCTTTCGAAAATAATAACCTATCTCAGATCTCGACAATATAAGCTACCAAATATTGCATTGCCTTATATGAATGAGAAATCTTAAGAATTAAACTAAAATTATATGGATATAAAAATAATAAATATAAATAATAATATGCTATTTACCCACCTCGTGTTAAATATCGGCGAATAATTTGTGTTATTCACAAGTCCTGTGAGTAACAGTGTGCAATATGAAGCAGCCCTTAGTTGTGTTACGTTATCTACAGGAACGACAAAAGGAATAACCTCTAAAATGGATACTCATGAATAACTTAAAACATCTTACCTTGACCATAAACTAGTGTGTCCTATAATCACTATAGTATGCTCTAACTGATAGAGTATTTAGATTTCCTAAATTCACATCAAAGCTCGAAGAAACTTCTCGTTTTTCACAGGAATATTTTTTGATATATTTTGTGTGCGTACACTTTTTCATCCAAAACTCAAAGACGTGACGAGATGGCGTCTTGAAAGTCCCGTGATATTTATATTATATTATATTTATAAAATATTAATGGACTTTAAATAAAAATTGGTTAATAGAACCTTTTGATCTCTCTTGATCTTCAAATATGAAAGATAGAGGACATGTGATTTTTTAACCCATGTACGATTTTTTTGACTTCTACCCCCATAGTACCATGGTTACAGCTTTTACCTACCAATTATATATACTAAACGAAAAAATTAAGGGATCAAAAAAACATTCAACATTTTTGGGCAATTTTCAACAGGCCGTAACTTCGAGAGAAATGGTCGTACAGGAAATCAAAAAAAAAAGAAATTGTAGCTCCAAGTTTTTTGTTTTTGGATTAGACCGTTAAAATTTTGTAACCGCCGCGGTTTTTGAGTAATCGTAGAAAAACCAGCAACAAAAAAAATCAAACATTTTAAAGTTTTTTTTTTGGTCTACGGGCGTGAAAATTTGTTTCTCAGCTTAACCACTATAAGGATCGGATATTTTGTTTATTAAGCTTTAATTTGTTTTTTTTATACACCATGATACGTCCACTTCTCGCCGAGATATCGGTATTCAAATGGGAAAGAATCCTTTTGTCTTTGATTATCGATATCTCAGCAACCAATGATTGCACAGAAAGTGGAAGGTGGGTTTCAAGAATTTGAATGAATTCTCCTTAACGACTAGCCATTGCTTTTCCGAAAAAGATTTTTTTCTTTTTGTCACATGAATTTGAAAATGCAACAAAAAAAAGGACTTTTGGTGGTTTTTTGAAAAATCAAGCGCTAGATCGAAATTATTGAGGGAACCACTAATGTTAAGTTTACGGTTCAATATGTCCACAAAAACCCTACAAAAAACCAAATTAATCCAGTCAGCTGTTTTATTGTTTCACTCGATCGAATTTTTGAAAAAATTAAGAAATCTCGTTTTTTCTCCGGAAAGCTCATAATTTTTAAAAATTAGAAAAAAAGGTTTTCCCGTGCTTTTTGCACATTTTTGCTTCAGAAAGTGCTTAAATTTAAAACCAAAAACAATTAAAAAAAATTGAATTGATGAGAATAATTACCGCCGGCATTAGCGTTATCCAAAGCGTACCACGTGGAGGTTGCGCGGTTGGATTTATGCTTCTGTATGTGTGTGTGTGTGCGTGCGTGGGTGTGTGTGTGCGTGTATGTGTGTGTGTGTGTGTGTGTGTTGTGCGTGTTGTGTATGGTCCTTCAGGAGAATTGAGACCCGGTGGCACGTCAGTTCCACCGTATTTAATGACTCCAAACTCATTCTCTGAGGATTTTTATTAATTTAATACCAGGTATTACCACCCCTGTTTTCAATAACGGCTCTCAATCGTTCAGCTATGTTAATGCAGGCGGTAATTTGAGGCTGCGGAATGGTATTCCAAATTTGCTGAAGCGCGCTCCAAGGCAGCTAAGTTCTGCAAATTTGGATACTCACTGCGCCACCGACGTCCCATTATGTCCCAAACGTGCTCGGTTGAGGTCTGGACTCATTGCTGGGTGTTGCAACAATGTGATGTCATGCTGCTCAAAGAAGCGCCAGGTAATGTTGGCTGTGTGTGGACGTGCGTTATATTGCATCAATATGAACGACCTCAGATGTTCTCGTCTGCGCAGAACTATGGGTCTTAAAATTTGGTCGATGTAGCGCCTAGCTGTCAAATTTTCCCGTACAAGTACCAAAGGTGTCCTCCAATTTCGTGAAACGCCGCCCCACACCATGACTGATCCACCGCCGTAGGACGGACTGGACGGACAAAGTTCTGGCGAAAAAGTTTTCCACGACGGCGCCAAACGAAAGGACGTCGGTCGTTACCATGCAGATTGAAACGAGATTCATCAGTGAATAAAACATTTGTCCATTGCCTCAAGGTCCATTTCCGATGAGCGTTAGCATACGCTAAACGTGCTCGACGATGTCTTGCTGTCAACAGGGATATACGATTAGGGTGTCGTGCGTGTAACCCAGTTTCACGAAGACGATTGATGACTGTTCGAGAGGAAATGTTTCTCACTTGATGCCCTGGTCGCTGTTCATGTTGTTGTTGCTGTTGTCTGCGATTGGGGAAGTTTCGAGCAACAATCTTCGCATTAACAAAAGGTTGTCGTCGAACTTTTCTAACAATTGTAGTGACTCGATGGCGACCTTGTCTGGGGCGACGATTGTATTGGTTCGTCTCTTGGTATCGGGCATAAGCTCAAGATACGACGGATTGATTCCAGACAGCAACTGCATGTTGACTGTAACCTTCGTCAATAAGAGTTACTAACTGAGCAACTTCCACCTCCGATAAATGTCGTCTAACCATGATTGAAAATTGAAAATTAAAAAGTAAGAAATTTTCAATTTTGACAATAAAAAATTTAAAAAAATCTTTTAGTGCAATGGGATTACTTTGAAATAATTGTTGAATTAAGCGATTTGCTAAGGATTCATAAAAAGTAAAGAAAAACAATCTGCGAAAAGCGTGTGAAAAAGATCGAAATTCGAATGGTGGTATTAACCAGAGGCGGCTCGTGAAAGATTATATTGGGTGTTCACTAAAAAAGAAGATGAAACTGCTTACAATTTATTTTGTGAATGCTTTTACAAGTAATAATAAGATGTGCTAAATCATCGATACCTACCTGAACCGTCCACGCAGTATCAACTCCGGCGCCACTAAACAAAATACACGGAAACAAACAAACCGCTTCTTACTTCCTTCGCATTTTCGCAACCACATAACCAAAGCGTTTTATCATATTGGTCGTTTTCTAAAGTTTTTCACAGTTTTTTATAAAGTTCTAACTATCTATCTATATTGTCACGTCTGTCTCCCATTGGGGTAGGCAGAGACTATGGAACGCCACATGCTTCGGTTCAAACATACCTCTTTCGCTTCCTCGATATTCATTAACCTCATCATGCATGCACGTCGGTTATGGGTACTTTTAATTTGGCCCTTTTTTAGTACGTCACCTATTTGGTCGGCATACGTCCGCCCAGGGCGTCCCCTACCGACATTTCCATTCATTCTCGCACAATACACTCCTTTCGTATTTCTTCTGTCATCCATCCGTTTATAAAGTTTACGCTGTTATATTCCATATTAGTTACACAATTTAACTGTCTTTCTTAAACATATACACACAATCACACATACAATTCACAATATTTTAAACACCAATCCTTTTCTAATTACCAACGCACTTGCAGAGAAATGTTTTGCTTTTGTTTACATTCAAATGATACCGGCAAAACACTATTAAAAAAAAACTGCGCACACGCTTTAATTTTTCTTCGTGACAAATGGTCATATCATTTAGTCGGGTAATATATTCGCGCATGCGCACCTCGTCAAGCTAGCCAGGAGCGCTGCTCCGTATTTGCCTTATTTCTCATACAAATCTTTTGTCTCACGCGCCCAGCGCATAAAACGCGCTCTCTTTCGCACTCATTACATTTCAGTATTAAGCGTTGTACTAAGCTTTCGTCAACGAAGAGCGCTGTTATGAGCGCTCCACTCAACAAAAATACCTATGTATGTTTCAAGAGTGTTGACAAAATTAAGATAAACAGCTTAGTAGTCAAATACTTATTTGTAGATATGCATTATAGAAAAGAGAATAGGTGTGTATTAAAATATTGATCATGTTTTTAGAAAAAGTTTATATGAGTTGTATACATATATTTTATAATTTGGGGAGTTCACTGCTCCAGCGCTCCTTTGAACGAGCCGCCACTGGTATTAACTTCTTTTTTTAGTTAAATTAAGAGGAGGTCAGTAGAATCAAGGAATACAGCTGCAGAAACGTGTTAAAAAGATTGGGTGATAATTTCTTGAATTTCCTTAGCTTGTTTAAAAAATGTTTTTTTCAAATTCATGTGACAAAAAGAAAAAAATAAATCGGAAAAGCAATGGCTTGTCTTTAAGGAGAATTCATTCAAGTTCTTTAAACCCACCCTTAACTTTCTGTGCGATCATTGGTTGCTGAGATATCGATAATCAAAGACAAAAGGATTCTTTCCCATTCGAAGACTGATATCTCGGCGAGAAGTGGACGTATCAAGGCGTATAAAAAACAAAGTAAAGCTAAATGAACAAAGTATCCGATCCTTATAGTGGTTAAGCTAAAAAAAAAATTCCGCGCCTGTAGACCAAAAATTAAAGGTGAATTTTTTTTTGTTGCTGGTTTATCTACGATTACTCAAAAACTGCGGAGGTTACAAAATTTTAAAGTTCTAATCTAAAAATTAGACACTTAGAGCTACAATTTCCTTTTTTTTGATTTCCTGTACGACTATTTCTCTCGATGTTACGGCCTGTTGAAAATTGCCCAAAAACTTGGAATTTTTGTTTGATCCCGTAATTTTCCAGTAGTGTATTTATATATGAGAAACGGATAAGTAATGAAATATCTCCTCCGAATTAAATAGGGGTCTAATTTAATTGGTACACTAGACAGTAAACGCGAACTCAATTATTTCGTATAATATCGTATTCAAAATAAACCAATATTGATTCTACTAGGATTACCTTCTATTATTATAACGTAATGTTTTGTAAGGGTAAATTATTGAAACTAAAATCTAAATATATATTATAGACTCACGCCTGTATCCCCGAAGGGTAAGCAGAGGCGTAACACTACACCTACATTTCGCCATGATTTATTATTTTTTTATTTATTTAGGTCCCACGTAATAGGGGGCGAGCCTATTGCCGTACCGGGCACATTACCTGTACAATGTAAGTGCAACTGTAAATCTAAATTGATAACCAAAAGAAAATTTAGGCAATTATCAAAATTAAATAAATTGATAAAGCGACTTGAATCCAGTCACTAGGGGTCAAATAAAGTAAATAAATTATCACAAATTAACCATGACTTGGTTAAGGAGCAGGAGTCATTGATGTCGAAGCTTGAGGCTAGCAATGAACAATTACTCAGTAGTAGATTATTATATGATCAGCACACACAGGAGCTACAAACACACGTTTCAAAACTGACTGCACAGCTCGACAAAATGGCAATAACACACCAGAAAGAAACTCAAGAATACATATTAAAATATGATGAGATTTCTAGAGTTGATAGAGAGAATCTAGAACAACTACTCTCTATAGCCAACAAAAAATTTTGCTTAAATTGTTCAAAATTAAATAATGATTTAGAAAGTCTAGTACTAGAACAACCTCACAAAATATACAATGACTCCGGTTCTGATGTTTTGTTACAAACAAATCATATATGTTCACTTGACACTCATAGTAATAACACTGTATTGATGTTTTCTGACCAATTGGGAGTGGGTTTGGGTAGCTTAATAGATAGTTACAGTAACCGTCCATAACAAAACTTTTGTTATCCAGGAGAAAGAATGTCTTCATTAGTTAATAAGTTAAAACATGCAGAATTAAATAAACATTCTACAGTTATTATTATGTATGGTGATAGCTTACTAGTTACTAGGAAAGATATACTAGCTTTATCGGATATAATGACTGATAGAAGTTCTAAAGTGGGGTGCAATTTTAAAGTCTGTGCATTTCCTTATTCAAAGACCTTATCTGATAAAGAAAACAACCAGATAAGTAAATTAAATCTATTAATATATACTAGTACATATCGTCATAATGACAAAATTTTATTCTTTGACACTAATACTTTTATTAAAAGTAATTTTATTTTAACAAAAGATACTATGTATCTTTCTCGCTCTTTTAAACGACAACTTGCTAAATTATTGGCATTTAATTTATACAGTGACCCAGAACTGTTAGAGTACATTTTATTGAACATGACATGATACATGACAATTCCATTATTGACATTCATAATAATAATTTAAATTAAATTCTGGGACAATAGAGAACACCTCTAACTATAATAAGATTACTCGTAACTCATTAAATAATACACATAAACATAAAAACAAAAATTTGATTAAATTAGTACATCAGAATATTAGAAGGATGATTAATAAAGATTTAGAAATGGCATTGTTTATGAACTGTAATGCTGTTGATATATTTTGCATCACTGAACATTGGCTAAAAAGCAACCAGTTCATGTTCAATTTCAGTAATCATATAGTAGGAAGCTTGTTTAGCCGGCAGCAAGCAGTACATGGTGGCTCGATGATTTTAATTAATAAGCAACTTAAATTTAAGGAGCGTCATGATATTGTAAGTCTGTCTGTTGAGCGAACTATTGAGGTAGCCTGTGTGGAACTGAGGAGATTTATTGTAATAAGTGTATACAGGCCTCCTTCAGCATTGAATGATAGCTTCGAGCGTATTATGGATGAGATATTAAACAAAGTTGCAAAAATAAATAAAAATGTTGTTGTGTGCGGTGACTTTAATGTAAATTTATTGGAAGATAGTAGTCTTAGTACAATATTGAAAGCGGTGTTTCTATCATATAATCTGAAGAACTTATTCTTAGAGCCCACAAGAGTTACTGCCTCTACATCTACTTGCTTAGATAATATATTTACAGATATCATAGTAAGAGACAAGCAAATTATTAGACAGTTAGACTCAGACCATTGTGGACAGCAGATCTCTTTAATGATAACAGTAAGAATGTTTCTAGGCAAAATATATTTGTAATACCTAAAATTGCAACTCGTTTTGCTAGGTTTCAAAGTAAACTAATGACCAGCTGGTCACTGTTAGATGATGAAGGTGACCCTAATTTGTTATATAATAGCTTTTTCAAAGCGTTTTGTACAGAATTTAATTCGCTTTTCACACCTAGAACGAGTTGTAGTTGGAGGTAATGCAACCTTCTGTGAATGGGCAACAACTGGGCTTCACAAAAGAAGAAAGAGATTGTATGAGCTATATGACGAGAGAAACTTTAATTTAAGTGAACAATTTCAGGATTATGTTAGAAACTATGCTAGGATATTTCGGAAACTTTGCAAGAAAGCTAAGTCTCCTTACCTGAGTTCAAGGATTAGGAGTAGTGACAATAAAATGAAAATTACATGGAATATAATAAACAGCGAGACTGGGAAAGTTAAAACTAAAAGTTCAAAATTTAGTTTGAACATTGATAACGACACTATTACGTCAGACTCAAAAGTTGCATCGGCGTTTGAAAGTTTTTTTACTGATATCCCCGTTATTACTACTAGATCTTTGGACTCATCAACCAATGCAGCGGAATCTCTTTTAAAAGAAAACATGAGTACAACCTATAGTAATTTCTCATTTCAGTATATAAATTCAAATGATGTTATAAAAGCTTTTAATACTATAAATTTAAAGAAGACTGCAGACTTGTGGGGAAATTCCGTTACTATTACCAAGTCCATTATTGCTATAGCTGCTAACAGATTAGCTTCAATATTTAATAAGTGTATTGACTGTGGTGTATTTCCTGATCTTATGAAAGATAGCAAGGTAATACCTTTGTACAAAGCAGGTAGCACATCAGACCCCACCAACTATAGGCCAATTTCTGTGCTACCCACATTTAGCAAAATTTTCGAAAAATTGATACTAGACCAACTGCAAAGTTATTTTAATAACAACGAGCTTCTACACTCTAAACAATTTGGTTTTACAAAGGGGCGCTCCACGACCGATGCCGGTGTTGAGCTTGTAAAACATATCTTTGATGCCTGGGAGGATTCACATGATGCTTTAGGTGTCTTCGGCACACGCCTTCACGCGCCACTCTGGCGCCGAAGCATTAATTCACACATAAGAGTAAGAGACATAACTCAGTTATGAGTAGCTATGGCCTTACTGTTTTTGTTACTTAAATACTTACTGATGATGCGTATACTCTTATTATAAAACTTTATAACTATTTAAGTGTATTATGTTTTAATAAGGTATTTATTTACGTAAATTTATTACTATTAGTACATTATTTATTTTATATCATGTATCTACCTATCTATTTATACCTATATATTTTCTGATATCTCTTTCGTGAGTCACTTAGGGCCTAATTGAAAATCGGAGCCAGGTACCTATGCGCCTGGCACATGCCGAATTAGGTCCTTTTTTGACCACACTCACCTGACCTTAAACAACTTTTTTCTTCTCCTGTCTGTATAAGTATGTTATCTGTTTTTTTTTATCACTGTTTGTTCTACTGTAATTGTTATGTAATTTATTTTTTCTTTTGTTCTTATGACTGTTCTTTATATTTTTTTTATGTATGTAACCTGTGTGGAGTCAAAATAAATTTATTTCATTCATATTTCATTCATTCATTCTTCTGTGATTTTTCCAAGGCCTTTGATTGTGTAGAACATGATACATTGATCAGGAAATTACATCACTATGGTTTAAGTAGTTCTGCTCTGCATCTTCTTACTTCATATTTGAGTAATAGGATTCAGAGGGTTGATGTCAACGGAACGCGTTCGCATGGGTCTGTAGTCAAAATGGGCGTCCCACAGGGTTCAATCCTCGGTCCTTTTTTATTTTTAGTTTATATTAATTACTTACCACACCTCGTTAATGACAAGCACGCGATAGTACTGTTTGCTGATGATACCTCACTTTTATTTAAATTAAAACGACAGCAAATTGATATGGTTTTACCATTTGACAGGATTATCCGCGTGGTGACGGATTAAGAATACGGATTGTCACCACCCCATATCATCCCATGGGTGTCGTAAGAGCCGACAGAGGGAGCATATTATGCAGAAAACAGCACTGTAAGAGAAGGAAAACTTGATATAAACCCTATACCAACCCGTTGGGCCAGCGTGGTATAGTAGGCCAATTCCTCCTTTCAAAGGAGAGGCCTAGTCCAGCAGTGGACTGATAAAGGCTGATGATGATGATGATGAAATTGATATGGTCGATGTAAACATTGCTATCTCAAAGGTGGTTCGCTGGTTTGAGGTTAACAACCTGCTTTTAAATAGACTTAAAACTAAATGTATTCGATTTTTGATGCCTAACGTCAAATAAGTGAACATCTCAGTAAAGGTCAAGGATGATGTGTTGGATCTTGTGGATAACACCAAATTTTTAGGCATTACACTAGATTCTAAGCTGCAATGGGGACCACATATTAGTAAATTGTCGAATAGACTCAGCTCTGCAGCATACGCAGTCAGGAAAATTCGCCAGTTAACTGACATTGACATTTTCATAGTATAATGTCACACGGTATTCTCCTGTTGGGAAATGCTGCCGACATTCAGACCATCTTTGTTCTGCAGAAAAGAGCTATTCGAGCAATTTATAATTTGGATTATGGGGCTTCGTTAAGGAATAAATTTAAGGAAACAAACATTTAAACAGTTGCAAGCCAGTACATTTATTCCAACCTAATATATTTATTCCAAAACAAGGCCTCATACTCTAAGAAAAGTGATATCCACAATTTGAATACTAGAAATAAGAGTAAGCTATTAGTGCCGGCTACCCGGCTAGAGAAAATAAAAAAATCTTTTCAAGGCCAATGTGTGCGCTTTTACAATAAAGTGCCAAGCAATATTCAAAATTTAAGTTATAATAAATTCAAAAAGATTATAAAACGTAAACTTTGTCAAAAAGGGTACTATTCAGTGCTAGATTATATTGAAGATAAAAATGCTTGGGATTAATTTGCTCGGTCCCACAGGCTACTTATGTTTGATTAGTGTTAAGTTTCATGTGATTGTGAGTTATTGTGTCTATATTATGCTAGTTACTGCTTTTATATTATTATAAAAAAAGCCTTATTAATTGACAACAACACACCAGCTCATATACCTATGAAGAATTCAATGTAGTTCCTAAGTTTTTAAATTGTATATAATCAAGACGTAGAAAAGAGTGGCCCGGAGTTTCTTGCCTGATTCTTCTCACGAGGCTCTACTTTCTGAACAGGCATTTTTTCAATGCTCAACTATGTTAATATGCATTTAAAGTTATTTTTTTTTAATTGTATGACTTTCTGACGTGTCCAAAAAATTTAAACGTTTTTATGGAAATAAACATATTTGAGTTTGAGTTTGAGTTTAGCAGACTCCGTGCTGCTACTGAAAATTTCCTAACGGTAAAACTCAATAACACTCTGCTCTACCCGGGAATCGAATCCGAGACCTCCCAATCCCACGCGCATATTTATGCCGCGAGACCAACTAGGCAGTCTAAATATTATATTGAATTAAAGAGATTGTAAAATAATATTGTAAAAATACAAAGTCACATGAATTAAATAGAGTGAATACATGTTTTGGCCGATTTTTCGAGCAGCTTGCATCGGTCGTAGACACAGATGCAGCGGGGTCGTGGCAAATTATGCAAATTACGGCCTTGTTCCAAGAGGGCGTCAACAGACACCGTGGTGGTTTCAATGTGCAGGTTCCAAATGCTTGTAGTCGAGAGTCACATACACCCTTCAACTACACTTAATATGGGCTACGGAAGAACCCATAATGGCCTTTCACCGTAAAAGCATTATTAATAGGATGTACTTGCAGAGCATCAGCCAGAGCATTCATCAATCCATTTAAAAAAACTAGCTGTGCTAAGCTAAATGGACCAGTGCAGTGAATCAAACGTATCCATAGCAACGTAGCATAATGCATAGCTTGTCGAAAACGTCTCTCTTTAAAGAGCACTAAGTTGTTCCTTTATATTTTTGTATCTAAGTGATTTGGTGGAGTGACGCACAAGCATAATTCCGGCCTACTCAACAAGTTTTAGTAAATAGGTGCCCAGCAATCTCAATACAACTATTTTATTTACTCAAAAATATTTCAAGCTCCAAACATTGTTGTACTAATACTAAAATCGCCTAAATTGATTAAGTAAGGATGCTATAATCGTAAAGACCCGAAATAAAAATTCCATTGCGATTTCAAATCGTTTCTTAAATACTAAGACCTAAGTGGTTAGGTATCGAGATCAGTCAAATCTAGCTATTATTAGGGCGACCTTAAAATAACTTGTTCTAAATTCCTTTGAACAAAGGCCGATCTCAGCAGAGTTAAAGATTTATTGTCTGTAAATGTTGTTCCTTGAAAAGGGGTAAAAAATGTGGAACCTTTAGTGAATTTGTGTGTATTCGGGGTAATATTGTAGTAAGTAATGATATTGGAAGAGACAGATTCGTTGCCTGTGTATTTAGCTCAATCGATCGAAGCGACTAGGTAGAGGTAGTTAGGCTGAATATGTGATTAGTGAATCCGTATTTGCTTAATTTTTAGTTTCTTAATAAAAATTATACATTTAAATCAAAATAAATAATGGTTCGTCATAGTCATCTTTTGATTATTAGTTCTCTGAAGTCATTGGTGGAAAGGCAAATATTTTTAAATCTGTAAAATGTAATTGTACTTTACATATAAGGTGTCAAATGGTAAATTTAGGAAATTGACAAAATTAAATAAATTAATAAAGCGACTTGAGTTAGGCTATAAGAGGTCAAAGAAAATTGTAGATTTAACACAAATTAACCATGATTTAGTTAAAGAGAGTGAGTTATTAGTTTCTAAGCTTAAGGATAGTAGTGAGCAATTAGCCTGTAGCCGATTACAATATGAACAACACACATGTGAGCTGCAAACACAAATCACATCTTTAAATGCACAGCTCAACAAATTGATAATAGATCATCAAAGTGAAACACAGGAATATATATTGAAATATGATGAAATTAGCAGAGTTGGAAGAGAAAACCTAAAACAACTGCTCTCTATGACCAACAACGGTAACTGTTTAAATTGTTCAAATCATAAGTTAGAGGCTTCACCTAATTGTATAACCAAGTTATATAGTGACTTTCAAGATAAATATCCTTCGAAAATATGTCATGGTTCAGGTTCTGACACATTGTTACATAATGAAAATAATAAAGTTTTAGATAACAATGTTTTAATTTTTTCTGACCAATTAGGAATTGGTATGGGTAGCCTGATTAATAGTTATACTGATCGGTCAATACAAAATATTTGTTCACCAGGACAAGGAATGTCTATGTTAATTAATAAATTAAAGTAGGTATGCTAGACTAAATAAACATTCTACAGTTATAATTTTATATGGGGATAGCCTACTAGTTACCAAGAAAGAAATATTAGCTTTATCAGATATTATGATAGAACAAAGTTCTAAAGTGGGGTGCAACTTTATTGTCTGTGCATTACCATATTCCAATAACTTATCTTATAAAGAAAATAACCAGATAGGTAAATTGAATCTATTATTATATAATAGCACTTGTAGTCATAGTGACCATATTTTATTTTTTGACTCTAATATTTTTATTAGTAATTTCTTTTTAACAAAAGATACTATGTATCTCTCTTTTATATATAGGCGACAACTTGCTAAATTATTAGCATTTAATTTACATAGTGAACGCAGTACTACTAGAGTACTTAGGAATTTGGTAGATAATAGCTATATCAATAGTAGTATTGACAAATCTATTAGTTTAAACTACTAGATGACACAACAGATAGGCATTCATGTGTTTTAAACTTAGCTCATCAAAACATACAAGGCCTATCTAGCAAAGAATTAGAGATAGATTTATTTTTAAAGAAACATAAGTTGCATGTATTATGCATTACGGAACATTGGTTAAGAGATGACCAATTAATATTCAATAATGAATTTTATATAGTGATTAGTGCATTCGTAAGAAAAAACGCTATTCGTGGTGGCTCTCTCATATATGTTTGTAATAGTATTAAATGTAAAGAACGAAAGGACATAGCCGAACTTTCTATCGAGCGCACCGCTGAGATATCTTGTGTTGAACTTGAGCAACACGTCATAGTATGTGTATACCGACCACCGCAAAGTGACTTTAGCCAATTTGAAAGCATCATGGAGGACGTCTTAAAACACTTAAGTTCCAGCGGGAAGTCAATAATCGTATGTGGTGATTTTAATGTTAACTTGTTAGAACAATCACCAACTTGTGCTAGGTTAGTTAGTTTATTTATGTCATTTAATTTGAATGTTTTATTTTCTGAACCAACCAGAACTACCTCACATTCTTCTACATGCTTAGATAATATTTTTTGCAATTGTTTGTACTTAAGCAAAGCTGTTTTGAGTGACTTGACATCGGATCACTGTGGACAAAAGGTTGTAATTTCAACTAATACAACCCCTACAGTACAAAAAATCACATGTAGGCCTATGACCTCTGCTCGCCTTAATCACTTTAGTGATGATGTTGCTGCTAAGATCGCCAGCATTGACTTAACTCACGATGATCCAGATGAATTATATAAGTGGTTATTTGATGTTATTAAAAATGAGTACAATAAAATTTTTAAGCAGAAGACATTTGCCAAGAGCTCTAAAGTTAAATTTTGTGATTGGGCAACAGTAGGAATATACAAAAGTAGATCTAGGTTGTATGATCTGTATGGTATGAAGCAATACAATTTTAATCCTTCATTTATTGAATATGTAAGAAATTACTCAAAAGTTTTTAAGAGAGCATGTGCTTCAGCTAAGTCTATATTTATAAATAATAAAATTAAAGAATCCAAGAACAAAATAAAAACAACTTGGAACATTATTAACAGTGAGACTGGTCGAGATAAGTTAGTAGATAATAGCTATGAATTAAAATGTAATGGAGAAATAGTTACAAAGAAAATTGATGTTGCTCAGACTTTTAACAACTTCTTCATAAACATACCAGTGAAAACAACCAAGTGTTTAGACTCATGCCCGAGCAAAGCAGAGATATTAGTTAGGGGCAATGTGAATGAGTGTGATGTGCTGTTTAATTTTAAATACATTGACACCAATGACATCCTCAAGACATTCAAGACCATCAATATTAAGAAATCTATTGACTTATGGGGTATTTCAGTTAGTCTTGTTCGCCAAATCATTTTTAGCATAGCTCCATATTTAGCTGCAATATTTAATAGATGCGTGGATAAAGGGGTATTTCCTGATTTAATGAAACACAGCAAGGTGAAACAACTTTTCAAAAAAGGATCCAATAGCGACCCTAGTAACTTTCGGCCAATTTCTATCTTGCCTGCAATTAGTAAAATTTTTGAAAAGGTTATTTTGCATCAGTTAGAGAGCCACTTTCTCACAAATAATTTATTGCACAGTGAGCAGTATGGCTTCACTAAGGGTCGCTCCACCGTTGATGCCGGTGTAACTCTATTAAAACATATCTTTAACGCTTGGGAAAATTCGAAGGATGCCATTGGTGTTTTTTGCGACTTGTCAAAGGCTTTTGATTGTGTTGAACATGATACACTTTTACGTAAACTCAACCATTATGGTATTCGAGATAGCGCACTCAATCTTGTTGCCAGTTACCTTAGAGATAGAGTTCAGTATGTAGATGTTAGTGGAAGTAGGTCTCAAGGTTTGCCAGTGGGAATGGGCGTTCCACAGGGCTCTATTCTTGGTCCATTTCTTTTTTTAATATATATTAATGACTTGCCATTCTTTGTTAGAAATCTATGCGATATTGTTCTTTTTGCTGACAATACTTCACTTATTTTTAAAGTTGATCGTAATACAAGTAACATTGACAGCGTAAATAATTCTCTTGCGCAAGTACTACATTGGTTCACGACAAATAATTTGCTACTCAACTCTGGCAAAACAAAATGTGTGAAATTCACTTTGCCGAATGTCAAAAATGTTCTTACTAATATAATTTTAAATAACGAAACAATTAACCTAGTTGATTCAACTGTATTTTTAGGTTTAACTTTAGATTGTAAGCTTCAGTGGGGTGCCCAAATATCCTGTCTGGCAGTCAAACTTAGTTCTGCAGCAGTTGCAGTTAGGAAAGTTTGCCAATTCACAGACGTAGATACTGCTAGACTAGTTTACTTTAGTTACTTTCACAGTGTAATGTCTTACGGGATACTATTATGGGGTACGGCGGCCGACATTCAGCCAATTTTTGTTATTCAAAAGAGGGCCATACGTGCAATATATAACTTAGGTGCTAGAGATTCTTAACGAAATAAATATAAAGAAGTAGAAATATTTACAGTTGCATCGCAGTATATATTTGCTAATTTAATGTACGTTAAGAAAAACTTAACTCTTTACCGTAAAAATAGCGACTTGCATAAAGTGAACACAAGGAATAAGCATAAACTAGTGGGCACTAAATACCGTCTACATAAAGTTCATAACTCATTTGCGGGACTCGGTATACAATTCTTCAACAAATTACCTCTGGAAATAATGAATTTACCTCTGCACAAATTTAAAACCACTACTAGGAATTTTCTTTTAAAAAGGGGTTATTACACTATTAAAGAATTTCTAGATGACAAGACAAGCAACTAGACAAATGATGGGTCTAGTTGCTTTTTTTAAATTCACCATTATTGTTATTTTTATGACTGTGTAAAATACTCTCTTCATAATTAGTAACATGTTAAGTGGAGGTGCCTCGTGAACACATGATTTTTGCAGGATTTGGATATTATTATGATTTGTTGAATGTAGTTTAACATTATTTATTCCTGATCATATCGTTGTTCACTTGTCACCTTCACAAAATTCTTTCTACATTTGCATTCCTTCACGCGGTCCACTGATTTATGTTAATAATAACGATCTGGAAAATGGAGGTAATTGGCGGTCATGGTCAGTATACCAATAGATTGTTTCTTACTGCCGGTTCGTATACCGTTATCGTCATGCTCACTAAAATGTCATTTCTTGTGGTGGCGTCGTGTGTCGGGTCATCCCTGTCCCTCTAATATGGCGAGAGGGATGATGGCTGGCACATGCGTCATACTCGTGAACGGGTGCTACTTGCGATGACTGGTCGATGACGGTCTTGCGGGCTGGTATTAGATTTTAATATTTAACTGCATCATTTCCATCATGGGTCTGATCACTTTCGCGGATTGCCTGCATTATTAGGTATATATAATGTAAGTGGATGCTCCTGTTTCACCATGTCTATTCTGAGGAGACTAACCAAATGAACATCAAAAGTATTATGCTTGAGTATTATTATGTACAGTAAATATATACAAGTGATATAGAAGGTGTAACAGTTGCAGCACCTTACAAAATGTAAATTATTGTATTATGCAAAACCTGGCGAAGAAAAAGAGTGACCGTGAGTTTTATTGCCCGTTCTTTCTCATGGTTCTACCTATTGCTTTGCGAACGTGGCAGTAAATGTAAATGTAGAGTCTTTAAGTAATTATTTTATAAATTTATTATTTTGACGTTCATAAGCGTCACATTGTGACCCAAATGAATAAACGATTTTGAATTTGAATTTGATTGCCGGTGTAGGTAAATTATGTCGGGGCAAGTATGTAAATATAGCCGTTAAATAAATATTAGTTTGTAATTTATCATGTTATTTCCCAAGATTTTTAAGCAATGAATATTACTTAATAATCGTAAGACGGCGGTTATTATTCATGAACGCCAGGCCTGCTTGTTTAGTAGCATATTAGTCAACCGTAATCGCGGCTGGTGTAACCCATGCTGAAACGTCACAGCAAATACAAGGTATTTCGTCTGTATTTTCGATTTGTATGATGAGGGATTAAGAACACTAAGTGTCACAACCCCCATTTAATTCTGTAGTTGGTGTAAGAGGTGACTTAGGAAAATACACGAAGCAAATATCATATTTTGAAAAAAACAATGAAAATTTGACGTCAATCTGTACACTAAGCCAGCGTGGTTTAACCAAACTCCAAATCCTCTTATATACTTACATTGCGACGCAAATTAAAACACACAATGTCCAGTAGTTAAGTAGACTGGAAAGACAGCTTGACTATCACATACCAATAATACAATAGTATGCACCGAACACGTAACAAAAATGATGCAGTTCCTGACATTATTCTAATTTCTATTCCAAAGTAGTCGAATTGAAACCCAGAATCGTTCCTAAATTTGCCCTGGATGCCGTAGTTATCGAAGTAGAGGTCAAGTTTTAATTGAAACGCTTGGATGCGACTGTGAAATCTTATGGGGAGGTACTATCAGTGTTATAGATTGAATTACAAGACTTGGGATACGTATGTATGCAGCAGAGATGTGTGGAGCAAATTTTGTTTTAATATTATAAAAAGCACAAGTAACGTGACTTGAGTTACTATTCGTAATAGATCGGTAAAGTGAAGCAACGGTTGCACAGGTCACTACTTGGATGGGTGGCCGTCTGAGGCAGTTACATCGGAGAGGTACCATGCTTTGAAGGGTACTTAAAGCCATCGAATCCCATTCTTGCCACACGTACAAGAATCGTTAGGCGTGTACTTTCAGAATTGGTAGTTCAATCAACTCAAATGCTATGTTTATATTTAATTATATGCCCTTTCTTAGAATAAAGCGTAGGAGAACTTAGACGAACACCTGATCCATAAAGTCTAGAATAACTCACATACGGCCAACTGATCCTAAACCAATTAGAGCTAGTACTATGGCAACAAGATATCTGATAAACATACTAATACTTTCGTAAATCATCATATCAGCCAAACGACGTCCACTGCTGGACATATGCCTCCCCCAAGGTTCTCCACACAGACCGGTCTTAAGCCGCCGGCATCCAACCTCCTCCCGCAATCTTGACAAGATCGTCGGTCCACCTTGCGGGGGGCCTACCTCTGCTGCGTCGTCCGGTACGTGGCCGCCACTCCAGAACCTTTCTGCCCCAACGGCCATCGGTTCTTCGAGCTATGTGCCCTGCCCACTGCCACTTCAGCTTGGCTATCCGGAGAGCTATGTCGGCGACTTTGGTTCTACTGCGGATCTCCTCATTTCTGATTCGATCTCGCAGGGAAACTCCAAGCATACTTTCGTAAATACACATAATATAATAGATATACATATTAAATCTGGATACAGAACAAATTATCTTGCTTATCACTCAAATATAAATTACCCATATTTACATGCCGTGTGGTTGCCGTGTGGTTGACGGCATAGAATACAAGTGTCACCACCCCCTGTCTTCCCGTGGGTGTCGTAAGAGGCGACTAAGGGATAACACGATGCAAATACCATCTTTGCGTAGAGACGGAAAACTCGACATCAAACCCTAGACGACTGCCTCGTTGGTCTCGCGGCATAAATGTGCGCGTGGGATCGGGAGGTCCCGGGTTCGATTCCTGGGTCGGGCAGTGTTATTGGGTTTTTCTGTCACGAAATTCTCTGTCGCAGCACGGAGTCTGGAAATGTGCCCGGTACGGCAATAGGCTCGCCCCTTATTACGTGGGACTAAAGTATATCTGGCGAAAAGTGGGTGTAGAAATACACCTCTGCCTACCCCTTCGGGGATAATAGGCGTGACGTTATGTATGTATGTGTATGTATATTTTGGCTACGATTACAATAAATATTTCAAATTTTCTCGATTCGTACATATTATTATTACTAACATTTACAAACGGGTAACTTACGTGTTATAGACCCTTTACATAAATATCGGAACCTTTTAAAAAAATATTTAATTAAACTGGTAGATATTACTTTTATATGGGTCAGTTGCTGCCAAATCGGTCTTAGGGATCACTCGCGCAGAAGCGTAACACGTATGGACGCATAGTCGGCGCATAGAGCGGGATACTGCATGTCCTCTATTTTCCTGGAACCCATTGACGCATGATTCCACATATCCCTTATCCTTTATTTATCAGAGAAATTCGGTATCGTGAACCTTTTTCCATTGCTATGGTCGGGGTGATCAATCCGAGGGTGCGTGGTGGGTTCCTCTTTCCTTCCATTAGGTAATGGAGTTCCGAAAAGTAACGCCTGATTCAATCAACTATAAACTACTGAAGCTAGAAACATGTAATTTTAACTCCGTTAACTTTGTCAAGAAAGTATCAGAAAGATCGAAGAACCCAAATTCATCCACATTTATGTTATCGCTTGATAAAATTGATAAGCCGTAATATTTCAGTAACATCTTTCATAATTTCAGTGACTCCGAGCAATAGTAATTTGGCGATTTTGAATGTTTGTTTGTTTGAAGCAGGCTCTGTTAAAATGCACGCAATAGCTAGTTTAGGTGGTAATACAGGTGAGCATTCACCGGTAATAAGCGAACGTTCCGGCGAGCATTCCAGTGAATTGACAGTTTGCTTTGACGTTTTGGCTGATTAGAGCGTTCGGTAGAAAGATCGTGAGAATGTTAGTAGCAATGTTCGGCTCTGTTTGTTGTTCAGCTCGACAAAACAAAAAAATGGCGAATGCTCGCTGTTATGTTGCAAGTAAATGCTCAGGTGTATAAGCACCATAAATACAAAAATACACTATTACCACAGTATAAAAAAAATTTGACTGTGCTATTACTGAATGCTATTGTCACATACCGCTCATCTTCATTTCGTTCTTCTCTGATGGATACACAGCTTTATCCACCGCTTCAGTACCTTTTATTGTAAAGATAAGTATGTGTTATCTGGCCATAATTCGGTCGATATGGGTTCCTTTATGTAGCTTACGGCAGAATAAGGAAGTATTCTGAAGGGATCCCAAAAGAAATGGTGGACGATATTTGGTCGTTACAATGCAATGGTAGTTTTTACAAGTTTCAAGCACTATTAAGTCGATAAAGGTGTATGTGTGTACCAGATAATTGACAAGAATACTCGAAAATAAATATGAAGGAAATTTCGGGAATCATTTATTTATTTTCCAATAGGGTATTTGACTAAAAAAATCGAATTAGTCCGTCAGTTAGATTATCGAAAAATATTGGATACGTATTTTTTGTTTTATCAAATCAGTAAATAATTACGAAGATAAAACGCATCAAAGATGGAGAAACACCTAAGAGTGGGGGCTTGTAACGTCACTCGCCAGTAAAAGGTGTACTGGCAAGTGACGTCACACGAGTTTTCAGCGAAGTTTGTCGTCTTCATTTTTTGTTTAAGTGACTAAAGAAAATATACGTGTCCAATATTTTTTGGAAATCTATCTGACGGACTAATTCGATTTTTTTAGTCAAATACCCTATTGGCATTTGCTTTCCAATTGGCATATTACGACTTCTCTCATGTGAAACAAAGCTCCCTCCATTGCCCTCTGAGTGACCGGTGAGCCTTCCGGTGATTCCGGTGGTTGAGGCCCATAGTAATTATGTACTATATATTATAAATATTCAACGCCTATAGCCAAATTTGTATGACAATGAGTACAACGTAACAGACTGAAATTACTTAGCGTTCAAAATTCTTTGCTTACCAAAAAATACATAGTTACTATCACAATGATAAATTTTATTTACTTTTCGCATCCCCGGAATTGATTTATTACACAGATTACTATCATCTTTTAATTTTCAGCGGCCTCATAAAACCTCTAGCTTATTTTTCCGAGATCAATATCGGACGGGACTAAAAAAATTGACTCTTGGTCGCAGTTCCCGATATTGTCACGTTTTCAATCCAGAAACTGATCGATATCTCGGTGTATCTCGGGCACTACGTGTATCTGGTATGCCTACACTTAATTGACTATTTTGGGCCGAGTTTCAACCCGATATCCGATCTCTCGACAATTCTACGCGAAGATTTTCTAAAGAGGAGCGTTGTAATTTTATTGTGATCCTTTTGAGGGTTGATTTGTTCGGTTAACGTATGGTGAAAGGTCTTTGGCGTTTTTATATTTCTTTTAGATATGGTCTCAGATATATTGCATAGTTCAGTAGTCGGTTACTAGTCTAAACTATGAAAAACGTCTTGTAGGGGTCAGAAGGCAGTAGCTCTATGGGAAAGCTAATATTCTGATAAATCTGGTTAGACCAGTAAGCGGACCCCGAGTACCATTACGAAAGTATTGGATGCAACGGGGATAACGTTGGGACAATGATGATGACTGCATAGTTGGTCAAATAATGTTGTGTAAAATATGCTTTTTGTGTACACCGTGTGGTGACTGATTAAAAACACAAAGTGTCACAACTCCAGTTCATTAAATTCGCAGAGTAACTCCAGTTGAATTTAATACTTCCGTCTTGCAGCCCGCTTTCCGTTGTATCCAAATATGACATAATATTATTATCATTTCCATAGAGCGACTGCCGTCTGACCACTACAACTCGGGTACTAAGGGTACCGACTCCCCATAATGACTGTCAAAGATCTTTATGACAATCGGGACCAACAGGCCTTCCGAGGCCAAATAACTTGGAAAAGTCAGCAGTGTGTGCCATGAGTTTGAACTCAACTTGACGACCCGGTGGCGTAGCGGGAGTGTAAACGACTGCCACGTCGAAGGTCGCGGGTTCGATTCTCACTTGAGTCAAACATTTGTGTGTATGAACATGGGTGTTTGTCTTGGTCTGGGTGTTTCTATGTATACTTAATATGTATGTATTTACAAAAAAAAAGTATAAAAGAATGTTTATCCTTTCTCTACTACCCATGGTACAAGCTTCTGCTTAGTTTGGGACTAGATGGTGTTGTGTGAATGTGGTAGAATATTATTATTATAAATCTCTAATAATAGTAAAGATTCTAATAGACTGCCATGCAAAGAGTGCATGGCAGTCTATTAGAATCTTTACTATTTAGGCTATCGCTGCCTACATTTATCATTATTCCTTATTCGAGCTGAGCTAAGCGTATGCTACAAGGCCGAGGTGTAAATGTATTGGGGGAGTACTGAGCCAATATCCGATGTCTTATCGATCCAGGAAAATAACAATGGAGAAACTGGAGAGCCGGACTTTCGTATCGTACTTTAGATGTTATCATTTTCTTAAATTTTAGCAGTAAAGTAAAAATAACAACAAGCGATGCATATTTTTTAGAATGTAGGATAGCACCTATTTTATTAACTGTTTGAAATGGTTGTGAATATGTTTTAATGACATTTTGTTTTTGTCTATCATTTTGTTTTTATCGTGTGGTATCCGGCGGAGTAGAATAGCCGTCCCTCTCTCCTACCGAGGTGTCGTAAAAGGTGACTAAGGTATTTCGACGGACGTATTGTCATCAAAATAAAATAAATATTGACGTCATTAACCATAGAGAAGGAAAACTTGAAGCAAATCCGGCAGTCTGCCCCGCCGTTAGGGACTGACTGTTAAACTCCAAAGAAAACATACAGTCAAATTATAACCGACGTGATCATGGCTGTAGGTAATATTACTGTAAGTGTACCCCAGGGGGGTACCGGCAGAGCCGGAGAATCCCCTCCTCGTTCTGTATTTGCAGGACGAGGCTGCTCCTCGTATTCTGGGGGGGCAACCTTACAGCTGTAGGCGGCGACGATATTCGCCATACGTCACGCCAAAACCATCCTAATCCTATGCGGAATTGTTCTCGTCGGGGCGGAAAGTGGGCAACGTAATGCCGATTTGCGACTTTAAATGTTAGAGGAGGAATGAATGAGAAGATGGATGATGTTTACGAAGTAATGAATGAAAAAAACTAGATGTTTTGTGTGTGAATGAGACAAAGCTTAAGGGGAAAGACATGCTGACGCGCGGCCCGTTCACAGAGATATGGTCAGGGGTTACCGATGAAGAACATGGCAGTAAAGGCGTCGGTATAATTCTTTCAGAGCGAATGGCAGAATGCTTGCGTGAGTAAGAGTGCGTAAGTCCGCGTCTTATCTGGGTCCGGATGAAAGTAGGCCTGACATCTCTTTTTTTGGTAGGTGTATACGCGCCGGACTCTTCCTATAGTAAGGCAGTAAGAGAGGAATTTTGGACACAAATGAGAGAAGTCGTGTTATTGCGTAAGTGGAATGAATGTATTGTCATGCTTGGAGATTTTAATGCAAGGTGGGAGCGAAGCGTGATGTGTATAAAAGTGTACTAGGGACGTTGACGTTTAGATAAGAGTGTCAATGACAACGGCGTGTACTTGTTAGATGTATGTGTGGAGATGGATCTGTCTGTGATCATATGTATACGTGGCATAAGAAGGAAGGAAATGTTGTGTTAAGAAGCATGATAGACTTTGTGATAGTTGATGAAAGAATGAGAAGGAAAGTAGTGGATACCAAAGCTTATCGCGGACCTGATGTTGGCACAGACCACTATTTGGTTATCAGTAAAATTAGTGGTCTTTTCAAACGCTGGCGGTACCGAGATAAAGGTTCCACTACAGAATTAGAACGTATAAAAGTAGAATGATTGAAAGATAAGGGTATGAAAGATATGCACAAAAAGCAATTGAGCGAACTGATGGACAAAAGTTGGAATCTTGTAAATAAAGAAAGTGTGAGTGAGGTATGGTCGGTATTTAAAACCAATATTGTGTATTGTGCTGAAGAAGTATGCGGTATGAGTAAATGAAAAAGTAAGAAATGCGAGAAAGCTGACTGGGGCGATGATGAAACTAGAAGAATGGTTGACGAAAAGAAATAAGCATGACTGGATATCCTAACAATAGAGGTAACGAATAGAGCTAGTGGTGGTATGAATGAAGATAGTGTTAAAGAAATTAAGAACACGTATAGATTTGTGAAACTAAAGTCAAAGAATGTATAGAGAGGAAGAAGAATGAGAAAAAGGAGAAGGAACAATTCGGCGAAAGTTTCTGAGAGAATATAAAACTCGTTTGGAAACTCGTGAAAGAAGCACGAGGTAAAAATATAAGATACTAGAGTGCTGTAAGAATTATTTTGAGAGTTTATATGAAAAAGATGTGTGTGAAATAGAGCAAGAAGAAACGATACATATGTTTGTGAGCCCGACTGATGAAATTTGAATGTATGAAATTATGAAAGCGTTAAAAGGTATGAAGTCAGGAAAGTCTGCTGGATGTGATAGAGTGACGACTGAGATGTTGAAGGCTGGCGACGGACTCATAGTTAACCTGCTGCATCGCCTTTTTAATCTATGCTGGAAACAGGGCCAAGTTCCAGATGACTGGACGAAGGCAGTGCTTGTTCCAATTTATAAAGGCAAAGGTTCGCAGCAGGAATGTCAAAATTATCGCGGGATCAGCCTTCTTAGTGTTGTTGGAAAATGTATGCCAGAATTTTGATTGACAGAGTAGTAAATGTGACTAATGACAAGATATGGGATGTGCAAGCGGGATTTCGGAAGAGAATGGGATGTACGGATGAAGTCTTTTCCTTGCGCTGCGTACCCGAAAATTGTCTGGCAAAAAACCAGAAGGTATATTTCATAGACTTGGAAAAGGCTTATGATAGGGTGAATAAAAAGGAATTATGGAAGGTGTTATCCATGTATGGGGTGGACAGAAATAATAAGGGCTCTGAAATCCCTGTAAAGGGGTACTAGAGCCTGTGTCCGAATCAATGGTGCCTATACGGACTGGTTTGACATCTCCCAAGGTGTCAGACAAGGGTGTGCAGCCTCGCCCTGGTAGTTCAACCTATTCATGGATAGCTGCATGAATGATATGAGAGAAACTGAATGCGGGATCGATATGGTAGGAGTGCGTGTTAAGTGCCTCTTATATGCCGATGATCAAGTCATTTTCGCATCATCGGCGAATGAGTTGCAAGAAATGAAGGACTGCATGAACTAGAGCTTTAAAGCGAAAGGTATGAAAGTTAATGCACGAAAGACGAAATTGATGGTGTTTGAAAAAGATGAAAGCGTGACTGAGTGTAATATTACGATTGGAGGTGAAATTGTAGAACATGTAAAGGAATTTGTATATTTGGGTAGCGTATTTACAAGGGAAGGAAGATGTGAGGGAGACATTGAAAGGAGAGAGACTGCGGGAAATCGTGTAAATGGAGCACTGTGGGCGTTTATGAACGGTCAGACGGTGCCAAAAAAGGCGCGATTGGCGGTTCACAATGGAGTGCTTGTCCCCACATTGATGTATGGAAGTGAGAGCTGGGTATGGCAGAAAAAGCATGAAAGTAGAATTAACGCAGTTGAGATGCGATCACTGCGTAGTATGTGTGGGGTAAGACTGATTGATAGAATTCCAAATGCAACTATACGAAAGAACAATGGACTGAAAGAAGATGTGGTGACAAGGCTTGAGAAAGGAATGCTTAGGTGGTTTAGACAGGTGAAGCGAATGAGTGAAGAAAGAATGACGAATCAGATATATAAGGCAAATGTGTGTGGGCAAGTCGGTCGCGGCAGACCTCGGCGGACACATGTCGACCAAATTGTAGACATCCTAAGAAACGGAAACGTCCGAAGTAACCGAAACCGGCGAGCATGTATGAAAAGAGTAATGAGTGTAGAGGAAGCGCGTGAGGTTTGTAAGGATTGGAGCAAGTGGCATTCTGGTGTCTCTGCCTACCCCGACGGAAAAAAGGCGTGAGTATATGAATGTACGTATGTTATCTAACTCCTTGCTGATTGCATTTATATTGGCTAAGTAGTTTTACCACTTAATATAGGGAATAGCAGATACTAAGACATAGTATGCTTATTTAATTTATGCATGTATTTAATGTATAGCACTAGCAATTAAATCAAATTAATTAGCATAATAAATTCTCATTAAAAGGAAAAGTTATGACAAAATAACATCATACATGAAAAATTTACTTGCGCCACATGTGTTTCTGTAATTGTTTGTGAGGTTTTAATTTTTTATTAAAGTTAGCTTTTGCCCGCTTCTTTGACCGCGTGTATGGCACTGAAATAAAATTTGCACAGTCTGATCTTCTCGTAACTTTAACCCTTTGGGGAAAAAATTCCATAAAGTCCCTTTTAGTGCTTATTTTCACTCCTAAAGAACACAGGTGCACGCCATTTCAGCTTCCTGCACGCGATAGTTTCATCTCTGCGTTGTCTGTCAGTCTGTCAGAAACACAATCGTTTTATATACGCAAATGTAAAATAAACTGAACAACCCATGGCCAAGTAAAGCTAAAATGATATCGAAACCGTACAACGAAAGTAGGTATAAAGATAAGTGAGAAAACAAATCTATAATCAACTCGCAATAAGTGGAGTAAATAGACGGAAAAGTAGTTCATGTAATTCTTTACATGAACTACTTTTCCGTCTATTAACAGCTTACATGAAAAACCTTTTAAACCGAATGCAGCCAGCTATTACAAAGTTTGCGATATATTTCTTTTAAGTAACCGTTTTGGAGCCAAATTGGGAGATTTTTTAAGACTTTATTTATGGAGATTCTCTCATTCGGTGATTTGTTATCGGGATAGATTTTAGGCTGATTGCCGAGTATCTTATGTGGTTTTGGCACGGTTATGCGTTTTTGAAGAGGATGATGTAATACGATTTAAATAATTTCAAGAATTTAGTAGCTAATAGTTTTAGTAAAAAGTGAATTCGAAGCTCTTACAATATCTTTATTATATCTCACTAGGTTTTGAAACGGTTTCGTCGGCATGAGATGAGTATCAAGTACAACGATACGTACACTAAAACACGGTGCGCATCTGCTTCTCGAAGTTATTCGCGTATTAAATTGTCAATTATAGCTTGCCCCGTGCCTAGGAGAGCACATTGAGCCGTCAGTCCCTGCTGTCATGAAGATCTTTGCCGTCTTGGACGCAACTGGAATGACGCTTGGATGATGATGATGTCGATATTATAAAAGAAAAATGTTGTCAAATCTAAACCTAAAATAAGTTAGACTAGTTAACTGTTAGTTTTAGTCTGTTGGACAAAATATAAACCTGAACTTGCGCTTAATATCCATTCCTAAATAAACATATTGCATTACGAGTAGGTAATTCTATAAAACTATCTAAACGCGTAACCAGAATAATTCTTTAAAAGTACTATTATACAAGTATTAGCAAATATTTATAGCGAGCTGAACTTTGTTGATACTTTGTGCCGTCAAAAACATGTCTTTGAGAAGTATGATCATATTAAACGTAGTCTCTGCCTACCCCTCCGGGAAACAGGCGTGAGTCTATTTATGTATGTATGTATGATCATATTTCGTGATACGAGGCGGGCTTAACCGTGAAATTGCCCGTATTATCTTATTTGCCCACTTTTGTTCATAGTCTTGGTGTTTTTTGTTTTATTTTTAAGTTGCTTTTAGTCGCCATGGGTATACAATAATGTACATTGGCATTTTAATACTTATAAGTTATGTTGGCGCATTTTCATAAATGGCTAGCTGGTTTCCGCGGTTATTGCTGTATCCAGTAGATGACGCTGTTGACTTTTGTCAACGTATAGCCTATACGTAGCTCTACAAAAGTCATCTATCTTCCAGTGAAAATTTTTGTTGACTTTCAACTCCCATTTCAATCGGTTCAGCCATTCCTGAGGCTATCACGAACAATCCAAAAGAGAGACAGACTAAAATTATAAATGAAAGTAGTTTATGACTTGGTATCGTGTAACTAAATATATAAACTTGCAAAAACATATTTATTCTGAAAGCTAATAATAAATTCCAAGTTATTTAACTTGTGTTTAGTGCCGAATTGCTAGGCTTCCTAACGCTAATTTCAAAGAAAATACTTAAAAAAAGAATACGTTCACAAAGCATGACATTTTCCTTAAGTTGTTTTAGGAAATACAATACTATAGATAAACGAAGAATAGAATGTCATAACTGGCTGCAGAAACAATACACAGCTAGCTGCAGTCTTACAAAGTAAACATAAATAAATTAATCACAATTTGAAAGCAGTATCATTTTCCCGTGCTGACTGCAAAATATTAACATTTACGTAGACTGGGGCATTAAACTTTCTTCAGTAAGTAGATGGGGTCTCTTCACAATTGTGAAGTTTTCATTGAAACCTCAATGTCTCGGCTGAGAGTTTACGGGCTTTGTGATATACAATCGTTATAGTTGAATCGCGAACTACTTGGATCTAGCGTGCGATTCTATGTTTTGTCTATAAGCTAAAGCTATCTGGAATGATGTTTCTAGTGTAGTATTGCTAAGATTGTAATTACTGGGTGATATTGTCTGATGGGATGTAAATTACGACTTGATAAGTTTATCGGGCGGGTAGCAGCAAGTCGAATGAAAAATAGAAGAGGAAAAATATAAGCTTTGTGTTAGAATATACAGTCGAATATGCAACTATGATAGGACTAAATTATGACAGAGTATTTATTTTTCATTCCATATAGCCTGTGTCACGTTTTATTTTGCGATTAACTTTGCATCAAATATTAAAAATATTCAACAAACAATTACTAATATTGTTAAACGAAAAAGGCATACGTTAATTTGTTTGTATATTAAGAAATTGATGCCAGAACTACTCAACGTATCACAATGAAATTCTAATACTTCGTGGTATAGACCAGCATATTAAACGATATTTATAAAATAACGAGGAAAGACAAGGAACAAATCAGTTACTAATGAACAAAAGTCAAAACATCTTGTTAGACCAACTTGCTAGATCAGGTGCTTTTATTTGAACTTCACTGGAAAAGTCTCATAATCCTCATAAGGCTATATAAAAATATTTGTTCTTTTCATACAATACATATAGAATACGTAGATCATATTTAGCATAGCGCCTGATAAGTTCACTTACAAACTTTGATCACAGCACGATTATAATGTCTCAGTTAGTTCGTCGTATTTAAGTTTATCAAGTTTGTTGAAACCATAAATTTGCACCTTCAAAGCGAACACCTTCAGAACTTTATTTAACTGTATTAACTAGTTTAAATTCGCGGTTAAACAAGAGAAATTTAAGTTAAAAGCCGTCCATTTTAAACGTTGGTTTCTGAAAATTATGATGGCAGTTGCGTTGAGTTTTGTTAGTTAGGTATTTGTTCAATATTTTTATTGGAAAACTAGAGCACGCTAGCCTGCATTTTTTTTTAATTTACTCGTTTTGGCCGATCCCGTAGGAATTTCGGGAAATCCCTTCTTAGTGCACCCCTACGGTCCCCAAGGAACATACATGCCAAATTTCAGCTTCCAGCGCCCAATAGTTTCGGCTGTAGCGTGTCTGTCAGTCAGTCAGTAACGCAAGGATTTTATACATTAAGATTATAGCGCTCACAGCGAGACTTGACTTGTCGTTCGTAACAGATCGACAAAGTTAAACAACGCTTGCACAGGTGGCCACTCGGATGTCTCATTTACATCAGAGCGCTACCGTGCTTCGGAGGGCTCGTAAAGCTGTCGGTCCCGGTTCTTGTTTCAGGATAAGAATCGTTAGGCCTTCAGGCGGCCTGAAAACTCCGACACTAGAGTTGGCTACAAACTCACACGAAAAACAAAAACATTGGAAAATTGGCACACATATTTCAGTGTCACATCTACAAAGACATTTTCAGAAAAACAAATATCTTAAGTGTACTCAAAGCCCGTTTAAACGTCTATTCAAAGAAGAATGAATAAATAACGATCTACACATTCAGTTTAAACACTTTGATGCTTGTCTAAAACTTTGCCGTCTTATATTCAGAATACTTATAAACCACGTAACTGACATAAAGTAAGTTTCTAACATTTCTATACTCATGGTAATTTTAAGGTAAGCTCACACTGAAAAGTGCAACATGCGATGCAATGTCGCTCTGAATTTATGCTACAAGCTTGGTGCATTTGAATATTGCAGAAACGGGACAGTAATGCATGGCTGTGTGGTGTAGGTACCTTGTTAGTGTCACGGCATAAGTACCTATATTTTTATATTTCTGGACAATTGTGACTTATACCTGGGCGGTAGAAATATGAGTGTATAGTAACTACATTTTTGTGTTACGTGAGATTTGCCACATGTATAAATATGTTTTTTATGTACTCTCGCCTGTATTCCCTAAGGGGTAGGCAGAAGTGTAATATTACCCCCACATTTCGCCATGACTTTTTAGGTTCTTCGTAATAGGGGGCGAACTTATTGCTGTTACCGGGCACATCACAAGACTACGTGCTGTTACTGAGAATTCAGAAAAATCTCAGTAACACTTTTGCCCAACCTCGGAATCGAACCCGGGACCTCCGATCAGCAGACGCATACGCTATCCACTGCACCACGGAGGCAGTCTAAATATTAATGTACATATAAGACATATATTAATGTACCACGCAATTGTCTGTAATTGGGGAATGAAATAGGTTTGAGTAGATTAGAAAGATCCCAATTTACCAAATAAAAATTGGGCAAGTGCGAGTCGAATTCGCGCACGAAGGGTTCCGTACCATCATCTATAAAAGCAAATTACGTTTGTTGTATGTATACTTAAATATTTTTTAAGTTTCTACCTGTTTATTAAGACCGAGTAACAAATTGCTTAAGAATTACGTTTGTTGTATGGGAGCCCCCCTTTATTATTAACACGTTCACAGTGCATGTACTGCATGTGGGCCACTATGCAGACATCATCACACGTGCGTGCACCACAAATGGGCCACGAGTCTATATCAATGGAATGCTTTTTTTTAGTTTGCACGTACCAACTGCGCCAGTTTTTATGATATACACGTATGAACAATGAACCATATAATAAAATTTATTTTAAATTGTTTTTCGGGATATATACCACGTACCTTTGTTTGGAGTAACCGATATTTCGGCACTGTTGCAAGCGCCATGTTCACGAATGTACTGAGGGTATTGCGGGTGGGTGAATGTTCCGAGCAAGTATAGCGGTCTATCCGCTTTCTTACTCGTTTTTTGCGTTCAACACCTCTAGCACTGTTATATATCCCGAAAACAATTTAAAATAAGTTTAAATGACCACGAAAGCTTAAAGTCCTATATAATAAAATGTCTAAAAACCAACTGAAATTTCGTCAGTGTTGCCAGGCAATCGAGGTTGGAAATGAAACCAATTTTTTATAGAAAAAAAAAATTAAAAGATGAAATAACGAATGAACTAATTATTGTAACAGTTATATTTTGACTCCTCCAATTGTTGTACAACATTCTCTTCACCATCGATTCTATCCTCCATCATCCTCCATAACTCCTCTTCCGTCAAAGACAATGAAGATATCGGCCTCGAACCATGATACCACAAATAATGAACCAAGATGAAAACCAAAATAAAAGAAGCTGACAACACTTGCCATGACCGGCGCGTCACGAATTCGTAAAACTTACTTAGTTTTGAAAACTTTTACTCATACGCGTGTTATCCTCTAATGGGCCGGCATAAATGTTAGATTCTACCCACATTTTTATGAATAAGAACAAAGTACACATGAGTTGCACATATATGGAGCACGAAATCTATAGCGTGCACGTGAGTGCACCACATGTGGTCCACCTGAAAAATACAAAAAAAAAAATATAAGGAGCATTCTATTTTTCCTTTTTGTATGTTATATGTTACCTATGCTTATCTATAAAATTTCCGCAAAACATATTTGCACGTGATACAAGTGTCACCAACCCCTATCTTCCCGTGGGTGTCGTAAGAGGCGACTAAGGGATAACACGATGCAAATACCATCTTTGCATAGAGACGGAAAACTCGACATTAAACCCTATACGACTGCCTCGTTGGTCTCGCGGCATAAATGTGCGCGTGGGATCGGGAGATCCCGGGTTCGATTCCTGGGTCGGGCAGTGTTATTGGGTTTTTCTGTTACGAAATTCTCAGTAGCAGCACGGAGTCTGGAAATGTGCCCGGTACGGCAATACGCTCGACCCTTATAACGTGGGACTAAAGTATATCTGGCGAAAAGTGGGTGTAGAAATACACCTCTGCCTACCCCTTCGGGGATAAAAGGCGTGACGTTGTGTATTTGTGTGTGTATATCTGCACTGTTAACGTGTTAACTTTAGTGATTTATTTTGAAAGCTGATATACAACTACACATTCTGTGAATATTTTAAGCATCTACCTGTTACCGTTGGTAATTTTGAGCAAAAAGTACGAAAAAAAACACGTTTATTGTATAGGACCTCTCGTTAATATATTTCATTTTTAGTTTTTGTTGTTATAGCGGCAACCAAAATACATAATTTGTGAAAATTTCAGCTTTCTAGCTATCACAGTTTATGAGATACAGCCTGGTGACAGACAGACAGACAGCGGAGGCTTAGTAATAGGGTCCCGTTTTTTACCTTTTAGGTACGAAACCCTAAAAACGACATGTTGTCCCGCAATGATCCACGTCATGAATCCACGCAAAGTCGAATTTTTCAAAAATCTGTTCTTGAAATGAACATGTTAATTTTAACCAAAACTATATTGTTTAGGTGGCTATAGTAATAAAAATAACTAGACTAGTAGGTACTTATGCAATACAGTTCTTTGCTAAACCAAAACGCTTTCAATAATATACCCCAAAAAACAAGACATAGTCGTAATAATAAAAGCATGCATCAAACTTTATACTCAGTCTAAATATAAGCACGCAGCACATCCTTGCCCAGTGAATAATTTACAATCAACAAGAAAAACAACATCTAACAAGCTTGCAACTACCAAAACGACAAACAGAACCATTCAGAGGCTTCTCCTTAAAACCTTAAGCTATAAATCTTGCCTATATCTATAAATACTATCTTCATGCATTGAGTGAACAATTGCATCTCCACAGCAGTGTGAAACCCACCGCAAGTAATTTTTTTATTACAAACACGGTGCCACAGTACGTGCCTGCCTCTAAAAAGCTTATGTGGAACTGTGAACACCTGTATGGAATAGAAAGAGTCTGGATTTTTACGCCAGATTGAAGTAAAGGCTTGCTCAGTGATGTATTGGTAGACTAGATGCGGTAGGCGTATTACTTGGTCGTAAAGATGTTAATAGTTTTTGCTGCTGTGGAAGATGAATGGGATGCGGTGGTATCTAAAAGATGAAAGACTTAAAGTCATCACATATTTTTTATAGTAGCTTGTGTAGAAAATTTTCGTAGCGTTAACAGGCCACTCCTTGTATAGTGTCGTACATGGCTTGAAAGTTTAAGCAATACAAAATCTACGTCACTTCTGTGGACATGTATGAACTAGTTTATGAATTTATTCAATCACATTTTAGTGTCTGAGTTGCTGTGTGGCCACATTGAGCGTTTCTTCCTTCACCGGTCGACACGGCACCGATTCTGGCATAGGTTGCCAAAACCAATGTCTCTTCTTACAGCCCTAGAGCGTGGTGAGGCTTTGTACCAGTAATAAGTTGCACCTTTGCACTGCAAAACTATTTCTTCGACAGTATGACAATAGTTCCTGTGTTGGCACATTGAAAAACTAAGATTAAAAAGCTAATACAACGTGTTTACATCAAGGAACTTGCGTGAATTAGTTTTAAGGTTTATATTGAGACTTGCAACATTGATTTCGGTGTATTCCTTGGAGAGATTGATTGACGTTTTGGTCTAGTGGTTACTGACCCTGACTGGTAAGCCGGAGGTCTTGGGTTTGATTCCCACTCAAGACGAATCTTTGTGTGATTCAAGCTCTGCGTAGTTTGGGATCAAATAAAGGTGTAGAAAAAAAAAGTTTTTTTTGTTCGTGACTATAGCTCACACTGGGACCTAATATACTTTCTCTATTATTTTATGAAGGGCAGTATGGATTTGATACTGATAAAATTAATAAAATTTTAATTCAAAGTATAATTTTACTTTAAGCCGTCTCTCTCTCTCACTAAATTTAATAAAATGTATAAAAATTACTGTACTCAGTGGCGTGTGAGTATAGGTAAACTCACGTAAATCCATGTAAGAAAGTAAATATTCATATAGTTTTTTATAGGCACCATCAAAATAAACTTTAATTATTTCTATGACGTTAAGGCGTGGCTCTGCCACTGGAGTTGTAAATTGTATGACCATTTTACAATGCATAATGGGCTTAGTTGTGATACGTGTCGCTGCGGCTTCTTGCGGTTGCATTGTATTGAGTAAAAATGTGTTTGCCTTGTCGCTTGTGGTTGTTTAGCCTATCTACAGACGGAACGTTTAGAGTGTCGTTGTGGAGAAGCAAAGTTATGGTTGCGACGTGGTTGCGATTTGGTCAGTATCACACACGCGATTGATAATGCCCGCAAATCATCTCAAAGTAAATAATGTTATCTAAAGTAAGTGAAGTCTGCCAACCCACACTTGGCCAGCGTGATAGACTTAGCCGTAACCCTTCTTATAATGAGAAGGACCCTCTGACCAGCAGTTTATAAAAAAATCATAACTGGTGTTTATATTATCCTGTTGAGTAAAACAATATTGTCATAACATTGAATTTCACCGCATTTTTCACCTGCGTCAAACGGACAGCTACATAAGTATGCCTTATAATTTAATTATGCGAAAAACAAACCTCATCATGAAATTCATCATTCCTTCGTTTCCAATCCCATAAACTTCGAAAAAATAATAAAAATGCCATCAATTTGGCTGCTCCATTATCATATTTGTCGTTCAAATTCGTCCCAGCGAATAATATAGCATAGAAGAGGGTTGCCAACTCCTGAAATAATACACCTTATTTCATAACTCAAATAGGACAACATTTTCAAGTCTCTTTTAAAAAGGAGTTTGTAAGTATTGCGAACTTTTAGGTTAAACAAGTTATGGGTAAAATTATTCGTTCAATAAAATAAACAGATTTTAGATTTTATTATATGTTGCCGATGACATTGTTATATTTTCTAATTCGGCAGCTGAGTAAGGCCTCATGCTAAACCAACTGAGCCAGGCTAGCCTCGAAGTGGGACTTTCCATGAACATGGAAAAGACCAAAATTATGACCAATGAGAGAATGTGTAATGTCGTGGTTGGAGGTGTGAGGATTGAACATGTCCATGAGTATACATACCTCGGCCAAATAGTCTCCTTTCAGGCAAGACAAGACAAAGAGGTTGCACGACGCACCGAGAACGCCTGGAACAGCTATTGGTCGATGAAAGCCCTAATGAAAGGATCTCTCCCATTAACCTTAAAGAGAAAACTCATGGACATGTGCATTCTTCCTACCCTCACCTACGGATCACAAACTTGGTCATTTACCAAAAAGCAAAAGACCGCACTCGGGGTTTGTCAGAGGGCAATGGAACGTAGTATTTTAGGAGTCAAACTTACAGACCGCATCAGAAACACAATGCTACGTTCCAAAACACAAATTGTCGATGTAGGCCAGTCAGCTGCCAAATTAAAATGGAACTGGGCGGGCCACATTTGCCGTATGCCAGAACCATTATGGGCAGGAACAACCACAAGGTGGATGCCTAGTAGCAATAAACGTCAACGGGGAAGGCCCAGAAGAAGATGGCGGGATGAGTTGGACGTATATCGGAGGGATTGGCGGGAACTCGCATGTGATCGCGACAGGTGGAAGTTGGAAGGGGAGGTCTTTGCCCAGTAGTGGGACACAAATTAGACTAGTAATAATAATAATTTAGAAGCTGTTGTAGAAATGGCACCAGTAGTAATTTCATATCGGTATTTTTAAACATAATAGATTAAAAAAAATACATAGCTAAAATGTCTTTAGAAATACGAGTCTTAAAGAGAGCCAGTCTGAGTTATTTCTCCCCAAATGCAGGGAGAAATCCTTTAACTTAAAAACTCCGGCACGGCACGTAGAAATGTTATCGGAAAATTACCGTTATGGCGGCGATTATATGCAGTATTCCCATTACCAGTTTGAATGATGGCGTTAAGGGCGAAAATACCTAATTGTGATATAAATTTGTTTTGTAATATACGGGGAATCTGTGTATGTGAAATATGAGTAAGCATTCGTGACAGACAATGACAATATGAAGTAAATTCTCATAATATGTTTGCCGACTTATTTTTGTATTTGGATGTGATGGATGTTTATTAATCGGTTTAATATATAAGAATGAATGGGAAAATATATTATATTTATTTAATCGCGAAGTGGTTGTATCCTTGGCTCGCTTAGCATTTGCCGAGTGTTGTATCTGTTCGATTTCCATACGGTTGAATATTTTGTTTCGAGTGTGTCGAGTGTGTATTCTGTGTGTCCGTTTTTTTGTTTGTTGTATGTTTTTAAAGTTTATAACAATACGGTGATATCGCGCTACACTGCTTTGAGCTTGTCGATATACGCCTCTTATAATCAGTAGTTCGGTGGCTAGGCTGGTACGGCATAAAAACATAATATGGTTTTTTACACCCACTGAAAGTATATGAAATCTACATTGTACCTATTATCGATTACGAACCAAAAGCTAAAAGTATCGTGGTATATGATTTACACGCGAAAAGAAGGACTAAGATTTGCTTATTACCTAGCCTATTGGCCAACTAATTGTTTAATTCGTACTTTAGTTTCAAGTGTTTTACACTATGGATTATTCCCTCTCAATATTTGCGAAGTCGCTCTCGGCACCTGACTTTTTAGTAAAGGTACGTAGTACATACTATTAGATATTCTACAACGAGACAAAAACTTGCGAAAACACAGTAGGTATTCGTTTTCAAAGTAGCCAACTACTAAGTTGATTTACATAGTTGATTGAATCAGGCGTTACTTGGCGGAACTCCATTGTAACCTAATGGAAGGAAAGAGGAACCCACCACGCACCCTCGGATTGACCACCCCAACTATTGCAATAGAAAAAGGAGCCAGACTGAGGCACAGTCGTTGCCCATCGCTCCTGAGGATGCCTCGTGCAGAGGCGAAACACGTGTCGAAGAATAGTCGGCGCATACAGCGGAATACTGCAAGTCAGGTATCTTCCTGGAACCCATACCATTCTAATATCCCTTATCCTTTTAGAGGAGTTCGGTATTGTCAACCTTTTACTATTGCAATGTTTGGGGTGGTCAATCCGAGGGTGCGTGGTGGGTTCCTCTTTCCTTCCATTAGGTTAAGTTGATTTACGTCTGAGAGTCGACAGTGCTCTGGGTTTCTGGACGTCAACAGTTTTATAGTTGATCTGGCCGGTAAAAAGGACTTCAAAATATCAGTGACAAGCAATTGAAGGTTCAATTCTATTGCCAACAGAATTTCTAGTATCTTTTAGATAAGTAACCTTTTAGCGTTAATTTTGTAGAAAGTTATTCTGTTATATAAACTTGTACACTTAGCGCCTTAAATGTACGTTTATTATTTAATATTCAGTGCAAATAGGAGCAACACAAATTGCTTTAAATACATGTATCGTGTGACTAACAAAGCGAACACAGTAACTCACGTAAGTACTGGCATTCCTGATATTTTGGTAACTGTGTAGAATTGTGTGCTTAATGTGCCTCACTGCTGGGATGTTACTTTAGATTCCTTTTTATTTCAACTACATAAGTATCTGCTATACAGCGATAGCCTAGTAGACAGATCGACGGACTGTTACGCAGAGGGTCTCGGGTTCGAATCCACGGCGCACACCGATGACTTTTCGGGGTTATGAGCGTATTAAATTGTTAATTATCGCATGCTAAACGGTGACGGAAAACATCGTGAGGAAACCTGCATGTCTGAGAGTCCTCCATAATGTTTTCGAAAGACATGTGAAGTCTGCCAACCCGCACTTGGCCAGCGTAGTGGACTATGGATACTACCTTGCCCTTCTCATAGTGAGAAGAGGCCCAGGCCCGTGCCCAGCAGTGGGACGAATTATAATATACAGGGCCGATGATGATGATGATAAACGGATCCCTTCTTTTTGCATAATGTTCTTTGTCCTAATATACTTCGGCATAACGATTTTGGCACAATTTGTTTTGGCATAATAATACTTCGGCATATTTTTTTAGGCATACATTTTATGTTGGCATAATCATCTTAAAGACTAATTTGTTTTGGTATAAATTTGATTCGCATAACGTTAGTAGGCCTAATGTCTATTAGCATAACGTTAGTAGGCCTAATGACTATTAGCATAACGTTAGTAGGCCTAATGACTATTAGCATAACGTTAGTAGGCCTTATGACTATTAGCATAATATTTATATAATTATATATTTAACTTGTAAAAAATGTATATGCTGTGCAACAAAAGTTAGTGACAGAACCAAATTGCTGCAAAACCGACTCCACGTAGTCTTGTTTATTTTACCCCAAGAGTGTTATTTAAAATCGCGTAGGCGCGTAGGGGCGAGGCGGCCCGCGGGCTGAGGAGCAAGCCGAAGCTGCGGTGGTGAGCGAAAGCCGTCTGCTCCTCAGCCCGCGGGCCGCCTCGCCCCTACGCGCCGAAGCCGTGACAGAAGCCCTGACTGCTGCATGTTGCATGCTCCATGCTTGCTTGCATGCCGCATGCTTGCTTGTTTGCTGCATGCTTGCTTGCATGCTGTATGCTTGCTTGCTTCATGCTTCCTACAGCGAAAAATATGCCAAAGATACATTGCCAAAGTTATTATATCCAATTTGTATTGTATTGTAATCATTATGCGTAAATAAATTTATGCTTTAGGATTTTATGCTTTAGGATTTTATGCTTTAGGATATTATGCTTAAAAAAGTTATGCTTTAGAACTTTATGCTTAATAAATTTATGCTTTAGAATATTATGCTTAATCATCATTATGGTTAGAGAAATTATGCTTAAAAAATTATGCGTAAGCTGTTATGCGTAATTATATTACGCGAAAATATAATTATGCCAAACAAAATTATGCTAAGTTATATTAGGTCTTAAAATTTTATGCATATGGATAGGGAACCGATGATAAAGAATCTGCTACTACCTCGCAGCTTGGAAGTCTCGCGAATAAAAGAACTGGTCTGTTTAGACTAGAACCGGGCTTCAAGGTGAAAGTCCTGGATGATGATGATTTAAACTCGCAGCTTGTCTAGCGTAAAATTATTTTTCTGCTTTTCGTCTGAATTTGCGTCCAACTCTGGTGTTGGAGCTTACTATCCACCCGTCGAGCAAGCTTGCAGAGTTGTGAGAAGGATCCAAAATTATGTCAGTCAGTCAGTAGCGAAACGATTTTACATAGGCATATATTATTTTTTAATTTAACCGTTTCGAGAAATCCCCTATGATCCTTATATTACATGCCAAATTTTAGCTTCTTTAGCCCAGTAGTTTCTGCTGTGCCATGTCTGTCAGTCGGTGATTAACGAAAGAACTTTACATACACATACTTTATGATGGTATATGACGTTACTCTATGATTTACTCACATTAACGGAAGGAAGAAACAATAAAACATCGTCACGTTATTTATTAATACAATCAAAAACTTTTTGATTGATATATACCAGTGCAGTCTTACGACAAACATCTGTCCCATATAAAATAAAACAGTAAAACAAACTTCAAGTATAAAAGTTTTGCACGACAAATAAATGAATTTGACCCGGTTCTGGCCAACGGTGCACGAATTATTATGATAAATGTACTTGCAGTTTATTGCTTTTAATTTTCGCGGATATAAAACTAAAACTGTAGTAAATATTTGGAAACTAATACTATTTTGCCGAGTATTGATGAGTTAAACAAACATTTACAGAAAAAGCTAAATATGTCAATTTCGTCAAATCCCTGTATTAAAGGCAATTGTAGTTAAAAAATATATATGTTTACCACGATTGCGTTTAAGTTCGTCACCATCAGCACAGTATATATTATTATATTTTCTTTATAGACTCACGCCTCTATCCCCGAAGGGATAGGCAGAGGTGAAATATTATACCCACATTTCGCCATGAATTTTTAGAATGCGTATCCACGTACGGGACGAGCCTATTGCCGTATCGGGCACATTACCAGACTCCGTGCTGCTACTGAGAATTTCCTAACGGAAAAACCCAACAACACTTTGCCCGACCCAGGCATCGAACCCGAGACCTCCCAATCCCACGCGCACATTTATGCTGCGAGACCAACGAGGCAGTCACAGTAGGTATATAAATTAACTCAATTCTCACTGCTGAGCACGTGCCCCTTCTTACTTTGCTAACCATGTCCATCATGGTCTGCTATAAAGAGGGTGACCAGCCTCAAAAATACCGCTCTGCAGCGCTCCGCACCGGCGGGTAAATAAAACTGTCGGTCGTCGCTGTTATGAAAATCTATAACATTCGATACGCGGCGCAGTAGGTACCCTAAAATACACTTACATTGTGGTAGTATTCTGTAACGAGATACATATGATTATTAATTGTAACTTAAATTATGAACTAAATTATACAAGTAAAATGCAAGTTTCAGAATTTTCATGCTGCAACCGCTAATACTAGATTTTACCTAATCTAGTGAACAAACTTGCACCCTAAAGTTGAACTAAATTAATTTGGTTCTATTAGAAATACCATTTCTATTAATGCAGAAGCACTATTATGAACGCTATCTACCTAGATGGCACTGAAGCTATTTGATTTATGCTCACGACCTCTGAGTGTAATTAGTAGGTACTATCATGTTGTAATGGATGATATCATGTTTTATGAAAAGGGGAAGGCACATTACTTATTTAGCACGGAAAAGAGTACCATACTTCAACATTTTGACATGCTTCTATTAGCTCAAATGTATCATTGAACGCAACTTTCACCCACCTTACAATGTCGAATTGTAGTGAAACTTAGACGATGACTATCTACCGTACAAAAATTAAAAAATAGTTTAGTCTTTTTTTAGCTAAAAGAACGATATATCATCATCCTCTTAGCGTTATCCCAGTTTTAATCTGGGGTCCGCGTACTAGTCTAACCGGATTTGGCTGAATATTAGCTTTTCCACAGAGTGACTGCCAGTCTAACCTCCGCAACCCGAAGGGATAGCCATATTCCATGGTTTCGACTAGTGTCAGTTTATTTAGAAGGTACTGACGCCCTATAACGACTGTCAAAGATCTTCATGACAACCGGGACCGACGGCTTAACGTGCTCTCCGAGGCACGGGACAATCGATAATTAATCATTCAAAAAGCTAAAAGAACGATATAGATATATACTAAACATAACTTCACACCTTTTATCCCCGAAGGGGTAGGCAGATGTGTCCTCTCTGTGGGATCTCCAGCTTGTCGTGGTGGGGAGACTCAGTAAACGTGGCTTGGACACCCGCGGTGAAGGTAAGAGAGATCCCGTGAGTGGAGGCTCCGCGTGGACCTGTAGGGGGCCTGCTCAGAATGCGTCCAAAGGTGCGGGTGCGGGGGACAGTTCTGCCTGTCCCACACAGTCGGGTGCGGTCGCGGGAGGCGAGGCGTGTCGGTGTTGCGTTGCCGCGCGCCTTATCCCGCGACCAAATGGGCGCGCACCATTGGTTGCGTTGCGGTGGGCCGCAGAGAAAGAGGAGATACGTTGTTGTCAGGTTGCCATCCTCCCTATCCCCTGCGGCCGCTGGGCTTTAGTGCCTGTGGACGGCGAGTGCTGAGGCTGCTCCCCGTCCGCCAAAAGGCAGGGAGGTGGAGTAGTGTCCGCGCAGCCTCCCATGTCATAACGAGACGGGGCCCGCCAACACCAATGGCGGGACAGTCCCGTGCAGGGTCACTGAAAAGTATGCTATCCGCGAATCGTGTGATCCCGCCACTACACGGGACCCGCAGGGACACCACGTTGGTTTTAGTAGCCCCGCCTTTAGGGAAGAGCCTCCACATACCTCCTCCGCCAGTCTCAAGCCCAGTCGATCACATTCTGGCCGGGTTGGCGTAGATTTGAGATGGCTCATAAGGAGAGCTTTCACCGTAGTCAGCGAAAGAAAAATTGCATAGGTGTATTGCACGCCCACATTTTGCCAGTTATGTTTAGGTCCCAATGTATTAGGGGGCGAGCCTATTGCCATCTACCAGGCTTATTATTAAGCGAGACATAACTAAAATTTTTAATACACACATAACTTCAAAAAGTCAGAGGTGTGTGCTCGGGGTACCTGGGGATCGAACCCGAGATCATCGTCTCGGCAGTCCGTTACCTACGCCACTGGGCTATCGCCGCTTTTCTAAAAAGTACAAAATTACGTTACGCTCGTCTGACACGTCACAAAAGTTTGTGAAAATAAGATCGTGTATGAAAGCGCGAGATATTCGATTAAAAATAATATAGGCACAAAAATATACCTACTATATTTCAAAACGAAAATTATAAGTTTAGAGTATTGAAAATATATACTTACTTTTGTTGTTTATACAAACCAAAAGCAAGTAATAATTTCAATTAAGAACCTTGAGCGATTTGACAATTCGAAGCAGTACTTTCTCATTTACATATAGGTACATATTATTAATTACATGCATTATAACCTAGTTATATACGGACTAGTATACCTGCCGGTAGCGGGACCTGTCATCTATCTAACAGGGAACTACGCAAGGCTGAAAATAATGACGATGAATCAAATTATAATTAAAATAAACATGTTATTGGATGGGTTTCAATAAAAATCTTACATTTAAGTAACACAATCTAAGCGAAAACAAAACCAGAAACAGTTCCAAAAAAAATATTTCAGTCGGCATTCCATAAATATAACTAATTGTGTTTACGAACTTCGCTATAAAAATTACAGAATAGAAATACTTCTACATGGAAAAAGAACAGTTTGCCACGAAAATTCAAACACGCGTATATCTTTTTGAGGTTCACACATAATCAAATATTACGCACAATATTAAATTTTCTGAAAAGAACCACACATCGCCGTATGGGAAAAAAACAATGTGTCGTTGAACAAAAGTCTATCTACTGTGAAAATGTTGTACTCTTTACAAACGCAGCACACCGTGACTTTTTTTTACTTTTTCCCCGAAACCAAAAGTGGAAACGTATAGAGGTACAGTCTATACGTTTTGGTTAGAAAACCTTGTTAGAATCATAATGCATGCATTGAAATATTTTTTTATTTGCGTAAATAATGTTTTTTAAAGAAAGTATTAACCCAATTAAAAGTGAAAATCGTGGTCACTGTAAATCTGCGTAAACAAACAACAGCAATCTGATAGGAACGAAACACGATACGATATAACAAAATGTATGAAATTCAGTCTGTAGACCACACTCTGATAGAGTGGGGTTTACAAAAATGATGTTTGAACAATTTGTCGGCCACTGTTGATATTACCAAAGATATTATGAGTATTTCTTTCCATCACACTTTTAGGCTATGGAGTGGACAGTCGAATTATTTATTGTTTGTTATTAATATGCACGATCTATTGTTTCTTAACATCGTAAGTGACTATTGTGACTATCTTAACATAATCATACCTAGTTAGCATTATTGATCGATAAAGTAAAAGAATTTCAATGAGAGAAATAAACAAGAACGGTTTGTTTAAAGGTGTCTTGTGAATCTAAATAGTTACAATAATAGAATAATAAAATAACTTACAGGCTTAAATCACATTTCTTTAGTCCACGTAGCACTTCGCAATTTCCTCACAAATCACATCTTTTCACAGTTTCAAAAGCAGCTAGTATCTTAATTAATTAACTACTCGGCACTTTTTCTCTCGTCACAATAAACTAGTGATTTAATATTTCGCCACAATGAGAAAGTTCAGGGGTGTCAAGTCAACATCAAGATGATGTTGAACATTCCACACCGGCACCGTCTTATTGATAATTATTAAATTATACACCATTACACATTTTGTATACAAGTGAACTTTTAAAAAGCTTTTCACAGCACTCACTGATAGATAGATATTCCCGGTTGTACTTGTCATAACATGTCTAAGCGCATCGCCAGCTGCGCTTGTCATGCGCCAGCGCGAACGAGACGTTACGTCTCGCTCTTTCCCGTTGTTTATTACCTACGTTAGCGAAAGATAGATGATAGACATTTTGGTGGTCAATTGTGTGCTATTGTCTTTTGCCGTCTATTGTGTTGTATTAATGTGTGCGTTTGTGTAAGTCAACGTGGAACCATTTAACAAATGCATTTAAAAATAAGCCGTTCTGCTTTAATTTAAGGTTTATTTTCGAATAGCTTAATTTTTTTAAAATGAGTGACTACACTTTACGTTATTTTAATTATTTTAAGATTAAAAATAAATAATATTAAAAATGACGGAAATGGATTCAGTTGCCGATTCTGAACAAATTACTTTCAGGATGTGCATATAAACTTGTTACATGTTGTATATTAAGATTTAAAACTTTCATCATCCAGATCAAATGGATCAAATCTATTTTTGTAGGATTTTGTCTTTCTTTCATTTCCTCGTCTGTCCTCATTGTACAGAGCAACCACCATCTAAATTCAACCCAGAGGTATATTTAAAACGATATTTCACGGCAAAGACCAATGTTAGAAAAAGTCAAATCAGTTATGCTCCTTACAACGGAGATCCTCATGATATATTTTTTATTTCACTTTTTGGTTTGCAATTATGACACATACAGATATAAACAACTTTAGGGTTCATAGCTAGTATAAAGAAACGTTGACATCTGTACTAATGAGAAACATTGTATCACAGATGCCAGCGCCTTCCATTGATTTGAACAAATAATGATAGTGTTTTTAGGAACGATAGATTTAAAAATAACACCATAAAAATAATTAAAAATATTAAAATTGTAAAATGAAAGCATGCTAGAGTATAATATTTTTTTAATGTAAATGTGTGAGTATGCATGTGGGAGTGTATGGTTGTACTGGTGTGTATGAGTGTGCATGTAAATGTTTGTGTATATGAGTGTGCATAACGTCAACTATAAATTTGGTTTCAAGAGATCCTCCGTCTGCTGATAATCCATACACAACAGCCGGCTTTGCAGAGCCGATTTGCATTTCTTTTTAGCTAGTGGATAAAAGTAGACACTCTTGTTGACGCAATTGTATAGGCGACTAGCGATAATCGCAGAACTACGACTAGCGAGGGCAGATCTATGGCGCTCTATGTCACAGATACGGTCCTTTCTACGTTTGTCTATTTGTTTATAGGGTATAGAAACGAAAATTTAAGCAAAAAAATTTGCCGCACAAAAAGCTGTCTCACAGTTAACAGAGAACATTCTTTATATAATGCTGTTGTAAAATATCTGCGAGGTTTGCCTGAAATTATTTTAAGAATACCTCTTTGAGCTCTTTCTACTTTTAACATATATGTAGCACATGCACCGCCCCAGACTGGAATGCAATAGGTTAGGATTGTCTCTACTAAGGAATAATACACTAATTTTAGTGTTTCTGCATCTGCCGAGGATCTGAGTTTTTTCATTATGAATATGAGTTTTCTTACACGTGAAGTCATATGCTCAATATGTTTGTCCCACCGAAGGTAAGCATCAATATGCACGCCAAGATATTTTACAGTTGACTCGCGTTCAAGAACACCGCAGAGAGCTACAATTTGTACCTACAGCGTTGCAAGTGTGCGCCTTTAACTGCAGACTGTTTGATGGCTGCCCAGAAAGGGAAAGAGAAAAGGCCAAGTATTTTGTTTTTGAGATGTTTACTGTTTGGAGATTGGTGGTAAACCATGACATGACTGTGGAGAGTGCTTTCTCAGCTTGCATGAAGGCAAGACCCCAAGTCTTTGCACTTACAATCAGAGCTGTGTCGTTCGCATACGTCACAATTTTGCAGCTTTGTAGTTGTAATAGACACAGGTCATTTATATAAATGAGAAAGAGCGTTGGGCCAATTACGCTCCCCTGAGGAACACCATAAGAAATTGCCTGCACATCACTGGTGTATCCGCTGACCACACACACACACTTTGAGAGCGATCACTAAGGTAACTTCGGAATAAATTAAGAGCGTTACCTCTTATTCCTATTGACTCCAACTTGTCTATGAGGAGGGGCACGGAGATGGCATCGAATGCCCTTGAAATGTCTAAAAATATAACTAATGTCTGCAACTTTAAGTCAGTTAAGTTTACTACTGTGTCGGTTAAGGTCAAAACAGCGTCTTCTGTTGATTTTCCCTTTGTAAAGCCATATTGATTTGGAGCAATTACATTACAGTTGTTAAGGTATGTAATAACTTACTTATTTATAAACTTTTCGAATATTTTAGACACCGTAGTTAATACCAATATTGGACGATAATTTGCAACCTGGTTTCTGTCGCCTGCTTTATGCACAGGATGAACCAAAGCCTTTTTGAAAACGGCGGGGAATACACCCGAATTTAAAGACAAATCAAATATATATTTAAAGGGAGTTATATTATATTGGCGGACAGATTTTAGAAGAGGTGCGGATAAACCGGCCCAGCCAACGGCTGCATTGTCCACAGACTTGTAATGATGCTATCTAGTTCGTCTTCGGTGACAGTAAGGAGCGACATAGAGTTGCCCAATACATTTTTAAGTGGCGTATTAAAACAAACATTGGTGGTTGTTTGTGTGTTTGATTGAACACTTTCAGCGAGAGACTTGCCAATGTTAGCAAAATAGTTATTGACTACGTTTAAGGAGTTCTTAGGTTCACCTTGTAAAGTGAGCAGCTCTGCGGAAGGGGAGTTATGCTGATCCATTACGCTGATAGATTTAATAGCTTCCCATGTTGCCTTTGAGTTTCCTTTAGCTGCTTGTAACTGATTGCGCTCGTAATTAGTTTTAAGTTTTTTCAACAAGTTAGTGCATAAGTTTCGGTAGCGTTTGTATGTAATTTGTAATATAACATTTGCAGGGTATTTTTTGGCCTTTAAGTGTAAGACATCTCTATTTCGAATGCATTTTAGGAGACCAACTGCCATCCAGGGCTTGAGCATCTTTTTCCTACGTGAATGTTTAGTTTGTTTACTATGACTCATTATTATATTAGAAATATTATGAATAAAAAATTCAGCTGCATGGTTGGCGTCTTGTATCAAATAGAGTGGTGAAAAATCAAATATAATTAAGTCAGAAATTACAGCTGGCAGATCTGCACGCTGGGAATAAAATGTTTGCTTAATTTTTAAATTTGTCGAGTCTAGGCTAAGTAGGGTAGGAAGGTGGTCATTCGTGTAATTATTTAGAACTAAGGTCACAGCGTGTCTGTGAGTCTTTAGTATAACATAGTGTAAACATGAATAGCCTCTGGTTGGAAAAAGGTGAGCTGGAAGAAGTCCGTGCGCAGAGCAGATATTCAGATATTCCTCGGACTGCTGGTCACGAGATCCTGTAGCTATATTGATGTTAATATCGCGCAAAACTGCAACAGTTTTGAACATCCGTAACAAGTCCAGAAGGTCGTCGAGACCAGCCAGGAAACCATCAAGATTTCTATGTGCCGGTGAGCGATATATGGCGACTACAGCATTGTCCCCGCATGAACACACTAAACAGTTCGCGTCTGTAAGTGAGGTTTGTTTTACAGTATGTTTTAGTTCGCTCTTTATATAAACACAAACACTTTCATTCTGGTTAGACGAGGTCGATTGGTAGCTAGAATAACCGACGAGACTTGGTAAATTTACAGATTTCCTAAGCCAGCACTCAGACAACAAAATTACATCACACGGAACTTCCATCATTTTCAATAGAATAGTCAACTCATCGAAGTTACGATTTATACTACGTATGTTCATGTGAAAGACGTTTAGGCTATTTCGTTTTTTGAACACGTACTGCGAGCATAAGCTTGGTTGGCAGATGAACGACTTAGACACGCTAACGGATTCTATATCATCAGATATTTGCATTAAGTTATCCACTGATCAAATGGGAAAAATGTAATGAACTTAGAAATGTATTGGAAAATCGCAGTTAAAAGTACGAGTATACTCTTGTTGAAGTGGTATGGCAATGCAGTGTGACGAAGAATATGTGTTGTTTTCTGTTGTGTATGTATGTATAGTATAGGTAGAATGCTATAAATATTATTATGACATATATGAGAAAAAATATAATAACAGTATTCAAAGACATTATAAAATAAAGTTATAAACATTTGATTAAATTGATGGTCGTATAAAAATATGTAGAACTGTTGAGATAGTCATGCGTGGGGCTTTAGTTTATCGAGGTCGGACTCAGTATGTACGCGAATAGCTGTCATTCCTTCCTTTTTGCGTAAATAAACTTTTCCATTTGTTGTCCAATAGTACGCATACTCATTAGTTTTGGCGTGATTTCGGGCTGCATAAAATAATCGTCGGGTTTTATATGTGAGATTTTCTGACACAAATATAGGCTTCGGGGGACCACCAAGTTGCAGAGTGGTGGTGGACAGTTTGGCACAGCTGTTTTTTTTTGTTGTATAATTTATGTTTATTTAAAATCCTTTCTTTCATGATGGTTGTAGTGAAATCGACAATCAGAGGCTTTTTTGAGGAAGTTTTGGAAGACATACGATATATATCCCGAATCTCCTGATTTTCCACAGGAACTCCAATGGTTCTACCAATATCTATAATGATTTGACATAGATCTTCTTTTGTTTCGTCCTTTTTAAAGGGAATATTTCTAATTTCTAAGCCAGATGAGATACTCCTTTTCTCCAACATATCTACTTTTGCCTCTAACTGCTGAATATAAGCCCTGTTTTCCTTTCGCTCCATCTCTAAATTATCAAACCTCTTCTTTAAATCATCATACATTTGCGAGAAGAAAGCTATAGAGGATGAAATACTCGAGTTTTGCTCCTTTATTTCGTTCACAGTCTCAAATAACTTATTAAATTTCTTGTCTTGTTGCTGCTCGAAAACAGTAAACATCGCTTTCATTTCGATCATGCTGTCGTCACATTGTCCGTGCTTTTTTTTTACTCTTTGTGTAACATTCGGAGTCCCTTCGGTGGGTATTTTTGACTAATTGGCATCAAAACATTTGTTTGGGGATGATGATCTTGTGGATGGCGGTGTATGCTTTAAAGACATATTCTCGGATGTATTTCTTAATATGAAATTTATAGAAAATAAAATTTAAAACAAAAAAAGATGCTACAAGAAGATGAAGATTGTGACTGTCTGTTTGTTTCAGCCAAGGACGTATTTGAAGCCGTCTGTTCCTTTCGTAGTGGATCCGCTGGCGGCCTCGACGGCTTAACACCTCAGCATGTGAAAGATCTCACAAGTGCAAGTGCTGGAGAGGCTGGTGATGCACTTTTGAAGGCACTGACGGCTTTGATTAACCTTAGGCTCTCCGGCAATGTGGCCACAGATGTCACCGACTTATTATACGGCGCCAACTTGTGCGCCCTTCGCAAAAAAGATGGTGGCATTCGGCCCATTGCCGTAGGGTGTACCTACAGACGTTTGGCAGCAAACTATGCTGTAAACATTATAGTGCCATTTTGGCAGATAAATTTCAGCCAATCCAGCTTGGCTTTGGTTCGAAGGGAGGCTGTGAGGCTGCCATACATGCGCTGTCCACGTACCTTGGCTGCGGTAAAGGTGAGGTCATTTTAAAGGTTGATTTGAAGAATGCCTTCAACTCAGTGAACAGGGACACCTTGCTGACACAAGCAAAATTAGAAACTCCTAAAATTTTTAAATTCCTTTGGCAATGCTATAGGCATCCATCAAAATTAATTTACAAAGACAATGTTTTGGAATCTGCTGTTGGGTGTCAACAAGGTGACCCTCTCGGGCCAGTCATTTTCAGTTTAGCCATTCACCCAATAATAAAACAAATAAATTCAAAATTTAACGTGTGGTATTTGGATGACGTGACCCTGGGAGGAGACGTTTCCACAGTTTTACAAGATTTAGAGCTAATAAAAAAGGAATTTAAAGCAATTGGTTTGGAACTAAATTCGGAAAAATGTGAAATTTTTATTAAGGACAATTTGGATAACCTTTCGATTGTATCAAAATTTAATTCTTTGGTGCCAAATATTAAAATCATCAATAAATGCTCCTTCCGCCTCCTTGGGTCCCCTATTTTTGACGACGCTTTTGGAACTTTTATAAATGAAAAAGTACAAAATTTCTGTGAAACCTCAGAACGCCTATACAAAATTAATATTCATTCGGCTTTCACAATTATCAGGCACTGTCTTTTCGTCCCACAATTTACATATTACTTGCGATCCTCTCCTTTTTGGAAACATTCAACCCTTTTGGAAAACATAGATTATGTTATTCGGCAGACCTTGAGCAAAATTCTAAATCTTGACATGAACGACCGAGTGTGGCTTCAAGCAACTTTGCCAGTTCGCTTGGGCGGCCTCGGCGTTCGCAAAATTACTGATATAAGTCTACCAGCGTTTTTGGCCTCGGTCCACGGCACTGAGGAACTGACCAGGAAAATTCTAGAACCCACACTGGTTAATTCTGAGGTGCCGTGCATGACTGATGCCATTAACGCTTGGAAAATGGCTTGCCCGAGCTCTGACTTACCCCGGAATCTATTCTCTCAGAGATAATGGGACGGGCCGCTCTGTAGCAAGATGAGAGATTATCTTTTAAATAGTGCATCTAGTGTTGCAGAGCGTGCCCGTTTATTGGCTGTGGGAGAATGGGAATCGGGGTTATGGCTTCAAGCACTTCCATCGTCCAACATAGGAACTATGTTGGACGATACAACTTTCCGCATCGCTTCTTGCCTGCGCTTGGGAGCTGTTTGCGTTTCACCGCAGCGCTGTCACTGCGGCGAAGCCGTCGACAGTCTTGGCCACCATGACCTATCGTGCAGTAGGAGTGCAGGGCGTATTTCTCGACATGCCCACATTAACGACATACTCCGTCGAGCTCTTGCCACCGCCGGAGTACCAGCTCATCTCGAACCTAATGGTTTGGTACGCGACGATGGGAAGAGACCAGACGGTATGACGTTATTACCTTGGAAGATGGGTAGGCCTCTGTTGTGGGACGCGACATGCGTCGATACCCTTGCGCCATCACATCTTTCAAGTACAGCTGGATCAGCTGGCGCTGCTGCTGCATCGGCGGAAACCCTCAAACGGCGCAAATACGGAAACCTGGCTGGTAATTACGTTTTTGAGCCGTTTGGGGTCGAAACGCTGGGGCCATGGGGCCCTAGTGCACGCGCATTATACAAAAAAATCGCCAGAAGGCTGATCGATGCTTCTCGTGACCATAGGGCTGGTTTATATCTCGCTGAGAGAATAAGCATTGCCATTCAACGTGGCAATGCTGCCAGCCTTCTGGGCACGCTACCGCTCGACAGCGTTGCGGAGGAATTTTTTGACGCATCGTAGTTGGCAATTTGTTATTTTATTATATTTTATTTACTTGTCTTTTCATACTTTCGCTTTTTTATAGTTTAGGATAGTTTAGTTATATAATTAGTTTTATTTTATTGTACATAATTATGTTAATCCTACGTATGTCAGTTAATGTAAATAAATACTTTTTTTTATTTTAAAAATATTAAAATTCTAATTTCTGAGCAACTGGTAACACGTCTGCTTAGGTACAGTGATCGGGCGGAAGGAATAATAAAGAGGATAACCGATGAATTTGCATACAATATCACCTCACAAACGATCTCCTTCATCGGTCATCGCGCAATTACAATTTTCGCACGCGGTTACTATATGGTGTCTGAGGGTCCTTCTTTGAGTTGGAATAACACCTTTAGTCACTACAACTCCGCCACTCAGTAATATTATACAATTGACCGAGTTGGAGGCTGGTGGATGAGGTGAGTGAGCCTCTAAAAGTGTTCGTGACACACTCACTAAAGTCACCGCGGTGTCCACTAACCTCCCGTGATGCGGAGGAATCACGCAACTTGCGGCTATATAGTTTACCGCGATCCCACCAGGGATTCGACCCGCCTGCTGGCGAGCCCCATCGTGTGGAATCACTTCTATGCCTCTACAACTTAAAGATTTTTAAACCTCGATTTATCCGCATACAGGCGGTACGCGGATAAATCGAGGTTTAAAAATCTAAAACGGTGAAACATTTTAATCACTGCACTTACTTGTACAAAAATAACTTAGAATAACTTGTACGAGAACAAACCTAAAAAAATTCGACAGCAAACAACCCCTTGGACCTCCTTTACAACCGGCAACGGATAATAATGATGCATAGTTACCCTCATTATTGGTACTTAAAATTCTCAAGCACTTAGTCCACGAAACGAAGAAGTTAGTACAGTCTTTTTAGTAAAATAATTTTGCCTACATTAATTAAATTTTGTACCTTCTATCTGTAGACTCGACCTCAATACTACGAGCTTACTACTTACCAGTTTAAACAGAACCCGAATGCAAATTTTCAGTAGAGCGGTCAGAGTTTAATAGAAAGCTATGGTTCTTCTTACAGTGGTGGTAGCAGCGTTTCCTTTTAAAAATATAAAAATTGTTTTCATTTCAATTTTAACAAGAAGCGGTTCATAACAAACCTGTTTACACTTTAGACGATACTGAATGGTTCTTGAAAGTGTAACTAGTTGTATTATAATAAAATCCTCTGAAAATGAGTGCGGAACTTTTGTTCTTCTGTCTTTGACAAATTTATTTTAATGTGGTCTTTGGTGGAGGAATAGGTCAAAAGTTTATTTGAAGAATTAAAGGCTCTCTGTTTGTTTCAGATATAATTATATAACGGCTAAATTTTGGCAACAATGATCTGTCAAATAATAGAAAGAATTAAATGCGATTCTTTGCACACATTTTAACATTGCAAGCGGTAGGTAAAAAGATATCCCACTTGCAAACCTGAGTCCCGCTTACAAGTCTAACCAGATTTTACTGAATATTAGCTTTTCACGGATTGACTGCCTATTTTATCTCTGCAACTAAAAGAGATACTGATATTCCATGGTTTAGTCTAGTGTTATTTTAGAGGTACTGACTCCCTAATATAACGACAGTCAAAAATTTTCATAACAGCTGGGATCGACGATGGCTTAACTTGATCTGCAAGGTCACGGTCAGATCACGGGGCAAGCAATAATTAAGTTAAAAGAAAATAATACAGAAATAAATCAAAGTAATAGTATAGTAGACTTATAAGTAAGTTAATTATTTAAAAGCATATTTTGTTCATAAGAGAATATTTTTCATTGTAGCTTAGCAAGTTTCAATTCAGACTTCACCACTTCTCATTGGTCATGATGCGATCTGAATCCGGCACAAACACGATCCTCTTTTTAAAGGGACGAATTAGTCAGACGGTTCCAAAATAAAATGTAACACTCGTTCTTTGTTAACTTGGTTCAGCATTGTGGGCAAGCTTTTTAATTCTCGCGTCAGTTCATAACCTCAGATTTAATCCTAAAATTATAGTGACGTCTATTCTCTTGTTGTGATGATTAAACTAAAATTAGTCTATTGCTATCTTTTACGAACATACGCTGCGAGTAAAGGCTAGGTCTAAATTTTTTATCTATAATATTATATATATTACTGAGGTGCATCTTAATTAACAAGTGACTAAGGGCCTGTTTCACCACTATACAGTAAGTTCTGGTTAAACTACTTGACAAATAAATGCATACAAATTTCGTTCTAATTTTGAATTTACTTATAAGTAACGCTTACTTAGAGGTGGTGAAACAGGGCCTTAACCTCAGAATACGAAGAACAATTTATCAAATTCTGTTTGACTAAATTTACAATAATATAAACTTTATAGTTTGGTTAAAGATAACAATAGAGTAATAGATTTAACTAAATTCTACCCGCGGTACTTCGTGAGTGTGGACTACCGCAACGCAATGAGTCATAAGCTATATTACTGCAAAGTTACACCAAAATCCGTTGAGTTGTTTAAGCGTAAAATAAGAACAAACCAAAAAACATACTTTCGCTTTTGTTATATTTGAAAGGACTAGTATGGACATTTAATAAAAAATCCTTTAAAAAAAATATATTTTATGTACACAGTAAACCATTATATATCTTCCAGTCTTCCTCTTCTCACCTTCTCTCACTTCTGCTCCATCTCTCTTTCCTTTTCTCTTAAATGCTCCCTCTTTCTCTACGCTATCGCTTATTTTTAGGGTTCCGTACCTCGAAAGGAAAAACGGAACCCTTATAGGATCACTTTGTTGTCCGTCCGTCTGACAAGACCCTTTTTCTCAGGAATGCGTGGAGGTATCAAACTGAAATTTATACTAAACACTCGAATCTACGGTTTCATAGAGCTGTAACAAAATCAAACTTCTAATCCAACGCAATCAAAAGATACAGCCGTTTATGCTGCAAATTGCAGCATATTTTCAAACTGGCATTGGAATCAAAACCTACAGGGTACTTCGCGTGAACTCAGAATCTTGAAATTTGGTACGAAGCAACATCTTGTATCACATATAAAGGAAAAATTGCGAAAACTGTAAATTTTTAGTTACAGCATACAAAAAAATATTTTTAATAAATTGATAGTTACTACCCCTTTCTCTTGAACGCGGGGAGGTATTAAATTAAAATTCATATCAAATACTCAGGTATATAACGCCGTTAGGCTGCAACAAAATCAAGCTTCTATGTCAACGCAATCAAAAGAAAGAGCAATATAAGTATATTTTCAAACTCACGCCTACTCGCAAGTGAATCAAAACCTACAGGGTGCCTCCCGTGAACTCAGAATCTTGAAATTTGGTACGAAGCAACGCCTTATAGCACATGTAAAGGAAAAATTGCGAAAACAGTAAATTTTTTGTTAAATTTTATAAAAAATTGATTTATTAATTTTAAAGTTACTACCCCTTTCCTCATGAACGCGTTAAGTTATTAAATTGAAATTCATATCAAATACTCGGATCTATAATACTTTTAAGCTGTAACAAAATCAAACTTATATCTCAATGCAATCAAAAGATACAGCAATTTTACTATATTTTCAAACTCGCAACTACTCGCAAGGGAATCAAAACCTACAGGGTACTTCCCGTGTACTCAGAATCTTGAAATTTGGTACGAAGCAACGCCTTATAGCACATGTAAAGGTAAAATTGCGAAAACCGTATTTTTTTTGTTACATCATATAAGAAAAATATTTTAATAAATTTAAAGTTACTACCCCTTTATCTTGAACGCGTGGAGGTATTAAATTGAAATTCATTTCAAATACTCAGGTATATAACACCGTTAGGCTGTAACAAAATCAAACTTCTATGTCAAAGCAATCAAAAGAAAGAGCAACATAAGCATATTTTCAAACTCGCGACTACTCGCAAGGGCATCAAAACGTACAGCGTACTTCCCGTGAACTCAAAATCTTGAAATTTGGTAGGAAGCAACGTCATATATCAATTATAAAGGAAAAATTGCGAAAATCGTAATTTTTTAGTTACAGCATAAAAAAAAATATTTTTAATAAATTTAAAGTTACTACCCCTTTCTCTAGAACGCGTAGAGGTATTAAATTGAAAGCAAACGGCCATTGTGAATGCTTGCATTTCGAAATGTTTAATGTCAGAGTGATAACAGTCTGTATATAGGTCACCACAATGTCCAATTAATGTTGCAATAGAATGCATAAATACAACAATATACGGCAGCAACCTCAATAGGTATAATTCATGTTATCGTCTGATTGTCGTGGGAGACTTCAATATTGCTTTTAGAATGAATCCCCGAAATGGAATTTTCACATATTTTCTTCCATAAACATGTTTCCGTTAATAAACACTAGCACATAAAATTTTCATTACCTTTTCAATGTTTTTTTTTTATTTACATAACGTATCATAACTTCACGCCTTTTCATCCCCGAAGGGGTATGCAGAGGTATATTACACACCCACACTTCGCCAGTTATGTTTCGGTCCCAATGTAATAGGAGGCGAGCCTATAGCCATCTACCGGGCACATTACTAAGCGAGCGATAATGAACATTTTAAACACACGCATATGTAACTCCGAAAAGTCAGTGATGTGTGCCCGGGGTACCTGGGGATCGAACCCGAGATGATCGTCTCGGCAGTCCGTTACGTACACCACTGGGCTATCGCTTACTTATTTTCGTTATAATTTTTTTTTATTGAGAATATTAATTATTGTTCTTTTTATATGGTGCAAATAGATAGTCACCTAGTAATAGTTTTATTTTCATCGTAAATAAATACTATAATTATTAAAAATACTTTATAAATATTTTTGTAACAGATTTCTTATAGTCACTAAAAACTTTGTAAATCTTTCATCTGCAGAATTTTGCAAGGCTGCTGCAAGGCTGGTATAGGTATTTAAGTTATATTATAAAATAAGCGATATATGTTAATATAAAATAAAGGATGACTGATTACAAACGACAAAGACACCTTTTTCTTTAATTTATGCTCCTCCAGTTTTCCATACTGTAATGTTATGGATTTCATTTTGCAATAAAAATAACATAACTATGACTGGTGAACTTTTACTTATATACCTACAGGTTTGTACGGAACCCTCGGTGCGCGAGTCCGACTCGCACTTGACCGGTTTTTTTGTACTAGACTAGGAATTCATAGTTAACTTTTTATACAAAGAGTCATCATAATGTTTAGTGCTATGTCAGACGCGACAGACTATACCAATGTATAGTCTGTCGCGTCTGTTCGATTAGGCCGCACTGCCATGTGAATAATTAAAACTATCCACTCAGCCATGTTGACATCATGTATAGAAATAGTTTCGTGAAAAGTTCGAAAATAGTCAATTATTGGTTTCAAAACGTTTTTAGTTTTGTTCCACAGATATGTATGTATATAGTCCCTCACACAAAAAGATTACTAAATGATAAACACACCCTAATATTGTAATTGACTATTTTATGTAATGTTTACATAAATATGCGATTCATCACACTGATGACGTTTCTGTTTAAAAATATATGGCATTTGGCCTTCGGGGAATAAAGTTTCTGGTCTATGTAAATATTAAAACAGCAACAACAATATTAACATGGGACAACAATTCACTTTACTAGCCTTATTCTAATTTTACTAGCCTTGGTTCACCGCCTTGGTTCATAAAACCCCTTTAGGCTAGGAATTGTTAATAATCCTCTCTTAGTGTTCCCCTACATTTCTCGAGAAAGATACATGGCAAATATTAGCTTCTTGCACCCAGTGATTTTGATAACGCATTTTATATACCGGGTGTAAGGTCCTTACATCCAGTACATTGACGATTGATGTCGAAAATAGCAAATAAGATTTCACCTAATGAATACGTTAACCTTACGTTGTTACTTATACTGTAAATAAAATGTTTAATGACAAATCTTCTTCATTTGTTATTTAATTACATAGCAATGATAAAATCTGTAACACACGTTTCTACAGCAAAAACCCTCAAACTACTTTGAAAGGAACACGTTTTAGAATAGCACCCAAAGTAAGGGTTAAGCTATATAAACAAAAATCAAAAAGTTTTCCCGCTAAAGTGCATTGGGGTTACCATTCAATGGCCTACGCATCACTCACTCCCAATGTAACGTGAAAAATTCAACCAACATGAAAAACTGGTCGGATTGCTTTATTTTTTCACTTTAATTCGTGAAACGTGCATTGGATTTCATCGAAACTATGAAAACAGAAATCAAATGTAGACTGTTAAAATACAGTAAGTCTGGTGATGTGCCCGGTAGCGGCAATAGGCTCGCCACCTATTACGTGCGACCTAAAAATTCATGGCAAAATGTGCGTGTAATATTACATCACATTATTGTCTGCCTTCCCTTCGGGCATACGGGCGTGAGTCTATAAATCAAATAAATAAATATGTTTTAAAAGAGATTTATTCTAGTGATTAGTGACTGTGCTAAATGGTGCTTGTGGGTTCGATAACCATCCAGGTTAAAAATGTTGTTGCAATTAATACGATGATTAGTTATGTGTGTGGATGTAATATTTCTGCAACTAGTCGTGACCGTGGTTAAATGCTTAGGTGGCCTGCCTCAATAAGTAGACTATTCTTGCACAAAAGTATTTTAATTAAAATTTCGATAAGCGCGTTTAAGCAAACAAACTCTTCAGCTTTCTTATACCTATTAGAATATAAGTGAATATGAGAATAATTGACTGGCTGTCAAGGTAAAAGCTGAGTTATCCCAGCATAAATATTATTTTTTCGTAAGTTACGTTTGCCAAAAGAATCAGAAGTGTCAAATATTGTAGTTATATGTCTAAATTATTAAAATCGCGTGCAAAGCCTCAATAAAGTGCGCTGAAAACCTATTCTAAAATCTATATGAAAGGTTAGTCTATTCAATTGCAACTAGCTGAGTATAAGTCTACGTACTAAATCCATTGCATCCATTATTTATTCTCAGGACAAGTTTACCGGGGCACCTTAATATAGGAGCCGAATTGCTATCTACCACTATATCACCTAACTTCGTCCGATGCTTACGGCGCGCGGCGCCATTAAATTTCCTCGGAATCTGGCTGGACGTAGTTAAATCGGACGTTTGCTGGTTTGCTCTGCCGATATTAATTTAAACACATATTCTGAAACGAATATACTAGTGATTTTCTTTTTGAGAGTGCAATGATGAAATTGAATGAATGTTTTCCAATAAATGGTGAGTGTATGAAATTTTTGTAAGTGATCTCGTAAGTTGATGATTTGTTTGTATTTGTGTGATATGTCTGACAAAATGCTTCAATTGTATAGTGTCGTGGAGAACTAAGTGTGATATTTCTGCAACTAAAGACAAGATCCTTAAAGCAGATTAGGTAATTATGCCCAATGAACTGGCAGGGTGCTTTTTAATGAAGACGTGCGTGTGTATCATCTTGTAGCGAGATTTGATCTTTTTTGTCTTCGTAGTTCTATCAATTTCCTTTACATGTCACCAGTGAATTTGCTTTAGTCTTTATTCCATAGATAGCATCATCATTGTCTTAGCGTTATCCCAGTTACATCCAAGGCTTCTCGCTTTGGAGCCTGGAAACCGCGTCATAGTCTAACCAGATTTGCTAGAATATCAGCTTTCCTACAGAGCGGTTACTTGTTTGACTACTACTTGTTCGATAGACAGCATTAAGCAGTTATTTGTAGCTACCGTATTTTCTTTTAACATTTAAGGGACTAACTCTTGTCGGTAGAGCAATTGCCGCCGCCTGTGCTCTTTATTTGACTCCTTGATACCAGAATGGTGAATGAATGGTGAATCGTGTGTGCTGAAGAGATGGAAAGAGTATTTTGAAGGATTATTTGAAAGAACGACGACAGAGGCATCAACAGGTGAAATGAATGGTAATGATAGCAATGATGAAAGTGATATTGGCGTGGATGAGATTTTGAAGGCACTGGCCAGTATGAAATTAGGTAAGGCTGCAGGGTATGACAGGATTACAGTCGAAATGCTGAAGGCTGGACAGGGCATCATAGTTAGTCAGCTGCAGCGTTTATTCAACTTGTGCTGGAGCACCGGCCGAGTACCTGATGACTGGGCCACAGCAGTAGTTGTGCCTCTTTATAAAGAAAAAGGCTCGCAACAAGACTGCAAAAACTATAGAGGCATTAGCCTTCTTACCATTGTTGGCAAATTGTATGCCAAGGTACTGATTGAAAGAGTTATGAAAGTAACCGACAAGAAAATATGGGATGTACAAGCGGGATTCCGAAAGGGTATGGGGTGTACGGATCAAGTCTTTTCCTTGCGATGCATAGCCGAGAAATTTTTGCCCAAAGGTTGAAAGGTCTACTGCGCATTCGTGGATTTGGAAAAGGCTTACGATAAAGTGGTGAGGAATGAAATGTGGTCGGTACTGTCGATGTATGGGGTGGACAGCAGCCTCATTCGAGCTCTGAAATCCCTTTATGAGGATTCTAGAGCTTGTGTGAGGATAAACGGGGCATACACTGACTGGTTTACCATCAACACAGGTGTTAGACAGGGATGTGTAGCGTCGCCGTGGCTGTTCAACCTCTTCATGGACAGTTGTTTGCAAGATTTGAAACATAGTGATTGTGGATTAAGTTTGAATGAGTTACTTGTCAAATGCCTCTTTTATGCTGATGATCAGGTTATACTTGCGTCTTCAGCGGAGGAGTTGCGGGAGATGGTAACAATCATGCATGGTGTGTTAGAGAGGAAAGGTATGAAAGTGAATGTAAGTAAAACGAAAGTTATGGTTTTTGAAAAGGAGGAATGCGGTACGGCTTGTAATGTTATGATCGATGGGCAGCGAGTGGAGCAAGTGAATGAGTTTGTATATTTAGGTACGCTGTTTACAAGAGATGGTAAGAATGTAGCAGATATTGAAAGAAGAGTTAATGCAGGTAATAGAGTGAATGGAGCTCTGAAGGCGTTTATGAATAGCCAAAACGTGTCCAAAAAGGCACGTTTGGCTGTGCATAGAGGGGTGCTAGTACCTACTCTTATGAATGGTAGTGATAGTTGGGTATCGCAGAAGAGTCATGAAAGTAGAATAAATGCTGTAGAAATGAGAGCACTGAGAAATATGTGTGGTGTCTCTCTGACTGACAGAGTAAAGAATTGTGTGATAAGAGAGTGTTGTGGGGTAAAAGAAGATGTAGTGACAAGCCTCGAGAAAGGTATGCTAAGATGGTTTGGGCACGTGGAGAGGATGGATGACGAAAGACTGACCAAGCAGATATATAAGGCAATTGTGGAAGGGACAGGACGAAGGGGAAGACCTGGACGGACGTTCTCTGACCAGATTGGAGACATCCTAAAAACGGGACAGGTGAGAAGTACCCTGAACAGAAGAGCATGCATGAGGAATCTGATGGGAGTGAATGAAGCAAGAGAGATATGTCAGGATCGTTGCAAATGGCGTTCCGTAGTCTCTGCCTACACCTCCGGGCAACAGGCGTGAGTCTATGAATGTATGATACCAGACCCGACCCCAAATTTTCTTTCGCCTGTTTATATATTTAGCTACCATTACAGTATTAGAAATATACAGTAACAGAAATCAAGACTAACTAAACATCGGAGTGAAGAATAACAGAGAATGTCCATACAGGCATAGAAATGCGTAAAAACGGCTCTTTGGATTTTAAAATTTTCTATTGGATGTGTAGATATGGCTCTACTCCTCCACTACTGTGGTCAAATTGCTTTTTAGATTAAAATACTTTTTGATTTCCTGCAATGTATCTTTTATATGACGCAAAATATATACATTCATATAATTTTAACTGAAATCTTCATGTTATCAACATAAATTAGTTTACCTAGGCCCAGTTTTTCCTAGCAAAACTCCTTCGAAGCTTCGATAAAGAGAGTAAATTTTTGGCATAGTTATAATTAGTTTGAAACGAAACTCCATGCTAGAAGTTAAATTTGATTTTATGTTTCAAAGGAGGACACGTAGTATACGAGAGAAAAATACGGGCAGGATTGCAATATTAAGCTATATTTAGGCGGAAAGTTAGCTGAAAGTGTCAAAACTAGTTACTTTAGTGTTAGTTTTGTTTAGGTTGTGGTTCATATGAGGACTGCTTACGTATGCAGAGAAGATTGATATCATGTCGACTAGCCTGTTGTTCTAGTGACTAGTGATTCCTACCTAGGTTTAGGTTGCCAATTCAATTCCTACTCAGGACAAATATTGATGTGATAAGCACAATATGACGTGTTCTATGTCTGGGTTGGTCTATTTTATAATTGAAAATTTAAAAAAAATCACCATTGTCTAAGAACGAAATAAATATGTTTGGGTAGTTCTAAGACATTATTATTTATCGATTGAAAGGACATTTAAAATGATATATATATATATATATATATATATATATATATATATATATATATATATATATATATATATATATATATATATATATATATCACCTTTAAATTTTTCCCATCCCACTTTGATTTACCATCCGCCATCTTGAATCACGAAACAGATGTTGTATTTGGATTCCCCATCCATTTTAACATCGCAGACGATACCAATATTGATTTTTTTAATTTTCCCATCCGCCATCTTTGATTTCCCATCCGCCATCTTTGATCACGTACGATTACGTACTTATTTGAATCCAGTAAACTTATATAAAAACAAATCAATGTAATGTGGTTCCACATTATACTTTTTATGCCATATCAGTATACTTATTTAAAACCAGTCATAATACTACCAGCTAACCAACCGATCAATACTAAGCTCAAGGATTAAGTACATTAATTGTATGATTATTAGTATGAGTAGACTTGGTTAATTTTATTAATTGCATTCATCGGCGGCTGACGAGCCAGCGGCATATTTGATGGTAAGCTATCTGTAGCTCATACACATGCCTGTGTTTTCGCAGCATTACAGAAGAAATAGCAAAGAAACACATACAACTCGCTGCCTACCAGGAGGAAGAGAAGGAGGGAAAATAAGCAGGAGGAAAGGCACTGTTCAAATTTTTATCACAATCCTCTCAGGCACTCTCAATTAGCTGAGCTGGCCTCAAATGCTGACTTCTTTACATTTTCATGACATTCGGGTCTCATGTTTGAAATTGTTTGTTAATTATTAAGAATCTTAGCAAAAATTGGTCAGCCCTACCAAGGAAACAAACCCGACCAGCAGTCAATCAGCAGTAGTGAATTATCCGTAGAACAATGAAGCAGTCAGATAAATAATATATGTTATAATTATACACAAATTACATCCAGACATAGAACTAACACTTGTGTTTATGCTTATCAAACTAGGGTTTGAACATGAATACCTAGCTATTAATCTTTTTTAGGGTTCGGTAGTAAACTACAAGGAACACTTATAGTTTCACCATGTCCGTCTGTCCGTCCGCGGTTTTACGAAAAACTATAAGCACTAGAGAGCTGAAATTTGCCATGGTTATGCATTTCAACCACGCGGACAAAGCTGTACAATAAATTATTTTGAAATAAGTTATGTATACGGGTAGCTCCCATGGGTACACTACATAACACCGAAAAACGTGGCCCGACACGCACTTAACCGCTTTTATACAGTAGAGGTGACAAACGAGCTACTGTCTGCCCGCCTGATAGTGAACAGCTAATCATAGCCATGTAATACTAATAATACCAACTAGACATTGTAAGCGCGTTGTTTTATCTACTACTGTCCTACTACCAAAACCACCATGTGGAGAAGCTTAAGTCTTGAAGTTGACTGCAAAAGGCATCATCAATTTATTGGGACCACCTTCCTACACTTTCAGATCAACATTTAGACACCATAGAAGCTTAGATACCATATATATAATAGCGGGCATTGTAATAATAATAAAGCACCTACCACCAATCATCATTCTCAGAACGTTATTCCGGTAAAATGGTAGTTTTGGTTAACTACTATTACCGTTTTCTACCAAAAACCAATTTCTTTCAAAATTACCAAACCTACCATTTCTTCAATTTGTATCATTACTAACATTTGTACCAAAATCACCATTATCTCAAACCAACCATTTGTGCCATAACAACTATTGCTACCAAAACGACAATGTCTACCAAAACTACAATTTCCACCAAAAAGACTATTCATACAAAAACAACCATATCTTCCAAAACGACCATTACTTTCAAAGTAACCATTTTCTCGTAACCATTGCCGTGTGGTTGTCGGCATAGAATACAAGTGTCACCACTATCTTCCCGTGGGTGTCGTAAGAGGCGACTAAGGGATAACACGATGCAAATACCATCTTTGCGTAGAGACGGAAAACTCGACATCAAACCCTATACGACTGCCTCGTTAGTCTCGCGGCATAAATTTGCGCGTGAGATCGGGAGGTCCCGGGTTCGATTCCTGGGTCGGGCAGTGTTATTGGGTTTTGAAATGTGCCCGGTATGGCAATAGGCTCGCCCCTTATTACGTGGGACTAGAGTATATCTGCCGAAAAGTAGGTGTAGAAATATACCTCTGCCTACCCCTTCGGGGATAAAAGGCGTGACGTTATGTATGTGTGTATGTGTAACTATTTTCTACCATAGATTCAGCCAAATTTTCTACCAAAGCTACAAGTTCTGCCAGTCACAATTTTCTACCAAATACTTAATTCCTATCACTTTTAAATTATGATATTAGTACTCTATCTGTATTATTCAATATAACTTATATAGTGCAAATATTATCAATGTTGACCTTTAATTTAAAATGCGTCATACAGTGTGATGAACAGTAAGACTTATGTAATAGCACTAAAGTATTTAAGATTATATTTAAAAGGAACATTTGCAAAAATACTATGGACTTAAAAACAGTAAAAAACTTTGTTAACAGTATTCCATCAAATAAACTATTATTTTCTATTCTGTAAATGTTTCACATTAAAAAAAAAGTTGTCTGAAGGAACTCCATCGTGGGTATTGTGTGTCGAAAGTAATTTCAGAAACATTTTCATAATAGATGGCAAGACTTGACAGATTATTAGCTTTTTCACAGAGCGACTGCCGTCTGACCTCTACAACCCGAAGGCGGAGGCATATTTATGGTTTAGACCAGATATTTGAGGGCACTGATTGCCCTAACGACTGTCAAAGATGATAACCGAAACCGATGGCTTTACGTGCTTTACGAGACACGGAGTGATGTGATCTTTTATGGCCGGTCACCCTATGTCCAGCAGTGGACGTCGTTTGGCTGATACGATGATGATATTTCAAATCAGCCAAACGGCCCAAATTCATATAAGTACGCAGATATGGCGTGGCGTACATACGTAATGGAGCCACATAATATTCATAAAAGCTATTGTGCATAAGATTATCAGTATCAGTTTATATTTAAAGTGGATTAATATAGTATGCTTTCAGATTTGACAATGCATGGACGTAATGAATATAAATTCACTGGATCATCCTATGCATGAAAAGCTAAAATTTAAATAATTGTAATAAATATAAATTTAATGGATCATCTTATGAATGGAAAACTAAAATTTAAATAATTGTAATGTGAAACTATTAAGTATTGATTGACGGGTATATAATATGTATGTCTTAAAGGAGCCAAATAAATATACAGATTATGGTTTACAATTATGCGTTAAATAGTAGAGCCTTGCTGATTTCAGCATGAATGGGCCGAGTCCACCGGGGTAGTACTACCCTCTCACAGAAATCGACGTAAAGTAACAGTACCTAAACTGTTGCGTTTCGTTCGGTGAGTGAGAGTGCCGGAGGCTCTATCCCCTATTCCTTCTTCCTCATCCCACTCCTCATCCTATTCCTTTTCCCAACCCCAATGGGCGGCAACGCACTTGTGACTACTAAGGTGTTGCTTGTGTCCATGGGCGGCGGTAATTGCTTACCATCAGGCAATCCGTCTGCTCGTTTGCCGCCTATTACCATAAAAAAATTGGTTGCCTGTAAAGTCGGTATACGGGCGAAAGTTTTACGTGACAACGACTTTGAGTGGTAAAATAATTTTAATGTGAATATTCATTCGTATAGTAGGAAGAAGGATGAAAGACGCGTGCCTTTCACTTTTTATGTCTGTCTCTCTCGCTCTTAGGCGGGACGCGTGCCTCTCACTCGCTCTCATTGTGAGCGCATAACGTGAGCGGAGCGTAACGCAGTTTCTTGAAGTGTCACCCGGCAAACCAATTTATAAGACGTTGTCACGTCAAAAAGTAAGCTAAAATATTGAAACAAAAATACTCAAGTAACATAATCCTGGAGCCACATAATATTGACCAGCAGGTCTATATTATAAAGTTTTGGATTCAAATATGTACGCACATGTGACGTATAAAGTGAGCGGCCCGTAGCAAAGTGGCGACCGGTCGAATCTATCAATTTTTTATCAAGGTTAAGCGCGTTCGTCACCGATTGGTTTATAGATGGGTGACCAGCCACCAAAAAGTCACACCCTCCGTGCCCCAAATTAAATGGTAATACATGTTAGACTAGAAAGCGGAGCCCGGGCTCCACGGCAAAGGCCTGGATGCAAGCGGGATAACGTTCGGAGGATGATGATGATGACCCATCTATAAACCAGACGGTGACGAATTTTCACTTGTTGTTATATATATATATATATTATCTGGAATTTATGCAATTTTTTATACAAATTGCATAAATTCACGATAACGCGAACGCAGTTAATGCGTGTCTCCATTACAGTTAATTTTATACAGACTTAATTACAGGTTACCGAAAAGTTTTCGGACCATAATTTTATCATTAAAACTGAACTCTATTTCTTTAACGACTCTTTTATAAATTTAAAATTTCTTGTAACATTATTTTATGTAGCAAAACTTTTTTCACAGAATGGAATAATTTTATCTTACCCTATTCTGAAACGTCCTTCAGAATAATAAAATATAATTACAATGTCGTGCTGCATATTAGGTTTAAAGTTTCGCAATTATTTCTAAGCTTTAAAGACGCTTTTGTCACTCAAAGCTGGTGATATACTTATTTATGTGTAAAGATTTAGCAGCGAAGACTATCACTGGCAACATCTAACGGACACCAATGATACAACAACGACAAGTGACGATGAACATACTGAATCACCCTATTGAAAGTTTCACACATAATAATCTGTATAAAACTCTTGCATTACTGACTGATGATAAGCTACATCCAAAACTGTTGGACGCAAGAAGCTGAAATTTGGCATGTCTGTACATTGTGAACAAACCTAGGTGCACTAAGAAGGAATTTCTAGAAATTCTCAGGGAATCAGGTAGAAACGGGTAAATTAAAATAAAATGTATGGGCATAAACTATATAATCGGATCCTGCCGTTTTGCCGAAAATATTTTGACAACATTTCATTACCCAAACAAATTTTAGCAACCTTTTTTATACCATTGCAATATTTCGAATGATTTTAGCGCGCATATTTTTAGTTTGGTTAATTTTTTACTTGGCAAAATATTACCAAGTATAATGTCATTATGGCATTTGCTCTTCAATCAAATGATTTATTACAGCAAACAATCTTCAGACAATAAATGTTTGGTGATATTAGTTTATTTATGGAAGTAGTTAGAGTAGGTTAATTATTAAAAATATGTTAAGGTTAGGTTAGGTTAGAACTGTGACCTCCTACGCACGAACCGAGCGAGCGAAGCGAGCGGTGCCGCGGTAGCGGCCGGCGAGGGCCAGAAACGACTTGCATTAATAGAAAAAAGAGATGGAACTGAACTATTTAGATTATGATAATTATTGATTTGGCGTAAACTATTCCAACAACTATATTCCAACTGACATATTTGACTAAATAAAAAATGTTAAAAGTACTAGTTGGTAAACAAGTTATAGTTTAAACGTTCATTTCCCAAACATTAGGTTTGCGTTAAAAAAAATTGGGAATTTTTGCTACGTAATAATTTGGCAAATGAAATTATGCGAAAAATTATTTGGGAAGTGAAAATTTGTCAAATTCCTTTCGGTCAAACAAGGGAGACCCATATATAATACATAAAACAAGAAGCGTCGCGCCGCTGTATACCAGAATCGATTAACTAGCCTGGTAGTATCCTAAAAAAAGAAATCACACTACTTGCTCCTTTGGGAGTGAGTAGGTTTATTCTGTCTAATCCAGTAACAATGCAAATATTTTTTTTTTTTGTATAACTATCAATACAGAATAGGATTAATAAATATAACTACAGATTTCTTTTATATCCTTTGCACGTTTAAAATTAATTCAACCGTGAACAAAACGCCCGTTCATCTGCATTTTTCCAATTGAGCTCCAGTAGAACCTGCTCCTAAATAAAATTCATCTAATTTCACACAGTTAGCTGAAAATATTTTTTCAAATGAAACTGCATTCCTTCACACTAGAACTGATTGGTTTTTAACATTCCTGGCTCCTGAATAGCTTTCAATCGCCAGTTACACTATCGAATATGGCTTGAAAGGGCGGACTTTGAGGTTCTGTAGAAACGTGAACAATATGTCTTAGCGTGCGTTCACACTGCGCCGGACCGGGTAATAAGCCGGAAGCCGGCGCCCGGAGCGAGTGTTCACACTACGCCGCGACCGGCTAATTAGCCGGAGGACGGCCGGCTCCCTAGATTAAATTTACTTTATAGATGAAAGTATTGCATCACAAGATCATCACTAAAATAATCTGACATTGGTGACCATGGGTGGCCATGGTCACCAATGTCACATTCTTTTAGTCAAAATTAAATAGAACTTCATGTGAAACTTAGAAACTTCATTCATAGACATTTTGACTTATGCGTATAAAGATTGTACTGATATTTGTCGCGACGTTGAAATTTTATCGGTACTTTTATTTAAAATGTTTTTGTATGAAAGAGAAACAAATACATCCTTAAAAACTTTCGCGTTCATAATAACAATTTATATATAAAACCATTTTCGGCAAACAACTACTAAGCTATGCATGTTTAGTCGCGATTTTTTCCTAGATCATAGCAAGCGGTACTTACCTAATAAATGCACATAACTTCCAAAACTCAGAGACATGGGTTTGAATTTGAATTTTATTGCCATTTAAATTAAGTACACGGTGCCTGGTGGCAACCAAACATTGACGTTACTGAACTTCAATGTCCGTTTGACAATGAAATCAGCTAAAAATACGATTTGTTTATTTGTTCCTGACTTGGTTACATATAATAATAATATGCAGGTTTTAATTTGAACAGGTTTTGTTTATGAAATCACAAGTGTCCTACGTTAAAATTTATTGATCTATATTTATGTTTCATCGATATTTACTTTATACCTACTAGGAGAGCTGGCATCAATTTTGGGTAGGTATTTGAGGCATGATTGCAGACATGACTGGCGAGCAGCGAGTTAAAAGAAGTTGAAATTATGAAAAAACGAACAAAAATGTATTTGAGGCAACACGCAATTTTTAAATATAATAGTTAAATGTATATAGAATACAAACAAACATAAGTCAGATGATTTAGTCGGGGCTTTATTACATTGCCAGGCGTTTTTTATATTGGTTTGAAATTTTTTTTTGCATGCGGCGGGCTATGTTAAAGCCACGACTAATTCAAATAATATAATCATTTATAGACATTTATCTTAGGCTGGTTTCAGAGTCACGCGTTTGACCGGCGCCGGCCACACGCGCGCGCTTACAATTACACTAGATTAGTAGTAGCGGTTCATAGTCACGCAGTTCAAACGCGCCGCGTGTGAGACGCGCGCGCCGGCCGCGCTGCCCAAGCTTCATACATTGCAATGAGAAACGCGAACTCGTTTCACAGTAGTCCGCGCGCCAAACGCGCTGTTGAGACGCGCTGGTCGACGCACACTGGCGAATATTACCTAAAAGATGGCCAAAATGTTTTAATGGTAAAAATGCATTAAATAAACCTATTGAAATTAAATGCAAACCTTTTGAACTATGAATTATTTTTATTTTACGACAAGATGCCTTTGTTTCAACCAGCGCGAACATAAAAACTGACTATATGATATTGATAGTTTTAAAACTATCGTAGGATAATAGTAAGTATATATATGAGAGATTAACAAGAATTTAATTAACTATGTACTATAAATTAATAATATTCATAACTAAGAAACATGAATGATCAGAGATGTACAAACTATATGGTGTGCAATGTTGATAGAGTTGATACCTAACTTTGTTTAAATACAAAATACTCTATTTCAGGTTCCTTTATTAGTTAAATTGCATCCAGGGGCAACTGCGTATTGGACTTTCTGGACGTTTTAGTAAAAAAAGGATCTGAAGAAACGCAAAGTCTTTGATATAAATGTCTCATTTGTAGTTGTAGTATGGGGCGTTTTTCTTATAAGTCTCTGCGATATTTATTTATATCCTTATTTCTCGACTCTTGTGCATCTTCAGATAGATACTAACATTTTTAAAACCACTTATCAAAAAAATTAACACAAGTTAAAGATCTAAAAATATCTGACGACAAAATATAAGCATAAATACCGGGACTTAAAGTGTGACGTCGCATCGAGCGATGCACACTACAGCGCTGGCCCCTACCACTTCTCCTGCCGGCCGCTCCCCTCCGAGTGGCAAATAAATATCGCGGCGCGACAGCGAATCGCCCCTCTTAGATCCTGGCCGCTGAGATAAGTTATACTTCTCTTCTGGAGGACCGAAGCCTAGTCAGCCTGCCTATCTACCCTGCCCTGAGTCTAGGTCTTAGCTCTTACCGTTTGCTTCCGGGTTATATAATTGTGTAACGCTTCCTAGCTAATATATTTTGTAACGAACGCTATGCTTCTTTGATTTCTCTCTACACGCACCAATAAACGTTACACTGGCGCCCAACAATTTTAAGGGCTCAGGCATCTGACTCGGCTTCTGGTCGCTTCCTTTTTCTGTGTTTTTCTGTGTTTCTGGGTGTAAGTGTATTCACAGTCGGTAAGTCGTTGATTTTTCGTTTCTAAATGTGTTAGATAAATTATAACGCATTAAAGCTTATATAAATCGGGCAATATAGTCGACTAAAGGCTTGCGCCACATCTTATGTACTTTTATAACTTCTTTTCTAACCCAAATTCGTTAGACTAAGTAACGGTTTTGGGAATTATTTTAATTGTACAATTACATTTTTTATGTGAGGGTAGATTCCGCTTCGCATTATTCTTACGCATTGCGAACGTAACTTGTTTACTTGCTACATAATAAATATCTTTCTCTTTAAACGACCCACTGTGAACATATTTACATTACCTTTTATTTTATTGTTATATTATAAGTATAACCCCTGTGTGAGTGACTTTTGGTGCTGTTAGGTTAATCTTTTATCTGTTTAATCTTTTTCTAAGTAACTTAGCAATGTCTTTTAAAATTAACTTTAATCATTTAGTAAAATCGGAGCTGGTTTATGAACTAATTATTCGGGGGGGGTGACAAGTCTGGTTCCGTAGCCGAGCTGCGCCAGCAGATAGCGACACTAGCGTCTCAGTTTCCCTCTGAAACTATTTTGGATTCGGATTTAGACCCCGAAGAGGAAATTTCGGCTATCCGGAACTCCTTAATTAGGGCTACAAATAATATTTCTCTGCTTAGATCACAATTTGAACAAAACCTCTATTCGCGCACAGAATCTATTCTCAACCATATTTATTTTAGATTGAATAGACTGGATCTGGACCGCCTTTCTGATACCGACTCGGCTGAGATAGTTTCGAGCAATTACCGCAATCAGTTAGCTATTTTTAAATCTTTGATGTCGGGTACATCTGAACCAACTTCGCACGTAGTACAAAAGAACTGCTCTGTATCTACCCCCGTCGTTTCTGACGACTTTAAGTACGAACGTAAATTGTTTTCCGAACTCGCTAAATTTAAATATAATGGCAAGTCTTGTGTTCGCGGGTTCATTGAAAGAATTAATGAGTTTATGCAGGCTAGGTGTATTCCCGAAAATAAAATGTTACTATTTGCTTTTGAGATATTTACGGGCGATGCATTGTTCTGGTATCGTTCGCTCAAAGAACAGGTTTCTAGTTGGAGTGAATTGTGTTGTCTTTTAAAGCGTGATTTTAGCCCGACTGACTATGATTTTAAAATTTTAAACGAAATTAGGTTTCGCCTTCAAGCTGAGGACGAAAATATAACACTTTTTGTTGCTAAAATGCAGGGTATGTTTTCTCGTCTTGATGTGCCTATTAGTGAGTCTGAAAAATTAGATATTTTGTTGCGTAATGTCCTGCCATGTTACAATCAAACTATTTTAACGGCTAAGGTGGCCGATATCCCTAGTCTCGTTAGTGTCTGTCGTGAATTTGAGACCTTTCATAAACGAACTAAAGACCATCGGGAATCTTCCAAAGCCACACCCAATATCTTGTTGTCCGAGTTTGCCCACCAACCTCAAAAACCTAATTTTTATAATTACAAACCAAAAAATTATTATAATAACTCTAATAAAAACTTTAACGCTCCACCACAAATAAACGCTATCAAATTACCCACCACTAATAAAAACGACAACCGGTTCTGTCCCAGGTGTCGATCCAATTCTCATAGTTTGTATAATTGTCGCCAACCACACTTTTTAATTTGTTTTAAATGCGGTCTAAAAGGTTTTCGTGTGTCTGATTGTCCTAAATGTAATCCTAAAGCTAATAACCCAAAAAACTAATAAGCGAGGATTGGGGAAGAAATAAATCAAATAATTTCAATAAAACCGAGTGGAATAATTGGTTAAATTATCTAAAAAAATTTTTTAACTGTTATAGTCTATCCTCAATCCGCAATTCTAATATAGAATACTCGCCTTATATTTCTGTTATTGTAAATGGTAAACCTGTAGTCGGCCTGTTGGATTCTGGCTCATGTGTTACAATCTTGGGTAACAATTCTCATAATTTCTTTTTAAATAATGAGTATCAGTTGGATTGTTCTCAGCCTTTGAGTTTGGTAACCGCTGGTGGTGAAAAATTGTGTTCTTTAGGGTCTATCTCTCTTCCTATTGAATTTCAAAATAAAACAGTTTCCCTAAATTTTCATGTAGTGCCAGGGATTAAAAATAGTTTAATTCTCGGTATGGATTTTTGGCGAATTTTTAATTTATTTCCTAACCATTTAGAGTCGGTGTTGTTATTGAATGAAACTGACTTACAAGTTACTGAGCTGCGGACCGATGACTCACCGCACCTTGTGTCTTATAATAATTTATCTATTGAACAGAGAGCTGCCGCTGATAACATTATTTCTAAATTTTCCGATATTTCTTATAAAAAGCGGGATCTCGGTTGTACAACTCTCATTACTCACTCTATTGACACAGGCGATAGCCCACCTATTCGTCAGCGTTATTATCGTATGTCTCCCGATAAACAACGCATTTTGATACAACAACTAGACGGAATGTTGAAGGAAGATGTCGTTGAACCCTCTGAAAGTTCGTGGTCTAACCCGGTTATTTTAACCCCTAAAAAGAACGGCGAACTAAGATTTTGCTTAGATAGTAGTAAATTGAATTCTGTTACTAGAAAAGATGCTTATAATTTGCCCTACATTTCGGAAATTCTAGATAACTTGAGAGATGCTAAGTACCTATCTAGTTTAGATATTTCTAAATGTTTCTGGCAGACGTTAATTAAAGAGGAGGATCGTTTTAAGACCGCTTTCTATGTACCTACTCGTGGCACGTTTCATTTTAAAAGAATGGCGTTTGGTCTAACAAACGCACCCGCAACTCAGCAACGTTTAGTCGATACTCTGTTTTACGGTCCTGAATTTGAAAACAAGTTCTTCAGTCTTCAAGTCTTCTGTTTTATCGACGACATTGTATGTATATCGTCAACGTTTGAAGAACATATTACGCTTTTATTACGTATTTTCGAAAAATTGAAAATGGCAAATCTCACTATAAACTTAGATAAGTGTAATTTCTTTCGGGATAAAATAAAATATTTAGGTTACGTTGTCGATTCGCAAGGTCTCCATGCGGATCCTGATAAAATTGATGCCATAATTAATTACCCTACCCCTTCTAATAAAAAGGAACTACGTCGTTTTCTGGGCGTGGCTTCATGGTATAGGCGATTTATTCCAAACTTTAGTCATATATCGTCACCTCTAAACAAATTAACCTCTCAAGGTAAAAAGGCTTCCCCTTTTTGTTGGTCTAAAGAGGCGGACCAGGCTTTTATCAAGTTGAAAGACTGCTTGTCCTCTCCTTCTATTTTATCTTGTCCGGACTACTCCGAACCTTTTGAGATACACACGGACGCCAGCGACTACGGCGTAGGCGCTGTCCTCTGCCAGGTTATGAAAGGCGAAGAAAAAATCATAGCCTATTACAGTAAGTCTTTGTCTGATGCTGAAAAGAATTACAGCGCTACTGAGCGCGAGGCACTCGCTGTGTTATCTGCCATCGAGCACTGGCGTTGTTATGTCGATAACGGTAAAAAGTTTATTGTTTACACTGACCACGCTGCGCTCAAATGGTTTCTAAAACTTAATAATCCTACTGGTCGTTTGGCCAGATGGGGTGTTCGTCTTTCGTCGTACAATTTCGAGATTCGACATCGTCGTGGTTCAGACAACATATTGCCCGATCTCTTGTCTCGTTCTGTTCCCGTTGCAGCCATTATCAATGATAATGACATTACTCCTAATTTAAACCTAACACTCCCAATGTCTACTAACGACTCGTGGTATCTAAACATTTTTAAAGGTTGTCGAAACAATCCCACATCTTTCGTGGACTACCAAATTATTAATAATAAATTATATCGTTTTAAAAAATGTCTAAATCCTTTAACTCGAGATTTTCAATGGAAGGAGGTTATTCCGTCGGAACAAAGATGTTAAGCATTGATCTAATTGGTCCACTACCTACTTCTAGAAGGCTAAACAATTTTATTTTTGTTGTTTCTTGTTGTTTTTCCAAATATTGTATGCTTTTCCCATTAAACGAGCTACTGCCGAAATAATTACTAAAATTTTAGAAGAAAATGTTTTTTTGGTCCATGGTATTCCGTCGACTATTGTTCTCGATAATGGTAAGCAGTTCATTAGTTCCACATTTAAAAATTTGATAACTAAATACAAAATTCCTAATTTGCATTATACGCCGCTGTATACACCCCATGTAAACTCAGTCGAACGTTATAATAAAACTATTATGACGGCTATTTCTACTTTTATCGACGAGATCAGCGCGTTTGGGATCTAGTCGTTCCTAAGATTCAGTTTGCAATAAATTGCGCAGTAAACGAGGTAACTGGCTATTCTCCATCTTTTCTGGTCTTTGGTCGTGAATTGGTTACTTGTGGGTCACACTATGTGGTCAACAAATCTGACCCTAATATTGTCTTCGAACCGCGTGATACATATGCGGAGGCCCTCGGCCATTTGTCTCCTATCTTCGAAAAGGTACAGGCCGCTTTGATAGCCGCTCACCAACGTAATTGTAATTCTTATAATCTTCGTCGCAAACCGGCCGAATTCAATGTCGGCGATATTGTGTGGCGGCGTACTTACTATTTAAGCGATAAAGACAAATATTTCAATAAAAAACTCGCTCCTAAATTTATTAAATGCAAAGTTGTAGCTAAAACGTCTCCTTTAGTTTACAAATTGTCTGATATGACTGGCAAGCCAGTTGGCGAATGGCATATTAAAGATTTAAAATTAATTAATTACAAACAATAATTATTAAACTCATACAAAAATCTCGTCAAAATTGTTGTTATAATTACTTCTGCTCACCTACAGTCCATAATGGTCGTTATAGTAATACCGAATTTTTTTTTAGCTTTAAAATCCTTTTTGTTTTGACTCAGTGGTTAAAACTGTAATCAACTGCGTCTCACGGGTTCGAAGTTTCTTGAATCTATTTGTTGTGCTAATCACCTTGTTTACGTTATAAAGTATGCTCGGAGATATTAATATTAACCCATTCTATTTAGCGAGCCGCTAGCGCGCTTTCTAAATAATACCTTATCCCGCGCACATAAGGCCTACTCTCGTCTACATCCGTCTCGACTACCTGCGTTGAGTTTTATGACCTGTCACTCACTCTTTTGTTGTCGAGTTGACCTTTTTGTTTTAATTGTTTGATGCAGTAATATTATAACAGATATTCCATAAACTGAGCAGCTCTTTTGTATTTTATTTAACTTATAAGAATTCTAAACTATTGTTTTGAAATGTCACTAATAAATATTAACTATTTATTCAAGACTATCTCAGTTATGCTTATGTGTAATCCTCGACGTGTTTTGCATTCAAGCAGGAACCGGATTGGTTTGAATGATAGCTAGTGCACTGGTTGTGAGTGTGTCTGGCATGTGTGCGAGATATGAAGGATTTTTTTTGTTGTTAAAGGGGTCCATTGAATGCGTGATGTATGAATGGTTGAGGGTTATACATAACCAAATTTCTTTTAGGTGGTGTTTGCAACTTAAAAGACTGACACCACTTCGCCTTCTCTGTTCCAGGCGCTGTCGGCGGCAGGGGGCCAGGGAATTTTTCCCCCAGGAAAAATTCCAGCCTAAAGGGGGGAGTGTGTGACGTCGCATCGAGCGATGCACACTACAGCGCTGGCCCCTACCACTTCTCCTGCCGGCCGCTCCCCTCCGAGTGGCAAATAAATATCGCGGCGCGACAGCGAATCGCCCCTCTTAGATCCTGGCCGCTGAGATAAGTTATACTTCTCTTCTGGAGGACCGAAGCCTAGTCAGCCTGCCTATCTACCCTGCCCTGAGTCTAGGTCTTAGCTCTTACCGTTTGCTTCCGGGTTATATAATTGTGTAACGCTTCCTAGCTAATATATTTTGTAACGAACGCTATGCTTCTTTGATTTCTCTCTACACGCACCAATAAACGTTACAAAAGCTAGTAAAAACTAATCACTAGGCAGATATCGGCAGCCAAATCTAAAATAAACTAAATACTAGCATTATATGCTACAATTTAATACAGCTAATTTCTCGGAATACAGAATAATATCGTACTATTTCCCTTATTATTTCTGCTTACGTAAGTAAATAATACTATCAATTTCAAGGCAAGGGTATTGGTGTTAAGATTTATTTTAGAAAATAGTAACATCTTGTAGCAATTATATATACCTCTAGAAATAGAACCCATAACAGAAAAAACCCCAAATATTTACAGTTGTAAACACAACGAGCGATAGCATGCGACTTGGAAATCATCAGATTTAAGCACGATATTTTTGATCAACTTCGTAGGCAGATTGTTATAGAATTTTACCATATAAAATATATAAAAAAATGCTCAAAAGTTGCGTCATTTACTGAAGTTTAAGATAAGTGTTATAAAACTGTTATATCGACAATATTTTAAAATCATATAATGTCCAGGTATTTGCAAATTATCGCCAGTGTGCGACGGCGCGTGCCGCACGCGTCACTCTGAAACCAGCCTTACTCTACGCTAGAAAAATCATAAGTCAAAATGAAGTAAATATGTATATTGGACAAGACTGCTATTGTAATGCGGTCTCTATAGTATTTTCCTTATTCTAAGGCCAGCTCCGATCAGTGTTACCAACTTAGTAGAATTAGCACTAAAACTGGAGGTTTCAACATTTGCCTAAAATTTAATACAACGTTCGTTTCAAAATAATTTGTACATTGTTCAATCTATTATTATTATATTACTTGATCTGTTGATTTAACATTTAATTTGCATTTTTCTTTACATATTACCTAATAGAACGAAATATTATTTTCGTATACCAATTGTTTTCCGAAGTGAAATAAGTATTATAATGATAATTTAAGTGGGTTTCATGTGTTTAGGGAAATTTTATTAGTGGTTTCTGGTGGAGAGCTTAGTTCAACTGTCGGTAACACTATTTCACCGGCACTAGGCATGGGTCTGTGCACGTTGTCATAACTATCTATATTTCATAACTATCTATATCGTTCGATCACCTAATTTGAAGAAGTATTTACTCGTAGATATGTCTAATGCATAACTAGAATGATAACAGTTTTAAAAAACCATTAAGAATGCTAAGATTGTTATCGAGACCTATAATGAAATGTATTGAGATGGCAAAAACTATGGCAAAAAAAGCAAACAGTTAATCAACAAAAAATATTGTGAAAAAGAAAAATCTAACCAAATAACAAATGTGGCAAGATTAAAGAAATTTAAATATAATGCAAATTTAAAATAAAATTAAACTATTTGAAGAATACGCCAAAAAAAAAACAAAAAGAAAAAAATCTAATAGTATCACAAAAAGCTGCTTTTTTTAAAGTTCACAAACATTACAAAACGTTATAATTGAACAAATAAACCGTAACAAGACAACAAAAATACGCCAAAATGAGAGAAATTAAAAAAACACATGTACAAAAAGTATACAAAAATATCAAAATGAAATTAGAATATAAAGTTAAATTAAACAAAAAAGGTGCTAATAATAACAAAAAGCTAAATGTAATAAAATTGAGCATAAAAGTGACAAAAAATAGAAAAAGTAATACCGTTACGTACAGATAAAATAATTATATTTTTATCTGTACTATGTAACATAAAAAGTTTAAAAAATTACATAAATCCAAAACGTGTATAAAAATGGTAAAAATATATCAAATCGTAAAATTATTTATCAAAGAGTAAAGGAAACTCAACAATATATCAAAAAAAGAATACAATAAGAAGAAATAAATAAGCCTTGGAATGTTACAAAATGTCTATCTAAATGGTCACCGGCCAACCATTCTGCTGTCAAAAAACGCTACGTTAAAATATAACTACATAGGTAAAGTCTGACCACGCGCGGCATTTCATGGTGGTTATACTCGTTATGAAATTTAGATAGTCAAACAATTGACGTATAACTATCTATACCTAATATAGCATATGATCGTTGCCATAACGATCGGTATATTCTAACGCGTACTCTTAGCTCAGCTCTACGAGTCCGTCTTAATGCCCGGATCCGGTCTATTGACCGGATCCAGCTTAGTGTGAATAGCTTCATACAAATTGTTCTGCCACTGGCTCGTTATTCGCCGGTCCGGGCATTAAGCCGGACCGGCTAATTAGCCGGTCCGGCGTAGTGTGAACGCTCGCTTAGGGTTTTGTAAAAGCAAATGACATGTATGTTGCCGACAGCGCATTCTTTGTTTTTTGTACAATATGTTGATCTGCATTTGCAAAACGTTTTAACAATATTAACAGTATACTTATTCACCTAAAATTATTTAAAACTATGTGTGATGACATAAGACGCAGTTTTCATTAAAATGTTACTTAGATGGTAAATCAGAATAAACTGTTGATCGGTGCAGAATAAGACCGCACGCTAGGTACGTGTGTGTGTGTTTTTTTTTATAGACTCACGCCTGTATCCGCGAAGGGGTAGGCAGAGGTGTATTATTACACCCACTTTTCGCCATGATTTTTTTATCAACACAGTAGTAATCTTGAAAAACTTTTATAAAGTAAGCTGATTTCCGGAAGAGGACACTTCTAATAAATTTGAATATACTGCATACATAATAAAACAATTTTGTTTTTTTTTCGGTACGTATGTACAATGTATGAGCAGCGATAGCCTAGTGGATAGACAGTCGGACTGCTTCGCAGAGGGTCTCGGGTTCGGTTCCACGGCGCGCACCAATGACTTTTCGAAGTTATGTGCCTATTAAATTGTTAATTATCGCTTGCTTATCGGTGAAGGAAAACATCGTGAGGAAACCTGCATGTCTGAGAGTTCTCCATAATGTTCCCGAAACTCATGTGAAGTCTGCCAATCCCCACTTGGCCATGGTGGTGGACTCTATAGCCTTACCCTTCTCATGGTGAGATGAGACCCGTGCCCAGCAGTGGCACAGTTTATATACAGGGTTGATGATAATGATGAAACAAACCTCATATGAAGCCCAAGCAGCACTATAAAAACTAGCTTCGATACTTCCACCAACTTTACTCCTAGATTAAGGTTTATATTGCAGCCCTACTATTTTTTCCCCTTGTATATATTTATGATTTTAGACAGAAATAATAAAAATAACTTAACTGTTTCAACTTTTTTATTTTATGCAGTCCAAAATTTATACCAGTAAGAGTTATAAGATAAGGGCACAATTGCAAGTGCCTATTTATCTCAACCGGTCAAAAACTTTACACAGTTTAAATTCATCCATTTCTCTTAACCAATAAATGGCGCACTCACTGCTCACAATAAATGTGGAATTTACCGAAGCTTAAGTTTACTGAATCAAGATTATTCTTTAAATTCCATACTTCACGCTTTAAATTCCATCTTTCATCGCCTAGCAGGAATTTTCTTTGTTTTTTTCTGTATTATAACCTGTACGGAAAGAAATGGTTTAATGGTCACCGCAATATTATCTTAATTTTTGTTAATATGATATCTCATCTTACTACTTTTATAAATATGAATGTTGGGTGGATGGATATTTTAGACTGTTTCATGTGAAATCTCCTAATTTTGATAGTTAAACTTTGCAGTAATATAGATTTCATATCATAAATTAGTATTTGATATTAGTTTTCTTAACCTAGTGAACATACTTTTATATTCTTTTCAATACGTTAAGATTTTTAAACCACTTGATATTCGGTTGAGTGGTTTACGTTAAAAATTGTGACAAACAAACATAGGTATCGAGTTTCGTCCAAATAAAAGAAGCTTTAACTATATTTAGTATTATACAGGATAACGTATTTTACGTAACGTAACTGACGTGTAGTCTCACAGGCTCCTACTCTTCCTAGTGTTTATTTTAAAAAGATTATATAAAAGAGCTTCAAAATTATTTTTAACTTGAAGTATGGGTTAGTTATAGTTAAAATACGTAAAATATTTTCTACGTTTGCTATTAAATATCTAGGAACTTACAAAAGCAAAATATCGGGACAGTCTTTGTGTAGTTTTAAGTATAGCTATGTTTTTTGCTGTTAGGCAATTAAAATAATAAAAAGAAACAAAATTAAACTTCTTTTTATTAAATTCTAACATAAAAGGAACTCATCAAGTATGAACATCACTTCAGACAACAAATAACAAAACATCTTACAATTGCTGTTTAACCTCGTCCTTTACTGATCGTTTCGTTACTAAAACTGAAGCTACTGAGCAGCTCAGGTATGCGGAGAAAGGGGAAGTTCACAAAACTTAGAAACTGGCATTCGTCCGGAGCCTGTAAGGCTACACGTCCATACTTAAAGGTTAAACATCTAAAATATTAGTTACATTAAAGTTTTTAGAAAAGATAAAAAACCCACGGAACCCAACTATCGTTCAATACTGGAACGTTAACCGTAAGCTACTGAAGCATTTTCCATTCCATGTTTTCTTTTTTTCTCGTTCCTAGGGAGCGTTTTTTTAGAAAGGCCACACCGTTTGTAGAATACCTAACGCCTTTATAGCAGACTAAATAAAGCAAGACTTAGAATTATATGCGTAATGCCTAGGCTATCAACAGACAATCTACCTGGAAATTTACTGGAATAATTTCAGATTAAAGTTGCAATAGGACAAGAAAAGCTGAAAATCGGGCTCAGTGGCGTGCTATTGGAGAGGCCTATATCCGGCACCGGACTATGGCAGGCTGATGATGATGATGAAAGTTGCAATGTTTTTGAAATTGGCTTAGTGTTTTAGAAGTTTAGTTTGTTTTGTTGTGTTTAATTGTTAAGTTATAAATTAAAGTGCCCCTTTCGTCCAGTCTGTCTGTATAAACGCGATAAACTGGAAAACTAACAAACGGAATTATGGACCGTTCTCACCAATAGATAGTATGATTCCTGACCAAGGTTTGATACATAATGAAGTTACTAGTACATTCCCCTTAAAGTATACAATACACCTACTTCTTCCTCTCTGCACCACTCTCAGGTAGACTGGTAGATAATGCCCATGGCATTGAGTCCGTCTATGTACTTTGTGTATATGAAATTTTAAATAATTATATGTGTACGGATGGAACCGCGGGCAAATCCTAGTTAAATATATTCTGGATTTATCAAAACCCTCGTTCGGCCACCTATCTTTGTTATATCCAAGCCTCAGAGTGCAATGTCCGCTTTTTGGTCAGAGTTTACAGATATTGGCCTTTCTGAGAAGCGACTGTAGTATGGTCGTCGCAATTCAGAGAGCTAGCGATGTTATGTGGATGAACACATTTCAGGCTAGAATTTATAGTAAATTGAATATCGAAATGTATTAACCCCAACTAGAAATAAATACTGTATTGAAGAATATTTACATACTGTGCCCAAAACAACAATCAGTAGATTACACAAAATATTGCCTTTTAAAATTAAACTCACAAAATTTGTTATCCTCAACCTGCCGTAGGCCACTGCTGGATATAGGCCTGCCCAATGGCACACCATTGGGCAGTACACACTTTGCAGTTTTAACCTACCAAGCGGATGTTTGTTCGTCACCAATAAATCGTGTGAAATGTGTGATTCCTGAGAAACTTTTAGTGGTACAATTTTATTAAAATCGTGTATAAGTTTAACCACAGATGAAGTTTAGTAGGTACAAAATAGATAGAAATACTCATTAGGGGAGACCGGGGTTCAAAGTGCCGGGGGTAGGTTGTTCCGATCGAAATAGCTCCGCAAATAAAAGAGATGGCAATAGGTGTGAAGTGTATCGCGAAACGTCATACTATCGCGCTATTGCATCAGCCATTTTAGTGACGGTGTGTCGGCGTGCGAGAGTGGTAATTGAATAGTGGCACATAAACAACACGTAAGTAAATTTTTTCGTCCCTAAACTTTTTGGTCCATCTCATTCAATTGTCTGACTATTTGCGAGTGACTTGGTATTATCAGTTAGGCAAACTATAGTGATTATCAATTTAATATCATTGATGACTTCTTATAGCCTATTCTATTTTAATTGAAGGACACTTTGAAAATGGGATTTGGGGTTCAACGTTCCTCTGGCGTGGGGCTAGTTGTTCCGCGGAACAACGTGCCCCAGGTGAGCCTCAGGTCGATCATAATATGGAAGCCATCCCAGGTAGCAAGCCACGTCTAGCAACAACAGGATACCTGACCAAAGAACTTCAACCAGAACCTTCGATCATTGCTAATTTGCGAAACAGTATTGTCATTCAAGCCACATCTAGCACATTTTCCCCAGAAGCTATCAAACCCTTACCAAAAGCACTACCATGATCATCTATATTAACTAAACGGAGAATAAGAAAATCAGCAATACTGACAGATATGCCTGAAAATAACGTTTTGGCTAAAGAAAAAGCAAGAAAGGGAAAGAGCAATAGTAAAATAAAGGTGAAGGAAATTGAAATAAGAGTTGGAAAGAAAAAGGCAACCGGTAACAATAAGCGAAATTGTAAAATAACACGTAAATCCGCAAATGGTAAAGAAAATGTGAAACGGAAAGTTCTGCAAGAAGATGATCATGAAAGTGATAGTGGAGAAGACAGTCTGGAATGGTATTGTTTTATGTTGCGACACAAATTCCAATTCACAACCAGGAGAACAATAGATTGAATGCGTCATGTGTAAGAATTGGGCGCATTCAAAATGCCTGAAATCTAAAGATAATTCTTTCCTTTATATGTCTAAATTGTAATTCTGGCGACGAATTTCTTTGAATAATCATTTTTTAAGTTCTGCAAGACTGAAATAAAACTATTACTAAAGTAAACCATTAATTAGATTATTGATCTCAGTAAAGTAAATTCTATGAGACTGAATAAAGAAACTATAGTTCGAAATGTTAAAATTAGTTGATTAATATTAAAGATGATCTAATTAATAGGCTCAAGACTAATAGTCTTAAGCCTATTAATTAGTTTGTATCTATTCAACATTATTAGTAATAATGTTTGTTACTTTTTTTGTAGTTTTGTTTTCAAATCCTTAAAGTTTGTTGAAAATTGGTCAAAAACATGTATTTTTATAAATTAGACTCATAATTATTAAGTTACATGTGCCTTTTTTATTTTATATATACCTTTTCAACTAATATTACATTATTGTTGATTGGAGTTGACAGCGGAACAACTTACCTCAACTGAGGAACAACCAGCCCCTTCGTGGGGCGAGTTGTTCCCTAACGACTTGCTAAAGAAAAATTTTCCTGAGCCAAAATATATTATTAATTCAACGTATTTGACTATAGAATTTGCAACTAGGATAAATTTCACATCTATTTATATAGGAATCATGGACCATAAATCTTTCTATTACATTCATATTGCGTGCTACTCCAAAATCGGCACTTCGAACCCCGGCCTCCCCTACAGAAAATACCTCACTACACTCCACAAACCATATATGTACATTGTACACAAACTCTAACTATTCGTTGCTACTGCGTTTGTCACAGTTCGACGGAATCCACCGAAACCGTACAGTTTTCTTTTTTTCAGCAAAAGCGGTGCACCATTTTCGTTTATACTATCTTGGTTTTCTCGTTTCTAATCCGCATCGTTTTCATGCTATTTTCGTTGAATGGAAACGACAGATAGCCTAGTGGCCATGCCTAAAATGAGACACATTGTGGATTCTTGTATTGCATTGAGTGGGCGAAGCATATTGAAGATAGTTTTGTTATTTGTAGTAGAAATGTACTTAGTAATAATGATGTTTCTTCAATTAATTTTAAGTGTTTATAATAATATTTGGTGATTTCTGTCGAGAAATAAAATAAAGAAATGGTATTTGGTAAAATATATTTACTTCCTTCCAAATCCTGTTTTTAAACCAATTACGTCTTACGATTTTTGAAATATGGCTTATTCTCACAGAATAAACTTTGGAACATAGAAAAGTAAATTAGTTTTAATAAATTCACGACCTCAATCATAATTATCAAAAAACTTGGGACAACCATTACTCGGTTTTCAAGGAACTGAAATTAAACTAGGTCGTTATAGCCAACATTATATGTATATTTTTCAAGATGTAACATATTGGTGCACCTTTTTAATTTATTTAAAACATGTTTATATTTTTATGTGCGTATGTGATATTGTTGGTCGTTGATGCATGACGAAAAATTAAAATGGCTGGCACTGGCCTCTAAACTGCTGTTGTTGAAAATATTATCCTTTTCAGCTGTCGAATTTGAAGTCAGTTTAATATAATTTAAAATATAATTAATCTTTATGCCAAAGGGAATTAATTTATTTTTATCATATAACTTACATGAAAGACCCTCGCAGATCAAAAGGAACTTAGGAGATAAGGCGCTTATGAAATATGGATTTTATTATTAATTATTATTAAACGGTTTTATTTAGCTTGACCTGTTTATTTGTTTGGGTCAAATTTAGTAATTGGAATTTGACCCCCTTCCTGATGACAGATTGATCTGATATTTGGTACACACTCTTAATCTTGATGACAATACAACATAATATATTCTTTATGATTGTAAATCCAAGATGGCCGCCGCTACAAAATGGCGGATCACACATTACTTCACAACCACCTCAATATGGGTATCAAATGAAAGGGCTTGATTGGTACAATAGAGTTCACTATGAAAAAACCAACATGGCTTTTGCTACAATATGGCGGATTACATATTTTTCACAAATACCTCAATATTGGTATCGAATGAAAGCTCACTATGAAAAAACCAAAATGGCCGCCGCCACAAAATGGCGGATTACATATATACCTCATAATGGGTATCAAATGAAAGGGCTTGATTGGTAGAATAGAGCTCACTATAAAAAATCCAAGATGGCTTCCGCCTCAAATGGCGGATTACATATTTTTCACAAAATCCCTCAATATAGGTATCGAATGAAAGGGCTTGATTGGTAGAATAGGGCTCACTATGAACTAACAACAAAACTATGAAAATAAAATAAAATAAAAAACATTTTTATGTTAAACGGTTTTATTACAACAAAAAAATATGTAGCTAGGTTATGTACTAAAAGTTAAAAAATAATTCGGCAAGTCCTAGCTACCAGATCGCACCAATCTTCTCATTAATCTGGGGTATTGATCAGATAAATATAAAATCGTTAGGCGCGTGAAATTTCTATCAAAATGTTTACTCTGGATACGCTACGCCCAACGATTTTATATTTGTCTGATCAATACCCCAGATTGATGAGAAGATTGGTGCGATCTGGTAGCTAGGACTTGCCGAATTATTTTTTAACTTTTAGTACATAACCTAACTACATATATTTTATTGTAATAAACCCGTTTAACAAAAAAATGTTTTTTATTTTATTTTATTAAATCTTTGTAAGCACTCAGTGACATGAGGATTATCCCTAGTTTAGTGAGGCCTTTTAAAAAGGTTTCTAGCATGGAGTGAGTGCTAGCCTCTATTCACAAATACTTTCCTAGGTTTGCAGCAGAAAATTTTATTCACGTAAGTTGGCAAAGGCAAAAAATTAAATATCAAAGGAAATAAAAGTTTATGAATTGTGATGATGAAATAAGTAAAATTAAAGGTCCTCAAAAACAGAAAATGACGAAGATTATTTTAAATTTATTTTGTTTTTATCTGTAGTTAGCCTTCAGTGTTAACTTGAACTTAATTTATTAAGTAACTCTAATGGAAAAGTATTTTCCATTATAGTTACGCATGTTGCGGTCACCATATCCTTCGTGAAATTCACAGCATATGTGCTAGAACCCCGATTTTTTGGTCAAACCGACTAATCTATACTGAAACTAGCTCAGCGATTCTACTCAAATATACATACGTACTTTGCCACTTCAGCATACAAGCCAACAACTGAATTACTCCGAGTCTTACTAAAGCAGTTCGTGTATAAATGCACAAACGCGTTTAAATTGCGGTGGCTTAGGATCGTCTATGCCGTTGCAATAAAAACTTTCATTTCTGTTTCATAGTTTTTGCCTTTATTTTCGCTGTATAGTGAATTCGCTGTTACGAGTTTCTAATATTTATGTTTGACTGTCTCTTTGGACGCAGTGGTGCATCACAGTTTGTATTGTTGTGAGGATAGGAAGAAGAAAAATGTAAATATATTTATAATAATCTTGCGTTACTACCAGATTGACAGATAACGCACAGCTAAAACGATTGGACGTTAATAACGTAGGACATTTACAAAACAATGCTCATGCATCACTATGTAATCTTAATATAAAAAATCCTTGCGTTACTGACTGACTGACAGACACGCTACAGCCGAAACTATTGGGCGCAGGAAGCTGAAATTTGGCATGTATGTTCCTTGGGGACCGTAGGGCTGCACTAAGAAGGGATTTCCCGAAATTCCCACGGGATCGGCCAAAACGGGTAAAGTAAATAAAATGCAGGCGTAGCTGCTGGCGTCCTCTATTAATAAAATAAGATCGTTTAGCAGTTTTTCAGTTTGTTGCGTACAGACAATCAGACAGACGGAGCAGAGGACTTTGTTTTATAATGTTAAGTATTGGTAGCATTCAAAAGTCAAAGATGCACGCCGCAGGTTAAAACCAGAATTTCTACGCGTGAAAGTCTAATCGGTCATTGTTGCTTACTTACTTCGCCAAACAATAAAAGCCTCCTGATAAATTAACTTTATGTCCTACCTACTTTAAAAACACACAAAACAATTAATTAACTTGTGATAAAATAAATTAAGAATAAATTTCGAGACTAGAACATCCTAGTATTGATTAACATTTGTACGTTCAGTCTTATTCTAAGCGTTTCACTGGTATACACCTTATAATGATATGCATGTGAATTGAAATTGTTTAGATAACTTCATTATTTTCTTACAAAAGAAATCCTTCTCTACGGTTCATTAAGTTTTTATTTCATAACAATGTACATAATATTATTTAGGTATTTAATTAAACTTAACCTAAATTTTCAAATACTATCCTACGAAATATATACAAAACAAACAAAACGGAAAAAGAAAATAATTTAGAGGGCGTCATAAAAGTCCTCCACATCGCCGTCGACCGGGAGCATGCCCAGAACGCTGCCAGCCACGTTGTATGGCAATGCTTAACTTTTGGGCCAAGTACACCTCAGCCTTCTGGTCACACGAGGTGTCAACCAGTCTCTTTGCTACTACCTTTCAATAGTTTGTCTTCTTTCTCATCATCAGCCTTTGATAGTCCACTGCTGGACTAGGCCTCTCCTTTGAAAGGAGGAATTGGCCTACTATACCACGCTGGCCAAGCGGGTTGGTATAGGATTTGTATCAAGTTTTCCTTCTCTTGCAGTGCTGTTCTCTGCATACTATGCTCCCTCTGTCGGTTCTTACGACACCCATGGGATGATATGGGGTGGTGACAATTCGTATTCTTAATCCGTCACCACACGGACAACTTGTCTTCTTTACTACTTTTCAATTAAACTTCAGCTTAGCGTCTCTACACCAGATTGCGCTTGTACGACTTAAATAATAAAAAAAAATAGTAAAGCTTGCACGAAGACGATTGTCGACTATAAAATTCACAGGGTTTGTCATTTATCTATGTATATAAAGAAAATATTGACGTTTTTATTTTTTTAAATCATACGTTTCAAAAGAACCAACTATTAAGACATGACGGAAGAAAAACGGTAGCTTTCATCTTCTTGTTCTAATCACTATTAGCCTCATAACAAAATAGAGACTATATATTATTATAGACATGTTCGTTATTTTATTCTTTAAATACTAATCATTAAGGTTCTTACTTTTATTTTAATTCGACGATTATGCCAACGAATTTAAGAGACAGATGCTTTACATATATGGCTCTATATAACAAATTTTAAACAAATAACACTAGGACTAACCTATCGCAGTGATAGCTTAGTGGACATACCAACGGACTGCCATGCAAAGGGATTCGGGTTCTAATCCACGGCGCGCACCAAATTGTTAATTATCGCTTGCCCCGTGCCTCGGAGAGCACGTTAAACCGTCGGTCCCGGCTGTCTTGAAGATCTTTGACAAGTCGTTACGGGGAGTCAGTACCCTCAAATAAACTGATACTGTCGCCCCGTGGAAAATTTGATATTCTGTCATATCTGGTTAGACCAGTAAGCGGACCTCGGGCTCCAAGGCGTGCAAGTCTTAGATGCAACCGGGATAACGCTAGGGCGATCATGAACACTAGGACTAACCTCACAACTATATTTGGTTCATGTTTCATAATACGTGGCGTATATTTTATAAAGTTTCTGGAACAATTATTCTGCAGATCGATCATTTTGTTTCCCGTTTATTCTTATAGCCTTCTGCAGTCGGCGGTTACACGTGCACAATACGTAATCTCAATTACAAGCCGCCGTTTCGACAAAGTCTTGGTACACCGAGCTGTTTTAATTGAGTTTTGTTTGCAAAAATTTTCGTGGCTTTCGTAATGAGTTTTTAATATTTGTTTTTCTACTTTTTTAAATGATCTTTTTGGATTGGGGTTTGGATGTGTGGTAGCTTTAATTTCAGTTGACTTTTCAGTGTGTAGGTCATATCTAGTGAAGTTAATTAGAACTACTGCGTTTCAATCTACGGCGTAAATCTTTTTATGATGGTGCAACGTTTACATGAAGATTCCGTTTTAATAATAAGCATTGTTTAACCCTTAAGAACTATAATGAATTTTATATCCCACTAAGACTATAATGGATGTAAAAACACACTAGTTTAAAAATGATAAAATGATTAATTAATTGTAAGTTATTGTAAAAATAACTTACTTTATACAGTTAATTTGGACCTTTCTTATTAATTATATGTAGTCATTAAAACATATTTTTTGTAAAAATCTAAATGAAATTAATTTTGAAAATAGACTTTAACACGAGATAGACTATATAAGAGGGTACCATAATATTTCCATTTTATAAAAAAAAATCCAAATACAAATCAAATATTTATGATTCTGATTGGAAAAGTATGTTTCCCTTAATCTGGTTTACTTGACTAAAATATATATTAAAAAATAATTTGAAAAATCCATTCAATCGTTTATGATAAAATCCTTTTTTTTTGTAACTTTACTTTCTCAGTCATGGTCAAATATAGTTTTAAACCTTTAAATGCAAAATTAACACACATAACTAAACATATAAAATTATTATGAGATCATTAGGTAAATTTTCGCATCTTTAGGCACAATTATCACAATCTTATCAACTTTTTCAAGGACCACGCGATTGCAAGTCATAATTGTAGATTTTGAAATGGCACAACGTAGGAACACGTTCAAATGAAAAATAGTATGTAAGGCAGAACATTTATTTACATACATACATGTTTCCCGGAGGGGTAGGCAGAGACTACGGAACGCCATTTGCAACGATGCTGACATATCTCTCTAGCTTCATTCACTCCCATCAGATTGCTCATGCATGCTCTCCTGTTCAGGGTACCTCTAACCTGTCCTGTTTTTAGGATGTCTCCAATCTGGTCAGAGAACGTCCGCCTAAGTCTTCCCCTTCGTCCTGTCCCATTCACACTTGCCTTGGATATCTGCTTGGTCAATCGTTCGTCATCCATCCTCTCCACGTGCCCAAACCATCTTAGCATACCTTTCTTAATGGTAGTCGCTACATCTTTTTTTACCCCACAACACTCTCTTATCACACAATTCTTTACTCTGTCGTTCAAAGACACTCCACACATACTTTTCAGTGCTCTCATTTCTACAGCATATTCTACTTTCATGTCTATTCTGCTATACCCAACTTTCACTACCATACATATGTGTAGGTACTAACACCCCTCTATGCACAGCCAAACTTACCTTTTTGGACACGTTTTGACTGATCATAGAAGCCTTCAAAACTCCATTCACCCTATTACCTGCATTAACTCTTCTTTCAATATCTTCTTCATTCTTACCATTCCTAGTGAACAGCGTACCTAAATATACAAAATCATTCACTTGCTTCACTCGTTGTTCATCGATAATAACATATACAAGCCCTTTAAAGAAACCATGACTTTCGTCTTGCTCACATTCACTATCATTCCCTAAAGCACCATGCATGATTGCTACCCATCTCCTGTAACTCTTCTGCTGAAGATGCAAGTATTATCTGATCATCAGCATAAAAGAGGCATTTGACAAGTAACTCATTCATCCTTAATCCACAGTCAATATGTTTCAAATCTTGCAAACAACTGTCCATGAAGAGTTTGAACAGCCACGGTGACGCTACATATCTCTGTCTAACACCTGTCTCGATGGTAAACCAATCATTGTACGACCCATTTATCCTCAAACAGGCTCTAGAATCTTCATAAAGAGATTTCAGAGCTCGTACGAGGCTGCTGTTCACCCCATACATCGACAGTACCGACCACATTTCATTCCTCACCACTTTTTCGTAAGCTTTTTCCAAATCCACGAATGCGCAATAGACCTTTGGCCAAGAATTTCTCCGTGCACCCCATACTCTTTCGGAATCCTGATTGCACATACCATATTTTCTTGTCGGTTACTTCCATAACTCTTTCAATCAGTACCTTTGCATACAAAACAATGCTGAGAAGGCTAATGCCTCTACAGTTTTTGCAGTCATGTTGCGAGCCTTTTCCTTTATAAAGAGGCACAATTCCTGCTGTGGCCCAGTCATCAGGTACTCGGCCGGTGCTCGAGGGGGCTTATTCACTATGACCACTGAAATACCATGTTCAAGACGTGTGTCGTCGTGACGTGCACTAGACGTAAACGTGATTCAGTAACGTGACGTACCACGACACTCAAAATATTGTATTCAGTATGCCATACGACACCTTGTCTATGCCTAGTTATCAACTTCACAACATTCGTTCATCTTAATGCCGGTTTGCCGGCTCAATTTCGATTTTATAAATATTCTTTTACTAACTTGTAATTTTCACTATAAGCTACAGTACAAATAAAAAGGCTAATAAAACTTTAAAAATAATTAAATTATATTATTTTAGTTCAATTTCGACAGGAACAATCTTAAAATAAAAAAATGATCTTCAAAGTTTATTTCATCTTTTGTTTAGGTCAATTTTTGAACGATAACATAATATGATGACATTGATGACAGACATGACAGTTACAGTCAGTCGCGATACAATATAAAAAATATAAGTGCGGTTAGTGCAGCAAATAGCCTAATTCTAACATAATCTAATAAATCGTAATGGATTTATTATTTATCCGAAGACGAGTGAGACGCTGGCGCCAGCGACAGGCGTCAATTTTCATTAAACATAATATTTAATTAAACAACTTTGACACGGACACTGGTAAATAAAAAGCAAATAAACTTAGCATTTAACCACTAACGGACACTGAAAATAATATAAAACAAATAAACTTAGTACTTATTTATCCTCTATCGTTTTACAATAAACGCGTTACGTGCATGTTACGTGACCTCTTAGCTCACGGAATTTTGACAAATAAAACCGTGTCCAAAACGTGCGCTACCGTGCTTGTCAAACTTGAAGTTGGCATAGTGAATACCGTTTAAGCCAATAACGTGCCGACGTGGGTAACTAGCACGTTAAAACACGTTAAGACTTCAAAATGGTCATAGTGAATAAGCCCCCAGCACAAGTTAAACAAGCGCTGTAGCTTTATAAGCTTACGAGTTTTTTATGTGTTTTAGATTGATAAGCGCCAAACAAGGTTGATGAAAAGCTTATTATGATGATTACACATGATGACAGAACGTATGCAGACGATGACGTAATACAAAGATTGTGTCACGATCTCTTTAATACATGTAATATCGTGGGACTTTACGTACCCATACGCCATATAACTTTGTATGGAAGTTTATTGTGTCATTCTAGTCAACCAGACTCAAGTGGTAGCTTCCGCGAACGTGTAATTAATGTCGTCCTCTTCGTTAGATACTAGTTATAGCTTTAGTTTCAAATTTCCCAGACAGTACATGAACTTAAAATAAAACTACATTGAAATAATTTCGTATTTTGCATGCTAAATTGAATAAAAAGCAGAAAAATGTTCACAATCACGTTAATAATCAATAGTGCACTTTGACTATTATGGGTGTTTTAACACTCGGGAGGCAAATGTGTGGCAAAAACTGCATGTGCGAACGGTTGCTTCTGCAGCGCCTTCAAAGGCTACCGACAACTTAGGAGGACAACTTACTGTGACAAAAATTCAAGAGTGTAGTGGCTAAAAACAAAATGGACATGGGTGTTTTTACACCCATATCGCCTATGGGTTAATCATTTTAGAGTACTTGCAATTGTTTATATCTACTATTAAAATACAATTAACTAGATTATTTCTGCAGCTCATTTCGCTTTAATTATACATCAAATCTTTCCCAGGAATCACGCTATCTATAGGTGCAAACCGTACAGAAGTTTGTGTCTTTTTAATTGTTGCGTTTATCGCGTTCCTACAGCCATACATATGCGAATAGACTGATTTTATAATAGGTAGGTATAGATTAGTTTTACATGAATTAATTGATTTTGCTTTAAAAGCGTTTCTTGAATACATGTATATTATATTTATTTGGGTTCTGTTGGCCCACGCATGTATTTTACTATGGCAAAATAAATAATAAATTAAATCTTTTTTCTATTTTAGTCTCACGATGTAATAAGTATAGTTGCTAAGTTTTTGTTACAGTAAGTTTTGCAGTTGTAATTTGGTGATATTTATGAACTTAACGCTACTACTATTTTTAACAGGGAATTCTAATAATATTACTATAAAAAATAGTAATATTATTAGATTTCCCTAAAATAAAAATTTTAGAGCCGGAACGCCCCAATAAAATAAAAATGTTAGAGTGGCGGCCACGCACCAAACTACGACGCAGCGAGGTTAGGCCTCTCGCAAGGTGGTGCTGCTACCAAATCCTTGCTATCGTCCACAAATGACCGGGTAGCCACTGAGCAGAATCAAATAAATAATCTTTAAAAAAAATATAAATCAATTTAATTAAATGTTATATATGTTAAACGATTTGTTTCCTTTCCTTGATTTATCAACCAAGATCAAATCAAAGTTTATTATCTCCGGTTTATATACTCATAAAATAATAAAGCCCGTACAATAAATTGTTTCAGGATATTCTATTTCCAATATTTGTCGCGTCTGTGTGCTCGAATGTAATCGGTGACAAATATTGATGTAAACGGTGAAGGAAAATATCGTGAGGAAACCTAAATGTCTGAGTAACAAATCCATAACAAAAAGCATTTCTGGGCATTAAAATATTCCAAAGTCGTTTATTAATGAGGTAGCGACTTCCATAAATAAAATAATAATAAACTTATCAATAAAAAAAATCTGGAAACTAAACTAAAAAGAGGAACATTCATTACTTAACAAAGTTCAAGAAAAAGTTAAGCTTGTCTTGTAAATGGAAAATATTTTTTCAGCGGGCAGTCCATTCGTTAGATAGGCTTCCCATTGAAATGACACGATAGTCAATTTAGCTGCTAAATGGAACAAGATACGCTTGGAACAATGACGTACAAATAAGTTTTATCTTAATTCCACTCAAATTCTAGCCGGCGTCGTAGCACTGTGCTACGAGGGCTACGACGCAACCGCTACAATGAGGCTACGAATGATTGTAGCCAATGGTCAGAATACATGGATATGATTTTTTTGTAAGCAGAATTAACGTAAGGTAATAAACATAGATAGGGGATATAAAATTAACTAACAATAAAATAAATAGTACCTTAGAATAGAAAATAATCAAATCATTCTAAGGCGATTACCAGCAAAATAATTTAAAAAAAGAAACATAAATTGCTCCTCCCTTTCAAACGTTATTGCTGCGTTTTCGCGTTATTTCAATAGCCATAAAGTAGCAATATTTGTTCGAAATTGGCTCGTATTTAGCGTTTGAATAAGCCTCCATTCGCAATCCAATTTTTTCACGTGGCACTAGGAAACCTTGGCACATGCCTTTTCTTCTATTAACTCGCGTTTTTCCTGGCCTCATGTTGGCTCATAGCTGTATCGCAGCATATAACCGGCAGACTGAGCGATAGCAGTTAGATAAACAGTTTGTTTCCGGACTGAGTTATGTGTTAAATTGTATCGTAAATAACTAGCACTATACCCTTTATATCCATGCTGTGGACCCTAAGTGTCTCTGTTAGTGGTAGTATAAACACACTATGTTATTGTATGGTATTAGCAGCTTCTGCTGAACGTATATAAAAAAAGTCATTCTCTTAGTGAGCGTTATCCCAGTTTAAATCTTGGGTCCGCTTCCTAGTCTAACCGGATTTGGCTGAATATTAGCTTTTCCACAGAGCAACTGCCTGTCAGACCTCTGCAACCCGAAGGGATAACGATATTCCATGATTTGGACTAGTGTCAGTTTATTTAGAAGGTACTGACGCCCTGTAATGACTGTCAAAGATCTTCATGACACCGAGACCGACGGCTTAACGTGCTCTCCGAGGCACGGGACTAGCGATAATTAACAATTCGATACGCACATAACTCCGAAAAGTCATTGGTACGCGCCGTGGATTCGAACCCGATACCCTCTGCATAGCAGTCTGTTGGTATCTCCATATCGTATATAGATAAAGTATTCTCTTAATATCATAAAAGATTGGTAAATGACATAACAGACACTCATTAAGTTTATAATATCAAATCAGTTCATTGAAAGAGTGACATAATATGATCTTTGCCATTAGAATTGCTTTAAACAATGTTATGGTATAATATTACATGACTGAGTCAGCGTTCGTTCAATAATAATAATAATAAATAAAATAATAATAATAATTTATTGTGATTGAATACCTTTGTTTGACTATATCAATGCTCTATGTTTATAAAGTTACCCCACTGATATATTCAAACAAAGATAGAATCATTGACCTGATATTCAAATTCAGCTTCTGTTATAAAGGACTAGACTTGTCATCAATAGTAAAACCCAGCAGAATAGAAAGAGAGATTCTAAGCTATAAATACAACTTATAACACGCGCTGTGTGTAATGTTAATAATTTTTCAAAGGTTGCTGTTTTTAAAAAGACAACGCCCGCAACGGATTATGTCGCAGAGGAATTCACTAAGATCCAACCAAAGAACACACAGATACGAATATAATATTTGTGGATCACAATTTTTGTTCCAATTAATAGTCCCGTGTGGGGATCGAACTCAAGACACCTGGTGCATAATAGATGTTGTGTCACAACGGCAGCTCAAGCCACTACGCCATCTATGAAGTAATAACCAAATGCCAAAATAGTTGTACGCCTAGACATACATACATAGACTCACGCCTGTTTCCACGAAGGGGTAGGCAGAGGCATATTAAACGCCCACTTTTCGCCAGTGTTTTGATCCCACGTAATAGGTGGCGAGCTTATTGCCGCTTTTCGGGATATTTTGATTGCCAGAGCCTCGTCCGTTGATCGGCAGGTGCACTACTTGCAGGTGAGGTTGGCTTGGGACCCTAAGTTCTTGGTGGAAACCATATGCACCCTTGGTGGGAACCATATGCACCCTCTTGGTGGGAACCATATGCACCCTCTTGGTGGGAACCATATGTATACAATTTAAATATTCAAAAGTGAACCGACAGATAAAATCAGCAAGTCGTAAATTAATGCCATATCGCTTTGTAACTGATTATACTTAAGAGATAATCCAATAGATTACAAACTTCATAATTTATTATTTTCTTTGGAAAACCTTATTACATTAGTTTCAGCAAAATCTTATTTAGGTTAGATTATTTTTCATTACAAAATGTGAATTATAATTTATAATGTTTTAAACCTAAAATAGACTACATACATACATAGACTCACGCCTGTTTTCCCGAAGGGGTAGGCAGAGGCATATTAAACGCCCACTTTTCGGCACTGTTGTGATCCCACGTAATAGGTGGCGAGCCTATTGCCGCTTATCGGGATATTTTGTTTGCCAGAGCCTCGTCCGTTGATCGGCAGGTGCACCACTTGCAGGTGAGGTTGGCTTGGGACCCTAAGTTCTTGGTGGGAACCCTATGCACTAAAATATACTAGCTAAATTGAATTTGCTTATAAATAATTTTGGTTCATAAATAAATTATATCTGAGATTGCCATGACATACGGATTTTGAACATTTTACTTAAAATATAGTGTCTGAAATAAGAGCACATTAAGGTATTTATATATGTACTAGAGGACGCCAGCAGCTACGTCTGCATTTTTTTTTAATTTACCCGTTTTGGCCGATCTCGTGGGAATTTCGGGAAATCTTCAATCTAATTCTTAGTACACCCCTACGGTCCCCAAGGAACATGCATGCCCAATTTCAGCTTCCTGTGCCCAATAGTTTCGGCTGTAGCGTGTCTGTCAGTCAGTCAGTAACGCAAGGATTTTATATATTAAGATATATGTATTAAATATAATCACAATAATGCATACAAAAAGTTTTGTTGGTCATTTCATAAGGCAATAAAATCTTGGTATTTGATGATATAGAATCTCAAAATGTAGTGTAATAATGACCATGACTGAGCCGACTCTTTAAGCTCAGGAAGCTCTCTAAAGCATGGAAGGCCGACGTATTCGTTATTGTTGCCCAGCAAAAAACAGCAAACTTTACTAAGCAAGATCAAGTAGTAATCAAGAAAAGTAATCGAGGGTAAATTATGGCTTTCAAGTTTTGAAGGTCTCATAACGGAACTCTGTGAAATAGACACATAGGGTATCAATTGCCTCTCAAAGTCAGAATAAATTGGTCAGTCTCAAAGATTACTTTGCCATCAAAATAGGTCCATAATACCAATACCATATATTGAGCAAGGCGTATTTAATACGAATTTAACAATACCTGTCAATGATTTGTGCGGCGCAGTTAACACTCTATCGGCTTCTCTATTCATTGTTCTATGTGTGGGATGGGGATTGCCTTGAAATTATCTAAATCGTATCTAGGACCCCGCGCTCTAGACTAGAGCCTTCATTTTGTCTGATCCAGGCAGGCACGAGCCTGGTAAGACACCCCGCTATACCGAGGAACAACCGACTCTGTATAGCAAGTGACACGGATAGCCTCATACTCGTAGGTGCTGCAATTTACAATTATGCAGTGATTTTTACTTATAATAATCGATAGAATAATAATTGATTGGCATCGTGGTTTAAGCGGTCGCCTTGCCGCTTGACACTGCGCCCGCCGGGTGTTGTGTGTTCAATCCCCACACGAGACAACACTTCATGTGATCCACAGTTTGTTGTTACGAGGCTAGGTGATCATTATGTTTGTAAAGTCCCTCACGACATAGGATTTACACAAAGAGCTAGTTTTAATATTTAAAAGGGTACAAGTAATCGATCGCTACAAAAAAGTTGAAATTCAAGAATCAATCGCTGTAAGCTTGTGAGACAAATGAAATCAACTTGTACTCAGCGAATTCTAAAGTCAGAATTATCAATCATAATCAGAGTAAGCGGCGGCAAAGTCAAACGATAAACATAATAGTTAAAGCAATTGCTTAAGATAAATCAATTTGGTACAGCCACAAAGTAACGTAATGGTGCTGATACACTTGAGCATTCACTTGTAACAGAACAGCTAGCTTTCACAGTTTTTAGTTTAGATGAACTTCAGTTCACGAACGTCAACGTTCAGTCAACGAACTTAGCTACAAACATTTTCACTATCTTTCTAGCCATTTCTCTAATCAGCAATAACGTCAAAGCAAATTTACTGACAATTTTCTATAATGCTCGCCAGGGGCCCAATTCTCCTAAATAAATACAGTTTCGATATAATGTCAGTGTCATACTTACGTCACAAAAAGCGTATTCTTCTAAAGTATCTGATATTTGAATGAAATTGTAACGAGATCGTAAATTAAAACAAGTGTCAAAATATGCGTGTCAACGATGAACTGTTTATTTCAAATTATACGATAATGACATTAGGTTCAAAATATAATTTCAATGTCATATAAAAATACGAGAATGTGCCTACGTTCGTAAGAATGCTCGCTAAAACACACTCTTTTATTTTTGTGTTTTGTAACATTCGCAAGAATGCTCATTACAGATGAATGCTTAAATGTATCACCACAAACGTATACGAAGTAACGTAATGTAATCATTGTTCTCAACGCTGTTCTGTAAAACTCGTTAGGGGTTCAACTTTGATAGTAAGGGTTTAAGTTGTAAAACTGTAGTTCAATTGTATCTTAAGAGCCGGCTCAGTACAAATTCTTTAATAAAACTAGTTGCGATATAAAAATTGTTTTATTCCTGGAATGTGTTCCAAGTCTAGTTGCTTAGGTTGCTTTAATACTTTTAAAGTTTTTAGCGACAAAGCGAATTTCATATATAGTGGGTATGTCATTGTCATTATACAAAGTTTTGAAGTGGAATAAATGGCTTAAATTGGCTAACGATTCGCAGGTGAGGTTTGCCAATTTGTTGAGAAGAAACTGGATTTTTGAGTGAAACATCATAATGCTGCCTGGTGTGGACCAGGAAATAGTGGTATTTCGAATCCCGAACCTTACCATTCATTGTCACTTGGTATACGCTACTGCCACCGTAGGCAGTCAAATCTAAATGACTTACTTGAAGTAAATGATTAGAAGATTACCTGAAATATTTTATACAATAATGAATATTACATTTTTATATACCTATTTCCAGCACTGATCTCCAATATACAGCATTTACATGATTAATTTGCAAGTCACTTGTTCAATACAAATTCTGCCGAAGTGGAAATGATCTCTGCCCCCAGTACTACAAAAATCCAAGCAGCACCGCCAAACCTCACTAAATTCATTTTTCAAAGTAATGTTATTAATCAGTGCGCTTTAAAAATCCTCTGTAAAATACTCAACTACTTAAAACATTGATCACTTTGAAATGCACTTTCATATTTTGCGTCGTCCGGAACTGAAGCAACGGGACGTCCCACTTCTACTTCCGGTACGACTATTTACGGTGTTCTTTGATGCCACTTTCTTTGTAATGGTCCAAGTACAGCCATAGTCTATAAAGACTACAGACTTTCTGTTGGCCGATAGTTTTGTTGAACACATAATCAGTATGATGATGTATGGATTCTTTGATGCTGAAAACGTAAAACGCAGTTTGTTTACGAAAATATGTTTTATAAATAAACTAGAGGATGCCCGCAGCCACATTGCACATTTCTTTTTATTTGACCTTTACTTACCAATCCTGTAGGAATTTTGAAAAATCCCTTCTTCCCGTGTTACATGCCAAATTTCAGTTTCTTGCGCTCAGAAATTTTGGGTTAACGATGCCTGTCGGGCAGTCCGTAACGCAAGAATTTTATATAATATACAGTCAGATTGCGTATCGTCTTGCGGCAAACATTATCTTAGTATAATTAGTATTTTGGGTTATTTTCTGCCACCAGGTAACACTTTGTAAGTGTCAGGTCACAACAGCTGTCTGATGGCCCAGACTCATAAAGAACGTATATTTTTAGGGTTCCGTACCTCGAAAGGAAAAAACAGAACCCTTATAGGATCACTTTGTTGTCCGTCCGTCTGTCAAAACCCTTTTTCTCAGGAATGCGTGGAGGTATCCAACTGAAATTTATACTTAATACTCGAATCTACGGTTCCATAGAGCTGTAAAAAAATCAAACTTCTAATCCAAGGCAATCAAAAGATACAGCCGTATATGCTGCAAATTGCAGCATATTTTCAAACTCGCATTGGAATCAAAACCTACAGGGTACTTCCCGTGAACTCAGAATCTTGAAATTTGGTACGAAGCAACGTCTTATATCACTTATATAGGAAAAATTGCGAAAACCGTAAATTTTTAGTTACAGCATATAAAAAAATATTTTTAATAAATTTAAAGTTACTACCCCTTTCTCTTGAACGCGTGGAGGTATTACATTGAAATTCATATCAAATACTCAGATATATAACACCGTGAGGCTGCAACAAAATCAAGCTTCTATGTCAACGCAATCAAAAGAAAGAGCAATATAAGCATATTTTCAAGCTCGCGACTACTCGCAAGGGAATCAAAACCTACAGGGTACTTCCCGTGAACTCAAAATCTTGAAATTTGGTTCGAAGCAATTTCTGATATCACTTATAAAGGGACAATTGCGAAAACCGTATATTTTTAGTTACATCATATAAAAAATATATTTTTAATAAAGGGTCACGGTCAAAATGGGCGTAAAACCAACAGCTTTAAAATATATTATATGTGAAAGCTAATGACCAATACTTAATTTTATACTATGACGGCAATCACCCAAACAACCGGTGAGCAGAGATATTCAGTGATGTTCAAACGTATTTTTATAGAATCCTAAACAATCGCTAATACAACGGAGATAACACGACACGATTTTGTGCTGAGCTAGGCCAATGAAACCAATCTATTGGTTGGTAACCTAACGGAATTACTACATTCCATCCCTTTCTAACTTCTCTCTTATTCAGGCGCCGACAAAAACACAAGCGTGCGGGCAGGCCGGGCAATGCGCGTCAGTCGTTATTTATATTTAATTGAATTATATAGAGTCATTAGTCATTAGATGATTTAAGGCGAGGACATATGTGAATTAGGCGTCATTAGGGGTAAATTAAAACCGTTTTTCTCCGTAATTGTTATAGAAGAAAAAATCTAAAAAATATGTCTCAATCTACATCATATGAAGCATTTTCTCTTTTGTACCAAATCCTAAAAAAAGTATTTTAAATATTTGAAAAAAATATGCAAAGTAACCTCTGTTTTTGTAGTTATTACCTTTTTCTCCAAATCTATCAATCATAAGATTGTTTAAATTGAATCAGCCTCTTATATATTAAAACACCAAGGGAACCTTCAGCTTATTTTTGCAAATAACTTTACTTATTATTTTCTAAGGAATTTTTACGTCACCGATACTCGCAAATCGCGCGTGGACAACTAACCAGTAGTACGAGCAAGGTCAACGGCGTATATCCACCTCTTAAACAGATGTAATATTCAGCAAACTAATGTGTGGTTTCTTCGAATTAAAAGTCAACAGTCGCGGCATGTCAGATCGCGCACATATAATACTTACATTTTGATCGATAGGGACCAAATCGGTAGAAATGCGACAGTTGAGCATTACTGTACTTCCTCCCCGTGGGATCTCCACCTTGTCGTGGTGGGGGGGCTCAGTAACCGTGGATTAGTCACCCGCGGTGAAGCTAAGAGGGATCCAGGAGGGGACTCCGCGTGGGCTTGGAGGGGCCTGCGCAGGATGCGTCCAACGGTGCGGGTGCGGGGGACAGTTCTGTCTGTCCCTCGCAGTCGGGTGCGGTCGTGGGAGGAGAGGCGTGACGGTGTTGCGTTGCCGCGCGCCCTATCTCCCGCGACCAAATGGGGGCGCACCATTCGATGCGTCGCGGTGGGGCCGCAGAGGAAGAGGAGATGCGGTGTTGCGTTGCCGTCCTCCCTATCCTCTGCGGCCGCTGGGCGTTTTGGCGGCGGAGTCCAACACCTTAATCCGTCGCCAAGGGGGTTTTGTTCGGGGCCCGCCTGACCATCTGGCGGGCCAATACCCGTCGGAGGGTGGCGACGAGTGCTTTGGTGATGCCCCACCCTCCGACACACGGGAACATGGCGGAAGTCGAGGTGGTTTTTAGTGGAAACACCACATACTCCGGCTCTTATTTCCCCCAAGAGTCGGAGATCCGAAGGGATTTTCCACCTCGTAAAAAAAAAAGCATTACTGTACTTGCTTAACAAGCAGAAGAACAGTAGGAAGTTGTGCCCACATAGTTTCAGTTTTGTGGTTTGTAGGGTTAGGACGGCACGAGCCTTTCATTGTACCCGCAGAACATTTATTAGATGTTATAGTTGATGATAACCATTGATATTTAAATAAAAGGTATCAATATATATAGTAGTTTTTAACAAATATGTGTGTTTTGTTTAACCAATCTTTGGGATTTTTTTGCAGTGATACCCGGTCGATATTTGGGTTAACAAGTATATAGGGGGTATTTAGAAGCACAATAAAGTAAATTACAACACATTTTATTTCTGTTGATTTTACGCCCAGCTCCCATACAAAAATGCCCATGATCCTTTAAAGTTACTACCCCTTTCTCTTGAACGCGTAGGGGTATTAAATTTAAATTCATAGCAAATACTCAGGTGTATAACACCGTTAGGCTGTAATAAAATCAAACTTCTATGTCTACGCAATCAAAAGAAAGAGCAATTTAATCAAATTTTCAAACTCGCGACTACTCGCAAGGGAATCAAAACCTACAGGGTTCTTTCCGTGAAAATCTTGAAATTTGGTACGAAGCACCGTCTTATATCACTTATAAAGAAAAAATTGCGAAAACCGTATTTTTTTAGTTACAGCATATAAAACATATTTTTAATAAATTTAAAGTTACTACCCCTTTCTCTTGAACGCATAGAGGTATTAAATTGAAATTCATATAAAATACTCAGGTATATAACACCGTTAGGCTGTAACAAAATCAAACTTCTATGTCTACGCAATCAAAAGAAAGAGCAATATAATCATATTTTCAAACTCGCGACTACTCGCAAGGGAATCAAAACCTACAGGGTACTTCCCGTGACCTTAAAATCTTGAAATTTGGTACGATGCAACGTCTTATACCCCAGATAAAGGATGCGGAAGGCTGAGGACCGTGTGCTGTGGTGCGTGTTGGGAGAGGCCTATGTCCAGCAGTGGACTGCGATAGGCTGATTGAGATTTCAAATAATTACATAGTCTTCAAACCTTTTGACGTGACAACGTCTTATAAATTGGTTTGCCGGGTGACACTTCAAGAAACTGCGTTACGCTCCGCTCACGTTATGCGCTCACAATGAGAGCGAGTGAGAGGCACGCGTCCCGCCTAAGAGCGAGAGAGACAGACATAAAAAGTGAAAGGCACGCGTCTTTCATCCTTCTTCCTACTATACGAATGAATATTCACATTAAAATTATTTTACCACTCAAAGTCGTTGTCACGTAAAACTTTCGCCCGTATACCGACTTTACAGGCAACCAATTTTTTGCTAATTATTCTGTACTTTATAAGTATCTTTGTAACAGATTTCTAATAGTCGCTAAAAACTTTGTAAATCAATAACTTTGATAAAAAATCTTACCATCATTCATCAGCAGACTTTTGCAAGGCTGCTGCAAGGCTGGTATAGGTATTTAAGTTATATTATAAAATAAGCGATATATGTTAATATAAAATAAAGGATTACTGATTACAAACGACAAAGACCCCTTTTTCTTTAATTTATGCTCCTCCAGCTTTCCATACTGTAATGTTATGGATTTCATTTGGCAATAAAAATACCATAACTATGACTGGTGAACTTTTACTTATATACCTACAGCTTTGTACGGAACCCTCGGTGCGCGAGTCCGACTCGCACTTGACCGGTTTTTTTATCTAATTTTACCTCCTCTGGCTATCGAGTCTTATCCTCCAGATAAATTCAAAATTAGAGCGTAATTTGTATTACTAATAAATTATTTTAACAGAAACCTGTCAGATAGCAGTGTAACTGGCCATTATTATTTTATATTTGCTTTGTGGAGATTTTAAGGAAGAAAATGTTTAATAAAAAATAAACATGGTGCAGGCCCGTGCACGGCGTGCACTACCTTCACGAACTGTGGGAATATTGCCACTTGACACATTACAATTGCATGCGAATCTAAGTTAATGTTGGTTGCATTAGGTCTATTCAAAACTATATTAATGTGATAAACTTGAACTGGGCCATCGATTAATATAAATGGATCGTTTATAATAATTCTGTTGTTTCTTAAACCTAACAATTTCTTGGGTTTAGGTACGCGAATGTTACACATTGCATTGTAAATAAGGTTCTGTTATTTTGTATTTCGGTATTGACGCAGATACTTAATAGATATTTTTATACATCACGAAAAAAAGGACCTCTTCTGAAAGATATGATATACATACATAATGGTAATCCTAATCATGCCGGAAAAAAGGTTCCATACGCGCTAAAAAGTTTACCCGAAACTAAGAAACAATTCATTTCAATATACCACTTACTAGACGTCTTACACTCTACAACGAAAATACAGGTGTAAGTACTAATTTCTATAATTTAATGACCAAACTAACACTATAACTCTCATAACTTGCGGCAAACGTAACTGTTAATGGAGTAGGTCGTTAGCCGCAGCAATAGATTATTTATCAGAGAAATCTGGACCTAATGTGTTTACAATTTATACTTATTAAGAGTTGTGTTGTGTGGAGACGAAACTAGTAAATTATAAATACCGATCATAATAGTATTTACATGAATCTTCTTACAGAGGGTAAGCAGAAACTACGTATCTATAATATTTCTTGGGTTAACGAGAATGTAATAAAATCAAGTTAAACTACTTTTTAGGGATTTTATCAATATATTATTATTATTATTTATTTATTATTATTTTTATCGATATATTGGTTTTACTGAGACGAAACTATAAGAGTTCCTTATGATTCACCATGGAAATCTTAAATATCATCTGTATATATAAAATCCTTGCGTTACTGACTGACTGACAGACAAGCTACAGCCAAAACTATTGGGAGCAGGAAGCTGAAATTTGGCACCTATGTTCCTTGGGGACCGTAGGGGTGCACTAAGCAGGGATTTTCCGAAATTCCCACGGGATCAGGCAAAAACAGTCAAATTAAAAAAAATAGCAAGCATAGCTGCGGGCGTCGTCTAGTACATGATACACAGACAAGTTTATTTGCCGGGTTAACTAATTATTTCATAACATACACATAACACGTTTTTGCCGACATTTCGACCTACTTACTCGAACAACGGTCGTGATTGCGGCGAGACTGATACGATTTACTAAGCACATCTGCAAGCAAAGCTAATAATAGCCACAACGAGTCGAATACAATTTTATCAGCGCAGTCAACTTCAGAAGAACAAAAGTGCATACCTACTACTCGTATTCGGGACGTCTTAACACTTAATGTCCCGACGGCTAGGTAAGGGAGTACCCTGTGGTCTCGTGAAACCATTCATTAAGATTCAGGATTTAAAGTTTTGAAAATGATCCGTATTCAATTTATTTTAAGGATGAATTTTGTTCTTACGGCTTTATTACTCGTATTATGACGGTATAGTTTTTTGTATAGGCAGCGATGGCTGGTGGATGATGGATGATGTCTTGGCGATTTTTGTAGAGGTGAAACTACAGACTGCTAAGCAGCCAACTTCGGGTTCACACCCACGACGTGCAAAGCTGACTTTTTTAAGTTACGTGTGTGCAAGTAACTGTTATTTATTGCTTACTAAATGGTGAAAATAACACAATGTGGCAAAATACATGTCTGGGAGTTCTTTATAATGTTCTTGAAAGACTTTTCAACTGGCAACCCTCAATAGGACTGCGTGGTTGACAATGTCCTTATCCTTCTCATAGTAGAACATATCCGTGCCTAACAAAGCATTCCTAGTACATTATCTATGCACCTTTCTAAGGTAGGCGCGGAGATGATAAGAGATAAAGCATTGAATCCGTCTGTATACGCTGTTTCGATGAAGCACTAGGAAATTAAATTAGTGTTTGATACCTAATTGATAAATATTTGAATAGATACCTAGCTACAAACACGAGTGACAAATATTTTGTTCCGAAAATAATAAAACTTCACATAGTTGAACATATTTATTCTACTCTTTCAATTACAAATAACATTAATAATTATTTACCAACCTTTTCCGCAAACAAAGCTTATACAATATTATTAGCTCAGTCAATTTGAGAAGAACAAAAGTGCATTCTCGTCGTATTCCGAGCGCGTTAACACTTGACGTTCGAACAGCTGGAGCTAGGGAGCGGACATTGTGGGTGCAGGGTCTACTTCAGATTATACAATATTATTTAGCGGGTCTTAGTCGCGATAATTTATTTATTTCAAGGCACAAATACCTCTGTTATTCTCCTACGTTTCTACCGGCTTGCAACGGTTGTGGTCGCGGAGGGAGAGCCGGTAGAAACGTAGGAGAATAACAGAGGTATTTGTGCCTTGAAATAAATAAATTATCGCGACTAAGACCCGCTAAATAATATTGTATGATGTATACAAATCGCGAAAGTTTAAAATCGATTACTTCAGATTACTTTATTGATTTGTATAAAATAATAAGTGATTTGAGTTTAGTTTTATAATAGTATTTTCTTGAGTTTACTCGAATGTACATAATACGTATATTATACATACATCACCATCTAGTCCCAAACATTGAAATGAAACTACTGTTAACAGATTTAATCGCGATACATCGGATTCATTGACATCACATTTAAACCGAATAATCTATAATTTACATTAAGAGATAATTTAGTTCATAGATTATTCGGTTTGATCCCACGGTTCGGTTACATTTTGTCTTTATCATAACTTCTATGTATATTAAAAACAAATGACAAATGTCATCTCAGACTTCCATGCACTAACTTTTAGCAGTTATGAAAATCATTGACAGTCAATGTGGGTATTCAATACCTCTGAATATACTTACACCAGACTAAACCATTGCATAATTATTGCTATAGCCTTGGAAGGAAGCGGCCAGATGACATTGGCTTTGTGGAAAAGTTAATACCCCACCTAGCAAATCTGGTTAGGTTAGGAAGCGGACTGCGAAATCCAAGTCGAAGGTTTTGGATGTGACCCTGATAATGCTAGGACCATATACATGCAACAGACTTTGTAAAGACGGATACCTGCTATCTGTATATATAAAATTTTTGCGTTGCTGAATGATTGACGGACTAGGTACAGAAACTATTTGGTGCAAAAAGCTGACATTGGCGAGTATTAATATAATTTTCCTTGGGCAGCATAGAGGGTGCAAAAAGAAGCAATTTCTTGAAATTCCTACAGGATTTAATTAGATCAGATTGAAATAGTTAAATAAAAAAAGTACGTGCGTAACTGTGGGTATTTTCTAGTAATATATTATTAAAAACTATAAACGACGAACAAACTCATAAATAAATTACTTCCATAAAATCATTTGTAGGAAAGCTGCCCGCCAAGCTCATGACTGTGTCCAAGCCCTTCGATTGCAGCTGATACGGCAGACAATAAACCGCTCTGCGCTACACGAGCGTTATTCTGACGAGCGACTGTAATGGCTAAGGATATTTGTATGCCTCTAAATTCTGCTAAAACCACTTTTCATTGTGTATGGGCTTTGTATGGTTTTTAGGCTGTAATTGATTCGAGTGACTGTAAAAAAAGTACGGCATAAATACTTTCAATTTGTTTGTCTCTAAATTTTACTAGAAACGCGATTCACTGTCTAAGGGATTGGGTTGAAATTGATTCGAGTGACTAAAAATACCTACGGCGTAAATACTTTTAATTTTTTGCCCTTTTTATCTAGAAGTACGTCTCGCCATTTGGGGGTTTAGTATGTATTAAATAACTACGACATAAATACTTTTAGTATTTATGGCTCTAAACACTCCTAAAACTACGTGTCACCGTTAATGGGTTTTCTGATTAAAGACTTTTTGGGAGTCCGTTGAATCGAGTGCGGAGTGACCGTAATAATACAAGTAATTACTTAGAAACTTTCCCGATTGGTACTTTTCTCTCTCTCTCAATAGCGTATCTGATTGAAAATAAATGTAAAAAATCTTTTGTTTGCGTTCAGAGTTATTTCCAATCAATTTCAGAATAAAGGAATATGTGTCAACATTTCATATTATCAGCTTCATTTCATGGTAACTGGATGAGTAGTTAACACGTGAAAGTGCTAAATAACTGATACTTATATCATGGGACATTTCACTTAGAGTCATCGGATTCAAAACTAGGTAGAGTTTTGAGAATCAGAGGCCCAATAAAATTTCCTAAATAAATTTGTTCAAAATACAGTTTCAAATTCAAATGATATTCTCCTAAATTAACTGATATTTGAATTAAATTGTAATTAGATCGTAAATTGAAACACGTGTCAAAATATGTGTCAACGGTTAGCAGAATACCGATTCGGAGTCAATTCAAAATATAATCTCATTTCTTTCAAAATATAATTTCAATGTCATATAATAACTAGTCTGATAATGGTCCAACAAATGAAGAAACCTTCGGTCAGGTAAAGTGGTTATCCCGATGGGCCACGACCTTCCACACCTAGTTCCTTCATCAAATGTATGCAATTAATGATGGTAATCTAAGTGACTTAGTAATAATGTGTATACTAAAATCTTAAGGGTACTTACTCATTCACTCAAACAACACATAATCTCGAAAATTGCTTGACCTATAAAGCTGCATTTAGCTGATATATGTGTTACGGTCAACGTGACTAACTGGGCCGTATTAATAAGGGCCGAGTATTATGAATAGTGCAAAAGAGCATCGGGCTATTTGATAAATTTCAGTATTTTAATTACTGAGACCGGTCCATATTATGATGCCCGACAGCCCGTAGTCCATTTAAAAAATCAACGTTAGCCCGTAAGGTTAGGTGAGACTGTAACTAAAGTAAGTAGGATATGTTAGGTTCTCTTGTGACCCTTAATCCAAAAATAGGAACCCTGCCATGCCAAGTCTATAAAAAAAAATTCGGGCAAGTGCGAGTCTGACCTGCGCACCGAGGGTTCCGTACGCATTTTACCTTATTTGAGGTTGGTGCTAATTAGGCTAGTCCTCTAAATCTATATGAGCGCCCATACAACTTAGAGGACTACCTTAAACGGCGTCTACTATGTATGTATGGGGACACCTTTAAATTTTCCACATTTTTATTTTATGTAATTTTTCCTTTATTTGTGCTGTGAGATGCTTATGGCCAAATTTCGTGATTCTAGTTCAACGGGAACTACCATATAGGTTTTCGACCCAAAACTTATAGGAAGCTTACGGTTGACCTAGAATTGTCAATTTTGGTTAAAACCAAGGTCTTACAGCACAAGTAAAGGAAACATTCCAAAAATTATAAAAGTTGAAAATTAAGGTTAATTTTGGTATTTACAAGTTTTCGAAAAAATCTAATTTTGACCATATCTTTTTATCGCATTGACCCAGGACCCTGATTTTATTACACCTATAAGAAACCATAGACCTCAATATCTGGTATAAATTTCAATTTGCCAGGTCCACCCGTTCCTGAGAAAATCGGTGGTGACACACGGACTCCATGAATCTGTAAATAAAATTAATCAAGACTTAGATAAGATCTCTGACTGGGCTAAAAAAAATTCACTGGTACTCAACCCCACCAAATCCAAATTCTTAATACTAGGCTCAAAGGAATGCATTAGAAAGATACAAGATCTAAATCCTGTACTACTCGTTAATGATTGTCCCATAGGGCAAGTCAGTGAGGCTCGAAACCTAGGTTTGGTCATGGATGGTGAATTGCATTTTGAGACGCATGTACTGGAAGCTGTCAAAAACTGTTTTTACCGTCTCAAACTGTTATATCGAATTCGCCAACATCTGAGTACTGAATTGCGGATATTGCTTTGTGAGACTCTTATTTTGTCGAAACTTAATTATGCAGATACTGTGATTGGTCCATGTATATTGAATAGAACAGAGAAAGTTATTCAACGAGTACAGAACGCCTGTGCTCGGTTCTGTTATAATATCCCACCTCGTTCACATGTCACTCCATTCCTAAATAGTGGGAACCTCATGAAGATGACTGCTCGCAGGCATCTTCATCTGGCAACTCTACTGTTTGGTATTGTTCTATACAAAACACCGGCATACCTGTACAGAAAGTTGACATGGTCTCGTGACATTAATCAGTACAGTACGCGGGCGGCATCACATCTTTTGGTCGCAGCGCGGCACAGGACCACTGCTTTCAGAGGTAGTTTCAGATACGCCGCCACTCATTGTTGGAATGACCTTCCGCCCCCCATGCGCAACCTGAAAACATTACACGCATTCCGCAATAAGTTTAAGTCATTTTTAATGAACAAACAAAAGACAATGTTATGAATGTACATACCTTTTAGAATAAGTAAGTACGGCAACATCACTTACGTGTCTACTGACGAAACGTATTGAATAATGTAGTGATAGTATAATGTGTATAATTTGTTATTATTTATTTGCGTATGCGCAGTGACTTTATTATATTATTAACTGCGCGCCGGACTCTGGTAGACGACGCTTGGTTGACATCACACACAGTTGACATGACAATAGACATTGATGACAGATGGAATCTTTGGCCTACGGTGAAACGTCAGTCTGTCAAGTACAAATAACGTTCGGAAACGCATTACTAGTTCCTATTTTAATTTTTATTTGATTGTAACTGAGGCATGCATTGTGTATTGTATAATTATAATAACATGTATATATTTATTTATAACCTATTAATAATTTGAACACTATATACCTACGTATATATTGTATATATAATTGTGTGTATATATATAATAATTTTTCGCTATTTTATTTTTATTTCATTTACTTATAGGTAAATTTAAGCTAGTAGGTAAAATTATAATGGCATATATAGGCCTGCGAGAATACCAGCGTTGCAGTTATACAACTGCAACAATACCTGACGCAGTTGCCTAATTTGTTCTCCTCATACCGCCTCCTGTTAATCTTAGTAAGCAAATATAAATATGTATGTAATGTTATGGAGAAACAAATAAAATAGATTTTGTTTGTTTTTGTTTTGTTTGGACAGACAGACAGACGGACACGGTTCCTTTTTCCATCTCTCAATTATTGTCAGTCTAACTGTTATCATCTAGGTAATTAGTAATATATAGTCAATAAGACATCAAATGCTTTAAGTTTGCACGATCCGATATAGTTTTTAGTCTATGTTGTGTTTAAGACATACACATAGGTAAGTTAGTCTACTACCAAAATGGCGCATAAAAAATATCACCCCTTATTGGTTGAACTAAATAAACATACGATAAGCCAAATATAGAGAGAAGCATATTCGTAATCATAAAAAATATCGAATTTTAAGGTCACAAGACCGAAATCATAATAATATCTACAAGGTGCTCTACACACTTTCGCCAAATATTCCAACGCATACCTAGTTACTATATTGCCCATCTCGGTTCATATGCTCAAGCATTGAACCCTAATAAATACATGCAGAGATTTTTGGGGTCACAAAAATTAAGGTTAGAGTTGCAACGATCTTGTAATATGAATATAATAACAAATAAACCATATGCGCCATGCATGAGTTATAAAATATTTTTTGGATATTGCACAGTACTTACACGTCTTAAGAAGTTTGAGTATAAAATAATAATATTAAATACAATATTTGCACCAGCTCTCTGTCAATTTCATGAAATATGGTTTGGTTCACTGAATGATTTCAGCGATTCACTAGTTATTAATGAAAACGAAAGCTACACGCGTAATGAGGCTATAGTGTATCTACACCTAAAACTCCATCTATCCTTTTAAAGTCAAATAAGAGTTGCTATATTTTTATGTACTGTGTGCAGTTGCATTACTAAAGTAGCAATTTTGCTACAGCAAGATTTTTACAACCTTGTTATAAAAATAAAACCTTTCTTCCCCTTTTTAAGCCAAATAATTTTAAACTCGTGCACATGAATGCGCACCGCTTTTATGGTTGCTTACCATGAGACTTCACTGTTTTTAGTAATCATTCTTCCAAAAAACCGTCTTACTTCTACTTATTTGGCCATTTATTTTGTATGAACAGTTTACTACAAAGCATAATGTAACGGATGCCAGGAATCTAACCTTTGCTAGTCCGCTACAGTGCGCTGGTGGTATGCTGCTGACGTGTGCCTACGACGATGCGTGTTCTTCTATGTGTGTGGACTGTATGGCTTCGATGTGTAAGGGCTTCAGAAATGAAACATCTTCATACGTTGAGAGCGATGCTGTTCAGGTGTGCGGTGCTTGATGGTTACAAGATGGTGGTTGAGACGCCAACAACTGGCCGAATTGGTGGTCGCTTAAGTACCTCGAAACTTTACCTTATCGACGACCATCGCACCGAACACGTGCACAGAAAATCTTTCGTTTATTTTTATTTCAAATACAGTACAAATGTTACGTATGATTCGTTCCTATTATACATACATACATGTTCTATACATCGTTAGATAGGTCTCATTAAGTTCTATCTATTGGTATACAATACCTAAACCTAACTACTAGCGTCACTAAGTTATTCCATAAAAACTCCCAAAAAATGCTGTCACACAAGGGCCCGCCCACTATATTTTCTATTGAAAAACTATCGTATACTAAATTTATATATATAATTTTGGTAGGCCGTTGTGTGCAACTATATGGGGCATCTATTAAAACAAACACCATGAAAATATCTTTATTCAATTCGAACCTATTACATGATAACTTATGAATCATAAGAAAATTACAGAATTTCTTAAGAGCGTTTAATCCGTTGGAGGCGATTTTGCGGCATTTTATTGTTCTATTACGTTACGGATAAATAACAATAAATGAAAACGATATAGAAAATATGAAAGTTTAGTTCTTTATCAAGAGAGTGCTAAAGAAAAATATATGGGTTACTATAGTAAATATTTTAAAACGGATGAAATTAAAAAAGTCATTTTCGTAATTTCTGTAGTTTAGGCCAGCATTAACGGTCGCTAGTGCTATGAAAACTTATCGTTCTATAATTCTGTAAATGTAAACTGTACGAACAAAAGTTATACAAGCGAGTCCTTAAAAAAGTGATTGTACTTTCATTCATAATTTTCAAGAAAATCGGAGATCAAAACAGTGCATTTTGCTTAATTTTAGCCCGCAAATTTGCATTTATATCTAAAAATCTACTGTGATTATTAAAGAGATATATACATATTTAGAAACCTTAAGATTCATTTTAAGTCATATAAAAAAATTGGAATCTAAACTTTTCGTTTGTAATTAATATGATTTTTTTAAAAAGACCTATAAAGCTCGAAGCGCGATGCTATGTCCGCCATTCAGCGCTGAGCGCTCTCAGAGGTCGGACCTGTCGCTCGCGTCCGCGTCCGCCATTTTACGTAAATATTGCATTCCAAAACGTTTATAGCGCGGCTAAAGCCTCTTGATCCTTATTTTTTTCTCAACGTATTTTTTTTTATAAATATGTAAAGTTGATGTACTTAACTTTATTTATGTATTACGTATTAAACTAGTGTGTTAGTCAAGACTAACACATCTGGAGTCTAGTGGTTGCTGGTTAGTATAGTAGCGCGGTCAACTAGGGGCTAGGCAAGACTGACCGTTAGATATAATACCTTGCTGCAAAAATCAAGTCGCAATATACAGTATAAACAGGTACAGTAGTTAGACGCATTTGATCTTTGATGGGTGACCATGGGATTGGCTTGCAGAGCCTATATCGCAGGTTTATTTTCGTACAAACTACATAAGTTAAGGTAAAGTAACTGACATCACGGTCATGGTATGGATGGGTGACCGACCGATGAATTTACAGAGCCCATATATGAGGTTCTTAAGGGGGGCAAAATTATGGTTATTTTTAAGCAAGGACGCGCCGCCGTTAGCATGATACCAATGTAATAGGTATTTACCTAATACGTACTATGCAATGCAATTAAAAGCACACTTGTATCGAATATTATCTTACAAACCGCCGCAGCTCAGCTGATCCCCACGAGTTCGCATTGCAGGTACCTAACACACACACGTACCTACCGTGCAGTCTTATTCTGCACCAATTAACAGTTTATTTTGAGACTCAATTGTTCTAACTATATTTGTTCAAAATGCAGTTTCGATCTAATGTCAGTGTCATACTCATGTCACAAATGGTATTCTCCTAAATAAACTGATATTGGAATGTTATCGTGACTAGATCGTTAATTGAACAATGTCATCATCATCGTTCTAGCATACCGTGGATTCGAACCCGATACCCTCTGCATAGCAGTCCGTTGGTATCTCCAGTAGGCTATCGCTGCCTGTTGTTAATTAAACAGTGTGTCAACGTCGAACAATAGAAGTTAAATTATAGTTGGTGCCACGAGAAGATAGACTTTTTGTTAACAAACATTCAGGGCTTCACAACCTTTTTTCTAACAGTTGCGTTTTAGATTTTATGCTTTTGAACAGACTTTTTTTTTCAATGACTAATTATGCCACTTTATATGGTTAAATTTTACTGAAATAAAAATATTTGATTTTGTATTTTAATGGTCGAATGTTCTTAAATTTGCCGACGTTTTTGTTGTTTTACACGCTGTAAATTGATGAAAAGTATAGTACCATGTTTGTTAATTATAGAGTACATACATGTTATTTTATTATTGTCACGATTTTTTTAAAATCAATACGCAATAAATAATTTTGCTCAAAGTAGCATATCTATTCTAAAATATTAAATTATTGACCAACAATGAATAATATAACAGATAACTAGCTAATAAATTGCATAAACATTTCTAGGCATAGAGATTTTACGTTGTCTGTGAATGAAATCGTCAGAATGAACTTAAAGAAAAACCATTAAACGTTACGGTAGTCTGAAAACGCAATTTATTTTTTAGGTATAAATAATTTTCTGCCATCTGATATTCTGCACGCGCTTTTTCAAGATGCCGGCAGCGGGAAGAGCGTTGCGATCCTATAAACTTGAATTTACCTTTACACCAACCTCTTCGTGATAACTAAAATAACTAAAATTTTATTTTGTCATCTGATAAAAAGATGTTAAGCCCAAGAATGTATCATTTCAATGAACTAACGCTAAATGTTGACACTCTAGGCGTCAGATCCTCAAAACATTAAAAGATCCTGTTTGCAGCACATAATATCGATAAAAACCCGATCCATTGACATATTAGTTTCCACTGACACGTATCTATGTACCGTTGCTCTCATTGGATTTGAAATTATTTGTTTTTGACAGAACTATCGCTAAGTCACTTAGTAAAAATTCTTTGTTTACAAAAAGTCTATGTTCTCGTGGCACGGACTCTAGATGATAATGACATTTAAATTAGAAGAATACCCATTCTGAGTCAATTTAAAATCTAATCTCATTTCGTTTAAAATATAATTTCAATGTCATTAAAATACGAGAATTGGCCTTATTTACTATCTATGTAAAATTTTATAAAAAGAGGGATTTATATCATCGCACACAGTGTGAAATAATTTTAGGTGAATATATATTGTATAATTACAATATTTTGTATGCAATGCAAATCAATATATTGTACATTTTTTTCTTTCTCTTAATTAATTAAGTATTTTCTTTTACCCGACTCTTTTGGTTTTGTATTTAGTGTCATTCGTGGGTTTTCATACATTAATAACGAAATAGATGTAGGTACCTATATTTGAAATGTGACAATTATGTAGATGACAATTATAAATTATTTCTATCATATAATAAAACTGCGCCAAATTATTATAAATACTATAAATAGTCATTGTACCAATACGACCTTCAAACCTTCAAAAAAAAAGAGCGTATTCCTTTTTAAAAGGCCGGCAACGCACTTGTGACTTCTCTGGTGTTGCGGGTGTCCATGGGCGGCGGTAATCGCTTAACATCAGGCGATCCGTCTGCTCGTTTGCCCCCTATTCCATATTAAAAAAAAAATTGTTATCCTGAGGAACATCATCCTACTAAACAAATATGTAATATCTATCTTTATTTGATACCTTTAAATGCATGTGCATTGAAAATAATTAATTTGAATACTTTTATATCATAATCGACGTATTACATAAACGAATACTGTTCATGTATGGCAAGAAGGATCAAGATTATTATTCCACGCGACACCGCCATAGTGCGCCGGGTCTCGCATCCGCGCTGCGCGGGCGACCGCGGTACAATAAAAACCTAAACTCGAGCCGCCGCTCGAGGCGTATACGCTCTTAAGTAAATACTATCGTAAATAAACAAAATTTATGATAAACATACAAATGTTTGTTATTATGCTTATTTTAACTATATAAGGTAATAACTAGCAATAAGAAAGTATCTAGACATGATTTCAAGCCTATATGAAGACAAAAAACACTTATAAAACTATAAAACGAATATGTAAACAAACAGCTGTTTTATGAAGTATTAGTTCTTATCTGTCACTGCTGATAACATTATTTATGATCGATATCTAGGTCAGTTAGCACAAGGTTTAGACTAATGTTCATGTACTATATAGTACTTTATATTAAAGATTTAACTATTTACACTATTTTAGCTATTTTTTAACGTTTTGACACGTCCGGGAACCGAACCTGGTGTACCGCACGATTAGATAACACTGATTTTATACGATTTTCACTCGCGGTTTCGAATACACTATTCACTTTCATAGTTTTTTAATGTCTGTCGCGAACATCTCTCCCGCCGTGCAGCAACGCGCGTGACCCGTCGTGTGGCGGTGCTGCAGAGCACCCGGTGAGCGACGCCTCGTCACTTGGGCAGGGGGACCAGCTTCTTAGCCGGCCGTTTGAGGACGCCTGCTGCTGTGCGCACCTCGACAGTGCGTATGGCGCCGTCGGCGCCCGGGTAGACAGCCACAACTCGACCGCGCGGCCAGGTATTGCGCGGGAGTTGGCCGTCGGCGATCAGGACGGGGTCGCCGACCTCGAGGTTGAGCCCAGACCCATGGGGCTCCCGCCGGTGTTGCAGCTCGGGTAGGTACTCGCGCACCCAACGGCGCCAGAACATGTCGGCGAGGATTTGGGCGCGCCGCCAGTGGAGGGAGGCGAGCAGAACCACCGAACAGGATGTGGTTCGGGGTGATGACCTCGCTGTCTGCTGCGTTGACGGAGACGTGTGTGAGGGGTCGACTGTTTACTGTGTACTCGACCTCACACAGTAGTGTAGCTAGGACTTCTTCGTGCGGATGGCGCTCGTGAAGGACCGTATAGAGGGCGGTCTTCACGCACCTGACTAGGCGCCCCCATGCGCTCCCCATGAATGGCGCTGAGGGGGTGATGAAACGCCATACGATGCCACGTCGACTCGCTTCTTCGGCGACGGCGTCTCTCATCTCTCGGTCGGCACCGTGCATGTTGGTGCCGTTGTCCGAGTAGATCTCTGCGGGGCAAACTCGGCGCGCTGCGAACCTGCGCAGCGCCAAGATTGCGGAGTCGGCGCTCAGGCTGGCGGCGACCTCCAGATGTACTGCCCTGGAAGTGAGACATGTAAACAGTGCCACATAACGTTTGTGACGCTGTCTAACGACGGTTACGGAGAGCGGCCCGAAATAATCAAGACCCGTGTAGGTGAAGGGCCTCTGATGGTGAGCAAGGCGCGTCTTCGGATGGTCCCCTGTGGCTGGCTCAGGCGGCTGCGTTTTTCTAATGCGGCATGGTAGACATCTATGTACTATTCTCTTTGTAGTCGGCCGCAGACGAAGAATCCAATAGTGTTGGCGTATTTCATTTATTACCAACTCTGTACCGCTGTGATGTAATTTTCTATGCGTCCAATCTATGTATAGCTGTGTAATGCGATGATCGCCGTCTAAGATTGGCGGTCTCTTTGTTTGTTCGGAGATTTCTTCTGTAGCTATTATACGACTGCGTAGAGTGATCATTTCGTTGTTAATCTCCACGGGTAACGAATACAGGCGGCTGTCTCTGGCGACACCTCCTCCGTGCCGCAGCTCCCGAAGGTCGGCGCCGAAAGGAGTTTTCTTGTTCCGCCTTCACAAGAAGGTCCTCGGCGTCGCGGTTGTGTTCAGCGGGGAGAAGCACGAAGTTTCGGGAGTCGGCGGCTGGACGAGGTGCCGCTCTGCCCGACTTGGTGTTGTGCTTCGTCTTCGTCACGTGACGCGAATCTGGATCCTTCTGCGTTCTGTTGTGTAGAACCTTCTCTGCAGGTTTCTTACTCAAATCTATAGACGGTAGAACTCTCGCTGTTGCTCGTAAGAGCCTTTTCCGTTTGGGAAAACTATACGGGTCCGGTACGGGTTCTATAATTCTATGTGGTCGACAACTCTCCATGTAGGACGTAATGCACTGCTCCCCTATTGTCTTTACGACGGTAGGCTTCACGGCGGCCTTCGAATATGTAGGAGAGTGCACGTATCCTCTATCCGATACTATAAGAGAGTGCGCCTGTGCTGTATTATCTATTTCCGTTTCCATACGAGCGTTCTTCGTTTCTATATTTCTATATTTTCTTCTTCTGTTATGTTTCTTCTCGATATGCGCGAGGCTCTTCGCTGCGTTTTCAAGGCTATTCGGTACGACGTGTGCTTCTGTTTGTAGAAGGGCCGTCTCTATTTTTCTATCTTCTATCGGTAACACGTCCGTCCGCTTCTTGGGGTCCGTGTTCGGTTGACGTGGGTTCACTATAGTCGATCCAAAGGCGAAAAACTAGTCATACGACGATTCTGTGTTTTCGTGCGTAGCGGCGAGTCCGTTGTAGTAGTGTACGGTGTTTCCCAAGGTGCGTGAGCGTGCGCCGTGCAGCACCCATCCCAGCGACGTAAGCGACGCCACCGGTTGATCGTTGGGTCCTCTTCGTACTGCGTTAGCTATGAGCAGGTGCCAGTTGTCTTGTCCTATTAGCACCTTCGGCACGCCTATGTCGTACACCAGCTTCTTCTTGATGCCTTCGAGGTGTTTGCAGTCTATCAGGTCCTCTTCGGCGATCTTCTGCGGCGATAGGTGTAGGCTGGCTACGGTGCGCGCACACAAAGGCATTTGTTTGCTGTCGGCGCCGGCTCCTCGTATGTGTATGTCTACGCGTCGCGACGTTGGCATGTCGATCGACGTATCGCCTATGGCACGGATCGTAAACGGGTCCAGGTTCCCTTCCGCGCCGACTTCCTTGGCTATGTCTTCGTCTATGAGCGATACGGTGCTTCCGTCGTCGAGTAGGGCGAACGTAGACGCCTCTCCCGCCGGTCCGACTATCTGCACGGGCACTATCTTTAAGTATGCTTGAGCCTTTGCATGTATGCACGAACTGGTGACCGTTTCTTGCTTTTCTATGTTCACGTCTTCGGTCCTATGGGCTCCTCTATCGTAGTGAAGCAACTGGTTGGGTGTAGCGCGGCATCCCTCTACACCGCACTTCTTAGGCTTGCACGAGTGTTCTATTCGGCGTATGCGTAAGCAGCGAAAACACAATCCATGCTGCTTAGCTAGCTGCCATCTCTTCTCTACGTTGGCGTTACGAAACGTGCTGCAGGCCGACGATTAGTGTCCTTCGCGTTCACATATCCTGCACTTCGCGTTAGACGTGTCCGTATGCGTTCGCTTCTCCGTCGCCGTCGCCGTGTACGTCCTCTGCACGGTACGTCTGCTTGGCGGCCCATCGGTGATGTTCTCAGCCGGCGCGAACGCGCTACAGTAACGCGCGTACTCTGTCACGAAGTCACTGAATCGGCTGAGGTCCGGCTTCGACTGGCACTTCTCGGTGTACGTCTTGTACCACTGCACACGTAGCGAGTTCGGTAGCTTTTCGGTTAACACACGCACTAGCTCCGCATTGATGAGGTAGTGTTCTTTTTTCAACGCACGAAGTGTGACGACGCCGCTTCTAATCTTGCTCGCGAACGCGCATATGTCCTTGGGTGCTTCGCTACAGCGTGGCAGGGTCCTCAGCTTGTCCGTCTCTGCCTGTGCGATCGAGTCTGGTCGTCCGAATTGCAGCTCCAACTCCTTCATGATTTCATCTGGTCGCGCATGCCCAATCAGTTCAGAGCTAACTGTTTCTAACGCTCTTCCCTTGAGACTTCTTCTCAGTCTCGCTGTATTCTCCACGTCGTTGAAGAAATTCTTGATGGTGTCGTATATCGCCTTGAACGACAGCCACTCGGTGTGCGCGCCGCCGAACGTCGGTAGCGTCATGATGACTTTCGAAACCGCCGGGTGTGGTGCAACTATCGATGTGTCCGGTGGCTTCCTGTCGGCGAGCGCGGCGATCGCGGAGGTGAGATCCGTGATGAACGGCTTCAGCGAATCACCTCCCTGTTGATGAACGTCCATCTTCTGTGAGGGCGGTCCATCTTCTATCTTCTGTGCCCCGTCGACGTCCCTCTTCTTAGTGGGCGCCGATATCACTTCTATATCTTCGGGGCCGGGCTGGGGTTCCGGAGCTTCTTCCAACCACGAACGTACGTAGTCTTGTTTCGACTGTCCATCCTCGTCGTAGTCATCGGAGTCCGCCTCCTCTTCAGCCTTCTGTAGTGCTAACTGTGCTAACTGTAGTTTTATCTTCAAAACTTCTTCTCGAGCCAACATCACATTTCTATTGGAGCGTCCCGTAGCTGCTGAGCGTTGGTCGCGTTCCCTCGTTGACTTCTTTCTATCTCTATTTTCTATTATACTATGTTGCGCTGTACAAACGCTCGATCTATCGGATGGTTGCAACGTCCTTTCCTTGCCATCTTCATTTTTCGACTGCACCTCTGCTCGCTCCCTTGCATCTTGAGTGATGTTTCGTTCGTCCCTCCCCGCGGGGCCGGGGGAAGCCGGCGGCGGCGCGTCGCTCCCGACTGTTGTCGACGGCGATCGCGGTGGCCCGTCGTGACGGACGACCGCGGCGGCTGGGTTGCGGGCAGCGGCGGCGCGGGCAGGGGTACTGGAACTAGGCCCGGCGCCGGCCGCTCCCCCGGCGACCTCGGGAGCACGACCTCTTGAACGCGTCGTAGGCATTCTTCAATCCGGCTCGATGCGACCAACAAATGGTCGCGGCAGCAACAGGCGATCCGGCTTCGACAGGACCAACAAATGTAACGGATGCCAGGAATCGAACCTTTGCTAGTCCGCTACAGTGCGCTGGTGGTATGCTGCTGACGTGTGCCTACGACGATGCGTGTTCTTCTATGTGTGTGGACTGTATGGCTTCGATGTGTAAGGGCTTCAGAAATGAAACATCTTCATACGTTGAGAGCGATGCTGTTCAGGTGTGCGGTGCTTGATGGTTACAAGATGGTGGTTGAGACGCCAATAACTGGCCGAATTGGTGGTCGCTTAAGTACCTCGAAACTTTACCTTATCGACGACCATCGCACCGAACACGTGCACAGAAAATCTTTCGTTTATTTTTATTTCAAATACAGTACAAATGTTACGTATGATTCGTTCCTATTATACATACATACATGTTCTATACATCGTTAGACAGGTCTCATTAAGTTCTATCTATTGGTATACAATACCTAACTACTAGCGTCACTAAGTTATTCCATAAGAACTCCCAAAAAATGCTGTCACACAAGGGCCCGCCCACTATATTTTCTATTGAAAAACTATCGTATACTAAATTTATATATATAATTTTGGTAGGCCGTTGTGTGCAACTATATGAAGCATCTATTAAAACAAACACCATGAAAATATCTTTATTCCATTCGAACCTATTACATGATAACTTATGAATCATAAGAAAATTACAAAATTTCTTAAGTAAATACTATCGTAAATAAACAAAATTTATGATAAACATACAAATGTTTGTTATTATGCTTATTTTAACTATATAAGGTAATAACTAGCAATAAGAAAGTATCTAGACATGATTTCAAGCCTATATGAAGACAAAAAACACTTATAAAACTATAAAACGAATATGTAAACAAACAGCTGTTTTATGAAGTATTAGTTCTTATCTGTCACTGCTGAAAGCACTATTTATGATCGATATCTTGGTCTCTTCAGTTAGCACAAGGTTTAGACTAATGTTCATGTACTATATAGTACTTTATATTAAAGATTTAACTATTTACACTATTTTAGCTATTTTTTAACGTTTTGACACGTCCGGGAACCGAACCCGGTGTACCGCACGATTAGATAACACTGATTTTATACGATTTTCACTCGCGGTTTCGAATACACTATTCACTGTCATAGTTTTTTAATGTCTGTCGCGAACACATAAATTTAAGAGAATTATTTCATATTAACTTGGTTTGTAAGATTCTATGACTAAAACAAGACTTTTATAGGCAACCCAAATGCCAGACGTAGTCTAACGTTTTGTGTCTTGAGACAAGAACTGGGACCGACAGCTTGACGTGCTCTCTGAAGCACGGTTTCGCGCGCTACAATCACAACCATCATGACATCCACCTATACATGCTATGATGACTGCTGGGAGCGGGGCCCTACAATCATCATAACATGTGCGAGAGTGTTTTAGCAACATCAAGAACGCACGGTAATCCCTACACTCCAGATTACCATGCTGATCAAAGGCAAAAGTAGGAACAGTACACACATTGTCATATATTCCTGGCGGCTTCCGCACAGGCGTGAGGGAAGTCAAGATTTTTAATGAATTATTTATGAAACAGCCCGTTTTTATCGCGGGAGGCGTACGGCCAGTGGAGGCTGTGTTTACCAGCGGATTTACCGAGAGGTGAATTCAGGGCTGGCGGTGTATAGTTTAGATGATAAATATGGGCTTTATAATAATAAATTATATTACGCATTTATGACTTATTTATGAAAGTAGTTTTACTTTAAGATAATCCAGGATTATAGACAGAACTTACGGGTATAGCCTTATATCTTAAGCTGGTTGCGGGTGACTAAAGATCAGGCTATGTGGAAAGCTTTGGGGGAAGCCTATGGCATTCAGTGCACTTCTTTAGGCTTAATGATGATGATAGTATAGTACTTATTAAAATTAAATTAACCAATTTATTGATTTCATCGCGGTTTATTTGTGTCAAAATGATAGCTGAAAGCTCGAAACTTTATTTCGCATCCACCGACACCTGTTTTTTCCACTAAGAATCTACATCGGATTGAGACTTTATTTGGTTCTTCCAACAAACAGTTCGCAAGCCAGTATATTTTCTTGTAAGAAAATGTATTTAAAATAAAATCTTGAAAATGACCCTACCTTCATACATAATCTCAAAATAATCAACCAAACCAAACAATAAAACCCTTTAGCAAATACTCCTAACAAAATCTCTCACATAAATACCCGGGCCTTTCAATCTCATCTTTTCACTCGATAAACTTCAAAACCATAAATACATCTAAACTTGAAACACATAATCAAAGAGATTGGACTACGTTTAGACTAGAGAGAACATGCCCTATAAATTTCCTTATACCGAACGTGCAACATGTAATGTCAGTTGGTCTTAGTTGGTTAATCATAACGTCAAATTACGCGTCTCATTTAAAGAGGCATAGATTCTATACATACTCATATCTTTGACTACATTCTCTAAATAGCCGTGCTGTGATCTGTCATCAGTGTAAAATTTGCTGGACGTTTGTGTTTACATTTTTAATAACTTTTTTGCATTTAAATAGTAAGTAAGCTTATAATAATTAAATAGTGTACTCATTAATTAATACACATCGTGTATGTGATATCGGGATGTGGATGCCGCTATTCTCGGAACGGAAATAACAGGAGAAACTTTATCTTCAAGCAATGAGTCGGAATTTTCCAACAAATTTATTTACTTTTCTCGTATTAATGCTATAATGAGTGTTAAGTTTACACAATATCATTGTATTGCAAATCAAGGGAACAGCTTGCATACGTATGTGTTATGAATTTAACTCACAAATTGTTATTTTGTACATTTATTGATTTAATAGCCTTAGTGATGGGATTTGGCAGTGAAAGGAGATATCGATGTTTTTAAATGAGGGATAAATACGGAAACTAACTATCGGACATGAAGGTAAGACTGTAGCTGGAAGCGACAGCGGGTAGCCGCGGTTGCTAAGTTGGCAATAAACAAAAACGTCCAGCGGTCTAATTTTCTATCGCGCGTTTGATAGTAAGCGCAGTTTAATGTATAATGTACATAATTTACTTAGATACCTACCTTAAAAGTAGCGTCTATTAACATAAAGCCAAGTGTTCCAGTGTACGCACGCGTGTGTAGGCTTACATTTTTGCATCTATAAAATAGTAGATGGATTAGGGATGTGAGTAGCATTTTTTATTATTAAGAAAGTGTTTTTTATTACAGGTTGCCTATTAATGACGTCACAAGAAAACTTTGGATAAATGCCGTTGGACGGCCTAGTTTGATTTAGCAGGAGTACCATCGTTTTTGTTCACGTCATTTTGAGAAAGACTGTTTTTTAAAGACAGAAAGCACCTGGCGTCGTTTAAAACCGAAAGCTGTGCCTACATTACATTTATGCCCGGACATTGCACACCCGGTAGAATTATTTATCCAAAGCTAAACAAAAAGTGTGTAATTTGAGTATGAACATATTAATAAAATATAATAATTACAACGATTTTAATTAATCTACCTACTTCTATATTATTTATCATATTAGTGCTATCCTGACTGATCAAAGACGTCTTGCCTTGTAGTCCGCTACATAATATTCTACCATAAAATATAATATTCTTTCACATTCACACAACATTATCTGGTCCCAAACTAAGAATATCTTGTACTACGGGTACTAGACAATCGATAAACATGCATATATACTTTTCTGTAAATATATTACATATTATACATAGTACCATCCAGACCTAGACAAACATCCATATTCATGCACACAAATGTTTGACTTGAGCGGGAATCAAACCCGCAAGCTTCGGCGTGGCAGTCGGATTACCTACAACTCTAAAAAAAGCGAGCAGTGTCCAACGTTAGCGATAGCAAGCAACGTGATAGGATGCGACGCAAACAAATTGCCAAAGCCTGCCGTGTCGCATTAGACAGTTTCTTAGCATCGCATCGCAACGCATCGCTCATTAGTTTATGAATACTTTTTGTCAATAGATTTTATGGCTAAAACGAACAATTAAACACGTGATTTTTTTAGCACTGTCTGTCTGGCAAGTCTTTGCAGAGCACTGTCCGGCGTCAACAGCAAAAACTACAATTTCAATATTTTAGTTGTTTACTTCTACGGCTTAAATATATCGACACATACTAAAGTTAGACATTTTATCAAAAATATTTATCGATAAATCATCACTGTTACGAACAACACTCGGTTTCCTAACTCTATGTTTTGTCTACTGTTTGCCTACCACGATGCTGCTATAAGAGTGTGCTGCTAAACCTATCGACAGCTCTTTCTATCATACTGCATGTGCCATTAGAAAGAAGACATCAATCATAGCAACCGCTGTTGTTATTTAGTGTTACTTCTATGCCTTAGGTTATATTTCTTTGCACATAATAATATAAAGTGACAGCCCTGTACAAGATTCGCTTGGATCTTGTTGTCAAGGCGAGAGCCTGATATTTTACGATGAGAATTATTTTTGCTTGCGAATTGGCAGCCCCTATCAATTTATAGGCTCCAAGGTGACATTGGAGATGTTTAGCGGAGTTGAGTACTAGAGGGAATGATGGATTGGTATTTAGTTCAATGAACACTTAAGGACCGGGTGGAAGGGATTGATGTAAGATGGTTTTAAAGCGATAGAATTATATTAATGTATGGGTTTTTGAGAGGAGGCGATTTTGAATTGTAATCATATTTTTTGTAACTAGGTACCTATTAACTAGACACCCGTCTCAGTGGCGCCCCACGTTGGGCGCCACTGAGACGGGTTCTAGAATGAAACGATGGACAAAGTTCTATACGTTTATTGCCTAGTATTGTCTCAATTCCTATGCACGAGTATGACCGACCAATAACACGACACTGGCCTTAACACTAAGGGCTGCAGTCTCCTACGCTATTCCCTCCGGTAGTGTGCAGGGTAGGCGCTGGTGCTGTGCGCGCGATGAGCTGGGGTAGGGCTAGACTCGTCGGTAGAAGTGTCGTCGAAGACGGTGCAGGTGAAGCGAAGAGAAGGCGGAAGAATAGAGTTAGTGTAGCGTAGAGTAGCGGTATAGCGTAGCTCGGAGCCTCAAGGAACCTGAAGGGAAGCAGCATTAGAAGAGCTACAACCAATAGAGTCAGGCCTCAGCTAGCAGGTAGAGAGATGGGCAGTACGCTAACGCAGTAAATGTAGTAACTTACCCACAGCTGAGACAAGTATACACGCACGGCTTAAAGACTTTGTAAAATTAATTACTCAAGACGAGACGTAGACGTAGCACGTCGTTCGGGCAGAGTGACGATAGAGTCACGTTCCGGCTTCTCTGTCGGCCCCTTTATATACTAGAGCTCTCCATCAGAGTTGGTGTCGGTGTATTACCATATAAGGCAAACTCCACGAGCACGGACGATGGCCTTATCTGATTGGCTGAGCGTATGGACGGCATTATGACGCATATTCGGTAGTTACCGGACATACGTTACACTCTATACATGGTAAGTATATCGAATAATCCTACATGGATTATTCGATATACTTACCATGTATACCATACATTATAATGTTTTAGCCAGTTAAATATACTTTCCTCATTTTTTTGCTCAAGGCTTTTGTTTTCCCAAAAGACCATATTGTACTAAATATTAAATACACAATATATTAACGTAAGAGATTTGATGAGTTAACTTCATCTGAAACAAACATACGAAGTAAATATCCCGTAAAACAATATATTACACATGTTAATGACAACAAAAACTTCAAAATTAAATATACTAATACACAATAACTATAAACAAATCACTGCAATCCTATTCAATATTTGTTTATATAATGTCAAACATGCTGTGTCCAACCAATGCTTCGCCAAATTTGAAGTGATGGTGCGATCAACGATAGAGCTGCTTACAAAGTATCACAATACTCACTTATATTTTGAAGATATTCAGTAAATATAAATATATATATTTGTATTTACAAACTCGCAAATTCGCAACAAAGATGTCACAACAAGACATTTACTGCGTATCAAATATTATTACGAAGATAGCTGCATTTTTATGATCACGAATCTAATATTGAGGAAAGAACTATCCATTCCCATCCTAATCCACATTAACCTACAAAACCGCTAACAGAAAAAAAGGAATTTGTGCACAAGGTCCTGTGTTATCCGTGTAAATAAAAATATAATTATGCCAGCTCACGTACTGAATAAAATGTAGCACTTCTTTTTCCCTGGGTATTATTTTTGCCTGTGTTTTTCACCGCAGAAGTGATCTGAGGGAACGTAGACTTTCCAATAATAATCAAGTTGGTATTCTCGTTTGGATGCTTCTAACGTGTCGTTTTGCATATCCCAAGTTTCATTCAAAGCTCACAGAATCAGTTTCACGCGTCCCACTAAGTAAATTAATTCAATGTAGGTAGAGCCAATGTAAGTAGTTATGCGAATTTTATATATTAAAAATATTAAGTCTTTAAAAACATTTCATATTCTTTTGTTTTTCGCAAATCTACACGTATTAGATTGTTGCATTACTAACTGACAGACAACGCACAGCTGGAACTACTACAAAATTGGCGTAAAATTCTGAAATTTTGCATGAATGTACGGGTATAAGGAAGCACTAAGAGAGGATTTTTGGTAATTGTCAGACTAAGAGGGTCAAACAGACCTTCTCGGGCGGCGCCGAGGGTTCAGTCTAGTGTAGAGAGATATAACTTTTGTATTCGACATGGCATAAAATGAGTTCGTATAGTATTTTATTTTCAGTTCATTGATAATATTATATAAACATTAGTTACCTTATAAATGTTGAACAAATGAAATACCGACATTTTACGATCATTTCACGATAAGAGAATTTTTGCTTCAAGGCATTACAGAAATGTCGCTATTTTGAGCATAAACTCAAGGCATTATTTAATATAAATGAATTTTTTATCTATAGGAACTGACAAAAGTACCATGTACCTATTTACATAACAGCTTTTTAATTTATGTGTAAATTTTTGAGCTGTCTGTATTGTGGATACAGTAAAATGCTGCTGGTGTTTTGAAAAATAAAATACATAGTAATTATGTTGTTTGAATGTGTTTGTTTATCATTTGACATAATTATTTTGCGGTCCCATAGATATATTAGGATACTATATAGTAGAGATCATATAACTTTCGAGAAAATTAAGACATTCAAGTTGCCCGACGATGTTTCCGAGACCCTCTGCTCAGCAGACACCGGTTTATCTTGGTATTTGCTGCTCTGATTAGAACAATATTCATCATTGTATGCATAACCTGTGCCAGTGTACTTATTTAAATATTTCCAAACAAATCTATCTAGCCAACCTAAGTCTGATACAGCAAATGCTCTCCAAATATCAGCAATACTTGCACGAATCTCGACACCAATATCTCGAGATAAAGGCTTCATACTCATGAAGACATAACCTAGTATCGCGGTTCCTGGCAAAGTGCCATTTAGGTAAAAAATGGAGGTACTTATCGGTGTTTGACGTACCTATCTAAGAAGTACACGTTAGGAATGTACGCCATTACTGTATGAGTATATATTTTTTTTTATTTCTGTCTGGGTTTAGGGCCTATTCGATACGCCAATGGCTAGGTGTAAGCTTATAGATATCTTGGAGAAACATGTTGATATATTTTGGAAGTCTCAGATAGATTTTGATTTTGCAGGTAGTAGAGCCTAGCTGATTTCAACATGAATGGGCTGGCTCGACCGGGGAAGTACTACCCACACAGAAATTTGACGTAAATTAACAGTACTTAAACTGTTGCGTTTCGATCAGTGAGTGAGAGTGCCGGAGGCCCCATCCCCTAATCCTACTCCCTCATCCCACTCCTCATCCTATCCTTTTTCCCAACCCCTAGGGACGGCAACGCACTTGTGACTCCGGTGGTGTTGCTTGTGTCCATGGGCGGCGGTAATTGCTTACCATCAGACGAACCGACTCGCGTATGCTCGTTTGCCGCCTATAACTATAAAAAAAAAAGATTTTGTTAAGAAAAATCTCATGATTTTAGTCTTTATAGGATACTAGAGGTAGCTCACACAGGACTAGGTTACCAGATCATATGGTGCAGATTTGACAGTATATTAGCTTTTCCTACTATGACCAACTTGATGATTCATAGCATATGAATCAATAAATTGATCATTGGATGTGTCGACTGATACTTAAATTTTCAGTCGCTTCAACCAATAGCTTATTTTTTCAACAGAGAAAAGTTCAGTCAACACGTTAAGAAAGCGGACATTGGAATATAGTGCTTTTACAAACTTTCTGAAAGTTTTACCGTTTTACATACACTCACGCCGCAGTTTAGTTTTTTTATATTCGTGATAGTGGATAGACTAGAGAGTTAACACGTTAATCTAAGGTTTAAAAAGGCCGTATAGTTGCTTATTATATTTAAAGGTTTTAAGTCTTTATAAATTAATGACTGAATTTTGTAAGCAGAGGCTGGTATAGAAGTTGTAATATAAACGTAGAATAGGCATTATTTTCTTAATTATTTATATAGGAAACTACTTTGGCTGCACGGTAGGCGTAGAAATTTCGAAGGAAACCTTCCTGCTAAACATTAGACCTAGTAGTGTGGGTTTGATTCCCATACGGGTCAACACGTTTTGTCGATTCGAAAGCTGGGTCTTGATCTGTGTCCGTTAGTTTGAGTGTTTGCAAGGTTCCGACACATAATTGATTGCGGGCATTGAGAATTTTAGACAATCTAAAATTCTATATCATAAAGTAATAAACAAACTTGTCATAAAAAAGCAACAGACATTCTCTGACTGAAAATCCATGAACCACAAAACTAAAGTAATAAACTAAATATAAAAATAAACTTATAAGTAACCAACACAGCAAACAAAATAAAATTCTCTATTTTAAACTTCACCAAAATATTCTTCAATATCTGTTGCTTTTCAGTAATAAAGTCAACAAGATACTGTCTCACACAGCTTTATTTTTCCCCAAAAAGCTCCAAAATTGGTTTCATGAAGACGAAATCCGCTTGCAAAGAGCTTGGCGTTTTGCCACTGAGGTAAAAAATGAGTTTCATCATCATCAGCCTTTAACAGTCTACTGCTGGACTAGGCCTCTCCTTTGAAAGGAGGAATTGGCCTACTATACCACGCTGGCCAAACGGGTTGGTATAGGGTTTGTATCAAGTTTTCCTTCTCTTACAGTGTTGTTCTCTGCATAATATGCTCCCTCTGTCGGCTCTTACGACACCCATGGGATGATATGGGGTGGTGACATTCCGTATTCTTAATCCGTCACCACACGGACCATCAATCCAATCATATTGACTGGAAGTTTATTCCGCCAGCATCACCACATTTCGGTGGATGTTGGGAAGGCATGGTCAAAGTAATTAAAACGCATCTGTTCAAAGTTATAGGTCAACAGATCCTCTCTTACAAAGAGCTTTTAACTGTCCTTGCGCAAGTCGAAGCGCTGATCAACTCGCGTCCGCTCACGGCATTGAGTAGTGACCCTGCAGAACCATCCGCGTTAAGCCCTGCACATTTTCTGAACACAGTGCCATTATCGTCATTTCCGGCTCCTGAAGCAGACTCTTCAAGCTTGCTCCAGAGACATACTCTGCTGGATAAACTCGTGCAGTCATTCTGGCGGCGCTGGCGTGCGAAATATCTCCACCAGCTTCAGGCTAGATCCAAGTGAAATAGTCCTGCATCCCCTATACAGGAGGGTACGTTGGTTGTCATAATACATGATAATGCTCCGCCGCTTTCATGGCCGTTAGCCATCGTAGAGAAACTGCATACTTCCAAAGACGCAGACGGTACAACCCGCGTTGTTACCGTGAAAACCGCGAAGGGGAGCTACGTGCACCCTGTTGTACGTCTCTGTCCGCTTCCAACTCAGTGAGATCTAGCCTGAAGTTGAATCTACTTCTTAGTCTGTTTAAGTATTTAGTTTGTAGTTTTGGTCATAATTGTTTCGCTAAAGTTATTGATGGGTTATGCGGTAGTACATCCAACATAGCTAAGTTAATTTTTTTTTAAAGGCAATCCTTTAGGGCCGGGGGATATGGTAGCGCCATCTACCTTTCTATTGATAATTAATTACATCAACGTCAATCGTTCCTCGTTTGCTTGTCCAATACGAGCGATCCTTTTTATTCCTTCCCTTTCTCCCAAAAGGCACGCCTATCGCTGATTCGTCGCCGAGTTCAACGACGCGCGAGACAGTCAAGAATCAACGGTCCCGCTGACCGGCTATGTCCCGATACATCTCCGCGCCGCGACGAATACATGCAGCACCGCAATATTTTACCGCTTCTGTAATATAAACGGGAACAAAACCGCCCGCGGGTGAAGTGGAGTGATTTGTGTAGCTCTGGGTTGGATCCAGACGGAGTGATCAGCTTACAGCCCGATTCTGCAAGAAGCCGACGATAGCCATCTTGTCAAGCCGAGAGAACGGAGATAGGTGTGCTGCAAATCCCATTCCTCCCAGTATCTACAACTCCCACTCCCTTTTCCTATTCTAGGCGATCAGAACCCATCCCTATACAGTCCACAATATTAATATTTTCCCAAATCGCCTAGCACATACGGTCTCGGTGCAACGCCGAACCATTTTTTTGGTTAAAAAATGGTTCGGCTTTGCTAAAAATGAGTTTACCAATGAGAATTCAGTGCACATTATTATGTGTTTCAATAAAGTAATATCGCGTTTTATTTTCGGGTGAATATGGAAAATGGTCGATCTCATATTGATGTATAATTATTGAGTGAGGCAGAAATATTCTGCTCCACGTTTAAAAGTTGACACAAGATTGCGTTAAATTTGTATATAATACCATTGTTACAAGCTTTTTATTTACGTTCACCTGTCCCAATTTATGCAATGAAATTTTGTAGACACTCTGCCCGGTATTCCATTGAGCTGAAATTTTGCATAGGTACATGCAATATTATGATCGAGCTTATTTGATGATGAAGTAAGGAGGTGGCCATAGGAACTTCGAAATTAAACGACACAACAGCATTGAATTTATGCTCGTTTGATTCATATTGACTAGCACTTTGATTTTATATGTTTAGCTATAACTTCATATATTTTTTTAAGCAACCATTTCCAAAATTAAAAGTATTACGTGTATACCCCGTTACCACTCGCTCTCACTCTATTAGAGCAAGTACGTGCTATTCTTCAACTATAACATACCGCCATAAGTGCATGTAAACCTACCATTCTCTATAAGGAACTATATAAACAAAGCATATATCTGACGGTAACATAAAAAAATAACAAGCATGAAGTAGGTACGTAATTTAGTTCCCCGGTGACTAAAATATAAACAGCCGTACAATACTGTTACAACAAAGCGTACTCATAGGGATGTCCCATAACTTGCCTTATAAAAACCCTTTAAAATGAAGATAAAGTTATAGCATTTTTTACGATATGCCGTGACTTAATGCGGTACCCGTTAAATGTTAGATAATCCGATATAAACCCGGAATTGGGCTGTATATTTTTGGATTTCTATTTCTTAATATGATAATTCTATAAGCTTTTTATGGGATATACTATACAGTTGGTATCTTTGTTAGTAATTGATAAAGGCTGTATTTTAATATTACTCTGTCGATAGTATAGGGATCTTGTTACGGCAACGATGTTGATAAGGACCCGCTAAGGTTATTCATGGGTTTTCAATATACCTTTAAATACAGAGTTAAATTTTGAATGGGATACTAACGGGTTTGTACTTTACATGACGATATCAAATCTTGCTCATAGGGAACATTAATTTGCGAATAAAAATTATAATAATGAAATCCGAAATGCACGATAATTCGTTTTTCGTTTCGTGTGAGAGTGTGGTCTACTCCGGTGTCGAAGTTTTCAGAACATCCGAAGGCCTCCGATATTGCCTTACGATCTTTGGCCTCAGACAAGAACTGGGATCGACAGTACATGACCACCTAAGCACGGTAGTGGTCTGTTGTAAATGCTGCACGCGGTCATCCGCCTAAGTAGTGACCTGTGCGAGCGTTGCTTAACTTTGCCGTCCTATTACGAATGTCAAGCAAAGTCATGTTTTGGGCGTTATGGTTTGATTACACCTAACGAGTACAGTGGCGAGTCAGTGTCCTCGGCCGAGTACTCGGTTGGTATAAACACTTTAACGAGTGCTCGGCCGAGTGCTCGGCCGAGCAAAGAGGCGAGAGAGTCACTAGAATCCCAATCTGTTTACTAGGCCGAGTACCCACCTCCCCGCATCATTTGTCTACCCCCGCAGCGACTCGGTATACCGCTCGGCACGTATGAACACGCTCTCGATTGTCACTCGGCCACTCGCCACTCGTTCGTTCGTTATGTTTGTTTATGTTTTTGTTTTCAAATTATCCTAATCTCAATTAAAATGTCCGTTAATAACAAATGGAGCATGCAAACAACAATAAAACTCATTCAGTGTTACAAAATACATGAATGTTTGTGGAATTTTTCTACAGTCGTTCTCAAAAGTGCCTTGAATTCTTTGGGATCTTCTGACTGAAAAAGGCAATTTGTTGCTCCAAGGGCATTTCGCTTTAACATCTATGTTCTAGCCCAAATTCTTCAGTCTTCATCTTCTAATAAATCCCACAATTCGTTTATTATAATGTCTGGTAACAGCTGATTAAAAACTTTTTTAAATTCTTTTTTTTTGCGATCCATTGCAGACGTAATCGTGATCAAAACTAAACTGTCTCGCCACTATAGTAAATACGTGTGAACACCCACTCGGTTCAGCGACTCTCTCGGCCGAGAGCGCATTTACTGACTCGCCACTGTACTCGTTAGGTGTAATCAACCCATTACAGCTTACAGTTTATGGTGTTCACTGTTCATACAGACAGGCAGAGCTGCAGGAGAATTTATTTTTTAATATTTTCTTTTTTTTATAGAATCACGCCTGTATCTCCGAAGGGGTAGGCAGAGGCGTAATAGGTATTATACCCACATTTCGCCATGAATTTTTTGGTTCCACGAAATAGGGGGCAAGCCTATTGCCGTTACCGAGCACATCACCATACTCCGTGCTGCTACTGAGAATTCGGAAAACCCTTTGGCCCGACCTGGGAATCGAACCCGGGACCTCCGATTAGCAGTCGCATACACTATCCACTGGACCACGGAGGCAGTCATCATCACTTTATTATAATATGCATAGAATTGTAGATAAATAGATTACTGTCACATTCAAAACAGTATTATTCACGAAACGTTTCAGGTGTATACAAATTTTAGCAGATTATCTTACTAATAGGCACAACAATAGACGATTCAAAGCTTCTCTATTCAGAGGATATCTTAGGCACAATGTATACATTACTGTTTAACAACGGCAGAGCTCTTAGCTTTAATTATGTAAACAGCATTGTATATTGTGTGTAAGAAAAGTGTGGTTATGAAAAGGATATTTATTTAAATCTAGATCAGAATATAGCGCTTATGATCTTAAGTTGATTAACCACTAGTCTTCATACACACAATTGATCTGTCATCATTGTTTGACAAAAATATAAAAATTATTTTTAGTAAGGATCTAAGAAGAGAAAAATTAAAAAAAGAAACTGTAGGAAAGCTACAAGCGTTTATTAATTTTCACTCGGCTTATATTGTTCACAATACTGAGGACTCTATATTCGCCGCGTTCAGTGAGAATAAAAACATATTTAAAAATTTATATATTTAAAATTAAATATGTCTACCTTAACTTGGAGATAGTTTAGATTAGATTATACTTTATTGCACACCAAAAGAAATGTTTACAATACATTAGCCTTAAAAACTACGAGTAATGTATAATCGGCGGCCTTATCACTAAGTGCGATCTCTTCCAGGCAACCTTTGGATGGACAGGAATGATGTTAGCAGTTTTATGAGACGATGGTGTTGTTAAAGAATGGATACACAATAATAAAGACTTATATAAAATACATACATACATTTACATAATACATACAAATACTTACACATACATAGAATAGATATATAGATTCATACATTTGGACAATATACATATAAATATAAAAAACATGAATAAATAAATTGAAATAACTAGAACTCGCGTAGAAAGGAAACTATGTTATTACATTACGAATTTAAGTAGTGTTTTTTTAGAGAATCTTTAAAAATATTCAATGATGTTGCTCTTCGGATTTGTAATAGCAAAGCATTCCACAGACGCACTGCCTGAGCAGTAAGGGATTTATCAAAATAATTTGTGGAATGTTTTGGCATCTCCAGTGTCAGATCCTCAGACGACCTCAAAGACCTTATATGTGTGTCATGAAGGAACTTCAAACGTTTTTTGAGATATGAGGGAGTACAAGACTTAAATAGAACATTATATAATAATGTGAGAATGCGAGTATTCCTGCGGAGATGAATTGGGAGTCACTTGAGTTTGTTGCAAAAATCTGAAACGTGATCATATTTGCGCAGACCAAATATAAATCTTATGCAAAAGTTTTGGAGACGCTCAAGTTTATCCAGCTGCTCCTCTGTGGGGTCAAGATAGCTGACATCAGCATAGTCAATTATGGGGAGAAGCAAAGATTGAGCGAGCGCAATTTTAGTGGCAGTTGGAAGAAAGTTGCGTAACTTACGCAACGAACCTGCCGATGCAAAAGGCTTGCGACTTGTTTCTTGCACTTGAGATTTCCAGGACATGTTTACATCCATAGTGATCCCTAGATTTTCCACAGTTTTACTGAAAGGCACAAATTGGCCATAAAACTGATTTGTGGCAGATCGGACCAACTGATTTTTGACACCAGTTTAGGGCTGCCTATAATTATTAACTGAGTTTTGGCGGCATTTATTATAAGTCCGTATTTCTTGGTCCACTCGCAGATTCTGGTCAGGTCTGCGTTAATAGTAGTACAAGCTTCTGCCAGCTTATTCAACGGAGCTTGCGTATATATCTGTAAATCGTCTGCGTAAAGGTGGTAGGATGAAAGTAATTGGTTTGGGATGGTATTTATAAATATTGCGAAGAGTAGAGGAGAAAGCACGCCACCCTGTGGCACACCGGCATTAGTATTAGACCAAGTGGAATAAGAGTCCTCATGCGTTCATGCGTGAACGTTGCCGGCGACTGAACAAGTAACTATGAAACCAGTCAATTGCCGATGGAGATACGTTAAGAGAGCGTAGAATGCCAAGTATGATGTGAAAATCAACGGTGTTGAAAGCGTTACCAAAATCAAGTAAAGACAACACCGTTAGATTTCCACTGTCCATGCCAAGCCTAATGTCGTCAGTTACATGAACCAGTTCAGTGGTAGTACTGTGGCCAGGGCGGAAACCGGACTGATATGTATTTAGGAGAGAATTTTCATGTAGGAAGGAACTGAGTTGAGCGTGAACTAAGCGTTCCAGGACTTTTGACAAGAAAGGAAGTAAGGATATGGGTCGATAATCTGAGAAGGAACAGGGCTTGGGTTTCTTGGGCAAAAGAATTATAGTTGCAACTTTCCCATCGGGTGGAAAGATGCCACGGCTAATGGAATGGTTAAAGATATGACATAAGACGGGAAGGATTTCATCGAGGATGGGAAGGATCATATTGCGGTTAATACTATCACTGCCGACTGCGTTAGACGTAACAGTCAGAACGTTGTTCTTAACATCACATGCGGTAAATTGCGAGAAATTAAAGGGAGAATAATGCGGAGTTGGTAAGGATGAAAGATGTTGTAAGGTGGCACTTTTCATATTTCCATCAAATTTGGACGAAGTATTGAAATGTAAATTAAGAGAATCAAGGTTAACATAGTTTGGAATCGATTGATGCCGTGTCTTACCAACTCCCAGACTTTTAAGAAATTGCCAGACTTTTGCTGGATCACTGTTTTCCACGGATTTATGAATATATTGGCGTTGGGCGTTCCTACACACCTTGTTGCAGAGATTTCTGATTGCTATGTACTTCTCATGGTTTCAGGTAGTAGGTCTGTACTTCAGTTTAGCCTTGGCAGCAGATTTTTTGGCCATGATTTTCCTAATGTCATCTGTTAACCAAGGTGCCAGTAAGTGCTTCAGTTTAATAGTACGAATTGGCGCATGCACATCATACAACTTGATAAGATTTGACGTGAGTTCCTGAACTTTGCTATCGATACACTCGGAGCTAAACAGAGGGAGCCAATCTATATTAGAGACATCGATGCGCAGTTTGTCAAGATCCATGCCACTAAAATTGCGCTGCAAGACTATCTTGGGCTTCATTTTGTGTGTGCGTATTTTATATGAAACAAAGATAAGGTCATGATAGGAGAACCCATCCGCAGTACATTGACCATGGTTATGAACCAGATTGGAAGAAGATACCAGAATAAGGTCGAGAAGAGAAGGGGTGCAATTCGGGAAGTGATGAGTTGCGTTTAAGTCTAGAATTGACAAATTGCAAGATTCAATAATATTCCGAAATAAAGATGCACGGGAGTCTTGTTTGAGGAGACAGGTGTTAAAGTCATGCATTATAATAGTGTGGCTATATGCAGGAGTTAAATTTTCTTTTTGCTCAAAAGATGGAAAATAGTTTACGCGACTTGAAGGAGAGTGGAATACGCCTAGCAATACTTTTATGTGGTGAAGTTCTACTTCTAAAAATAGATGCTCTCCAGCATTCAGCAGTGGTGGCTGTGGAGACATACTGACTATGTTATAAGGAATATGGTGTCGTAAATATATGGCAACACCGTTTCCACTGCCGAATGCGCGGTCATTCCTAATTAACCGGAAACCTGGTAGTGAATAAGACGTGGAAGATAGACATGGTTTCAGCCATGACTCGGACACAAGGACGGCATGCATGTGTTGTGAATCTAAATTAGCCAGCATATCTGGGAAATGAGCTGGAATACTCTGCGCATTAATATGGACTACATTTAAATTCTTGGATACGTCTGAGGACTGCAACCGAAGAATGTCTCCTAGAGAGGGGACACTTATAAAACTATAATTTAGACTTGTAGCAGAAAGAAAGGTATCATCGCTATTTGAGACATCGTATCTGACATTTAATAAATATCTGAATATAAATATATAGAAAATAAATAAAATAAGTGTGTAAATAAATATATTGTCTTTTTAAATAAAATAAAAAAAAATATAAAAAAATAAATTAAAACTAACAAAAAATATTAAATAATAAATATCACAAAAAAGGAACAAAAAAAATGTATTTTGAAGTCTAAAATACACATGTTCATATCCATGTATTGCGTAACGGAACGTTACTCTTTACTGACAGAAGTGACAAGTGACAGATTGTGATTGTTACTGTGACAGGTTCGTGAATGTCAACTATGTCAAGTTGCCAATTATAACATTTTTAACTTCACGGTATGTACCTACATGAAAATGATTTAATAAAGTTAAAAGTAAATGTTTTGAAAGTGAAGGTGTATAAATGAGACTGAGTACATACGATACAGTAACAATGGAACAAGCTTACTTCTTCGATGCTGCAATTTTTTGGCCTTTGTTGTCGTTGGCTTCGCGACGGGTTTCTCCGAATCAGTGAGCTTGATCTTACATAGGTCACTAACGGAGGTGATGCGATAGCGTTTACCATCAGGGCCCAAGATGTGAACGTATCCCTCTCGCGTCCAGCACTTCGCGACTCCAGAGATGTATTAGGCATGGCAAGGTCGCCATGAGATGTATTGCGAGGGTTAAATAAAAGACTTTCGTTTACTTTAGCGAATAGAATTATATTAAAGGAAAATTACAATAAAATGGTTCCTACAAGTAAAATGCTGACGCATTACAAATACGAGACTTATGATTCTTAAGGAGCGTACTTACTAGCTAAATAATGTAAGGGAGCATACACACACTTCACTCCAAACTTAGCTCGTGCGGCTGCGCGAGCTATGGCTATAAAATGAGTCGCCAGGTGGCGCTGCTATGTAAACATTGCTTATGATTGTGCTCGTATTAAATTTACTTAATAAATTGTTCGGACTGATAATAATATCATCCAAAGTGCATAAAAGTGACAATCAACAAATAAACTAATTGTGGTAGTGTTAGTGACGCTTACAAGTGACTTTTTACAAACTTTTGTGAAACCCCGGCACTCCAATAAACAGTGACATTAAATACCGTGATAAAGTAAAGTAACTAATACAATTTAACATTTCTAGTGCTACAGTACTATACGCAAGTGAATGACTTAACATTTCTCGTGAATTAACAATATTTCAATCTTCAAATCATTACAAGATTCGTTTTTTATTTGAATCACCGCCAAGTACAATGTTATTATAGTGTTTATGAATATTACGAAGAAGGTGGCACCATCTAACAATAAATATTGAACTAAAGAATGACACTGTTCTACCGACCGACAGTGATCGTAGTGTTGCCATAATAAACACGGTGTTGACAGGACGCAAACGCTTTTAACTATAATAACTATAATACAGTACAGTGCCATCTACCTTAACATAATTGAACTACTCATCACCTACGTCACTAGATACTACTGGTTATTAAATTCAGCTATTACTGCAGATGTCGTCGTGGCGGACCAAATAAAGTAGTCGGATAGAGCACATCAAGTAACGGTTCGAACCTCTCTCAAAGAGTTTCACTTTTTGAGCGTTAATTTAATATAATACAGTAATTTATTAAATATGGATGGCTTTGAAAATATTACTCAGAGGAAAAAACAGATACGACAAAATCTTGATTTCGACGACAGTGAATTTGATTTGAATTTATCGTTCCAAAGTCAGCCAAGTACCAAAGAAGAATTCATCGAACTTAAAGATAAATTGAACAAATTGTGTATTGAACTAGAAATTGCACACACCGAGGTTGACAATTTAAATAGTGAGAATGCAGAACTGAAGAAAGAGATACATAGTTATCAACAGAAAATGAAACTTTTTAAATCTGTTGGTTTAACAGGAGTACAGGCAGGCAATCCCTCGCCTATAAAATTTTATTCGCCGCAGTACAGGCGGCATATAATGAACTCAAACAGGAAGATAGGTGTCCCAAGGACTCTGTCAGGAGAATTGATAAAGAGTTCAATAAATGATCAGGATCCCATTGACTATCGTCAATCAATAGCCAAAACAACGAAACATAGTGTTCCCCCAGTGGCAAAGCTCCAACAATCAACTCCAAGGAAATATGTCAACGTCGACTTAGCCACGATTGTTGTCAACGATTCTGACAAAAATTTACAATGTTCACCTCCAATTCCTGATAGTAATACTAAGGGCCACGAAACCCCGTTAGGGAGTATATTAAGCAGCAGAAAAGGAAATAATTGTAAGTCTAAAGTTATGATTTTTGCAGACGAGAACGGATACAATATGAGACACTTGTTACAAAGGCAACTAGGGGATAATTTTCTGGTAACGGCCTCCCTCAAACCTAACGCCCCAACACCACATATACTGAGTAGTTGCATAAAAACTTGTCAAAGCTTAACGGAAGATGACTATGTTATAATTCTGACGGGGTCGCACGATGATAACCCAATGAAGCTACAATCATTTCTATATTACACGCTTAGCCAAATCACCCACGCAAATGTTATATTAAGCGAAGTTCGCTATAATAAAAACTTAAATGTAAACAAACTGAATGATTTACTGAAACATATATGCTGTAGTTGGAAAAATGTGCATTTCTTAAAAAACTTGGAAAGCTTTGGTAAATTATATGTAAGTAGACTTTTGCACAGGGAAATTTTACGACTAAAATACAAAAATAGTTTTTGGAAGTATAATATGTACCAACTGAATCATATTAACGAGCGAAGTACTGGTATATTGAAGCATTTCCGTAATGTGTCTATTCAAACAGACCCCACTCCAGTAAGTCATAAACAAATATACGTGGATGCGGTAACACAAACAGATCATGATGTTCCTCCTTCTGATAGTCGTTTTTTTCGTATATAAACATCATGTCGTGCCTCATAATTCACTCGTTAATATGGTCTGTGACAACAACAAGAACAATAAGAATATTTTATTGCATAAAAATTACACCCCTCAGCATAGGTCCAAACAGCAAATGCGTAAAAAGAAAATTACGTTGTATTATCAGAATGTCAGAGGTCTTAAATCTAAAACTAAATGTTTTTATGATAATATATGCTCGTTTTCAAGTGACATCATCACTTTGACGGAGACCTTTCTTAATAGTTCCGTAAATGATGCGGAACTATTTCCGTCAAACTATGTCGTATTACGCAAAGACCGTGCAGGTGATACTGGTTGGGGTGGAGTTCTGTTGGCTGTGAGGGATTGTTATAATGTCAAAAGAATAACAAATATAGATAGGTCTTACTGACGATAAAGAATTGTTGTTTGCTGTGGTTAGGTTGAAAAACATAAAATTCTTATTGTCTGTTGCTTATTTACCACCGAGCTATAGCGCCAAACAATACCTGGAGAGTTTAAAGTGTATAGAAAATGCCATTAATACATACTCTGAACTGCGATTTATTATTGTTGGTGATTTTAATTTGAACTCTTGTAACAAATCGACTAGGACTTACTTTGATTGTTTTTTGGATTTCTGTAAACTTAAGCAATGTAATAGTGTATGTAACAAGTATGGCAGCATTTTGGATCTAATTCTAACTAATCTTGACACTTCTGATATAAATGTGACATCGGATGTTGAGCCTCTAGTGCCAATGGACCCCTATCATCCCCCACTCGATGTTGTGTTGACCCTACCTAATAACGCAGTAGCTAACAGTTCAACTAATCCCAATCAAACATCAAACTATTCCACCGAGTGGAATTTTCGTAAAGCGGATTTCCATGCCTTATATGTAGCCATTGCTGAAATAGATTGGTCAGACTTATTGAATGTACAGGATGTTGACTTAGCTGAAGATATTCTATATAACAAGTTGAGCAATGCCATAAATAATCACGTACCTTTAAAAAAGATACACCATAAAAGTAAATATAAATATCCAACATGGTTTAACGCAGAAATAATACACTACATTAAATTGAAATATTACAATTTAAAAATGTTTAGAAAACAAGGACTGTTATTTAACAAAGAGTTGTTTAGATACTACAGAACCAAAGTTAAAGAGCTCATTCGTTTAGCACACCATAAGTACATAAAAATCATAGAAAGTAACATCAGTCGTGACCCGTCAGCATTTTGGCAATACGTAAAGGATAAACGTAGTACTAGGCAGCAGAATAAAGATTTTATGTACCTGGATAAGTTAGTGGAGGGGCAAGAAGCTGTTGATGCGTTTGCAGATTACTTCAGTTCAGTTTTCCATAAGAATAAACCTGTTTTAAATCCAATGGCAACTGAGAGCCTAATAAGCAATCTACCTCAGATAAACATTACGCATATCACTGAATACGAATTGAAAAAAGCAGTATCACGTCTAAAGTCAACAGCAGCGTATGGCCCTGATAATATACCACCATACTTAGTTAAAGATTGCCTATCTGTTCTAGAGAAACCACTTCTTTACCTCTATAATCTGTCCCTTCGGCAAGGAGTTTATCCCAGTAGATGGAAGGTCTCAAGAGTAACGCCAGTACCCAAAATCAGTTCATCTAATGACGTAACCAATTTTAGACCCATAGCAGTCTTATCAGTATTTGCAAAGGTATATGAATCTTTTCTTAACAACTGCTTAATTCGAGAAATTAATAACCGTCTTAATAACGCTCAGCATGGATTTCGACCTGAACGCTCAACTTTGACTAATCACATAAGATTTGCTGATTATATAAGTTCTAATTTAACTAAGGAAGGCCAGATACATGCAGCCTACTTCGACTTTAGCAAGGCGTTTGATCTTGTTGACAATGATATCCTCCTTAACAAATTTTCGGCTATTGGTTTCTCTCCTCTCCTTTTAAAATTGATGGCTAATTATCTCAGAGACCGAAAGCAGTACGTTAAGGTTGGAGGCTACAAGTCTCAGGAATATTACACCCGTTCCGGCGTTAGTCAAGGTAGTACCCTCGGGCCTACTCAATTTCTCATCATGATTAATGATCTACCTAGTGTTCTTCATAAGGCTGAGTGTCTAATGTTCGCCGACGACCTAAAGTTATTTCTTTCTATATCTCAACCCGAGGATTGTGTACTGTTGCAACGTGACATAGATGCTGTGTATGAGTGGAGTGAAAGAAATAAACTGTCCTTTAATATCTCTAAGTGTAAAACCATAACCTTTACTAGGGCTCGAACTGTTACTGATGTAACTTATAAACTTGGAGGAACCCCTCTTGAACGGGTGACCACAATAAAAGATCTTGGACTAATATTTGATAGCGTTATGAACTTTCATGAACACATCATACACGTATGCAGGAGTGCCAATAAATCATTAGGATTTATAATACGAACCGCAAATGAATTTGGTAATGTCGCAATCATTAAAATGTTGTATAACGCATACGTCCGAAGTAAGCTTGAATATAATGCTGTCATATGGAATCCGCGCGAAAAGCTCTATACTCTGATGGTAGAAAAGGTCCAGCGCAAATTTGCACGGTTTGTGTACAAGAGGACTTATGGATACTATCCATTTTTGTACCCTTCCATGTTCGTATCAGGTATGGTTGGCATTGATACCTTGCAGCTAAGACGCGACTATATGCATATCTTGCACTATTGTCTGTTACTGAGGAATAAAGTTGACAATCCCTCCGTACGGGAGCACTTAAACTTCTACGTGCCTGACCGATACATGCGAGGTGCCGGTAGGAGACAACATCAACTGCTTGCTTGTCCACCGTCATGGCCTCTAAACGTTACTAATAGTCCTACTGCTAGAGCAATCGAATTAATTAATAAGTTTTTACAAGTTGATTCTAATGCTGACATATTTTATAACAATATAGGTATAATAAGTAATTCAATTTTTCTTTTTTTAAACTTGACATTTAAATAAAATTTATTACGTATAGCTTCTAATTTAATAAGTTGTAAAATTTTATTGTTCTACTTTAAATTAATTTTATAATGTATAATATTATTGTTCTTGAATTGTATAGCTTCACCTAACATATAAGCGATTTGGTGGATAACTGTAAGCTTATATTGTTCTATATAAATAAATAAATAAATAAATAAAAGCCTCGTGTCGAGGACGTGTGAGAAACTCCGACAGAGTGATACCCGTATCCTTGAGCTTCGTCTTTGCAAACCAAACGCTGTCCCGCACCGCTGCAAAAGCAAATTTCACAAGAATGGGCCTCGGCTTGTCGCTGGTAGTCCGGCGTCCCATCCTGTGGCAGCGTCTGATATCCTCAACCACGAAAGTGCCGATTTTGAAACGCTGCTTGACAATATTCGCGACCTGCTGAGATGTCTCCTCACCGTGAAGCAGCAACATCTTACGGCGGCTGCGCATTTCCATCGTGTCAATCTCTCGGCCAACGACGTCAAGCTGCTGTGAGAAGGATTTCAAGGTCTTCATTAAAAAGGTCTTGAACGCAGCAAATTCATCAGCCAGACTCCGAGTGCTTTGAGGCGACTTCTTCTGTAGCTCAGCTTCAAAAGTTGCCATCCGCTCCTCAAAATAATGTATCCATTGTGTGTGTTTATGTGAAAACTTGTTTAACTAGATTTTAAGGATAACGCTAAACCAGCAGGTAAGTAGTATAAGGTTTAACTTTTATGCATTAAAATATATTTATTGTGAAAATTAATTGTTTTTTTTAAATTTACTTGAAGAGCAATTTTAAAAGTTACCGGTAATCTCAACTACTCCCACCTTATTAGAGATAATTCATAGAGATAATTCATATCCAACATAAAAGCCTATAATTTACTTAAGCTCATAAAATAGTATAGTGAAATAGAAGAAGATATTATACGCCAGACTAAAAGTAGGTACATATTTCTAGCATAACGTAATAGGTTGTTTTGTAGCCGTGTTTAGCCGTAATACAACCAATTTTTTTTTAATTCTACATGCTTAGATAATATTTTTTGCAATTGTTTGTACTTAAGTAAAGCTGTTGTGAGTGACTTGACATCGGATCACTGTGGACAAAAGGTTTTAATGCCAACTAATACAACCCCAACAGTACAAAAAGTCACATGTAGGCCAATGACCTCTGCTCGCCTTAATCTCTTTAATTCAAATCGTTCAAATTCGGGAACACTCATCATGTTTGCAGAGTTTGTATAAGTATTTTTTATGATTTTTTAATCTAGTATATCAGTTTTTATCCCTGATCAAATCATTGTTTACTTGTCACCTTTACAAAATTCTTTAACCTATTGGTTGCTGATACATCTATACTACTGTCGCTATAGTCAACTATAGTGTTCTGTTGTTGTACTATTCACATTTTTTTTTTCATATCCATTTATTTCTAATCGGAGTCGCAAAGTGTTTTGGCTGTGTCAACAATCACGGTACCACAAATTGTAAGATTAAGATTCTGATTTAAAAAAAGAGTGGCATGCGTTTCTTCCAGGCTCTTCTCATAGGCCTACCATCCCGAACCTGGTTGTAAAAAAAAATGACGTTCATAAGTGTTGCTTTTGTAACCTATATGAATAAATGAATTTTATTCATATAGGCCCAAACCAGATCAGCCATGATGGTCTAAATTCAGCCTTGTTTCTATAGTGAATCAAAAATCATGCAAAATCATGTGGATTTTTCAGGTTGGATATTTTTATGATTTGTTGAACTGGGTTTAAATTATCAGTAGCAGCACGGAGTCTGGCGATGTGCCCGGTAACGGCAATAGGCTCGCCCCCTATTACGTGGGACCTAAAAATTCGTGGCGAAATATGGGTGTAATATTACACCTCTGCCTTCCCCTTCTGGGATACAGGCATGAGTCTATAAATAAATAAAAATAAATAAAATTATTTATCCCTGATCGTATCATTGTTCACTTGTCACCTTCACAAAATTCTTTATCCTATTGGTTGCTGATACATCTATAGGTACTACTGAGCTGCTGACTGTTTTATTATTGTAGTATTCGCATGTTTTGTTTAATTTATTTTTCTTTCATTTATAAGTGACGCGGCAAAACACTTTGTTTTGCCTGTGTCAGCAATCATGGTACCACAAATTGTAAAATTAAGATTCTGTTTTCAAAAGAGTGGCATGAGTTTCTTCCAGGCTCTTCTCAGAGCTCTACCATCCGGACCTGGTTGAAAAAAAAAAGGATTGACGTTCATAAGCCTTGCTTTTGTAACCTATATAAATAAATGAGTTTGAATCTGAATTACTTAGCACTCAAATTCATTTGACTACATAAAACACCATGTTACGGCTACACGTGGAACTCTTCGACGCACGTGTCGTGGCACGTAGGACACTTCAGTCTATCAGTGTTAAAATAAAGGAATTTTGACTCTAGGCTTTTAAATAAGGTCAAAAATCTCTGAGTTGAAACTTTCGCGAATTTAACACTATAACTACACCTTTTACGCGTAGGTACTACGAACTTTAAAAAACCAGTACTGTTTTTACAAAATAAAATTGGTGTTACCTGTCATCAAATCTATTAATATAAAAATCTCGTGCCTCGTGTCCGAAACAACTCGACCATGTTTATGATTTTTTATATATATTTGGTAGAAATGAGAGTAGGTTGTCAATTATGTTTAATAGCGCTAGGTGAGGTGTTCCTATAGAGACATTTATTCTATTTTAGATGATTTTCTTTTGTTTTTGATTTGGCTACAAACACTATTTATTAATGACCTTAAAAATATTTTTAATAAACCAGAAAGACTATCGCCTGTTCTTTAAGTACCATAAAAAAATATTTTCTTTCTATTTAAACCATTCAAAGCTGGTAGAACCGACTTGTTTTAAAACGCACAGCGTCGCTCAAACTCATGCGTTGCTCAAACACAGAGGTGTTCGAGCGACGTTCGAGACTTACCGTCTATGATATAGGCATTACGCATCAGCTTAATTAATAATCACCAACAGTTGCTCATGGTGGTCAGTTGTCGCTACCAAATCGTCAAATGTGACAAGAGAACAAAGATTAAAATAGTGTGTGGCATTAGTTGTGCCGAATCTATGAGCAAATTTAAAACATTCTGTCCTATATGCTCTTATCTACGGATAAAATATAGGCACAAGTATTTAAACAATATATTTAAAGCTTTCCTAAAATTTGCATAATTTAAGAAACTGGTCTTCATCTCGTTATTATTTGCACGAATGTCTGTCGACCCATTTCCTAACCTGAGACGTGATCATGCCTCATTAGGTCTAAAAATATTTTATATTAACTTTTAACACATGGTGTGTCACTTCTCACGTATTCTAAACCAAAACAGCGAAGTTTTATCAACCCTTTGATGAACCATCAACTGTGACGCATATCTATACATACCTACCGGCAATCACAACTCCCAAAGACGACTGCAGTAAAAAAAGCGCTCGGCAAAGTACATATCTGCATATTTGGCATGACATTCCTCGCTACTTACGCAACGTGAAACGAAGTCATAAGCCCATTCCTTCGTACAGTAAGGTAGTACTTACATCATGTACCTCCGCATCTTGCCTGAATAAATTCCACCGTCTATATGTTTTTATTGGCCACGGAATAAGTACTGTAATAATATCAGATTTTATCGTTGTCGAAAAAAATTACGAAGTTCCAACGATTTCTTATGCTCAACAGATATTATCTGATACTAGTGAGGTGAAATGTTGGGATAAGAGTTTTGATGTGACTTTTAATGTTATTTTGATCATCTCTTGTAGCATCTTGGGGTTTCGCTTTGATCTGTACGGGGTTGTTGATGTGGTTTGTTTAATGTGAAAACGTATGTTTGGGTGTTATTGGAGACTTTATGTTGTGTTGGTGGTTAGGATTGTTTTGGTATTACGTATTATATACGATGAACATGTACTACAAAATTGTAACTTTTGTCAAATAAATGACTATCACTTGATAGTTTCTTACTAATTTGGAGCCACTATTACCGAATAGGCCATTATTTATTTAGTGATAGCACTGAACTTTCTCGGTCTATTAAAAAGTAATGCTTATATAATAATTTACTCATGACATTCATTCAAAAGTAAAGGCATATATGTAGTTAGCATTTTACTTCATGTCAATACAATCATAATCAGGTATTGGAGCAGCTTACAATTACGAAATCCCACCAAGAGGGTATAACTCCCCCCAACATCGGTAAAACTAGTGAAACAGCAAGAAAAACTTCCCATAAAGAGGTACCATTAGCTCATCAATTAGGCAAGCTCATACAAGCCTCGGTGATTACACCGACAAAATAATGTGCTTAACTCGCTCTCGTTTCAAACAATTTCATCTGCACCTTCACACTGACATGTAATTAATTTACGGTAGAAAGATTCCTCTTGTTATGGCCTTGAGAATGGCGTATTTGCCAACAATGGGCGTCACTGTTTGAGGCAATGGAATGCCATTGAAATCCGATGTATTAAGTTATCATCATCTTTGCCAATAGACGCTGATCTCCCCCAAGGCTCTCAAAATAGACCAATCTTGAGCAGCCCGCATCCGCCCTGTTCCCGTGATATACAGCATCGCAAAGATGACTAAAATGTACTGGCCTGTATATTTAATGGTTAGTCCTCAGATCAGAGGGTTAGTCACTCTGACTGCTTAGCCAGAAATCGTGGGCTCAATGGCCACTCAGGACATATCAGTAATGAGCACTATGATTTGGTATGTATTGTTGTAATATAATTAATAATAATAAAAAAGAAATACCATTTCTTGGCCTTAAAATATGAAATTGAGAGGCTATGCAAATTGCAATTGGGTCATGTTTTTTTAGTTTAGCTCAGCTAAAGCACGCATCTTTTGGAAACAGAGTACTCAATTAGGATTATATACATATAACATAATTTCACGCCTTTATCCCTGAAATATACAAAGGTCCTGGGATAGGCAGAGGTGTAATACACAGCCACACTTCGTCAGTTTTGTTTCGGTCCTAATGTAATAGGGGGCGAGCATTTGCCATCTACCGTGCACCTTATTAAGCGTGCGCTAATTAAAAATGTTAGGATTTTTATTATATGATTATATTATATTGGATATTTTTTTAAATTTGCAAAATTATTAAAGTTTTAAAAACCTTTTGAAACGCCTTCAGCGTTATTTAAATCACAATAGAAATACAATATTTGTAATGAACAAAAATGATATAAATGATATAAGATATTTATAACATGTTCTGTTAATGGTAAGGTAATGGGTATCATAAGGTAACCTTGTTGCCGGAGACAGACCCAGAGCTGACATAATAAAATACAAATATCTAATTTAAAATATGAAAATATACTTCCAAATTATATTTTACCAAAAAATATAATATAAATATCGCTTACTCTGAAGCCCCACACAAACACTGCGTAACGCAGCTTACGTTTCCGTACACCACATTTGCCGTTAATAATGACATGATTACGAATAAAAAGTTACTTAATCTTTAAGAAATAGGTTCTACATTTGAGTGGCACTTTGTTCGCCTAATGGATGGTATAATTTTGTCGCAGTTGAGCACTAAAAATAAGTATTTAAAATGGTTGGAATATTTCTGATTTTTTTACACTATGGTCAAGGCGGCTAAGAGCTTTATGAGCTGCAAGATGAAATGTAATAACGTAATCTTATGAACCACTCGGGATATTAAGCTAGTAGTGTTTAAAACACTTTTTCTAAAGCACTATTAAAAAGTCCAGTCGTGAATTTAAATCTAGTTTTCTTTAATAGTAGCATCAAATTTTATTTTATAATTTATGACCTGTACAAATATTTTATTGCTGATACTAAGTAATAAGTAGGACTCAACTGTCATCATCCGATATGGTCTAGTGACTAGGATACCTGGCTCTCACCCAGGAGGCTCGGGTTCGATTCCCGGTATCGGAATATACTTTTTAGTGTTTAATTAATGTTAACTTAAGATTTAAATGCAGGTTATGGTTTTGGATTACAATCTAGGTATCCTGTAACGTGACAACTCAAGGAAAAAAAAACAATGCGGTTTATTGTATTACATGTTTATGAAATTGAAGGCCGATTTTCCTCTAAATCAGCAATGAACCACTTTAGATACAAGTCATCTAAGTGTAAGCATCTTAGTAAATTAAAAATGTTTAACGGCATGGCAGTTACAATTCTATATAATAAGCCACATAATAAGCCCATAAGTATCATTGTAATATGAAAGTTTCTTACGAAGAGGCACTCTAACTGATTTAGTTAATGAATGTAATAAATTAATGTAATGTTAGGTTTGGATTAAGATTTGATAAGTGTAAGATTATATTTTCAACACAATGTACATATATTGTTCTGAAATAAATTAATTGAAATATCATTATGTTCTTCAGTAAAAATTCAGGTAGCAAGTTTTTTTAAAGAAATCAAAACGTGTATTACGACAACTTTACAAGCGTTCAATCAACAAACGCACTAACCCTAAGCGGGGGAAACCAGAGTAGGAGTCAAACGCACAACACTTTGCTCGGTGTCACGTAAGAAGGCGTACATTTGAACCACCACACCATCAATGCAAATTCTAGATTGCATCGATGGTGTGTTGGCTCATGTGTATGCCTTGTAACGTAAGTTATAGATCTAACGCCGTCTATTATTCGTTTATATTCCAGTATTGTTTGTATTCCATAGTTTCCAGTGGTGTATGTAACTGACTGCTGAGACGAATGGTCTCGGGTTCGATCCCCAGGTACCTCGGGCACACACCGCTGACTTTTCGAAGTTTTGTGAGTTTAAAAAAATTTAATTATCGCTCGCTTAAGGCGAGGTTGCAGTACTTTTTAAGATTTTTGAACGTCTGAAAGTCCCATGAACTATGATATTTTTAATGAATAAAAATTTAAGTATAAAAGTTGAAAATATCTTCTAGTAAATCGTAAAGATAGAAACACGATTTGGAATGATTGGCTCGATAAAAAAAAAGTCAAACATGGCACTAAATCACAATTTTAAACTGTTTCCCGGCGGGGTTGGCAGAGACTACGGAACGCCATTTGCAACGATCCAGACATATCTCTCTTGCTTCATTCACTCCCATCAGATTCCTCATGCATGCTCTTCTGTTCAGGGTACTTCTCACCTGTCCTGTTTTTAGGATGTCTCCAATCTGATCAGAGAACGTCCGCCTAGGTCTTCCCCTTCGTCCTGTCCCTTCCACACTTGCCTTATATATCTGCTTGGTCAGTCTTTCGTCATCCATCCTCTCAACGTGCCCAAACCATCTTAGCATACCTTTCTCGATGCTTGTCACTACATCTTCTTTTACCCCTCAACACTCTCTTATCACACAATTCTTTACTCTGTCAGTCAGAGAGACACCACAAATACTTCTCAGTGCTCTCATTTCTACAGCATTTATTCTACTTTCATGACTTTTCTGCCATACCCAACTATCACTACCATACATAAGAGAAGGTACTAACACCCCTCTATGCACAGCCAAACGTGCCTTTTTGGAACCGTTTTGGCTATTCATAAACGCCTTCAGAGCTCCATTCACTCTATTACCTGCATTAACTCTTCTTTCAATATCTTCTACATTCTTACCATCTCTTGTAAACAGCGTACCTAAATATACAAACTCATTCACTTGCTCCACTCGCTGTCCATCGATCATAACATTACAAGCCGTAACGCATTCCTCCTTTTCAAAAACCATAACATTCGTTTTACTTACATTCACTTTCATTCCTTTCCTCTCTAACGCACCATGCATGATTGTTACCATCTCCTGCAACTCCTCCGCTAAAGACGCAGGTATAACCTGATCATCAGCATAAAGGAGGCATTTGACAAGTAACTCATTCATCCTTAATCCACAATCACTATGTTTCAAGTCTTGCAAACAACTGTCCATGAAAAGGTTGAACAGCCACGGCGACGCTACACATCCCTGTCTAACACCTGTGTTGATGGTAAACCAGTCAGTGTATGCCCCGTTTATCCTCACACAAGCTCTAGAATTCTCATAAAGGGATTTCAGAGCTCGAATTAGGCTGCTGTTCACCCCATACATCGACAGTACCGACCACATTTCATTCCTCACCACTTTATCGTAAGCCTTTTCCAAATCCACGAATGCGCAGTAGACCTTTCGACCTTTGGCCAAAAATTTCTCGGCTATGCATCGCAAGGAAAAGACTTGATCCGTACACCCCATACCCTTTCGGAATCCCGCTTGTACATCCCATATTTTCTTGTCGGTTACTTTCATAACTCTTTCAATCAGTACCTTCGCATACAATTTGCCAACAATGCTGAGAAGGCTAATGCCTCTATAGTTTTTGCAGTCTTGTTGCGAGCCTTTTCCTTTATAAAGAAGCACAACTACTGCTGTGGCCCAGTCATCAGGTACTCGGCCGGTGCTCCAGCACAAGTTGAATAAACGCTGCAGCTGACTAACTATGATGCCCTGTCCAGCCTTCAGCATTTCGACTGTAATCCTGTCATACCCCGCAGCCTTACCTAATTTCATACTGGCCAGTGCCTTCAAAATTTCATCCACGCCAATATCGCTTTCATCATTGCTATCATTACCATTCATTTCACCTGTTGATGTCTCTGTCGTCGTTCTTTCAAATAATCCTTCAAAATACTCTTTCCATCTCTTCAGCACACACGATTCACCATTCAGTATCTTTCCATTCTTGTCTCTGATTGCTGTGTATTCTGAGGATTGAGTTTTTCCTCGAACTGCACGAACGGACTTCCAAAAAAACTTAATGTTTTCCGAAAGTCGTCAGATAATCTACTATTAAACTCATCTTTCTTTTCCTCTTTTTTCCTTGTAACCATTTCTTTCACTATTCTTTTAGACCTAACAAACTCCTTTCTTGCTTCATCTATGTCATCACTCGTTGCCTTTCCCATTCTTTCATTTGCTCTGGCAGCCAACCAATCTAACCACGCTTTCTTCTTCTCTGATACTGCTGATTGTACATCCTTGTCCCACCATGTATTCTTAACCTTTCGTAGTTTTCTTCTCTTGATCACACCACATACTTTTGACGCTACACATACTACCTCTTTTTTAAAGGAATGCCATAACTCTTCCATATCATTTATGCCATCGAACCTCTCAAATCTTGCTATCAATCTTCGTTTACACTCATCTTTCACATCTTTCTCTTGCAGATTTTCTACTTTTATTCTTTCCAAAACCCTCTCTTGATTATTTTGTCGGTGTCGCCATCCTTTAAAGAGCCCACTTATCCGGCTTAACACTAAAAATTGGTCTGTATGGATGCCGATCCCTCGAAAAACTCTCGTATCCAACACATGCTTTCTCAGTCGTTCATCTACTATTACAAAATCAATCATACTTCTTCTAACATTTTTCGCCTCACGTGTATACAAATGTATCCTTTTGTGATCAAACATGGTGTTTGTCACACAAAGGCTCCACTCCAAACAAACCTCAAGCAGTTCTTTTCCATTTTCGTTCACACTCTTATCACCGAATTCACCTAAAACCCTTTCAAATCCATCTCGCTTTACTCCCACCCATCCATTGAAATCACCTAACAAAATCAATCTCTCGTTATCCTTACAGGTCCTCAGAATCTCTCTTAAACTCTCCCAAAACTCCTGCCTTTCGTCTTTTTCTTGTTGTGACATACCCGTTACTATATTGACCGGGGCGTAAACCCCTACAATAAGAAGACGAGTAAGTCCTACTTTTATTCTCATCCATAGTAGCCTTGCATTTACACATTCAAACTCTTTTACGCACTCGTTTATTCGTGCAGACAGTATTAAGCCAACTCCCTTGCAGGCCCTGGTGGTACTATCTACTCCGGACCAATACGCCGTGTAGCTGCCATGCTTTGTAGTGTCACATCCTTTCTTTTTCGTTTCATTCACACACAGAACATCAATCTTTCTATCATCCATCATCTGGCATACTTCATCCAATTTTCCGTCCATACCACCGCCAACATTCAATGTTGCAAATCGGCTTTCCGTAGGCCGCTTTTCGCCCTCGCAGGAAACGAGACGTGACAGGTTGCGAACCGTGTCGCCGCCATTTGAAGAATAATTAATGTCTGTCCTCATAGCGTTCCCACGAGTAATAGGGATTTAAAAGGTCCATCCCCGCAGAGCCCTGTACGGGGGTAAGATGGAATCCTAGCTGTGCCCTGTGACCACCAACACAGGCACCCTCCGTTTGAGACCAGCTTGCCCTCTGGCCACAAATCCCTCGGCACGGGTCGGTTTACACCTTAGATCGGGGTTTTGTGTCAGGTATGCTCCCTGAAAGTTGGTTTAATTTCGGAGTTTTCCTTCTCCTAGACAGGTTGCCAACCGAGGCTAACGAGGCCCATCTCCCCGAACGTTTGGTTTAATTTCGGAGTTTTCCTTCTCCTAGACAGGTTGCCAACCAAGGCTAACGAGGCCAATCTCCCCGATTTTAAACGTGTACAGCTTAAAGATTCCATTTTGAATTTATATGAAAGTATTATCAATAGAAACAGCTCTTTATTTTAAAATAAATGGTAAAAACAGATTTCGTAATTTCGTTATCAATTTTCTCCAAGAAAAAAAATAGTCAAAATGTTGGCATTATATCGCTCGTCGGCCGTTCATCAGTGCCTGTCTAGGCGTGATTGTGGGCGGACGTACGTCGTTTACGTTTTCGCAAAAGTACAAAATAATTCGTATTCCAAACTCAATCGTTCAAACCATAGACATACTAGTAAGAAACCGTAGACAGGTTACTGACAAGGTAACATGACGGAGCTTACGAGTGGCACGCATCGCGAAAAGCGTACGCACACTAATATTAATATGTCAAAACGACACACTAAGAATTAGGTAAGAAGTTTAAGTAAGATAGCACATCTAATCGCAAGCGCGAAAAGGAGATAAACATATACTATCTGTACCGACGCGCATTGTGACATCATGCTGACCGTTTCACAAACAATAATTTGACTCAGATGCAACATGATCACTTTGTCTGTCTTGAGTAAATTCAATTCGCCTCAAAGTAAAATTGATTAATTCACTTAAGGTAGGGAAATAAAAAGTTGATGTGATTTATATATAACATTTATTAAAAAAGTACATTTTATTCTTCTCATTTCATTCAATGGAAACCTAAAACAGTACATTAATATAAAAACTGTGCGCTGCGGACCCACCGTAGCCCTGGCAATACCCCTGGGGGTATGGTGGGTCTTTTAAAGGTTAACCGTACTCCTGGCTGAAATGCTCGTAGTGTTGTACCAACGTGCTACGTGGACATTAAACTGAACAGTGTTATCTCTCGTATGATAATGATTTACTACTTACGTTTTTGTATTTTTAGACAAGCGAAGACAAGCGCTAGTACGATGATATAGTGCAACAAGGAGATAAATTAAAGATTAAAACGTTTAGGTATTACTGCTAATGGTTATAATGCTTTGTATATTATAGGTATAATCTGTGGTACTATTGAAGACCCGTCATCATCATCATCCTAGCGCTGTCGGATCATTCCCACTAGTTCTATTGAACAGTTCTATGATAGAGCTAGTGATACTTTTTTCCCCACTAGTTCTATTAGCACAACTAGATGAGTAGAACTAATGGGAAACAGTTATAAAAAGTTTACCACTAGTTCTATGTATGTTTTACAAGGGTAGTGTCACAACGTCGCGCTCACATATCCGAATAAATATGTATGTATAAAAATGTGTTAAACGAATGCACGTCTACAAAACAATTGAACGTCTACAAAACAAATGAACGTCTACAAAACAAATGACTACCAGAAAGTGATCTGCTATCGATAGTTATTGCAAAAAACAGGTGCATGCGATTTTCGACCTTATTGACAATTCATGACAAACTTTTTTTTGTTTTTTCTCGCTTTCTGGCATTATTACGGTAGTAAAATTATAAATTCTGACTAATGACAATTAGGTTGAAAATCGCATGCACCTGTTTTCTGCAATCAATATCGATAGCTGATCACTTTCTGTAAGTCATTTGTTTTGTAGACGTTCATTTGTTTTGTAGGTGTTCATTTGTTTTGTAGGCGTTCATTTGTTTTGTAGACGTTCATTTGTTTTACACCTTAAACAAATGAACGTCTACAAAACATATTCATTCGGATATATGAGTGCGATGTCGAGACACTACGGATCATTTCCAGTAGTTATATTGAATACTCTTGTAAAAACATACATAGAACTAGACTGGGACATTTTCTATTACTTATCCCATTAGTTCTATTCTCCTCATCAAGTTGTGCTAATAGAATTAGGACAGTTCTATCATAGAACTGTTCAATATAGTTCTAATATTTTGTGGGATCATTCCCAGTAGCCCACTGGGAATGATCCCACAAAATATTAAAACTTGAAATTAACGAACTGAAATTAATAAACTAATTACAAAACAATATTATCTGGGAGTACGGTTAAGCTTTGAAAGACCCACCATACCCCCAGGGGTACTGCCAGGGGTACGGTGGGTCGGCAGCGAAAACTGTGCAGTACAATCTACTTAGTTGTTTAATACTAAAAGGAGAAAAACAAGAACAAGTGAATGGACTATCACCACCAGGATCATAGTCCATTCACTTGTTCTTGTTTTTCTCCTTTTAGTATTAAACAACTAAGTAGATTGTACTGCACAGTTTTCGCTGCCGACCCACCGTACCCCTGGCAGTACCCCTGGGGGTATGGTGGGTCTTTCAAAGCTTAACCGTACTCCCAGATAATATTGTTTTGTAATTAGTTTATTAATTTCAGTTCGTTAATTTCAAGTTTTAATATTTTGTGGGATCATTCCCAGTGGGCTACTGGGAATGATCCCACAAAATATTAGAACTATATTGAACAGTTCTATGATAGAACTGTCCTAATTCTATTAGCACAACTTGATGAGGAGAATAGAACTAATGGGATAAGTAATAGAAAATGTCCCAGTCTAGTTCTATGTATGTTTTTACAAGAGTATTCAATATAACTACTGGAAATGATCCGTAGTGTCTCGACATCGCACTCATATATCCGAATGAATATGTTTTGTAGACGTTCATTTGTTTAAGGTGTAAAACAAATGAACGTCTACAAAACAAATGAACGCCTACAAAACAAATGAACACCTACAAAACAAATGAACGTCTACAAAACAAATGACTTACAGAAAGTGATCAGCTATCGATATTGATTGCAGAAAACAGGTGCATGCGATTTTCAACCTAATTGTCATTAGTCAGAATTTATAATTTTACTACCGTAATAATGCCAGAAAGCGAGAAAAAACAAAAAAAAGTTTGTCATGAATTGTCAATAAGGTCGAAAATCGCATGCACCTGTTTTTTGCAATAACTATCGATAGCAGATCACTTTCTGGTAGTCATTTGTTTTGTAGACGTTCATTTGTTTTGTAGACGTTCAATTGTTTTGTAGACGTTCATTCGTTTAACACATTTTTATACATACATATTTATTCGGATATGTGAGCGCGACGTTGTGACACTACCCTTGTAAAACATACATAGAACTAGTGGTAAACTTTTTATAACTGTTTCCCATTAGTTCTACTCATCTAGTTGTGCTAATAGAACTAGTGGGGAAAAAAGTATCACTAGCTCTATCATAGAACTGTTCAATAGAACTAGTGGGAATGATCCGACAGCGCTAGGATGATGATGATGACGGGTCTTCAATAGTACCACAGATTATACCTATAATATACAAAGCATTATAACCATTAGCAGTAATACCTAAACGTTTTAATCTTTAATTTATCTCCTTGTTGCACTATATCATCGTACTAGCGCTTGTCTTCGCTTGTCTAAAAATACAAAAACGTAAGTAGTAAATCATTATCATACGAGAGATAACACTGTTCAGTTTAATGTCCACGTAGCACGTTGGTACAACACTACGAGCATTTCAGCCAGGAGTACGGTTAACCTTTAAAAGACCCACCATACCCCCAGGGGTATTGCCAGGGCTACGGTGGGTCCGCAGCGCACAGTTTTTATATTAATGTACTGTTTTAGGTTTCCATTGAATGAAATGAGAAGAATAAAATGTACTTTTTTAATAAATGTTATATATAAATCACATCAACTTTTTATTTCCCTACCTTAAGTGAATTAATCAATTTTACTTTGAGGCGAATTGAATTTACTCAAGACAGACAAAGTGATCATGTTGCATCTGAGTCAAATTATTGTTTGTGAAACGGTCAGCATGATGTCACAATGCGCGTCGGTACAGATAGTATATGTTTATCTCCTTTTCGCGCTTGCGATTAGATGTGCTATCTTACTTAAACTTCTTACCTAATTCTTAGTGTGTCGTTTTGACATATTAATATTAGTGTGCGTACGCTTTTCGCGATGCGTGCCACTCGTAAGCTCCGTCATGTTACCTTGTCAGTAACCTGTCTACGGTTTCTTACTAGTATGTCTATGGTTTGAACGATTGAGTTTGGAATACGAATTATTTTGTACTTTTGCGAAAACGTAAATGCGGGGGTGGAGGGGGATTTTGCGGAGCAACGACGTACGTCCGCCCACAATCACGCCTAGACAGGCACTGATGAACGGCCGACGAGCGATATAATGCCAACATTTTGACTATTTTTTTTCTTGGAGAAAATTGATAACGAAATTACGAAATCTGTTTTTACCATTTATTTTAAAATAAAGAGCTGTTTCTATTGATAATACTTTCATATAAATTCATAATGGAATCTTTAAGCTGTACACGTTTAAAATCGGGGAGATTGGCCTCGTTAGCCTTGGTTGGCAACCTGTCTAGGAGAAGGAAAACTCCGAAATTAAACCAAACGTTCGGGGAGATGGGCCTCGTTAGCCTCGGTTGGCAACCTGTCTAGGAGAAGGAAAACTCCGAAATTAAACCAACTTTCAGGGAGCATACCTGACACAAAACCCCGATCTAAGGTGTAAACCGACCCGTGCCGAGGGATTTGTGGCCAGAGGGCAAGCTGGTCTCATACGGAGGGTGCCTGTGTTGGTGGTCACAGGGCACAGCTAGGATTCCATCTTACCCCCGTACAGGGCTCTGCGGGGATGGACCTTTTAAATCCCTATTACTCGTGGGAACGCTATGAGGACAGACATTAATTATTCTTCAAATGGCGGCGACACGGTTCGCAACCTGTCACGTCTCGTTTCCTGCGAGGGCGAAAAGCGGCCTACGGAAAGCCGATTTGCAACATTGAATGTTGGCGGTGGTATGGACGGAAAATTGGATGAAGTATGCCAGATGATGGATGATAGAAAGATTGATGTTCTTTGTGTGAATGAAACGAAAAAGAAAGGATGTGACACTACAAAGCATGGCAGCTACACGGCGTATTGGTCCGGAGTAGATAGTACCACCAGGGCCTGCAAGGGAGTTGGCTTAATACTGTCTGCGCGAATAAACGAGTGCGTAAAAGAGTTTGAATGTGTAAATGCAAGGCTACTATGGATGAGAATAAAAGTAGGACTTACTCGTCTTCTTATTGTAGGGGTTTACGCCCCGGTCAATATAGTAACGGGTATGTCACAACAAGAAAAAGACGAAAGGCAGGAGTTTTGGGAGAGTTTAAGAGAGATTCTGAGGACCTGTAAGGATAACGAGAGATTGATTTTGTTAGGTGATTTCAATGGATGGGTGGGAGTAAAGCGAGATGGATTTGAAAGGGTTTTAGGTGAATTCGGTGATAAGAGTGTGAACGAAAATGGAAAAGAACTGCTTGAGGTTTGTTTGGAGTGGAGCCTTTGTGTGACAAACACCATGTTTGATCACAAAAGGATACATTTGTATACACGTGAGGCGAAAAATGTTAGAAGAAGTATGATTGATTTTGTAATAGTAGATGAACGACTGAGAAAGCATGTGTTGGATACGAGAGTTTTTCGAGGGATCGGCATCCATACAGACCAATGTTTGTAACTTACGTATGCTTTTGTATTTCTATAATAATAATATATTGTGTTGATTCAGCCTCAAATCACTTTTATTACTTGACAAAAACACACATCAGTATTTTATTATTACGAATATCCCATCTGGATACTTTGTTTTTTAGTCTTTGAACACGCACAATACTGCTTCTCCTACACTCGCTAAATGCCATTTTTTTTATTTACTCTATTATTTGTGATACTGAATTTATTATAAATTGTAAATAAAACGTTGTAATATTGTAATACTCATGAATGGAAAGTGATTCCATAACTTTTAGTCATTTTCCTACTATAGTTTGTGCAAAATCTCATTACACACGACGGCATTTTCAAATGTAACGTACACACACGCGAGTAAAAGAGCGAGCGCTTCCGACCGCAGCGCGTACGCGACAAAAGCCAAATGAGACATTTAGCCTGTTTTTAATGTGCCACTTTTGAAGTTCGCATAACTCATCTACGTTTTTTTTTACGCTGCGCTGTGGCACACGCACACACGAAACCCCCCCTCCCCTCCCCCCTCTCACTCGCTGACGCCACCGCCGTGTTTTTGTTTTTGCGGGGGGTGAGGTCGAGCTACGCACTGTACTGCAAACTCGCCTTAATAACGTGCCATGTAGATAGGCAATAGGCTCGCCCCCTATTACATTGGGACCTAAAACACATCTGCCTATCTCTTCGGAGATTAAGGCGTGAAGTTATGATGTTATATCCATTGATGTTACTATAAGTGTTACGATCATCTATTACAAACCTAACTGCAAAATTTTATTAACAGTTTGTCAATCCATATAATCGTAGTTTAACTCTGTTCTCATTACAAACAGCCAGCTAAGCCCAACGCGGCGATTACGCCTCATAATAGCTCATAAGTATCACGCCCCATCTGCGTATATTGTAAACTTTCGCTTAAATTAACTTTACTATGATTAATCACTTCGCAACAACACAAAATTAACGTTTGTTTAACTAATTGTTTATGTTCTAACACTATTTTGATATCTTTATCACCGTTCGTCAATGTCTTGAAAGGTTTAGTGGTTTTGTAAAATGGGTTCGAAAACTGACTAATGGTCTATCGTGTTATAGTAAAATAACGAAGAGATCAGAGAGAGAGAGGAAAACGGTTTTAATGTTTATATTAATACCTATTTTTAAATTAAAATTTATAGATTAAATTAGTTTGAAGATTTTTATAATGTTACCTAAATAATTGTGATATTTGTTATGGAAGTCGTAAATTAATCGATAAATAATTGGCATCCGATAATATACATCACCAAGATGCAATTTTCGTCATTATCTTCATCCTACCGTTATCTAGTTGCATCCAAGACTTACGTATTGCAGCCAGGAGTACGCTTACTTGTCTTACTAGCAATGGCGGCGATATACCAAATGTGGACGTAGGCAACATCAAATTCACGAGGCCTCCTTTACCTTATTAACCAATTTATAAAATAACTAGAGGACGCCAGCAGCTACGCCTGCATTTTTTTTTATTTAAACGTTTTGGCCGATACCGTGGGAATTTCGGGAAATCCCTTCTTAGTGCACCCCTACGGTCCCCAAGGAACATACATGCCAAATTTCAGCTTCCTGCGCCTAATAGTTTCGGCTGTAGCGTGTCTGTCAGTCAGTCAGTGACGCAAGGATTTTATATTTTAAGATAAATAATGTTTGAGTAAATATATAAGTTGTAATAAAAACATTTTCACCCAAAATATATATCGTGTCAGGCAGTGTGTGTGAAAACGCTCATTCGGATGAAACTTTCATATTATTATAGTGTTGCAAGACGGACGATTCTGAAAACCCGTAAAGTACTACTCACTTGTGCAATGCACGTATTCGAAAATGATAAAAGTTATTATTATCCACTAAGTTTTTTACTGCTTAATAGATATGAAAGAATGTCAAATTTTCTGCAGAGCCTCTTTTACAGCACAAATCTTTTTATTTACAATTATTAAATCACTTATTATGATTCACAAGCGTCACCAAATAAAAATAAAAGCAAATTTTACTCAGACACATGTCCCCAGTAGTTTGAACTGCATTACCAGAACCTATTCAATAAAATATTTATAAATCCAATTCCAGCTTGTTCTCACATCACATTAACATTAAATACTTGTCACCTGTGAACTTTCAGTGAACTTTATACCTGATTCGACCTCTAACATCATAGACAAAAGAGTAAAACATCTATTGAAAAATGCCTAGAATACTTCTTAATTCTATAGTCTTACTTCAGTTGAATTTAGCCTTTATCGTAATCAAGAGTACTGGGGGCCAATTCTCCTATTTTATATGACATTGAAATTATATTTTGAACGGAATGAGATTATATTTTGAATTGACTCAAAATCGGTATTCTGCTAACCAAATGTCATTATCGTATAATTAGAAATAAACAGTTCGTCGTTGACACATATTTGACACTTGTTTTAATTTACGATCTTATTACAATTTCATTCAAATATCTGTTAATATAGGGGAATACCATTTGTGACACTGACATTATATCGAAACTGTATTTTGAACGAATTTATTTAGGAGAATCGGGCCCCTGATATCGTTTACTTTGTGAGTTTGATTTGAGAATTCTAGAAATTAAATTTGGTTTTATCTTCAGGCCATGTTGGAGTGACAACTATTTTCTAGTGACTAGGTATTTTATCATCTTTAGACAACAACACAGTTCAAGCAATTAGAACTTTTGTCTTTGTCAACAGACCGGTTGAGAAATTTAGTGCTAAACACATTTGCCAGTTTTAGCGTGAATTGATTTGACTGGTCTATACCAGTCAAATGACAAGTTTTGAAAATGTATACACTAAAACGCATTAATAAGGATAAATCAGAAACTACTTGTCAGAAATGATCAAATTTAAATGGCACCAGCAACAAATAAAAAAAATCTTCAAAATCGGTCCACCTAGTAAAATGTTCTAAGATACATAAATAATATAAAAAATTGGTTGCCTGTAAATTCGGTATACGGGCGAAAGTTTTACGTGACAACGACTTTGAGTGGTAAAATAATTTTAATGTGAATATTCATTCGTATAGTAGGAAGAAGGATGAAAGACGCGTGCCTTTCACTTTTTATGTCTGTCTCTCTCGCTCTTAGACGGGACGCGTGCCTCTCACTCGCACTCATTGTGAGCGCATAACGTGAGCGGAGCGTAACGCAGTTTCTTGAAGTGTCACCCGGCAAACCAATTTATAAGACGTTGTCACGTCAAAAATTCTGTCGAATTTGGAGCCTCTTGAATTTTGAATTAGGTTAAAAAAGTATCGTTGTAGAGTATTTCCTAATTCTCAATAGCTTGATTTGATATTTACGTCATCGCATAACATTGATTGTAATATACGCAAAATTTTAGTCAAAATATTTAGCTTTATGAACTTTGTACGTATACATAATATATTATTTATGATCTAAAAGGGTTGAAACCAAAATAAAATGATACATTTAGAATTATCGGCTTACTGAAAACTTCTAATAAGCTAACTGCATATTTGACATACAAGAACTTGACAGCTTCCAAGTGTTTTATAAATGTTTGTAAACAAGTTTAGTGTTAATGATTAGAGTTGTAACAACGAAATGGAGCTTATTGCCGGTCGCTATGGATACCTTTACAGCAGTCCATTACAAATCGGATCAACTGTATTCGTAGGGTGACAACACTTGCTACTAGATACTATTGCCGGATCGATGCAAAATCTTTCAGTGTGTCTGGATTGAAAGGAATATAAATATTTAAATAAAATAAAGTGCAATGACATGCAGCAGTAAAATTAATTTTCACTAACTCATAACGACAAATATTTATAAATGTGATGCGGCAACTCGTGGTTTGCAAGGTGCGTACAAAATATGCGTTGAGTTCATTGGCAATTTTTCTCTCAATTTGATTAATTTAAAGTCCCAATGCAGATATAAACTAAGTACCTTATTTCACCAGTGATTACGACGTGACCATGGCGCGCACGGTGTGACAGTGGTACTACCGGTAATCTTATTCCACGCGAGCTCTCCTTGCCCATAAAATCGCTGAAGATATCACACATTTCGCACAGACTCAAAGAGTAGGTTATCAAACATGGGTGCTTGCAGTAACAGTAGAATTATGCTGGCTTCACCGACATTATTGATTCCGTTAGGAAAGTGTTGCTCAGTCCGTAGTGAAGAGGCTGTATCTCAGTACTTTTATAATTTAGTCGGTGAGGAGAAATGCTAGAGGTCCAATCATCCTCGTAAGACTTCTCGACTAGATGTATTATCTTGGCATCTGCAATATCAAGAAAACATTTATGTCGCGCATGCTCAATAATTAGGCACGCCAGATAAAAAAAAATATTTAAACTAAATTATCAAATTAATCTTGAAACTATATAGTTATTACTATCAAACTGAATTTTATTTAAGGTATTACAATGCTCTATTTCACAATAATTCAAGCTTGCCAGCACATTACATAGCAACCATTGGACAAGATAATTGTATCAATTTTATTTTGTTAAAGATGCTTGATATAATTTGGTCAACTGACTTGTAATAGTGAAAATTCAAAAACAATTTTTGACTGCCGCCTCGGTCCAGTGGATAGCATATGCAACTGCTGATCGGAGGTCCCGGGTTCGATTCCCGGGTCGGGCAAATGTGTTACTGCGTTCTCCGAATTCTCAGTAGCAGCGCCCCTATTACGTGGGACCTAAAAATTCATGGCGAAATTTGGGTGTAATATTACACCTCTGCCTAGCCCTACGGGGATACAGGCGTGATTCTATAAAAAAAAATTAACTCTGATCACTCTTACTCCATACAGACATAAACCAAATCTCAAACTAAAGAAACTTGCCTAGAAGATGTAACGATTATATATAAATAGGTAGAAGAGCCTTGCTCATAGGTAGTAGAGCCTTGCTGATTTCAGCATGAATGGGCCGTCTCGACCGGGGAAGTACTGCCCTCTCAGAGAAAATCGACGTAAAGTAACGGTACCTAAACTATTGCGTTTCGTTCGGTGAGTGAGTGCCGGAGGCCCTATCCCCTATTCCTTCTCCCTCATCCCACTCCTCATCCTATCCCGTTTCCCAACCCCAAGGGGCGGCAACCCACTCGTGACTCCTGTGGTGTTGCTTGTGTCCATGGGCGGCGGTAATTGCTTACCATCAGGCAATCCGTCTGCTCGTTTGCCGCCTATTACTATAAAAAAAAAAGAACAGAGTGGCAAAATGTAAGTACGGTTGATGAAATAACTTCCAATAATAAACTAAAATATAACAAACATCAACGAAGACTTTAAGAATAAATTACAATAAAATTACTACAACGTGAAAGTTCAATGGTTTCTTTTTGTAAAGAAATAAAGTATGAGTAACAATTTAAAATAAATATAAGCTGGAGCGAGCCGAAGCCAACCGCGTGGCACTTTGCCAACCACCAGTAATTAGATAATATTAATTACGCCAGTTTTACCCTTTGTTGGCAACACCTGATGATGTAATGGCGGAAAATAAATAATTGTTACACTAGACAATAAGCATGAGTAATATTAAAAACCGCATAAAGCTCTTGTGGATTTTACTCATAGATTAAATTAAAATACGTATTACGTATTGTCTACTTTTTCTAGAAAACACACTTTAACCCCTTAAATTTTTACATAATTATTATATACATATATCAATATAATTACGAAAGGTTACTGGTCCATTATTCGATCTGTTTTAAAACATCTTCGTTTAGGTACCAAAAATAATCATTCAGATTAGCCTTAGGAGCGCTATATTTATAAGATGATGTGTCTATGTCATACATAATAATTAACTCACTGTATATGTTTCATGTATCTAACTTTAGCACCTCGGGCTCTGCAAAGACATTAATATTATGTCATCTAAGACATTTTTATAAGTATTGTTAATTAAGTTCTTCTTTGTGGTTATACAGGGTGGCGCTACCGTAGGGGCACTTTTTGAACAGAGGCATAGCGTACAACATTCTGAAGCCCTGTACCAAAAATCAATTAAATCGGTGCAGTAGTTTAGCCACAATATCGATTTTAAGTTTCGCAATCTTTGCACATGCTTTGAATTCCACACAGCTGATACAAAACGGTCAACGACCCTACATTGCGCGCCGCGACTCACTACGATGCGGGCGCCGACACGACGCCGCGCGAGGATTCCCGCATATCTTCGAGGACGCGCGAATGTTTTTTGTCAGGTTCAAGCATTTATGCACTTTATTGTAAAAAAAATATAGTTTATTTTCAAGTGCGTTAATAAAATCCTCTCCGCTGCGCTCCGTTTTATCTGCGCTAAGCCTAACTTCGGATGACGTCGAGGCGTCGCGTCGGAGCGAGTCGGGGCGTGCAATGTAGGGTCGTTGACCGTTTTGTATCAGCTGTGTATAATTCAAAGCATGTGCAAAAATTGCGGAAATTAAAATCGATATTGCGGCTAAACTACTGCACCGATTTAATTGATTTTTGGTACAAGGCTTCAGAATGTTGTACGCTATGCCTCTGTTCAAAACAGTGCCCCTATTGTAGCGCCACCCTGTATATTATGTACCTACTTTTAACAATCTGCGACTTCACTTCCTTTTTAATCGATTGCGTCAGAAGGAGGGTTATGTTTTTACCAGTTGTGGTTACGTGTGTGCATGCCGACATTTCGGGTTAAAGGGTTGGGAAGGTCCACCACTAACTTAAATTGTAACACCATAATCGAAACAAAACAAATTTCAAAACGAAAATTCCGATACCACAACAACAACACAACTCTTGAATTTATAGTATCCCACAGTTAAGACGGGAATTAAAACTCAAACAAAAAGATATTCCGATACCGGGAATCGAACCCGAGCCTCCTGGGTGAGAGCCAGGTATCCTAGCCACTAGACCATATCGGATGTTATTGAGGACAGTACTATTTGCCAACCAGTTTAAGATGGTAGACGTTACAAAACGGCATGTTTTATTTTTAGTGGCTATTAAACGCAATTTAGCAAATAAAGCAATGCTTGAATTATTTACCGTTTGGTGACAGATTAAGAATAGAAAGTCTCTAAAATGTTACTACCCCATTTTACTAGGTACATGTTGTTTCTTAGTCGCACCTGCAACTTCTGCATTGTATGTTTTTTTGTTGCCTCTTATGACACCCACGGAATATAATAGAGTAGTGACACTTTGTATTCTTATTCCGTCACCACACGGAAAAATAGTTCAGGAGCCATAGTTATTTTACAGAAATTCTATAAGTATCGCAATTTGCGATAAGACCGCTCTTGTACTGGTAGTTTAATACTAAATGATGTGCAATAAAAATATCACCAATCATAAAAATATTTAATGATAAACGAAACCTTATCAGCTATGGTAGTATCCTTGTATTTGCATTATATTAAATGTTACTATTTAAATGATTTTAAATACATAGAAGTACTAAGGTAAAGTATGCCAAAGAATCCTAAATAACAATAATTATTGTGACTCAAATAAGGAGAGGCCTACGTCTTGCAGTGGATTAAGAAAGGCTGTATGATGATGACGGTGAAATACAAAGGTGTGATTGCGAATATGGTGATCTTCTTTGTGACGGGCTTATCCTCTAGAGCGGGTGTTTGTGACTCTCTCTCCAGTTCGTGTCCTATCCACTAAAACTATAGAAAATATTGACTGTCGATGACCCGGCGCTGCCATGCGAATAGCAGTTAATATACTTAGCTACGACTACTGGAAAAGGAGAAATCGAGATGAGTGATGTTTTATGATTAATAAGCAAATCGGATCCCTTAAAAGTAAAAGAGCATAGAAATCGCTTATGATTTTCTAAGACTCATCTATCAATACCTTACACGATGTATCAAACAAATAATGACCCAGTATTTTTTAAATCTGTCTTACAATCTTAATTCTCGAGCTAGGTATCCATGGATGTGGAGATTCGAGATACAAGGTTAACATATTTTGTATGGAGCTTACGTATGTCAAAAATTAATGTGAAATTTAATAAAAATGGATAGATCGAATATTGAATTCAGCGTTTACTCAGCAGACGCGAAATATTGCTTTTTAATTGCTGAGATAAACTACGAAGGTGCAAAAAGATTAACAGAGAGTCAGATACTGCGAAACTGGAGTTGGAGGTTTTAGACCACTATAATAGTAATATTCCTTGTCCCACAAAAATCATGGTTACCATCTCAAATCGTTGAGTGTGCGTAATAGGTGCACGATCGAAACGGATTATCCTGCAAAACCGTCCATGACTACGCGAAATTAAAATGACCAGAGATCTATCTACTGCGCTTGTTACGTACTATGCCTACGCATATTCGTTGCTCAGCTATGGCGTTATTCTGTGGGGTAATAGTACCGATGCCCCCACTATCTTTACTCAGCAAAAGAAATTAATAAGAATTTTAGTAAACATATAAAATACCGACTCATGTAAACCACACTTTCAAGAACTTAAACTCCTAACTTTCCCAAGCATTTATATCTTAGAAATATGTAAATTCGTCCGTAAATATCCAGAACACTACACCAGGCGCGAAGATATTCAAACCAAAATGACCCTTAGATATAAAAATAGATTAAACCTTCCAAATTCGCGACTAGCAATGCACTCCTCTGGTCCATTGGTCATGTCAATAAAAATATATAATAAACTACCAAACGACATTAAAAGTGAAACTAGGTTTCATAGGTTTGTAAGAAAAAAAAAACTTTTTAATGAGTAAAAGCTACTATAATATCAAAGAATATCTAAACGATAATAATAATTCATAAATCCTAGACAAAGCACGTAACACTGCATCCCCCCCGTGGGATCTCCCCCCCCCCCGTGGGATCTCCATCTTGTCGTGGTGGGGGGGCTCAGTAACCGTGGATTGGTCACCCGGGATCACCCGCAGGAGGTGACGCTCCGCGTGGGCTTGACGGAGGCCTGCGCAGGATGCGTCCAAAGGGGCGGGTGCGAGGGACAGTTCTTCTGTCCCTCGCAGTCGGGTGCGGTCGCGGGGGGAGAGGCGTGTCGGTGTTGCGTTGCCGCGCGCCCTATCTCCCGCGACGAAATGGAGGCGCGCCATGGTTGCGGTGCGGTCGGGCCGCAGAGGAAGAGGAGATGCGGTGTTGCGTTGCCGTCCTCCCTATCCTCTGCAGCCGCTGAGTGTTTTGGCGGCGGAGCCCAACACCTTCATCCGCCGCCAAGGGGGTTTTGTTCGGGGCCCGCCTGACCATCTGGCGGGCCAATACCCGTCGGGGGGTAGCGAGGAATGCTTCAGCGATACCCGACCCTCCGACACACGGGTTGGTTTTTAGTCAATAAGAGTCTGACAGTCCCCTTCGTCCTTCCCCCAGGGCGGAGGGACTCCATGAGGATTTTCCAACCCGACACCAAAAAAAAAAATCGTAACACTGCATAAACAAATATATTTGATTATTCTATACTTCAAAAACAAATAAACAATGCACTAATTAAGAAATAATATTTCTAACTATTGGAAAAATATCAATATTATATTTAAAATTGATATATTTATATTTGTCGTATATTAAAATGTTATCTATCTGAAATAATAAATGTAGCAGCTCCAAGTATCCAATGTACTATATAACTCTATAACTATACAGGGTGTAAAAAGACCCTTAACGAAAACTGAAATCCCATGTTGTACCAATCACTACGACCATTTTTTACTTCGGCACCATACCTGGGAAATTACTGGTTCAGGAGATATTGAGGCTCAAAGTTAGTATGGGACTTTTCTAATTAGGCACAAAATCGATGCATTTACCCTGCCAATATGTTCTTTAGATGCCCTATAACCCCATGGATAAGTAGGTATTTCGAGCATTGCACGCGCGTGCTTTTAATTGCGGTTTAAAAAATGTAAAAAGCTCAAAAAAAAAATCGTTTCTCAATTAGTATTATTTTTGGTTAGTATGACTTGGCATGATGTCCACAATGAGTGACTTCGGCTTGGTGATGGGTCTTGTGACACCCTGTATATATTGCATGCATATATCTAATGGACCTAAAATACATATTATTATATTTTAAGCATATTATCAAAACCGCTTCTCCTCTCTCCTAAAAGTGCTGTGCCCAATATGGTCCATAATTGTTTCCTAATTCTAAGTATACCGCCTGTAAATGTACATTATGGAATGCAATAAATTGAATTGAATTGAAAAGTAGTTTAGTAATAAACTCACGAGTTTTTTTTTATATATTCGGAAAACAGAAGAGTCATGGCTTCTCTATCAAGAATTTTTCACCTGCTTCTTTTCATGAAGGCTCTTCTTCAATGTAGATTTGATTTTCTTAATCATCACTAGTAAATGTTCAAAAAGTTTATTCCGATACCGGGAATCGAACCCGAGCCTCCTTGGTGAGAGCCAGGTATCCTAGCCACTAGACCATATCGGTATAAAACGTTCTACTGTAAAATGAAACCACATTAATGAATATAGCGAAGCAAATATTCAAAAATAAAATATTAAAAACATTTAAATTTAAAACTTAACTTTGCCATATATTTACGGCCGGTTTCAATATTCGATCTGTCCATGGATTTTGAGAGCCCAGATTCGTATTTGATATATCGTATTGATCTCCAGTTTAAATATTGTTATCTGCACTTATGTAGTCCTAACATTATAGATAGGTATTATTTTGTTAAACGTCATGCATATCTGTTATCTGTGTAGTTACATAATATTCGTATACTGAAAAGGTTATTATTCATAAGAAATAATGTAATTATGCTGTTGATGTGCTTAATATAAATAAATAAGTAAATAAATATTTTGTGTGTAGCTAATGTCAAAAACCAAACTAAAATCTCAAACAAATGGATAGATCGAATATTGAAGTCAGCGGTTAATGTTTATTATAATTATTTGTAGTTAGTGCTTGGTTAAAACGAATATAAGAATTTTATCAAAAAGCACATTCCGATACCGGGTATCGAACCCGAGCCTCCTGGGTGAGAGCCAGGTATCCTAGCCACTAGACCATATCGGATGATGAGTAGTTGTCGTTAAATTTAAAGCACATGAAATATTATACTTAAAAGTATGGAGTAATATTAAGGCGCTGACAACCGCTACTAAGTTGAGCTGCTGCTGTCACTGTCGGATTGTATACACAAGAAAGAGAAGCGCGACGACGACGGGTCGTTCAGAACTTTTTACAAACCATAAAATAAAGTAATTACTTAAAAATAAGTTAAGTAGTTAAAAAAAACAACCAAGTTCTGTATTTAAAAATGATACGTTATTGTTATAAATTTTACCAACGTACTTTCATAAGTAAAACAGATGTTTTTGTTGGAAGATCATTTTAAGAGGTTAGTTTACTATTTTTTGAATCAAGAAAACTTTTCAAAAACGTGTTTTGAATACAACAGGGTGCTCAGAAATATGGTCAAGATTAACATATATTTTTCCGCCGTCACAAACTTTATAGATTTAGCAAAAAATTGTTTGAGACAAGCCTATTTGGCTGTTGTCAGCGTCTTAAGAAAAACATTAAATATATTATTCTATAATCATAACAGTATTCTATCTCAGATTTATTTAAATTTTCTTCTATAGAATACTGTCACCGATATGTCGTGAAACAGCAATAAATCGCGATACTTTCAGTGTACCGATAACAGAATAATTAACTTTATAGCTGATTTTGTGTAAGAAGTTATGTTTTGATTGTCTTGCATTTTTAAATTATTTTTACTATTTTAACCTCTTGATTTTGTTGCATTAGGCTTATCACCATCTCCGACCCATGTTCTATATAAGTATTTAAGAGAATATGTACTTAAGCTCTGCGTAAGATAGAATCAGATCACCATGTCTGTCCTAGAATATTATATTACTAAAGGATGCCCGCAACTTTTGGCAATCTCGGGCAATCTCTTCTAAGAGCACCGGGACACCAGCACTTAGGTGGAACATTTATGCTAAATTTCAACAGCGTGCCTAATAGTTTTGGCTATGCTTGGTGTATCAGTAACGCAGGAACTATATATATGCAGATTTTATATTTTTTTGACTGCCTCCGTGGACCAATGGATAGCGTATGCGACTGCTGATCGGAGGATTCGATTCCCGGGTCGGGCAAAGTGTTATTGAGTTTTTCCGTTAGGAAATTCTCAGTAGCAGCACGGAGTCTGTTGATGTGCCCGGTAACAGCAATAGGCTCGCCCCCTATTACGTGAGACCTAAAAATTCATAGCGAAATGTGGGTGTAATATTACACCTCTGCCTACCCCTTCGGGGATAAAGGCGTGAGTCTATAAAAAAAATGTATTTCGGCTAGGTTATATATTATTTTCCTCACATTTCTTACCAGACAATTTCACTATTTATGTTAATTCAGTTGGACTTCTAAGTTACATTAGCTGTTTGCGTTGGAGCACATTGTGGTGTTCCGTGGTTCTAATTTATGTGCAACTAACCAGCCGCGTAGACTAGGGCTAATTAATAGATATGCAGTGTGTTGTTGCGAAGATTATGAGATTGTAGGATTTAAGTGGGTTATTCTTTATTCCTATAATGAATAAACGAAGACTCTTATAGAAATCAACGTATAATATAGCAATATAAAATGATCTCAGTTCAGTTCAAGGCGAATTCCCGTATTTTATCTAACATGGAATTGACCCATAACTGCTTATAATTTAATGTCATTGTCGTCTAAATAGTTCGTCGTTGACACGTAGTTTGTTTTGTGCAATTTACGATCTAATTGCAATTTTATTAAAATATTAGTTAATTTAGGAGCCGCAAAGTGGACCCCGGCTTCCAGGTCGGTTTTGGAACGCAACCGGGGTAGCGCTAGGATGATGATGATCAGTTAATTTAGGAGAATACCATTTATTGCGTAAGTATGACACTGGTACTAAACCGAAAAGGCGTTTCGAACAAATATAATTACGAAAATTGGCAATGTGGTATCAAAAAACAATATGTTTTTTCTGACCGTACCTAAATTACAGGGAACCGATTGATATGTAAATGTACAAAACATCAACAATTAATGTGTGCTCTGTAGTAAATATTGGAGTCAATTGCTGTATGCCCTATGATGGAATCCTAGTCACTGAAATACAAGACCTTATAATTATCTATATATTGTATAAAAGAAAGTCTATATATACACCTATTCCTCAAGAATAGCTGAACCGATTTGGCTGAAAATTGGTAGGGAGGTAGACTAGAACCAGGGAAAAAACATAGGAAAAAACAATAAGTTGCAAAAATTAGACTGGGAGGGATTGTAGGGTCGAAGTTTGTGGGGACAAATCTACATATTGAAAGAAACAATGCATGCGCAGGAAAAGTACCAGCGGAGCATAAAGCTACAGACATCCTGCAGCTTTAAAATATCTCATTATAGCTTAGAATATTGAAAAGTACCAGGGTAGCATCATTTTAGAGAGGGTCGAAGTTTGTGGGGTAATGTAATGGTCAATTATATGTGGCATGTTCATGGGTTGGAAGACCATCTGCGTTGTTTGTTCTTGCGCCTGATAATGAAATAAAAAATGTCGTGTATCACAAGGTAGGTACTTAACTGACGAGTGAAACCTATATAGAAAATTAATGAACAATAAAGAATCAATATCTTTTTTTTATTTCTATTTCCTATAAAAAAATGAACTTAATAAAATCCAAGATCTGCTTATTGATTACCTCTAAGGCGGAACAGAGTTCGCCGGGTCAGGTAGTGTATCATAAAGCTTAAAAAATATTGCTTTTTGCTGAATCGAATTTGCAACATATGCGCATTTAATATCAAAGTTTTTATGTTCTGCCGGCACACTCACAAGAACTTTATTAATTACTATTTTACTTAGGCGCAGTTTCACCACTTCTGGGTAGGCCCTATCTTCCAGATAAAGTCTGAATCAGAACACAGTTTTATAAGTTTTCTGACGAATAAAAACAGGAACTTTGTAATTTCAGTACCAAAAATCTTCTTCTTAACTTTCAGTAAACATCCAAGCCAGGTCTGCCATCCAACATAGTCTATTCACCTTTAAATTGTCGATGGATCCACGAGCCGCACGAGATCGCACTGCAAAGTTGTATGACATTTTTTATATGCTTTGAATTAAAATATCATCGAATTGAGATTCTTTTTATAGACTCACGCCTGTATCCCCGAAGGGGTAGGCAGAGGTATAATATTACACCCACATTTCGCCATGATTTTTTTAGGTCCCACGTAATAGGGGGCGAGCCTATTGCCGTACCGGGCCCATTACAAGACACCGTGCTGCTACAGAGAATTTCCTAACGAAAAAACTCAATAACACTTTGCCCCACCCGGGAATTGAACCCGAGACCTTCCAATCCCACGCGCACATTTATGCCGCGAGACCAACGAGGTAGTCAGCATGAGATTCCACTGCAAAGTTTTATGACATTTTTGATATGCTTTGAATTAAAATATCATCGAATTGAGAACTTCCTCCTTTTTGGCCTCCTAAATATGGCTGTGTGTAAAAAAGCCTTCCGTGTGTAGGTATTAAACACAGCACCGAAAACTGTGTCATCAGTAGGCCGTAGCCGATTGTTTGCACCACTGAGCCATCCGCGAAGACATTTGTATTTGCTTCCTTTAATTGTTTTTAACGTCGTCGGCTTACGCTATCGAAGAACGCACTAGAATATTTTGTCATTTAAAATATACATAACCTTGGTGGAAGTACTTGGTTCATAACGGCCACCTCTCGTACAAGGATACGGTGAGGGCCTCGTACTCTCATTGGGTACAAACAAAGGGAAATGCATCGTACAAGCACAAAGTTGGGACATATTAAACCCGCAAAATCTTCGATGTACTCGATCGCTACGTCCAAGCTCCTGCTGAGCTTCAACAAACATTACACTTAATTCCAACATAACACGAAAAATAAATACTGTAAAATAAATAAAATGTTACTCGAGCTAAACTAAAAATAATGTTCAAAGAATAAAGATTTACCGCCCATGCCGCTTGTCCCGTTTTGTTCCAACTTTATCCCGTAATATCTAGTTATATCCGGATCAATCTGGACTGGGTATTAAAGAAAATCAATAGTGTATTTACTGTTCCTTGGTAAAGGCTTATTGAGACAAATCAATTAAAGAAGGAATTGTTTGAGTTCTTAGTTTTCTGTATACCTTTTATAACGGGATTTGGGGATTCTGTTAAAAGGCTTAGGCTAGAGCTTGTAATCTGGTTTGTTATGGTTTTGGTAAACTTTTTAGACGAGACTTGACAAACAAACGTTTAACAAAGGCAACGCTTTGTTATACCTTTGTTTGTCAAGTCTCGTCTATGTGGCCTTCGTGTAAAGAAAAGGTTATAATCATCATTTTATCAAATGAAGTTCTCTTTCCGTCCTGTCACACAGACAGACTCTCAGAATGAATTCGATAAACTCAAAAACTACCGATTAGATTTTAGTATAGTTTTCACCAATATAGTGAGGAAACCTGCATGTTTTAGATTTCTCCATAATGTTCTCGAAGGACATGACGTGAAGTTTGCCAACCCGCACTTGGCCAGCGTGGTGGACTTTGGCCTTATCCTTCTCATAGTGAGAAGAGGCCCGTGCCCAGCAGTGGGACAGTTTATATACAGGGCCGCTGACGTATGACGTTCACCATTATAAAATGTCATTACTGAGTAAAGTTTAGAAGTGTATAATTCACACGGCGCGGAGTCGCAGTCGTAGTCTAGTGATTTGTAGAAGATGAACTATAGAAGCTTTTTAATTATTTCTCTGTATAATCGCTTCGTTGCGTCGTCTTTATAATAAAATTCTATCGTCAAATAATGACTAGGCTTCTTAATATATTATAAATATGGGACGATAATTATATTATAGTCACGGTAAAACAATTATGACTGGTGCCTGCTAGATTATACCTATTTACAAGCTTAATCTATACACATATAAATAAAATTGGAGTGTCTGTTTGTAATATTAAAATAACCGCTTTTTACTTAATGCATATGAATGTATACACGGTACATATACCAAAAAGATTTTTTTTAACATTTTTGTCTGTCTGTTTGTTTTCGCTCATTTCTGGAACGGCTGGACCGATTTCGACGGGACGTTCACTGGCGGATAGCTGATGCACCAAGGAGTAACTTAGGTTATAAATTAACCGGGTACGCGAAGTAGTGCCCTCAGGCGCGGGTGAAATCGCGGGAAACAGCTATCGACAAAAAATGTATAGAACAGACATCATACTCGAAAATCTTTGTGAGTGGGTAAAATTTTGTAATTGCGAATACGGCAAAGGCCAAAAAAGAACACTGAACTCTGACTGAACTTTGAACACTGTCAAATCCTATAAAACGTTCTTTAGGTTAGCATTTTGTCTTAAAAGTGTTAAAATAACATGTTATTTGTACATAATTTAATTTCATACATACATACATACATAGACTCACGCCTGTTTCCCGGAGGGGTAGGCAGAGACTACGGAACGCCATTGGCAACGATCCTGACATACCTCACTTGCTTCACTCACTCCCATCAAGTTTCTCATGCATGCTCTTCTGTTAAGGGTACTTCTGACTTTTTGATTCTGACTTCTGATTTTCTGATTTAATTTCATGCATTCCAATTAACTTTTTTTTGTTCTCTGGTAAGTTTTATTGGTCACTCTTCCGTGGAAAATTGAACTGTGTCCATTTCAAAGTGATACCAAACTCTCAAAAGTTATTGAATTGTAACCAAAGGAACTGAAAATTATATTTCACTGATAATTCCTTGGTCAAATATTAATTGCCTAAGTATTGCAGGTACTCAAAACGTCCCTGAACGTTTTCTGTGGGCCAAAAATTCTATTCTATGACAGATTTTCAATGACAGATCGTCCGTAATGCTACAATAATGTAACCGCGCAATCATATATTTCTGCATCAATCGAAAAGTAAAGAAAAACAATATATTTTCTTTGATTATTACCTTAATGCTGTAAACATTTATTCACCTTTCCATTTTCATATACTTACATAAATATTCGTTCTGAAACACAGTAACTAATAGAACTTCCTGCAAAATATGAACGAGAAAAAATAATACACACGGCGAAAAGATTTACTACCGGCCCCTTCTACCCGGGTTTTGTGCTCTTATCCGGTTATGCCCCGGTTAGTTCTTCTTTTATAAAAAAAGGTAGTGAAAGGATAAAACTGTCAAACTGCTTTTCCCTTAATCCCGGTTTAAAGGATCCATGCAAGTCATCAGTTATCATCGCGACCCTTTTTTAAATGCTAAATAACGTTTTTTATATAAAGTGTATGAAGGATGAAGGACTGCTTTAATAAGGCTAATGGGATCAAGAAAATCTGTTTGTGCTCTACTTTTGAAACATTGAATCGCTGCTCCATTGGGTAAAATATTGTTCCTGTGGCATCGTAACAGTATAAGTTCTTGAGTTTGATAAATGAATAATAAAGTGGCTTCTGTTAATAAATCTAGATCCATCTTAATAAATAATGATACATCATATTAGTAGCCAGTGTGGTATTTCCTTTATCTAAAGAAGGAATTAACATTATCTGAAATTTGGCAGATAAATGAGCGACCTATGAAAAAAAGCTGGCCAACTGTATGTCGAGATACGCACAATGTAGGGTTCCGTAGTACCCCTTACCAAGTGACCTAAGGACAGTAGGAGTCAACCACAATATTCATATTATCCATCACAAGTCGAAGTCTATAATTACTCGTAAACTAACTAGCCGCTACATTTTTTATTGAAAGTTCATTATATAAATTGTAACTATTGATCATAATTTATACCTCCCTAAATACTATGCTCCCTAAATATTTAAAAAATATAGGGTGGAGGGGACACTTTGCTATTAGTAGTTTTCCCTAAATATTCTGCAAACGGATACTTAAATATAAAACGGTTAGAGTAAATCCCTCGTGTTTTTAAATCCTATACAATGTTGTAAAAAATGGCTTCCTCATTTTGGTGTATAGGAACTATACGTAAACTTTTTTCAAAATTTTATCCAATATCTTTATTTACGTGGTTACAATGTATAACTGTGCCACATATCAGCTCTCTAGTGCTTATTTTTTTGCCTTAAGGCGCTGTTATACCTCAGAAGCCGTGAAACACCTAATTTTTCGTCGCGCATCTAGCCAAAACGGTACATATTACAAACTAGCATAAAATAGAGCTTAAAGTCAAAAGTCTGAAGAAAAGACTTTTAAAAGAATTTTTCATGTATGTAAAGCAGAATCACGGTAAAAAAATCACAAAATCGAGGCAGAAAATAATCTTTCGTCTCACTGTTTGCAATATATTGATCGTAAGCTGTCATATTTTATTTGATAATATTGTAGGAATTCTAATGAACTAAAGAATTACTCTATTTATTTTCATATTATACGTGTATATTTTGTAAAATTAAATAAAATCTGCCAAACGTCTATGATTTTGACGGTCGATAGATCCCATCAATATCAAACGCTTCAGCAATTTAAACCTTATTAGCATAAGCGGTGTACTGAGTGTCAGTTGCTAGTTTACGCCCCGCCCAGACCTCATCATTCGGCTATGAGCCCTGTGAGAGATAGGTCATGTCGCTTGCGTCTCCGCTGCACGAAATTTTACGTAAACCTGTTTGTTATTATAATACGCCGATTTGAGTTCGTAATTTCATGTTTTATGTTATAGACTGAATACTTTGAATCAAATAGACTTTTCATGTAACTATGGGCACATATAATTAGGACCTAAGTTTATACTCTTCTTGCGTTTAATGTGTTATTGTTTCTATGCTTATAAATATATAATTAGAACAATAAAATATGGACAATAAGAGAAATGAAGTTCTACGAAGGATTTGTACAAGAAATCGTCGTAATAAAATAGAAATTCATCCATGGCCAAGTGATTATGAAATATGTAACATTTTTACATAAATTATTTTCATAAGTCTTTTATGACTAACTATGTTACTTATATATTATCGATTATGCATAATTTAATTATATAAATTATTCTCACAATACAAAGCTGCCACAGTTTTCAATTTTTGAAAGAGTAATAACATAAAATCGAATCATTTTATATACCTATATTTCAAATTCATTAGCTTGTCAGAGCGCCTGGAGCGCTAAGATGCCGACACGGCGAACAATAAACAGCGCTAATATGGTGCTCCGCAATCCGCACACAAGCGGTAACGAATATTGTATTATTGTGTTGTGAACATAAACCTTTTTAGGTACATCGGGTATAACTTTGATTATTCATAAACTATTAAGTATGTCTCAGTACATCTAATATCCTTTTAATTTCTAAAATCAATCATTTATAAGTACGGTGACTTCTCTGTTTGCTATAATACAAGATATAGTATTTTTTTAATAATAAAGTATGTAACTAATTATTATTATAATTATAATTAATAAATATAATTAATATAATAATTATAAAAAAAAAACTAATTATTACTATATTATTGTAATTACAGTGAAGTTAAAGATAACAGTCATTCCTAACACGATCTGTTCAAGAGCTAGCCAAGAAATGCCAAACAATTTTTTTAACAAATTTGACTCAAATTCCGTAGCGATAAGCAAAATTACAAGAGGGATAGCAGTGACTGGTTCGAATTGCGTAAGAATATGTTGACAGATTGAAATTTTGGTATAGTGGTAAAAAGAAGAGATAACAGCAATAAAACCAACTTAGTAAAAATATTTTGTACAAATAAAATTTTGCAATGTAAAATCAGTTGCGCATGGAATCTAAAATGAACAACTGGCTTTGCAACAACTGGCGAAGCAAGAAAATGTAACAATCGAGCCTTGTAGATTATCCGATTATTGGTGCCACGCCAGATGGATTAATAGGTCCAAACACGATTGTGGAAATTTAATGTTCTATAGTTGCCTATAAGAATGGCCTGGAGAATAGTATAAGAGCAAATAAAATACAAATATGGAAACATGATAAAAAAGTGAACTGACTAGTCTAAACAAATATTGTAATTGTTATTACCAAATTCAGGGGCAACGCCACGTTACACGCAAACAAAAGTGTTTATTTGCTGTGTGGAGTGGCGAAAGTATACCAGTTAAAATAGAAATTATAGAAATAGATGATGTTTTCTGGGAGAAGAAAAGCTTGTGGCGTTTTATATGAATGTGCAGTTGCCTGAAATTGTTGATTCTCGTCAAGCTCAAGAGATGGCATTGCGAGATCACGGAGAGGAAAATGTTTCATCAGTGCTTGAAATTTCTACAATGCCAAGCCGTAAAAGGAAAGTAAATGAAACTGTGCCTCGTGAACAACAGCAAATAATAAGTATTGAAGCCTTATCACCTCACACATTGCCTTTAACATTCGATCAAAATAAAGAAAACCTGCCGGGTTGTAGCAGAACTTTTGATGAGCTGTAAACTCTGTATTTCGTTAATAAATGATAAATGAATATAAATAAATATCTTTTAATATTTATTTTCTTTGAAACAACACATATTTGAAGCGAAAGAAAATTTTTATATTTTTCCATACAAAGATGTCTGAGGAGAGCTAACTAAAAAGCAGTAACTCAAATTCTAATTCTATAATTTTCTAAGCGACATAGGAGTATCTCATGAATAAGGTATATTCACATATATTTTTGATGTTTCATCTATTTTGAAAAATAATAATGGGTTGGGTTTCGAAACGAGTCGCCTGAATTTGAGGGTATTGGTAGTGTAGGAGGCTTAAGGTAGTTCGTTTTAATCCCCTAAAAGTAATTTTGGCTGCCGGAGTTGCGTCCAAATATTTTTTAACAATTTCCAAAATTTCATAAATACTTCGGCAATTATGCAACACGAAACGTAGTTTTTATATTTTAGTACAGTTTTACAAATGTCATTTTTAGGTTTTATGTGAAAAACGTGAAACGAAACGCAAAACGGGTTGAGCTACACCTATCAGCACCGCATCGCACTTTTATATGCTTCTATCCTTTTCTGTCACTTAGGACGGTCATTTACTAGAGCGAGAAAGAGAGAGGGAACGCGATCGCCTTTTCGATTCCGCGGCGTGCTGAAGCTTTCCGGTCGGAAAGTCGGAAAGCTTCAGCACGCCGCGGAATCTCGGAAAATCGGACAATATAGGTGTGTGAAAGTTAAGGAGTGTATAGAGAGGAAGAAGAACGAGTAAAAGAAAGAAATGTGAGGAATAATTCGGCTCAAGTTTCCGAGACAGTATAAAACTGTTTTGGAAACTAGTGAAAGAAGCGCGGGGCAAAATTAATGCATCGATGAAAGTGATTAGGAACAGTGATTAGATGATATAAGTGACGATGAAACAATGCATTTGAGAGAACAAATTGAAAATTTAAAACAACAGTTATCGTCTGCATAAGAAGAGATAAATAATCTGTCACTAGAAAATAACGAGTTGAAGGAAACTATAGCAAAGCTGAATAAGAAACAAGATTTGTTAATGCGAGCAACTAAGAAATTATCATCTGAAATAATTACGCCTAACAAATCTAAAAAATCAACTCCCCACAGCATTACTCAGAAATCATTCAAACACCGATTGGAACTGTCGCAGACACCCAAAGAACAATACGACCAACCAGCTCAAATAATGACTACACCTGACGGGCATCACAAACAAAAATCCAACCACGAACAGCAAGCTAAGTTGTATTTGATAAGTAGCAATAAGACTAATAAGGTATTGACTATAGCGCAGAACATATATTCTAACTACAGCATATGTCATTACCTTACACCGAACTGTGGAATAATTAAACTTATTGATAATTTGCAATCTAAACTCACAAATTATACAATGAAAGATTACTGCATAATATTCATAGGTGGTGAAGACTTCGAAAAGACTCGCCGACTTCTGAGATAGTAGCTAATTTACGTGAACGATTATTAGGAATAAAACACACAAATATAGTCTTATGTCTACCAACCTTCAAATGTAATGACTATAGTACTATGTTCAACTGGCGCATTGAAATGTTTAATTACCTTCTCTACCATGACATAAATATATATGACTATGCTGTAATATTTGACATGAACTTAAATTTGACTTACTAAGCTGATGTGGTTGACTTAGCCTTGTCTGACCATACGGCCCAAATTCTTAAATGTCCAGTAAATAACACATGTATCTTGAAGTACTGGTACAAGGAGCAAAATGATTATGCACCTGAAAATGTGCTGAAATTCAAAAACATCCTCGCAAGTTTAACATTGTCTGAAATCTACGGGATTGATGATGCTAACGCGGCATTTGATATATTCTTTGAACAATTTAACCTTTTTTACAGACTTTGTTTTCCGCGTAAGTTTATTGCTGTAAAAACTACTAAAAAACAGAAATGGATTTCACAGGGCATAAAAATTTGTAGTAGGAAAAAGAGAAATTTTTTATGGCTTTCAAGAATGAAACCAACGGCACACAATAAGCAAAACTACACGAAATACGCTAAACTATTTAAAAAGGTTATTAATCTAACGAAACGTGTACAAAATAATTACAACATAACAAAATCTGACAACAAAATAAAAATGACATGGCAAATAATAAACAATAAAAAATTAAATAAACCGAAAGAGACAATTCAAAAATTAAAATTATTAATAAACTTGTAACTAACCCCAGACATATAGCTAATAGTTTTAATAATTATTATATGGATATAATCGTACCAATTCCTGGAATAAAAACAAACACTACCTTATTAATAGCGCGTAGTCAACAGTCTATGTTTATGGCTCCTAGTACGCCCCAAGTTATATTGGCTATTATTAAAAACCTTAAAAAAAACCAAATTGTTGGCTACGCTGGCGTCTCAACGAAAATTATAAAATCAGTAGGTAGTCTTATTAGTCTTATCTTAGCCACATACTCAATTTGTGTATATATAAAGGTGTATTCCCAGAACGTTTAAAAAAATCGATAATAAAGCCAGTCCATAAAAAGGGAGATAAAGACTCAATGCCCTAGCCCTTATACCCATATTCTCTAAAAATTTTGAGAGGTATATATTTAAAGAACTTTATCGATACCTAGAGCTCAAAAAAAAATATCTGTCATGAACAGAAGGGATTTAGAGAAAAAAATACAGTTAATATAGCAATTTTTGAATTTTTACATAGGACTATAGTAAATATAGATAAAAGAAATCCAGTTTGCGCAGTTTACTGCGATATGACGCAGGCATTTGACCATGTGGATCATAATATTTTAAAAAAACAAGCTCGAGTGCTTACGGTATTCGAGGAAATGTGTTAGATCTTCTACAGTCGTACATATCCAACAGAGTGCAGTACACGGACATAACCACAATAGATCTAAAAACAAAAAAAGTAACAACATTCTCTTCAAATGAGCTTATAGTTATGTATGGTGTCCCACAATGAAGCGTTTTAGGCCCCTTATTGTTCAATATATATATATATATATATATCAATGACCTTCCGAAATCCACTAATCAACCTATGACGCTCTTCGCGGATGACAGCACAATTACGGTAGCATGTAAATCATTGGACTTATACGAAAATGGCATTAATAAATTACTAGCTCAAATTATTAAGTGGATGGTAAATAATAATTTAAAAATTACATACATACATACATACATATCGTCACGCCTTTTATCCCCGAAAAGGTAGGCAGAGGTGTATTTCTACACCCACTCTTCGCCAGATATACTTTAGTCCCACGTAATAAGGGGCGAGCCTATTGCCGCACCGGGCACATTTCCAGACTCCGTGCTGCTACTGAGAATTTCGTAACAGAAAAACCCAATAACACTGCCCGACCCAGGAATCGAACCCGGGACCTCCCGATCCTACGCTCACATTTATGCCGCGAGACCAACGAGGCAGTCATTTAAAAATTAATATAAGCAAAACTCGAATTATGTATTTTGGTCAAAATACTTCGCAACGTAACTTACTTTGTATTAAGTATAAAGGAACAAATATAGATGAAGTTGACATTACTAAGTTTTTGGGTCTTTTTATAGATAGCAAACTGAACTGGAAAGCCACATTACATTTAGCGAAAAAACTAAGTAGCCAAACTTATGCTCTATATAAGCTTGCTCCTGTGGTTAATACAACTGCCTTACTTTCGGCACACCATGGCCTTGTCGAATCTATACTTAGATATGGAATTATAGTCTGGGGCAATTCAGTCGATAAGGATGTGGCCTTCAAACTCCAAAAGCGTTGTATCAGAGCCATGTTTGGGCTTCAAATAAAGGATAGCTGCAAACCATTTTTTCAAAAGTATAAAATCTTAACGCTTCCATCTTTATACTTATACGAAACAGCAGTATTTGTGAAGACAAACCCACAACTATTTAAAAAATTATCAGATGTTACTATCCGCAACCGTCGTGATAGTCATAGACTGTGTATGCACGCCGCAAAGACAGCACTTTTGGGCAAAAGTATTTTTTGCATGGCGCCGAAAATATTCAACAAAGTACTCAATATATACAAGAACCTTAATGTTAACCAATTTAAGCGTAATTTAAAAAAACTGTTGTTTCAGAAATGTTATTATAGTATTAATGAATTTTTATGTGATAATCTTTTGTAATTAATCTTGACATTTTTGACTTGACTACTAACTAACGACTTGACTGTAATTTAATTTGACATGATTATTGAATTTCTTTTTTTTCTTTTATTATTATTTACTCTTTCTATTATTATTTGACATTACATATTATTAATTAATTACTATATTGTTTGCTAAGTTAATATAATATTAATAGCATCATAATAACTTATAACTGACATGATGATAATTTAATTGGATCCATAATAATATTTTTTACATTATATTTGCAAGTCTGACCAGACAGAGCATGTTGATACTACAAAGCTGTAACACCTGATTGTACACATGTTGAGACAAATAAATTTATCCTTATCTTTATAGACGCAATAATTCATTATCAGGTCATTCAATGTATGAGAAGTGGCCATTGTTCTTTTGTTCCATTAGCCGGAATTCACGCGGGAAAACGGTAGAACCTAGTCTTTATACCTTTAAACGAGCAATTTTTGTACATATATTTTAAGTAGGTATGTAATCTGAATCCCGAAAACGGCTTAAACGATTTTGATGTAATTTATTAGTAAGTATTGGGTTTCGGGAGCAGTATCGATCTAGCTAGGATTCATTTTAAAAAACCAGGATATACGAAGAAAAATGTCCAGAAAACGTGTTCTGCCATCTTTCTTTGTTTTATTTTTTTATGCCATTTTAATACAAAGTGACGTCAACACTCATCCACTAAGCTATAAGATTTCTAGGCATCTACATAATTTAAGCGAGAAAAATATAAGGGATAATTCCCAGCCCCTTAAAACAAAATCAATCAATCTGTTGCAATCCATTACTGTCTGTCGCGGTTTTACCAGGGCCTCTCAGTGTAGTCTAACAAGGTTCTGTCCTACCTATGTATATTTATAAGCACTGATAGTCTAGTGGAGAGACCAAAGGCCTATTACGCAGACAAAGGGTTCAATCCACGTCACGCACTACTGACTTCCCGAAGTTAGGTGCTTATTAATACGAGTATGTTAATAATTGATAGCTTGACGATGAACGAAATCATGGTGAGGTAAACTACACGTCTGGGAGTTCTCTATAACGTTGCTGAAAGACATGTGAAATCTGCGAAAATACCACAATTACCCAGCGTAGTCGACTCTGGTCTGACATTTCTTATAGTGAGAAGAGGCCTATGGCCAGTAGTGGGTCTGTTTATATGCAGAGGTGATGAGGATGATGATGATCTACCTGCGCAGCATCAGTCCCTGTTCATAAATCCCCGCATATACAAACTCTTGTTTACACAAATTTACAGACATTTAAACAATGTTTCACAGTTTTTTGGTCCAAATACATCACGTTCACCGCAGCGAGACGGCGGCGTTGCATAAATCAGGTGTTAGCGCTTCGGCTAATTTGGCCGTTTATTATCGCATCAGTATTACGTTGTAGTACCTATTATTGTTTTTGTTATATTATTGTTTCAGGACACACGGCGTGCAGTAAAACTGCTGCGATTATTCGATGATGTATACGCGTTTCAAATGGTTATATTCGAATATTATTGAGCGTTCTCGTGGGTAGAACTGTATTAATTGAGGAATCGTACAGAAAGCGTGTGATACTGAATAAGTATAAACAATGTTAGTTTCAAATAATTACGAGATATGGACCCGTTACATTAATATAATCGGCCCGGTAACGGCAATAGGCTCGCCCCCTATTACGTGGATTGTGAAATGTGGGTGTAATATTATACCTCTGCCTACCCCTTCGAGGATACAGGTGTGAGCCTATAAATAAATAAAACATAAATATAAGTACCTATGTGTACAAGTCACATCATTTTAAAAGTATTCATAAACAATCTGCTCTTCATCATCATATCAGCTGAAAGACGTCCACTGCTGGACATAGACCTCCTCCAAGGCTCTCCACATAGACGTCACGATAGTCAAGAGCGTCAGTCCACCTTGTGGGATGCCTACCTCTGCTACGAAGTCCGGTGCGTGGTCGCCACTCCAGAACCTTTCTGCTCCAACGGCCATCGGTTCTTCTGGCAATGCTCTAATAAGAAATAGTAATCTGCTCTTAATAAAAAATATTTATTTTCATTGAAGTTGGTTACGATTACATTGGAGGTTCTCTAAAATTCGTTAAAAGTTGGAAATTCGTTTGTGTTTTTGTTGTTACTGTTACCCCAAAACTCCTTCGAAAATTAAAGGAGGAATTAGAGTGTGAAGGATTCTTGTCGCTCAGTCCCATCAACTTTTGAAACCCAAAATATTAAGCACACGCATATATTATATGTCAGTGGGGTACCAAAACAGCAAAACTATACACAAATAGATTCAGTAACTAAGGAAGGCGAGATAAAAGAAAACACAGTAAGTTTGTTTATAAGTCGCATGGGATGAACGGCTTAAAAACAACTGTCGTATTCTCACGAGAGGTGAACGGAACACGGCGTAACTAGGAGATATACCCGAGGGTATTGTGATATTTCAACCAAAATATATAAGAAATATATGTGAAATTTTTATTAACAACAGTTTAGACCAATCTGCCATACTGTCAAAATTTCAAAATCTGGCGCCGAATATTACCCACATCGCAAAAAGTTCTCTTCGCCTCCTTGGGTCCCCAATTTTAGACGAAGGTTTTGATTCATTTTTACATGAAAAAATTCAAAATTTTAGTGAAATTTCAGATAGATTACTCAAAATTAATATTCACTCGGCTTTCACTATTATTAGATATTGTCTTTTTGTGCCTAAATTTACACATGCTATTCGATCTTCACCATTTTGGAAAAACCCATCATCACTCTTTCAAATTGACAATATTATAAAAAAAACCTTAAGCAAAATTCTAAATGTGGCCCTGAACGACCGAGTGTGGCTGCAGGCGTCCTTACCTGTACGCCTGGGCGGCCTCGGCGTTCGCAAAATTTCCGATGTGAGCTTACCAGCATTCCTGTCCTCGGTCCACGGCACTGCAGAATTGACCAGGAAAATCTTAGCACCTACACTGGTCGATTCTGAGGTGCCGTGTGTGATCGATGCCGTGAATGCTTGGAGAATGGCTTGTCCAAACACCGAGTTACCCCGAGACTTATCCTCTCAGAGGCAGTGGGACGGGCCGCTTTGCAGCGCAGTACGAGAAAATCTCCTTAGTACATCGTCTAATGCTGCAGAGCGTGCCCGTTTGCTGGCTGTGGGAGAATGGGAATCGGGTCTCTGGCTTCAGGCACTGCCATCGTCCAACATAGGTACCATGTTGGACGATACCACTTTCCGCATCGCCGCTTGCCTCCGTTTGGGTGCGTCATGTGTTTCTCCGCATCGCTGTCACTGTGGGGAGGCTGTCGACAGCCTTGGTCACCATGGCTTATCATGCAGCAGGAGCGCAGGTCGAATATCACGACACGGCAATCTCAATGACATCCTTCGCCGGGCTCTTGTCACCGCTGGCGTTCCAGCCCAACTTGAACCGCAGGGGCTGGCACGTGACGATGGCAAAAGACCGGATGGTATGTCTTTACTGCCATGGAAGTTGGGTAGGCCTTTGGTGTGGGACGCAACGTGTGTCGATACCCTCGCGCCATCTCATCTTCCTGGCTCAGCGGATTGTGCGGGCGCTGCTGCTGCTACAGCGGAGACCTTCAAACGGCGCAAATACGCAAACCTAGTAGGGGATTACGTATTTGAGCCGTTTGGGGTCGAAACGTTGGGGCCATGGGGTCCAAGTGCAAGATCTCTTTTTAAAGATCTCGCAAAGAGACTGATCGACGCCTCGTGTGACCAGAAGGCTGGGTTGTACTTGGCCCAAAAATTTAGCATTGCCATACAACGTGGCAATGCTGCCAGCGTTCTGGGCACGCTCCCAGTCGAAGGCGATGTGGAGGACTTTTATGACGCCCTCTAACTTATTTTCTGTTTTCGTTTTATTTGTTTTGTATATACATATTTCGTAGGATAATATTTTAACATTTATGTTTAATTAAATATGTATATAGTGGTATCATAATTAGTGTTTATGCAATCAAATAAATCAGAGAAAGACTAAAAAAAAAAAAAAAAAATTTACATATAAATACTTAACGATTTAAATAAAAGTTGAATTACAGTCGAAAAAAAAATATATAAGATATATGGCACTTATATAAAAAGTAAGGATTATGGAAGGCTATAGATCTTTATACTACTGATTATTTTGATCGTCGTGCCTAACTTGTGCCCTCTGGTGTAAAGAACCTATTAAATTAATTATATTTTTCAGTTTAAGAACCACTGATAGCCTAGGGGAGAGATCAACAGATTGCCACGTACAACTTCACGGTGTCGTGTGCGCGCAACAATTTGCCTAATATGGGTCTAGTAAATTTACAATTATTATTTTCATTATTGTGACAAAGAACACACTTCTGAAGACACGAACTTACATACTAGCTTACCCGGACTTGGCCAGCGTAATGGGCTATGGCCTAAACTCTTTACACCAAAAAGAAGCCATTACCCAGCAGTGGGACAGTTAATAGGCAGCTACTGAATCCTTTTCCCTTAAAACGGATGATGATCTGCTGAATGAAGTAATTAAATATCAAATTACCTAGCTAAGAAGAAATGACATAAAATAAATAAGTATGCTAGTTGTAAAGTTATATAATCTTTCATCATCCCGGCGTCGATCAAGTTGCATTTCAAGACAAGACCTTAACGATGGAATTTAACCTTTCAAGGTTTTCCAGAATGTTAACGAATATTAATAATATAAACTAAGTTATTACTAGTAAGTAATTGAAAGAGCGTTGTAATGAAGTCTACGGGACCATTTTCTAGAAAATGTCCGTGAACACGATAATTAGCAAGAGTAATGCGGTAAATATTTCGAAATCATTCCTTGTAATAATTGAATCGCTTTTCCCAGAAGTGATGGTAGCTTCTCATTCATTTTTTGATGTAATGAAATAACATTTATTGTTATAGAAATTACTGATGGTTCCCGGTATTCAAAGGCCAATAAATTATAATTTTGATTGCCAGCACGATACGCTATGCCTAGGTGAAATAATGGTTCCAGTAAGCACTATTATTTACTCACTATTTAAGACGGACCTCACCGAAATTTGATTGTATTTTTTTTGGAAATAATAAGAATATTGGCGATACACTTCCATATGTACTCTGTGCTGAAGTGGAGGTATATTATATGACATATTATAGGCGGCTAGAGTTCCAAAACCAATACCATGTATAACACAGATTTGCTTTAACGTGGAAGGAGTGCAGGATTAGGTACTTATTGGTAAGGCCGATTTATTTCAAGGCACTAAATACAATAGTATTAGTAACGCTTTGTGAACAGGGCTTAGTTGGAGACTAAAATTAGATCTCAAGATCAAAAATCCGTGGTTTCAGAGCGCTAGGTCATTTCCGGAAACAGATAGTTACGTAGGTATATGAAAATTAAATTAGAAGATAAATAAATTTGTAGGCTGCGTAGGTTTTATGTAGTAAATATCTTTATTTGTTAATTCTTAACCGACCCAAAGTAAGTATAGACGCAACGGGATTCTATAGCAATGTGTGACTAATGTGCGGCTGCCGAATGGTGACATGGTAAACATTTTTTTGAGGCATCTCTCGGCGTGTCCATAAGCTGCACTGAAGGTGGTTATGGGAATTGTTAGTAAGGATTTTAGGAATACGGTGCATCCAATATCTAATTAAAAATCTCTTGAATCAGACGGGCTGCACGACTTTGGGCTACGTTATTCAAGTAGATGTTTAGGATCACAGTTTTATTCTGTCATAGAATCTAGGTCGTTGCCAGCATAAATCACAATTGAGAATTATCCACCTCCTCTATAGGATATTTCATATGCGATACAAGCAATTACAGACCCTTAGAAAAGTTTTATTGCCGGCTTATTACTATCTATTTTAAGATCTTATGCAGACAAACATAAAGAATGTTGTTTTTCTTTTTTTTTTAAAGACAACTCCCGCACTAGGAATAAATCCTGTGTCGCGGGGGACTTTACACACATTCAACCAACGGACACAATGAACACCCAGACTCGAAACAACAATTTATGAATCACACAAAGTGTTGTCTCGTGTGGGAATCGAACCCACGACACTCGGCGCAGTGTCGAGCGGCGAGGCGGCCGATGCCAACCGCGCAGTTGTTCAATTACATCGGCTTCTCAGAATTGACTTGAGGAGACATCTCAGGAGACTTGAGGCACTGAAGAAGGGATTAGAATAATTAGGAGGCTCTAGTTGACATAGCCAATATTAGTATTCAAGTTCGCGGAAACCAAAAGATCAGGGATGATATGTTAGATAAATTACAAGGAAACGTAGGACTCAGGAGGTCTTGAGGGTGTAAGAGGTGTATTAGCAAGATAAAACGAGGTTAACGCTTATACAATCATGTATTGGATACGAATGACGTTGTTGTAAACATTTACTGTACCGTGTGTACGTCTGTTTAATTTTCCATTATATATCCATGAATTTGTCTCATGTAATGGCGCTGATACACTTGAGCATTCACTTATAACAGAACGGCGATCCTTGTTTTGTCAAACCGATTTACGAACAGAGCCGAACATTGCTACGAACATTTTCACGACCTTTCTAGCGAACACTCCGATCCTTAGAATATAGAAAAAATATAGAAAGTGCACTACAACAGCAGTTTTACTTAATATATTTACTTCAGTTTGACTTATAAATATTTTAAAGAGTAAGAATAAGATACATAAACAAAAGACGGAATCCCTGATCTGCATTTTTAAATAATCAAAAGGCAGATCAGGTTTAATAAATCAAAGAAGTGTCTGTTCCTATGTTCAAATTTATTCATAGTTGTCTAGGATTTATCAACATTCTATTGAAATTAATTCTGAGTAAACCAAATCTAAGAATTTATTGAAAGCATAGTCGATATTTTATCGATATTAATTTTGAATAAGCCCTTCATTAGTCAAGTTAAAATTAGTGGCATACTATGAAGATTCGAAATAGTCCATTGAAAAGTAACATTTGGGATTGCATTTGTCAGAGGACGCAATTTTATTTCATAGATGTCAAGAGGGGGTTAGTGTAAAGTTAAATCCAAGTTATTAGTCTATGCACGCTAAGGCGCAAAAAATTGACATTTCAATGGTTAAAACGTCATTTGTATATTTATCTTCTTCTTACATAAGATAAAAATCTTATGTAATATATTAATGTACCTATAACTTAAGTAAAAGTGAATAAATTGGGTTTAACCGCCATTGTACCGCGGTTCCTATGTATTTTCTATGTTCTAAGGCTCGCCGGAATGTTCGCGAGAATGCTCGCTAAAACAGACTCACATGTTTTTCTGTTTTGTAACATTTACACGAATGCTCATTACAGGTGAATGCTCAAAGGTATTCGCGCCATAATGTAAATAAATTTTGTTTGCTACTATCTAATATATTTCATGCACATGCTCTTCGAAAAAAGTGTCGTCGACAGTCTACGTCCACTATTAAACATTATGAATCCTTTTTTCCTTTGTTTACTTTTCCACGGTCCTATGCAGATTGAAATAAATAGCGTCTACCCATTTTGCGATCAGGCACATATTATTCAAATCTCAACAGATTCTAAGCAACTATCGTATCACGGACAGTTTTTCTTGTCTGCACCACTTATTAACACATGATCCGCCAATAAATATTTTAGCATAATTATATTATTATGAGTATCCTTTATGCCACAGAAACGCATACAATGCAGAAATTGCCTAACAATTTACCACGTCCTTCGAAACTGTCTACTGATAAAACCTTCATTGATAAGAAACCGCTTACCATTTTTGTTCTATTATATTTATGCTAATCTAGTTTATTTGCAGCTAAAGTGATTTCGTAGTGTTATTATCTAAAGAGTTATTGAGTAATAGCTTACGCGGGCGGCTTATCCACTGGCATGGTTTGCCGGTTCACGATGAATTATACCCCTAAACCTTCGTTATGAATTACTCATACATGTGAAAATCACATAAATAGCCGTTCAGTATTCTTGTGTGCAGCAGATGCCTCTGTAGTAAGTATGTGACGGTGTTCTACTCATCAGACACAATTTAATAGATCTTGCAGCCAAAACGACAATTAATAATAATAATATAATAAGCACACAACTTCTTCCAACTTCTAGAACCCGGGCTCCAAAGCAAAGTTCTAGGATGCTGATGATAATAATAACTTGTTCGAGCCGCTTCGCGTGCCCACAGGGTTATCGCTATTCAATGACCTAACAAAATAAAATTATAAAGAGCAATAAAAAATATTTATGTTGAATGGATATTATTAATTGCTAATTTTATTAGAAATTGAGATGAAATAATATTATTGCGCCCGTTTTGTGTCCGTTTCGATGGACCGTTTCAATGGCGCGGCCATGGCACATGTGTAGATAAACGGAACAGAGACACAGCTTCATACAACAGCGCGAATCGGTTGCACTACTACGAGCACGCGGCTTATGTGTGCGTGACCACTGGCCGCTTGTCGAGTACGCGGCGAGAGTGGAAAGAACCGGTTTACGTAGGCCCAGGCAGTTGACAATCTTAGGGTTATTACGACGCACGTTGTTTGTTTTGTACGTTGCAAGTTTTAATATTTTATTGTAAGAAAGTGGTGTTTTATTATTAATAATGGTTGTTTATTGTTCTGTGTGTATGAATAATACTAGATGAAATAATTAAATCATTATAAAGATTTTAACAATGGTAACGTACAATTGGGTTTTTTAATTAGGTATAACTCCTGATAATTTTGTCGCATTTGTTGAATTGCTCGAGCAAAAGTTTCGCGAATATTTCGATCTTGAAATAAATATTGTCAATGTTGGCAACGAAATACTTAACAACTCATTAGTTGTGAAATTGTGTAAAATCAATTAATGTTTACAAAACCAATGACTATCAGAAAGTGATCAGCCATCGATAGGGATTACAAAAAACAGGTGCATGCGATTTTCGACCTTATTGACGTAACTCAGAATTTACAATTTTAATAACGTATCAATGTCAGAAAGCAAGAAAATACCAAATAAAAGTCTGTCATGAATTGTCAACAAGGTCGAAAATCGCATGCACCTGTTTTTTGTAAGCCCTATCGATGGTTGATCATTTTATAGTCATTTGTTTTGTAGACGTTCATTTGACTTACACAATTTCTTTTTAAACTTATTTTAGATACCTATCCCCGTGGTAAAACTAGTGGCCATAATAGCTAAAGGAGATTCCTATGTTTATTAGCAAAATAGATCATATTACCAGAAAATATTCAACACGATTAGTGGTATCGTTGGGAATGTCAAATAAATCACGTCGTCACGTCGTGTCCTTGGTAACAAATGTATATTTTTATTCCGTGCTTTTAAAAGTTTCAGGTGCACGCCTTTTTTGATTCCACTCGCTATTTTATTTACAACAGCTGTACTTCTGCCGTAAAGCGAATCGACCCTGCAGAACCATCCGCGTTAAGCCCTGCACACTTTCTGAACACAGTGCCATTATCGTCATTTCCGGCTCCTGAAGCAGACTCTTCAAGCTTGCTCCAGAGACATACTCTGCTGGATAAACTCGTGCAGTCGTTCTGGCGGCGCTGGCGTGCGGAATATCTACACCAGCTTCAGGCTAGATCCAAGTGGAATAGTCCTGCATCCCCTATACAGGAGGGTACGTTGGTCGTCATAATACACGATAATGCTCCGCCGCTTTCATGGCCATTAGCCATCGTAGAGAAATTGCATACTTCCAAGGACGGTACGACCCGCGTTGTTACCGTGAAAACCGCCAAAGGGAGTTACGTGCGCCCTGTTGTACGTCTCTGTCCGCTTCCAACTCAGTGAGATCTAGCCTGAAGTTGAACCTACCTCTTAGTTTAAGTATTTAGTTAGTAGTTTTCGCTATTATTGCGTTTGTAGCTTTCGCTAAACTTAATTTAGATTAATTTTATTGTCATATCGCTGTCTTAGCCTATTGATGGGTTATGCGGTAATACACCCAACATAGCTAAGTTCAATTCTATTTTTTTTAAAGGCAACCCTTTAGGGCCGGGGGGATATGGTAGCGCCATCTACCTTCCTATCCATAACTAATCGCATCAACATCAATCGTTCCACGTTCTAGTGCGAGCGATATCATATTTCCGTCCCTGTCTCCCATTCCCGAGGAAGTGGCACTGCCTTCGCCTGATTCGTCGCCGCGATCGTGGACGCGAGTGAGAGTCCAGAACATTCCGCTCGCTGAGAACGCCGTCTCGTTCGTATCGCGCCGCACCGTTGTATGTGATTTATTACCGCTTCCACCAAGGAAAACCCGCTCGCGAATGGTGAATTGAAGTGAAAACAAGCAGCTGCATCACGAAACCACCAGGAGACTGCCCTTCGGAAACGAAGAAGATTGTATAAGGTAGGTGCCCTCCATCCTTGAAATATCCTATACCCACTCAATCACCTCCTCCCGTAACCATCTCCTAGGCGGCGAAGAACCGCTATCCTCTCTATACAGTACATTTCCTTCTCCAAGTCACCTAGAACCCTACGGTTTCGGTGTAACGCCGAACCACTTTGACGAGTTGAAATATCGATATTTAATTTTTTTGACTAGTTTTAGTTTATTCAAAAGTACGGACTTTCTATATGATATCCGGGTCCGACGGTCTAACGTGCCCAGATATCTCCGAAAAGTCGGTGGTGCGCCATAAATTCGAGCATGATACCCTCTGCATGGCAGTCTGTTGGTATCTCCACTAGGCTATTGCTGCCTCCTTCATAAATATACAGGGTTTCACAAGACCCATCACCAAGCCGAAGTCTACTCGTTGTGGACATCATGCCAAGTCATACTAACCAAAAATAAAACCTGGGAAACGAATTCTTTTTTGAGTTTTCACTTTTATAAGCCGTAATTAAAGGCGCGCGCGTGCAATGCTCGAAATACCTACTTATCCATTGCGTTATAGAGCATGTAAAGAACATATTGGAGGTGTAAATTCATCGATTTTGTACCAAATTAGAAAAAATCCATACTGACTTTCAGCCCCAATATCGCCTGAACCAATAATTTCCCAGGTATGGTGCCGAAGTAAAAAATGTTCATAGTGATTGGTACAACATGGGATTTCAGTTTTCGTTAAGGGTCTTTTTACACCCTGTATGTAGGTATGTATGTATGTACTTACTAAACCGGAAAGCATATTTATTAAACGCAAGCAAGAGTTGTTTGTTTATTGACAGAAAGTATTTTTGTTTATTTTCCTTGTTCGCTTCGTGACTGATGGTGAGTGATTGATTGTCACATTTTCAATATAAACATTTCTATGGATTTATGTTTGAATTATTGAGGACAGTTCTGTTATCAAGCGTAAAATTATTCCGGAGTATATTATTACGCGGATATTGTTACTGTGATGGAAAAAATATTTACAGTTTTCCAGCAATATTGAGTATTTTTTATAAGACTATACTATCTCACTGCTTGACATACATAATACACTCCTGAAACTCTTGATTTCTGTCCTGTGCCAAGTTGGGCCAGGTCCTGTAAAAGTCTAGATCGTCTCTCATTGATTTTCGGGGACTGTCTCTATTCCACCATCTGTCGTGTGGCACCCATTGCACATTGGCTAGGATGCTTTCTTATTATGTGGCGTGCCTAATCTCAATTTAGGCTAGCAGTTTATCATACCACATCGGCAATATATGTCAAAGATGGCGGATATTTAGTTATAAATTCAATTAAAAGAAGATAATTTCACCTGCTTTCAAGACTGCCTCCGTGGTCCAGTGGATAGCGTGCTGATCGGAGGTCCCGGGTTCGAATCCCGGGTCGGGCAAAAGTGTTATTGGGGTTTTCCGAATACTCAGTAGCAGCCCAGAGTCTGGTGATGTGCCCGGTAAGGTAATAGGCTCGCCCACTATTACGTGGGACCTAAAAATTCATGGCGAAATGTGGGTGTAATATTTAAACCTCTGCCTACCCCTTCGGGATACAGGCGTGAGACTATAAATAAAAAAATAAAACTCTCACATGAATGGCAGCACACTTCTGTATATACTGCAGACTTTTAAAGTCCACTGCTGGACATAGTTCTGTTTTACTTGCAACATAAAGCATTGTAACTCAATAGGAAGATTTAGCCTACTATACAATGATACCCTTCGGAGATGGAAAACTCGAGATCATATCCTATACCAACCCGTCGGTTGATATTGTGTTTAAAGTCGAACTTTTCGCCTTTCCACAAAGATACGACTTTTTTTTTAAGACAACTCTCGCACTAGGAATAAATCCTGTGTCGCAGGGGACTTTACAAACATATAACCAACGGACACAATGGACATCCAGACTGGTAACAACAATTTATGGATCACGCAAAGTGTTGTCTCGTTTGGGAATCAAACCCACAACCCTCGGCGCAGTGTCAAGCGGCGAGTCGACCACTTAAACCACTACGCCAACCGTGCAGTCGTTGGTTCATGTATTTCCCTTAGTCGGCTCTAAAAACACCCACGGAATGTAATGGGGTGGTGAGACCATGTATTCTTAATCCCTCACCTGACAGTTCTGTATAGCCCATTTCAAACATTGTCACTAAACCTGATGAAAATATTTAGCTTTTTTTTGTAGTAATAGGCGGCAAACGAGCAGACGGATCGCCTGATGGTAAGAAATTACCGCCGCTCATGGACATAAGCAACACCACAGGAGTCACAAGTGCGTTGCCGCCCCTTGGGGTCGGGAAAAGGGTATGATGGGGAGTAGGATGAGGGAGAAGGAATAGGAGATAGGGCCTCCGGCACTCTCACTCACCGAACGAAACGCAACAGAGTTTAAGTACCTACTGTTACTTTACGTCGATTTTCTTTGAGAGGGTAGTACTTCCCCGGTCGAGCCGGTCCATTCATGCTGAAATCAGCAAGGCTCTACTACCTGCAGATCAGCAAGGCTCTACTACCTGCAAAAGCTCAAGTAGATATCAATTCCACACATCATTCAGCGCATTGTCATTAGTACATTTCTGCTTAATAATTATACTTGACCTTACCTGTGCAAAGCTTGCCTCCCCACGCTTCAAATAAACAATTCCAACGCCTACACCACTCGATATTAAAAGGACATTTGGGAACGATTACAAAGATCGGTAGCCTACATTTGTTAACATTGAAATATAACTAGATAAAGTTATAAACTCTCTATCTAAATGTATCTCAATATTGCCCGCATTTTTAATGTTAGCTTCCAAATAGCCGAATTTAAAAAACCTTCAATCCTAATTCTACCAATATTAAAATTTGTTACGTCAACCAGCAAAGTACTCGTAATTTGATTTATTTCAAGGTTCAGATCAGTACGTATTAACTTATTCTTTGATAGGTCATTTAAACAGTTGTTCTATTAAGGTTGTTCGCGATAGACATTAAAAACTGTGACACTGAATAGTGTATTCGAAACAGCGAGTGAAAATCGTGTAATAATAGTGCTATCCAATCGTGCGGTACACCGGGTTCGGTTCCCGGTCGCGTCAAGTGCAAAAATCACTATAGAATAGTGAAAATTCGCAAATCTATAATAAGAAATGCCGTGTAGTGCATAAATAGTGTTATCAGTTACCGTAAATAAGAACTGCAAATGGCGTTCCGTAGTCTCTGCCTACCCCTCCGGGAAGCAGGCGTGAGTCTATGTATGTATGTATGTATGTAAATAAGAACTAATAGTTGATAAACAGCTGTTTTGTTTACATAGTAGTTTTATAGGTTTATATGTGTTTTTTAGCTTTGAATAGGCTTTAAATCATGTGTAAATGGTTTCTTATTCCTAGTTATTGGTTTATATAGTCAAAATAATCGTAATGACAAACATTTGCATGTTTATCATGTTGTCAACTTTGTTCATGAACGATAGTGTTTACTTAAGAAAGTTTGTATTTTTATTTACTGTGTTATTTTAGAATTGAATAAAGATATTTTCATGGTGTTTATTTTATTAGATACTCCATATAGTTTTACACAAAGAACTACCAAAATAACATATATACCTTTAGTATTTAATAGTTTTTTTATAGAAAATATAGTGGGCGGACCCTTGTGTGACAACATTTTTCGATAGTTTTTCATGAATAACTTAGTGATGCAAACAGATAGGTTTAGTTATTGTATACCATTAGATAGAACTTTTTAAGCCCTATGTAGCTATGTATAGAACATATATGCATGTACCATAGTATGTTATTTACATGTATGTACCTATTCGAAAATAAAGATTCGTTGTGCAAATGTTCGGTGCGGTGGTCGTCGTTAAGGTAAAGTTTCGTAGTAGCTAAGCGACCATGTTTTCGGCCAGTTTGTTGGCGTCCCAACCACCATCTTGTGACCAAGTAACCATATGTAACCATCCAGCACCGAACAGCTGAACAGTATCGCTCGCAACGTATGAAGATGTTTTATTTCTGAAGCCCCGACAGATCGAAGCCATTCAGTCCACACACGCATAGAACACACTCGTCGTAGGACAACTCTTCAGTCACACACCACCAGCGCACTGTGGCGGACCAGCTAAGATTCGATTCCTGGCATCCGTCACAAAAGTCATTATCATCATCATCTCAGTCAAAAGACATTCACTGATGTTATTTGCTCAAAGCATTACATATCATCTAATTTCCAGCCAGGTCATTAAACTGTTTATCGCACGACTGCAAGGTTGGCGTAGTGATTTAAGCGGCCACCTCACCGCTGCGCTGAGTGTTGTGGGTTCGATCTCCACACGAGACAACACTTTGTGTGATTTATAAATTGTAAATTATGGTTGGCGTAAACAGTATCCGTGAATTTTACCATATTCTTCTCCATGGATCTACTTGAAACCGTGCACCTAGAATCAATCACGTATCAAATGAGTATAATTATGAATATAATAATATAAATGCACGTGTATAGTTAAATATGAAGAACACCATTTGAACCAGAACTTAATAAAAACCGTCATGGATTAAAATATAATAAGACCAAGTCATATTTCCCGCCCAAATATTTATATTCAACAAAATTAAGACTAGAAAAAGTCAATGTAGACTTACAAAACCAACTGAAGTGAATGTCAAACTAAAAAATTAAGAGAAAGGCAATATTTATTTTTAGTGCTGATTAAGAATTATTCAGAGAATATTCTGGAAGTCAAACTGACTACCTAAACTAAGTAAGCTTCTTGCAGTATAAAGGTGTGTGTCCACTTATCCGTACCGTGGGCTTGCACCAAATGATATTGGATAATCATGTCATCACGTCTTTACACGTAAGCCACACTTTGCAACCTACATAAGTGGCTAATAATAGTACCTAAAATTGTTACGTAAACAGAGATAGTATCGTTTATAAACGATGAAAAGAGCGGGTGGACCGATTAACTGCCGGTCACATTTTTCCACTCATTACATTTATGTACGTGATCAAATTGTTATCAGGTATATCGGATCCGCAGGCGAACCAAAGTCTCCGACATAGCTCTCCAAATAGTCAGGCTGAAGTGGCAGTGGGCAGGGCACATAGCCAGAAGAATTGATGGCCTTTGGAGCAGAAAGGTTCTGGAGTAGCGGCCACGCACAGGACGTCGTAGCAGAGGTAGGCCTCCCGCAAGGTGGACTGACGATCTTGTTGTGGTCGCGGGCAGCGGATGGATGCGGGTGGCTCAGGATCGGTCTATGTGGATAGCCTTAGGGGAGGACCATGTACAGCAGTGGACGTCTTTCAGCTGATATGATGATATCGGATACCCGAAGTAAAGATACGTAAAGTTTGAAAAAAATACTTTTACTTTAGTTTTCTTCTTATGTGTCGTCTTATATTATTTTCGTCCTTGGTTCCATTTCTTTTTATTGCCTTGGCCAAGCAATAATTCATCGGTTCCGTTTCGGTAAATATTATTTTTATATATAAAGATAAGATTCAAAATATTATTTCTGAAGTATGAAATACTCTCATAATACATAATATGTATAATGAGAGTATTTCATACTTCAGAAATAATATTTTAATATTAATTCGTGAAGGAGCGATGTAGAGAGTTTAGCACCTAAGAAATAATATTATTTTTATACTTTTGTGTGGTACGGAGTAGTAGACATACGCCGTAATAGATGCTAGCACTATATATTATATTGAACCCAGGGAAGAGCAGATCCACCCAACACAAGCTTTACTATATGCTTCCTGGGTGGCTCTGGCCACAGAATAAAAATATTGTAAAAGTGGTAACGAAATAAACTATTTTTATTTATTTATTTATATTATTTGCCTGGGATTAGCCGCGTACGCTTTATAACTTATGCTAGGAGTTCATTATATAATGCAGAACTAGGGAAAAGTTTTAAAATAATTATGGTATCTACTTAGTAAGACGTTTCGAGAAGTTTCTGTATAATAAGCGTAATCTTGTTTGTGTTGAGAAGTTTGAGTGTAATGTTAAGAGTACAATGGGATACGGACTTGTCCATGTGGTGATAGATTAAGAATACATAGTGTCATTACCATTATTTCATTTTGTGGGTGTCGTAAGAGGCGTAGGTATGTATATTATCATGTATATTATTATGTATTTTATTGTGTATTTAGCGTATGTATATGATAATTTAAGCAAGTAACTTTATACGTACACCATTGAATTATTATATTTCTATAGTCTATTTCTTTCCATCCAAAGGTTGCATGTAAGAAGTTGCCTTAAACAATAAGGCCGCCCATTGTGCATTTTAATTGTAAACTCTATCTATTTATCTCTCTTGTGTCTGAAAACTTACTGTGTATGGTGTATAATAAAGCATTATCTAATCTAATCTAATCTAAAGCTCATTAGGCGAGGCTTAAATCGAGAAGTGAACTGCAAAAGGCTGTAGTGGGGGATAGTCACGGACGTTAATATTCATATTTTGCTGCTATGTTGAGGACTGCCTCCGTGGTCCAATGGATAGCGTGTGCGACTGCCGATCGGAGGTGCCGGGTTCGATTTCCGAGTCGGGCAAAAGTGTTACTGGGTTTTCCGAATTCTCAGTAGCAGCATGGAGTCTGGTGATGTGCCCTGTAACGGCAACTGGCTCACCCCCTATTACTTGGGACCTAAGAATTCAGTGCGAAATGTGGGTATAATATTACACCTCTACTTAGGGGTCTACTTACCCCTTCGGGGATACAGGCGTGAGTTTACAAACAAATAAACGTCCAGAAGTGGACTGCAAAAGGGTGTAGTGGGGTATAGTCACGGACGTTAATATTCTTATTTTGCTGCTATCTATGTTGACTATTGCTTGAATATGTTTTCAATCGAGAAATACCAGTTGGTTTGATTCTTTTTTGTTTCTTTTAAAATATTTTTTCTATTTTGGCTATAATAATGTATGGGAAATATTCTATGTTTCAACTAGAATATGGCACTGCATAGGATGTTTTCTTTTGCAGAAATATTTTATGCAATAGCATTGAAAATCTATTTAACTCCTTTTAATATATAAACAATAGAAATTCTTGATAAATTCGAGATAATTATTGTGAATAAACAACGATGAACAAGTTAATATTATAACAATATAAGAAAATCAGCACTGCGAGATAGAAAGTTACTCAGCTCGCCAATTACAAGTTGCCGATCATAAATAACTTTGTTTTCCCAACCTCATCTAATTAGTCTGAGCTAAGATTATGCTAAATTACTTTATCAACAACCACCAGCGTATTTCTTATTCATTGGTGATAAACAAACAAACTGGTTTATACAGAAAATATAAACAGTAGGTGTGTCTAGTGATTTAAGTTGTTCCCTCGTCATGCCAGTATATAGCGAGTCGTGGTTTCGATTTTCATACGGCACAACACTTTTGTTGTATCGAGTGTGAGTGTTGTTAATTGAATGATTGTAAAGTCCCTTTCGACACAGGATTTATTTCTAAAATAGTATGAAAGCCTCCATCTCCATTCAATAATGACGAAGCGCTGGATCGTTAGCACAATAATAACATAAGTATTAATGCATTTGAGTAACAGTCTATTAGGTATTAATGATCACGGATAGTGTAATTTATCTATCCCTGATCACTAATTCACTAAAGTACAAACCTACAACAGTAAAGTGGGTTTGCAGCAAATTTTCAACAAGAACACATCTAAACTTGCAAAGAGAGGCCTCTAACGACTTCCCGGTGGAACAAAAAGGTACCGGAATGCTCAATTAGCATTCAGTTGTAAAGGAACTCAAATTATAACTGTATTATTCTAACTATAACAGGCAATTTGACGAACAAATTGATGCCCCTTAGATCTATCAGGTGAAAGGATATTTAGACCAAAGGAAAGCCTACAAATATTTCTGTATAAAGTTCGACGGAGTTTTGTTTGACTATTATTCAGATTTTACGTTAATTGTGTCAATTTGTTTATGTTAGTAACATAAAATGTTTTAATTTGTTATAAAATGTTGTCATCTTCTTAATATATAAAATCCTTGCGTTACTGACTGACTGACAGACACGCTACAGCCGAAACTATTGGGCGCAAGAATATGAAATTTGGCATGTATGTTCCTTGGGGACCGTAGGGGTGCACTAAGAAGGGATTTCCCGAAATTCCCACGGGATCGGCCAAAACGGGTAAATTAAAAAAAAAATGCAGGCGTAGCTGCTGGCGTCCTCTAGTTATATCATAAATCTGGGAGAATAAAATTCACTAAAAGTAAAAAAAAAAGTAATCATTGGAATGACTTGTGGCAGACTTCCAAACTAGTCAAAGGTAAATTTGATGGTTCCATCCAACCTACCATCCCCTCAAAACCCTGGTTTAATAAGCATAAATGCATAAATAAATTGCTTACAATCTTTCCTTTTGTCACTAGCCCACACACCCGTTATAAAAAAATTATACAAATAAATTTCCCTAAACAAAATTAAAATCTAGACCCCTGCCCCTTCTCATCTCCTTTCTTTTTGTTTCCCTATTAATAGGAATATATTTTATTATTTACTAGTCGACGACAGCGGCTTCGCAAGCACATATTTTAGAATTTCGCGTTTTGCCCGACCCCGTGGGTATTTCGGGAAATCCCGTCTTAGTGCACCCCTACGGTGCCCAAGGCACATACATGCTAAATTTCATCATCTTACGAACAGTAGTTTCGGCTGTAGCGTGTCTGGCAGTCAGTCAGTAACGCAAGGATTTAATATATTAAGATAAGTTTGTCTCAACATCCCAGCCAACACAGATTAGCTGAATAAATTTTGCGTAAAAGCATTTCTTTTGACTTTAAGCTGGATAAAGTATTTGTATAAATTCTGTGTAAGCGCTTATACAGATGATATTCAAGCAATTTGGGCACAAAATATCTTGCTTCAATTTGGATAACATTTGATTAACAGCCACATAGCAGCTGAATAAATGTACAACACACTGCATATCTTCTGCATAAATTCTGATTTTTCTTTAGTCCAGAAATTATACATATTTTATGCAGTTGTTAATTTGTGAGTTCAGGTATTCAAATGATATTCAAAATTCCGATCTCAGGAGTAGTTTTACAAAGAAATTATGCAAGTAAAAAAAGTATAAATGTATTTTTCTTTGTGACAAAATTAATTTGTGTTACTTAGCTCAAAAAAATTTACGTCTTCAAAAATTTGGTAAGTAAAATATTGTTTCATACATTTTAAGTAAGTTTAAGGTGAATTATATAAACGCATGGCACTTTACTGTGAATTATCAATATGATTATTGTACATTTTTTGAGCGCCTTGAGATAAAGCTACAATTTAAAAGGTAAACAAATGTGAAATAATATTTAAATTAAATTATCTTTACTTTTTATCAAATTTCAGTCCCAGCAAATAATGAAAATCAAATTTTGTATAATTTCTAATGTTTCCTACTCACTAAACAAAGTGTTTCATAAGATAAATGTTGAGGATTTTTATAAAAAGAGGTTATGTCGAACGTTAGTTAATGGCGGACGGCCAATTTGAATAAAATTATCTATTTCAGTGATTATTTTGCTTATTTCTGCATAATAGTTCACATACGACTACATATCCAGAAATTATTTGGTTTAAAGTACAATAATTATACATTTCGCAGAGAAAGGTCTTAAATTACATAATGCAGTATACTCTTATTCAGCTTTTTAGGGTTCTTTTTTATAGAAAATAAATCCATGAATATTTGAGGTTGATGGGACCGATGGGACCTATACTAATGTAGGTAGGTAGGACCCACTATTAGGTATTTAAAGTTATCTACAGCACTACTATGAATGACGCACTGCGTAATATTTAGTTGTTAGACAATTGTTTATATTACCAACTAAAATGTACATAATTATAAACACACAGCACATTGCAGGTAGTTGCAACCAAAAGTATCGCGCTTTCTTTCCCACCACAACGGTTCAAATGTGCGCTCGGCTAAACTCGGCCACGCTCGCTGCGATGTTGCTCATTCCAAATTGTAACTTTAAGTAGAGAGGTCCCCGTTATCGTAGCTTCCTTGTCGCGCTCGTGTAGTCAATAAGTAAGATACAAACCTTAACATCGAGATTTATTATATAAAGTTAGTATTTATAATAGTGTTGTTGTTGTTTGTAATAGTGTTGTAGTATTTTTGAAGTATTATAGAAAAGTTATATATTTTTTTCAGAAACATGTTGAAAATCGTTCGACTCGTAAAAAAGGCCGGGTTGAATTATCAACAGTGCCCGCTTCTTGGGAGAACAATGGAAAGTTATACTGGCCAAAAAAAAATGGCGAGCTAATTTGTAAGAACCCTGCAATCCTACCACAGCCGGATTGGAACACCTACAACTGTACATTAAAACGCAATAATTTCAAAACTTTTGAAGAAGCTGAGGAAGAATTATGTCAAAGGTTGAATAGAACTGATACGGATAATACGGATTACGAACAACAACAAGATCCACGCGTTAATACATCTTCTCGTATTTCACAAAATAAAGATTTTAATTCGATGGCAAAAAAAATGTTTTCTTCCAAATCAGTTGAACTTGAATCACTATCAAATTGTACAGTCTGTGATTGAGATGCAAAGTTGTCACACATATAACTCTCGCTATTTGCACCTAAAGTTGGACCCGGTCTATTTGTTTGAATCACTTATCCTGATGGTGATGCACAATCATCGTGTACAGAACCCTCTTCAACTGTATTGGTCGCACTTGACCCGGGCCTATTTGTATCAGTTGTCAAACCCTTTTCTATTACTGCACAGATACAATTTTTATCTTTACATACTCTCGTGAACAGTTTTTTCTTATTCCTCCCGTTCTCTTTCTTTTTTTCCATGAATCTTTACGTTTTTGTTATTATTTTTCTGACGAGGCATATTGTTGATGAAGCATTTATCAGTTTTGTCACAAAATAGTGAAATATCTGGATATAAACATACGTTATCTTCAACTAATCAGTTATTTGCTGCTTAAAATACCCACATTTGTAACTGATATGGTTTTAAGCTGAACATAAAGACAATTGTACGCTTATAGCGCTATAAGTTAGGTAAAACAAGGAGTTTATTTTCAATTATGCAGAAGTCAGCTGTGTAAAGAAGAAAAAATCTAAAATATTCAGCATCTGAATAAATTAGTACCAATTCGTATACTATGCAGCATAAAGAAAATATTTCGTCTAATATTCAGCGTTTTGCTGTTTAACTTCTTTGCTTAAATGTCTTATACAGAACAATGCAAAAACTTCAGCTACTGTGCAGATAATAGCTGTTTCAATTACTTTTATTTGAATATCGCTTGTTTAGCTGATTCTACTCTTGATTACTATTCAGCTTAAAAAAATACCGCGAACTTTATACAGAATTTAGTAAGCTTACAACATTATTTTAATTTAGGAACTCTCTTATTCAAAATAAAGCCATAACATCAGCTGTAATACAAAAGTAATAAATCTTGACACTGCTTATTGTGGTATATTTTCGCTACTATCTGACTTATGTGTTGGCTGGGATATATTTACTAATATCTGTGTTGTCCCTTTTCAGAGATTTGGCCCTCCAAAGAGAAACCATAGCTACTAGTACCGGTCAATAGTCATTTTTAATTAATTTATTTTGATCTCTTGTTCCACCCTGACATTGGCAAAATCATCGGTGAACGATGGAGCCATTTTAAACCAAAGTTGAATTTGAAGTCATCATCAATATATAGTTTGTGCATACAATGCCATTAAGTAGAAATAAATATTCCATGCAGAAAGATACAGTAGTATCAATAAAGATAAGTTAGGTCAAAAATATTTACCTAAGTTTCGGTTTACGAAACTAGATGAAATCAATACAATACGAGTTCTTTATCACTTCTGTAACCAGCACTATCACTCAATCAATCTCATTTCCAGATAAAAACGCAAAAGATAAAGCAAAAATCTCTACTAACCCTCTCACAGTGTGTTCAGTAAAACAAAGATAATATTTCATCAAGGTGTTCATTATATTAAGTACCTAAGCTCCCCTATCATTAACCTGTTCGTCTCTATTACGTCATTTTGGCGTAACATGCAAACAACTAAGTAATACGTACTCTGATTAATTCGATAAGGCCGGCCGTACACTATGTAAGCACTAACACCGTACTCTACCTTGCTCGTATCGTTAGCGAGTTCCGTTTGCGAGTTGCCTGCGGCCGTATTGAGTGCAGAATAGCTGCCAAATTACTATCGAACTTGAAGATTAGATTCCATTGCTATTATTTGTGTGAATATTCTTCAGATTCTTTGGCAAAAGTATTAAAAGTTATTTTTGCATTTAAGATAAACTTATGACTTCGCTCTTAAAAAATCCTAGGCAGACTATTTTCTTTCAGCAAAGAAACGTTTATTAGAGTCTTGCTGGTTGCAGTTTGATTTGGTTGAATATATGAGCTTGATCGATTTTATTTCACAGAATATCAACGATTTACAATGTACTTATAGCTATAGATTTATAATATATATGGTATATTTTTGGCCTCTATTCCCTGTGAGAAGGGTTAGGTCTATCATCCAACACGCTGCCAAGTGCGGTTTGGCAGACTTTACATCTCTTTCGAGAACATTAGAACTGACAGAATGCTATTTTCCACTCACGGCGCGCACCAACATATAGCAGTATTTTGGTCTCTCCTTTCACAGAATTTAGAGATCTAGAGATTGTTTATCAGTTTAGAGACCTGAAGAGTCGCAGATGCTTCACTTCCCTTAGATGCCAAAAGTGGTAATTAGTATTTCTTCTTCTTAGCGTGTTAGTATTTGTATGTATTATTTCGATTAATGGAGTGATTATCGAACTATACGTAAACTTCTAAACAAAATGGGCTTGCCGAAGTGTCGTCTGGTGTGAAGAAGTTCAATCTATATCGCTTTCACTTATCAACAACATAACGTGTTTTGGAATCTGAAAATCCATTTAGTACATTGTTTATTCTAATTCTTCCTAAGTGAAACTGGTTTGGGTTAAAAAGGTTGTGGGCTTAATATCTCACATGTAACTTTCTCATCTTTCACCACGAACGAATAAACCTATCACAGATATTTCGAAGCCCTAATAGAGTAAGACGTTCTACACAATGAACGGTAAGCTACGTCGTAGACTGACACGTAGCGTCGTAGAGCAGCTTCGAAAATCTAACTGGACATCAAGTCATTTATATTGCGCAATGGCCCATTTGCAGTAGGTCAGTGGCCGCAAAGGGAAACGGTATTTACACTACCTAACAGAAATAAACTGTGCCATGATTAAAGCTTAGTGTGAATTATCCAGAGCGGTTCTAGATTATGACCAAGTATTTTCTGTTAATTTATAAATTCTTAGTTACGACATATTATTACAGTATGAACATTTGGATAATTAAAATTTTCTTCTGGTCTTTGGAGCCAAATCATTGTATAATGACACGGTGATGTGACTTCATATCTAGAAATAAGTACATATGTTTTGAGTCTAGCCTCAACTTATTTTTAAACCTCCAGGAAAATATATGTATTATAGCAACTGAGGTATACTCATTTGTTATATTGCTTACTCGAAGGGTTAATAAAACAAATTACTCAAATCCTAATATAAGATACAAATTAAATATAATAATTAGAATCGGCAAACCGTAGTTTGATTTCAATGTGTTACATTCGCGTTAGCCGAAAAAATGAGACTATGTACATACATATGTAAAACAATGTGCGAGCGTATCCCTCTAGTTGGATATAAAACAGCTTAGTTCATAAGCAGAGTAACTTTAGCGTTCATAATACGAATATGAATTAAACTTCTGTGTGATTGCTTTAAAAATCAAAATGCTTATTGAAACGTGAAGGCATTGTTGCTATTGAAAAGTTCTGAAGGTCAGAACTAAACAGTAACAGATGATAGAAAGTGTTAGCTCCATTGTTTTCGCAGACAAGTCGATGACGACTCGACTCTGCGCTACATTACAACTTTGAAGCGTTTAAAGGTTAGGGTTCACTAGGGCGTGCATCCGTCGTTAAATGCAGAGATATGCGATGAAGAATTACAAGAGAATAGTTATTACGTCGCCACTACTCTAGGATTCATTGTGGGTAGAAACTCTACTTGGGTAGAAAACTCTCGTGATCAAAGAAATAAATAAGTACTTACTGAATCCATATTTTCCTCGTCTCTGCCATAAGTTGACTTTGAAATGCTTTACACTGACATTACGAATATTTTATCTGCACAGATAGACTTGTCTCTAAAACTACGAAGGAAGAGATTTTTAATTACCCTCAGGTAGTTGAGGTTGCATTTTGTAAACATTGAATAAGTTGCATTTTGTAAACATTGAATAATTCCCAGTCAGTCCAATGACGGAGAACAGAGTTCTGACCACTCAAAATGAAAATCATAGATCAAAATATCCATTCAATAAAAATCAAATTAAAATATATACCGCCTTAGTAGCGTATATATACGTCTTAGTGGAATTCTACTCTAATTCTTCATATTTATGCAAATCGCAGCTCCGAATACCACTTACTTTAGTAAATAATTCGTAGTATCTCAAATATTTAACTGAAACCAAAATTGGCGATTCGAGAATTTAATTTCCATGGAACACAAATACTTTAAAAGTCTTTTTACGTAGTTATATATAAGTAGTTAAAAACGATTGGTTTAAGTGGGTCAGTTTCTAGTAATTTTACCGTCTATTATAGGAATGTAAGCTTTCATGGTCACGAACATTAGATTTACATTCTTTTTCGGGTAATCTACAACGTAACTTTTTTAAAATAAAATAAATCAATATGTACTATGAATAAAGCCTGTGTCATTACCGAATTGCAAAACATTTCCGAAGGGCAGTCTCCTGGTGGTTTCGTGATGCAGCTGCTTGTTTTCACTTCAATTCACCATTCGCGAGCGGGTTTTCCTTGGTGGAAGCGGTAATAAATCACATACAACGGTGCGGCGCGATACGAACGAGACGGCGTTCTCAGCGAGCGGAATGTTCTGGACTCTCACTCGCGTCCACGATCGCGGCGACGAATCAGGCGAAGGCAGTGCCACTTCCTCGGGAATGGGAGACAGGGACGGAAATATGATATCGCTCGCACTAGAACGTGGAACGATTGATGTTGATGCGATTAGTTATGGATAGGAAGGTAGATGGCGCTACCATATCCCCCCGGCCCTAAAGGGTTGCCTTTAAAAAAAATAGAATTGAACTTAGCTATGTTGGGTGTACTACCGCATAACCCATCAATAGGCTAAGACAGCGATATGACAATAAAATTAATCTAAATTAAGTTTAGCGAAAGCTACAAACGCAATAATAGCGAAAACTACTAACTAAATACTTAAACTAAGAGGTAGGTCCAACTTCAGGCTAGATCTCACTGAGTTGGAAGCGGACAGAGACGTACAACAGGGCGCACGTAACTCCCTTTGGCGGTTTTCACGGTAACAACGTGGGTCGTACCGTCCTTGGAAGTATGCAATTTCTCTACGATGGCTAACGGCCATGAAAGCGGCGGAGCATTATCATGTATTATGACGACCAACGTACCCTCCTGTATAGGGGATGCAGGACTATTCCACTTGGATCTAGCCTGAAGCTGGTGTAGATATTCCACACGCCAGCGCCGCCAGAACGACTGCACGAGTTTATCCAGCAGAGTATGTCTCTGGAGCAAGCTTGAAGAGTCTGCTTCAGGAGCCGGAAATGACGATAATGGCACTGTGTTCAGAAAGTGTGCAGGGCTTAACGCGGATGGTTCTGCAGGGTCACTTCTCAATGCCGTGAGCGGACGCGAGTTGATCAGTGCCTCGACTTGTGCAAGGACAGTTAAAAGCTCTTCGTAAGAGAGGATCTGTTGACCTATAACCTTGAAGAGATGCGTTTTAATTACTTTGAACATGCTTTCCCAACATCCACCGAAATGCGGTGATGCTGGTGGAATAAACTTCCAGTCAATATGATTTATGGAAAGTTCTTCCTGAAGACGAGTACGATATTCTTCCCTGAGAAACTTATAAAAGTCGCGTAAATAAGAGCTTGCGCCCACAAAACAAGTGCCGTTATCCGTGTACAAGCACTGTATAGGGCCGCGCCGTGAGAGAAATCGTTTAAGGGCTGCCAGGAATGACACCGTGCTTAAGTCTGTCGCAACTTCAATATGCGTAGCGCGCGTCGTTAAGCATGTAAAAATACATAGCCAGGCTTTACGGCTTTTAACACCTCGACCACGCACTGGCGTATACTGCAGTGGTCCTGCGTAATCACAACCGGTGTGTGTAAACGCTTTAGCAACCTGGTTGACGCGCTGGCTAGGGAGATCGGCCATGGGAGGGAAAGTCGGACGCGGACGAAATTTGAAACAGACGTTACATTTATGTATTCTGTGACGAATTATTCGTCGAGCGGCTAAAATCCAATACTTATGCCTAAGTAAGGATAAGCAACTCCGGACCGGCATGGAGGTGCTTCTTGTGATAAAAATCAACAAGAAGGTCGACAACATGATCATGTCGCGGCAGAATACAAGGATGTTTGTAGTTATAAGGTTCATCCGAATTTGACAGACGACCCCCAACGCGTATGACGCCGTGTTCATCGAGAAACGGCTTGAGTCTAAGGATAGCGGGAGAACAAGGTACATTGTCCTTTAAATTTTGAATGTCGTTACTAAAATGAACAGCTTGTACAGCTCGTAGTAACTTACATTCTGCGAATTTGAGATCAGTACTTGATACAAAAGTCTCATTAGGTAGGTGCCTAAGAAACCTATAGACATAAACGATGGCGCGGAGTAACTTAGACCACGATGACATGCCTAGTGCGAGTGCATAGATGGGAGACTCCGCAACCTCAGCAATCACGGGATAAGAAACAGACTTCCGTTCGGGTACATCTTCGTCTTCTGCACTGTGGTCAAAGGGTTGCATAGGCCATTCTGACGGATCATGGGAGATCCAAGAAGGTCCACGACGCCACAATGGATGATGCAGAAGATCAAGTGGAGTGACACCACGAGACAAGCAATCTGCGGGGTTCTCAATACCCGTGACGTGATTGAAACAAGTAGCAGGAACCAGTTCAATAAATTTGCTAACGCGGTTGGCGACAAAAGTCTGCCAGCGATGAGGAGAAGAATGAATCCAAGCGAGCACTACTTTGGAGTCGGAAAATGCGTATAATTTATTAATGGGGTAGTGGGGCAAAACTGTGTCTTGAACCTTGCGGAGCAACTGAGACAGGAGAAGGGCCGCGCACAACTCCAGTCTCGCAACTGAAACGGTTTTAACAGGCGAGACCTTAGACTTGGCACAAACTAACTGCACCGAGTAGTTAGAACCAATGCGGACCTGCAGATATACGACTCCGCCGTAAGCACGCTCGCTGGCGTCAGCGAAACCTATCAAGTTGATGGTACATCCATCTACCAACCCAAGATGACGCGGAATAGTAACTTGATTGAGCGCGGTAAGCTCAATACAAAACTGGCCCCAAGCGGCGACAATATGGTCAGGGGGTGTTTCATCCCACTCACACTTTGATAGCCAAAGCTCTTTGATCAAGAGCTTGGTGTACAAAATTGTGGGAGCCACAAAACCCATTATGTCCCATAGTCGAGCCACTGTGGACAGCATAGAGCGTTTGGTGCACTTATCATCTGGTGGTGAGACGTCAAACCGAAAACTATCGCAGGATTTGTCCCAGCGTAAACCGAGAACCTTATGCGGTACAGACTTCTCAAACTCAATGTCTGGAGAAGCCTTATGAGAATCTGGTATGCGTGCGAGAACCTCCTTAGAGTTGCTTGTCCATTTGACAAGATCAAACTGGCCTCGCTTGAAAAGCTGAATAAGCTCTTCACAAAGTGAAATTGCTAGCGGAGCGGATATGATACTACAGGCAATGTCATCCATGTACAAAGCGGAAGTGGCAACCGCCGCTGCGGCGGGAAAGTGATCGCCTTCATCAGCGATCAACTGGCGAACAACTCGTAACGCGTGATATGGGCTAGACTTGAGTCCAAAACAAACACGATTGAACTGATACACAGATAAAGGTTCTTTCTTCTCAAAACGATAAAAGACCCGTTGAAATCTACGGTCAGATTCGCGAACGCCGATATTGAGAAACATTTGGCGGCAATCAGCTGACAGAGCGATTTGGAAAAGACGAAACTTTATTATGATGTTAAATAAATTACCCTGTAGATTGGGGCTGGCATGCAAAATGTCATTAATCGACTGACCCGATGTAGTCTTACAACTAGCGTCTAAAACCACACGAAGTTTAGTAGAGGTTTTATCTTCGCGAACTACGCCGTGATGCGGGATATAATATGAGGGCAGAGAGTTGCCCTCGTTGTTTACAACTACACTCAAAAAACCTTTATATATGTAGTCACGAATGACGTCATTATAGGCGCTGCGTAACTTAGGTGATGCATCAAATTTACGTTCCAAACAATGGAAACGTCTGAGCGCAGCAGCGTACGAGTCGCCTAACGAATAAGAGTCACCACAGAATGGCAACGCCACAACGTATCTGCCACTGTCGTCACGAACAGTGGTAGCGCGGAAATGCTCTTCACACTCGAGATCTTTACGGCTCATCGAGGGCGGTGCGGTAACCTCTTCAAGCTCCCAAAATCGCTTGAGAAGAGAGTCAATATTGTTTTCTTGAAGAACAGAACAACAGCAAGACGTAACGTATTGAGAAGTATGTAATGTAGGTACGGTACCCATAATCACATACCCAAATACCGTCTCAATAGCGGGCGGTAAGTTATTTTGCTCACTACGTACCACTTTAGTAAGTAGCAAGTGCGGGAATATTGCGGCTCCGATCAAAACATCAATGTCTGCCGGATTCGCAAACTCCGAGGCCGCTAGTGGTAATGACTCGAGATGTGTGAGGAGCGACACGTCCACATTAGTGTTTAGCAACGTGTCCGTAATACGTTCCACGATAAGCGAAGAAATTTTAAAATTAATGTCCCTATCAAAACGCGAATGTATTTTAATATCTACGGAACCTTTGCAATGTTTTTCTGATCCGCCTATCCCTCGGATTATTGAGTTCGTATTTTTAAAGTTATTCCATAATCCGAGGCGTTTGAAGCATTCCGATGTTATTAGATTGGTCTGAGATGCGCTATCTAGCAGACAACGTACCATGTGCGGCGACCCATTAACATCATATATGATAACTTGCGCTGTCGCTAACAGAACAGTCTTAGACGCCGTACACTGCGTTTTGGCCCTGCGCGGATCATTATAGATGCGCGAGTGCCGTCCTCGCGTGCGCGTCGCCCGCGCAATGGATGTCGTACACAACGATACTTCGCCCTCAGACGCGGAAGGCGCAGCTACCGTGTTCTGCACTTGCGACGTACTCGTAAGTGTGTCAAGGTTAGCGGCTTGACTTGACAACCGGTTATTTTTATCGAAATGTAACAGTGTATGATGTTTTTGATTACATGATCGACACTTTGTCTTACTAGAACAATTACTTGTTTTATGTTTTATGCTTAAGCAATTAATGCAAGCTTTGTTATCTTTTACGCATTTAAAACGAGCAATTGGATTTAAATCATTAAAGGTAGGACACTTATAGTAATGGTCGTGCACTATATTACTGCACAGACACTTCTGTGAATTATTACTATTAGATTCCGAACATGTTACGTAAGATTGTGGATTAGGGACCGAGTTATTATTACTATTTCGCGATTTATTCAACCTTTGTTTGTTGCTGTTAGTGTTAGACGGGCCAGGTGAACCCGACTGCATATTATGAAATATTCGACACTGATCCTTTATGAATGAAACAAAACTATCTAGTGTAGGTATTTTATTATTGCGTTCCATCATCTCGAATGCGCGAATTGTATCAGTGTCAAACTTTTTTAAAGCGAGTTGAAGCAACATAAAGTCGGAAAGATCTTCTATTTTTAAGTTTTTAAGAGAATTAAATGCGGTAACAAAGTTGTCTATAAACAGCTGGAAATTCGAGACAGACGCATTGCCGGACAGTTTGAGATTTAAAGCTTGGTCAAAGTACGTAGACGCTAGGACGCGCGTGTCCTGATATCTGTCAAGTAGTGACTGAAATATGACCTGATAATTCTCAGCACTGGGTGTGACACCTGCAAATACGGGCTGGGCCTTCGGTGACAGTTTACCTATTAAATAGTGCAACCTGTCAGCATCTGTCAGAGAACCATTATCGTGCACTGTAGACTTAAAACTCGCATAGAATAACGGCCAATTTCGTATATCTCCGTCAAACGACATAATCTCGATTGGCGGTAATCTCGGTTTGCGGGCAACGGGCTCTGCTGAACTTTTACCCTCCAATTGCGATTGTATACGCTTAATAATACAATAAAGATCTTCGAATGAGGTATACGCCTGATAGTTCGGTTTTTCATCAGGATTGATAGAAAGTAATCTTGCGTTATAATCGTCTAACAACTTATGAAAATCTGTTCGAATACTATCTACTGTTATACAATAACTGAGAAATGCTTCGCTATTACTGTCAGACATAGATGCGGTTTTTGATCGTTCATATATGTTTTGAATGCGCTCAAATAAAATATTGCGTTTTGCTTCTAAGATTGTCATCTCTTTGTCTTCCGACACGCGTGACTTCTTTTGTTGTGACATGCTTACGTAAGTATAAGCTAATGAGAACGAAACAAAATAAGAATATCTAATGTATCTATTATTTTACCTAAGTAGGCTAAGTAGGCAACACTTTAGAGCTGAGGAACTAAAAGTTGCTTGAAATATGAGATTTATAAGACAACTATGATAGTTCCAGAATTAATAATTTAACCTCTAGAGCCCCAGTGGCACAAATACGTGCCAGTAAACAAGTATTACCGTTGAGCCCCGCTGGCACAAATTTGTGCCACCAAACCCCGACCAATTTAGAACTGTATTTGTAGTAAAGATAAGTCTTAAAATCGTTTCTGAACAAATGTTCTCAATGGCAGATAATATTTTACAACCATAGACAAAGATAGAAACTAAAAATACTGTAAGCAACATATAAAAAAATAGTGTGAAGTTAGTACAACTGAAAACTGCGCCGCGCGCTATGAAGTTCGAGTTTGAATATTGCAGGAATCGAATACAGAACTCGTAAAATAACATTATCTTTAGATTACCAGTCTATTCATGAGCCAGTTCCCAAAATTTTGTGTAAATTGATCACACCCTTTAGTCAGAAATCAACATAATACAGCAATATAACAATATTCGGCAAGTACGCCGATTTCAATAGGATATGTTTGTTTCTTGAGGTCTAATCAGAATCTTGTTTACATTGTATTTCATAGCCACATCATTGAACAACCCGACACCGTTTAGAGTGTGTGAATAGAAGCAACAGAAACGGAGCAATAACAGTTTTTGTGACCAGGGTCAGAATACGCTTACGATAAGAGCCCGCCCGCGGTGCTTGACGGATAGTTGACGTAAATAATGGCGGTCCTTAAGAGGTTAATAAGTAGGTAGCTACATAAAAGTTTACCTACTGATGCGGGCGGAAATAACCACGTGACGGTTATGTGAATATATTAGGAGTATAGCTAGGTGCTATAACTGCCTAGGTATAGCGGTATAACGTATAAAACGTAAATGAATCCGACTCGTATGGATCAAAAAAATGGTTCGGCGTTACACCGAAACCGTAGGGTTCTAGGCGACTTGGAGAAGGAAATGGACTGTATAGAGAGGATAGCGGTTCTTCGCCGCCTAGGAGATGGTTACGGGAGGAGGTGATTGAGTGGGTATAGGATATTTCAAGGATGGAGGGCACCTACCTTATACAATCTTCTTCGTTTCCGAAGGGCAGTCTCCTGGTGGTTTCGTGATGCAGCTGCTTGTTTTCACTTCAATTCACCATTCGCGAGCGGGTTTTCCTTGGTGGAAGCGGTAATAAATCACATACAACGGTGCGGCGCGATACGAACGAGACGGCGTTCTCAGCGAGCGGAATCTTCTGGACTCTCACTCGCGTCCACGATCGCAGCGACGAATCAGGCGAAGGCAGTGCCACTTCCTCGGGAATGGGAGACAGGGACGGAAATATGATATCGCTCGCACTAGAACGTGGAACGATTGATGTTGATGCGATTAGTTATGGATAGGAAGGTAGATGGCGCTACCACAAAGGATTATATTAAAGCCTTACTAATCTTTGATGGATAAGCCAATATATGTACGGTCGGTACTGACGTAACTGTGGCCTTTGTGTAAGGATGTATAAACATTGAATTAATTATGTTGGTGGATTGTCTATGAATCATAATGGCGCTCATTAGTCGGACGGTGATGTGGCTAGTAGTACAATGATGTTGTGTATATCCGTATGAGGAGGTTACTCTTAACAGTATATACGGCCCACTAGTATCTACTCTACGCTATATTAACTAGACTATTATGGTGCTGATACACCTGAGTATTCACTTGTAACAGAATAGCGAGCATTCGACGTTATTAGTTTTGTTTTAAACAACGAACACTGCTTCGAACATTTTCTAGCAAACACTCTAATCAGCAAAAACGTCTTGGCTTTACTGTCGATTCGCTAGAATGCTCGCTAAAACACACTCGTTTGTGTTCCTGTTTTGTAATATTCGCAAGAATGATCAAATGTATCAACACCATTATACAATACTTACATAATGTTGATCTGCATTTGCATAATATTTTAATAAAACAATATAAACAGTTTACTTATCGACCTAAAATTATTTCAAACGGTGTGCGATGATAATAAGGCTTTTCATTAAATTATACTTAGTAAATCAGAATAAACTTTTGTCTGGTGCAGAGTCAGACTGCACGGTAGGTACGTGTGCTTGTGTGTGTTATGTACCTGCAATTCAAGCTGGCGGCGATCAGCTGAGCGGAAGCGGTGGTCAATACACCGAACTGATTTTTAAAATGTATGTTTTAGTTAGTTATTTTTTCATGTATTTGTATTCAGTTATAGTAGTATATTCACTCCTGAAAATATTTTGAAAACATATCACCACACTGTATAATACTGTGTAATACATAGCAATAAAAAAAATAAAAAAAAATTTAGAAGGCCTCATAAAATTCAACCGCTTCGCAGTGAATTGGAAGCGTGCACAGAAGACTGACAGTATGACTCTACGCTTGAACGGATTCAAGAAGAATTCATGCATTTTTATTGACCTGCTTCAGTATTTTTATCTTATCCTTTGTTTCAATAACAATTATAAATCTGTGGATGCTCTAAAAATTAATTAGAGTCGTTATCGAAATACCTGACTCGCAGAATAAGCAAACTACTTTTACTTTTATTAAGCTGCTCTTGGGTTATATTAGTGTCAAAATCATTTCCTATGAATGAGTCTAGCTCATCCATCCATTTTAATCTTCTTCGTTACTGTTGACTGACTAGAAATTGCCATTTACATGTTATAACGATTTAATCGAAATATATATAACCTTAATTATTTTTTAACAAGCAAGCCCGGCTTACGTCGTCCTGCCCGTCCTGCAAAGACCAATTGTATCTTCAAACTATCCAATAACTTATTGAATTATAATTATTAACAAAATTTTATTGTATTCAAATTGGACCAGCCTTTTATGGGGAATTAGATGTCAAATACACGTTCAGAAGAATACATATTAGATATTTAAAAAAAATTATATTTAAAGCAGCAACTTCATAAAAATCCGTCAATAATTTTATCAACACTACCTAACCGGCCAAAGTGCATGACTGAAAGGCGGGTAATTCCAGAGCGTTGTCAGGTAACTATGGTACCTACAAGTCACTCATTAGCTAAAACAGTACCTCAGAGCCATTAATCCCACGTAAAATTTGTTATAAAGTAATCTTACTTTAATAAAGGATACTTCCAGTTACATGGCAAACTTGATTTATGTTTTGCAAAGATTATTTGAGAATCGGAGCGAAATCTTTGCTCTAAGGACTTTTGATTTAAGAATTTTAGTCAAACGGGGTTCGGCAGTGTTGGAAGTACCTATCTTATAAAAATTGCAGAAATCCATTTTGGTTTGTGTCTCAAGTAATATAGTTGACCAGATTTTGGAACCTATTTTGGGAGCAATACTTTCAACCACTTGCAAATGTTTATTTTTTATGTAAAGGTTGTTTAAAAGTTGGTAGCGTGTAAATAGATGCATATGCATTTTAAAATACATAGTTATTTTAAAATCTCAAACAGAGTGCCGGAGGCCCTAGTCCCTATTCATTCTCCCTCATCCCACTCCTCATCCTACCCCTTTTCCCAATCCCAAGGGGCGGCAACGCACTTGTGACTCCTGTGGTGTTGCTTGTGTCTGCGGTAATTGCTTACCAGCATGCGATCCGTCTGCTCGTTTGCCCTCATTACTATAAAAAAAAAGAAATTTCAATGTTACTGAACACATTTTTTTTAAATTTCTCCTTTTGTGCCTGATCACGTACGAAATTCAGGAAATCCCTTCTTAGTGCACCGCTACGGTCTCCAAGGAACATACATGCCACATTTCAGCTTCTTGTAACTAATAGTTTTGGCTGTGCGTTGTCTGTCAGTCAGTAACGCAAGAATTTTATACATACCTACTGATAGATAATAGATAGACTGCCTTGTTGGTCTCGAGGCATAAATGTGCGCGTGGGATTGGGAGGTCTCGGGTTCGATTCCCGGGTCGGGAATCGAACCCGAGACCATTACATGCTTAGTATATACCTATTAATGTACAAACTGTCCACTGCAAATTTAAGTATTTACAAAATTTGTATTGTATAAGAACCGGAAATATCATTATAATTATGTATAACTTAATTACTCTGGACTGCCTCGTTGTTCTCGCGGCATAAATTTGCGCGTTGGACTGGGAGGCCTCGGGTTGGATTCCCGGATCGGGCAAAGTATTATAGGGTTTTTCCGTTAGGAAATTCTCAGTAGCAGCACGGAGTCTGGTAATGTGCCCAGTACGGCAATAGGTTCGCCCCCTATTACGTGTGACCTAAAAATTCATGGCGAAATGTGGGTGTAATATTACACCTCTGCCTACCCAACTCTGAAAAGTAGAGTTAACCAAATATCGAAAATGATGTTTACGCATGAATTTGCAGACGCAGCGCAAAATGCTAATGCCGTGCAAACAAAAAACCTTGTTCACGTTTGATTACGTTTTAGAATAATTAATTGTTACCATCTTTATTTACTGACAAAATGGCGGCCTTTGAATTAAAATATGATTGCGTTGCGTGAAAGATATTAAATGTAAATGGTGGTAGAGGAAATTATGGTGAAATTGAGTTTTGGCGTACTTTTATGGTGGGTATTTTGGGTGAATGATGAATAGATTGGGGTTAAAGAGCATGTTTTCCGATTCTATTTTTGCATATCTTCCGATTCTATTTTTATTGGTCTATTATTAAGACCAATAAGATCTTGCTTTTGATATCTGAGTCGAAAACAGATACCTACCTATTGTTTTGCGTCCCAGACACCTTCTATTAGTACTATAGCGACCAAGTTCCTCATAAATTTACTTTGCTTTCAATTATTATAATTAAATAATTTTACCTAGACACAAAACAATAAATCAAGCTAGTAAATCATTGTCCTAGGTCAGCATCGAACCTACGTCCAGCGGCTTATCAGTCGAAGTCATCAAACAAACCAACAGGCCAGTCAAACACCAGATAATTGTCTCACTGAAGACAACAATAAGTTCTCCTTTGCTTTATCACTTAAACACTTATACATTATACAAACTAAGCATTTTGTATATACCTACATTATTTGATAACGACGGCAACCATAGCGTAGTGGAAACACCAACTGACTGCTATCTAGAGGCTGGTATACTTCTTTGTTACATAAAAAATATCCCTTTACCATTATATTAATCAAAATTTTAAGAGTATCTATCAAGTACTTATATTAATCAAAATTTTAAGAGTATCCATCAAGTACTCGTAGAATTAAGTATATTCATCAGCTGAATATGCATTTGGTATTAGATATATTTTTTAATTCGGATACAGAGACATTTTAAAATTTAGTTAGAAATCCGTATCATATCCGCATGAAATTTGGTCTCCACCAAACTTTTTAGTAACCAAAAACCAATACCAAGCCAACATAAAAATAATAAATTGTATACAAAATCCATGCAATGCCAATTACTGCGCGGTCGATAGTTCGATACCTCAACTCTCATTTAGCCGGGGCTAATTGAGTCATCACAAAAACTGCATCCCGCTGTACCAAACTTCATAATACAAACGGAAACGGGTCAAGTGGCACTAAATAATTAATTCCACTTTCTGCTTATAACAAGTTGAATACTTTATTACAAAGGATGCAAGTGTATTTTTATTTGAAAATATTTTATTATAATACCTAATTAAGAAGTGAAGTGGTAGTCAAAGAGAATTTTAGTCGTGGTTTTTACCTATATAAGGATGACTTTATTTAAATAGACAGTTATAATATACTGTTTAGACATTGCTGAGTTAATATGGCCTGGCTTAAGGGTCTGTATTTTGGTTCACACAGTGGGATTCAGTTACCAGAAGACCTATATCATATTGATTGAATGTCAGTATTTTATTCAAAGAATGATCAAGTTGCAAGTAGCAAAGCAGAAAGTTATATTATCAAAATTTGCTTCAAAGATACTCTGGGCAACTCAATTCAAAGACAACTTGAGCTCCTCAGCCAACGATTACAAGAGAGTCCAAGAGTCCATCTTTTTTCTACACAAAAGAAAGGTACAACTTTGACTTTTAAGCAAACTCAACTTTTCTCTCCATTTGACTTCAAACGAAATGATCAAGCTAACTTATTCACTAAAATTTAAATTCCCAACACGAGACTTTCTTGTAAAAGCTCAGACTATTCATGCATGTAACAGTTTCATATGAAGGGTAAGCTGACCAATGCTTGTCAAGATGCCAATCATAGTAGTAAAATAAGATAATTTATGCTCTGATATTATGGTGAGAAACTAGGTGACAAGTCTCTGAACAGTATTATGAAAACCTTAGCCTTAGATTATTATACACGGACATGATGTCCTCGCATTTAACCTCAAAATAAATACAAATTGACAACCTGAGAGCAATGAGACATTCGAATATATGTATTTTTTACGCAGGCTTATTAACGATGAAATTTTTAAACCGTAAACAATGCCTTTGGACGACTACACACAAAATTAATTGCAAACCAACAAAGTCAACGAATGCCTTAATATGAAAATAATTTATAGGATAACTCAACGTCCATCGAGTGGCAGAAACACTAAGAAAAATTACCATACATTTAACTCGTGAGTCTGCAAATACTTTTTTCTTTATAAAAAGCATGTCATCTTTTAAATCACAGATGGCTTTGAAAGCTCTATGACGGTGGTGTATCGTGAGCTCAAATGATCATTTCAAAGACCCTTCCGTCTCATTAGGTACTGCTCAGCCTTATTCAGAACGATGGTGACGGTTGTGTACAGAGGAAAGCGATGCTCAAAGTTAGGTAATTTTTGGTCGGATTTGAAGGCGTTCTAATTCAAACCAATATCGGGTTTGAAGGAAAATGTTTTGGTCCCTTTGAGCGGCGTATTAAGTTGAACTGAGATTGATTGGGTGAAATGTTTTTATAGATTCAAAATATTTTGAGGGAAAATATTGAATGGACTTAAATTTTAAAGAAGAAGTTTGGATATAAATATTTTATTAAAATACAAAAATAGAGCTGAGTTAGTTCTATTGTTTTGGTCTAATGATACCAGCCGACCAGATTTTGCCCTTCGACTTACTTGACGAGTATTTTAACTTATGGCTGCCACACACAATGATATATCGCCTCGAAAACAAAAATGCATCGAATCCTCGAGCATTTTAGTATATTTAGTATAATTTATTTGCAAGATCATACTACACTGTACATCTAAAACGAAATAAAATAATATTCAGTCAAACACAATGTTGTAACATTAAAGGAGACCGACCACAATGTGTGGGACTTTGGCCTGGGCGTGAACAATTTACAATTGGAATTACAATATTAATTTTCAATAGCGTAAACTAAGTAGAAAACATTATTCTTTGAAGTTTAGTAGCAAGTCAGTTGCATAATGAAATGAAACACATTGTAAACAATGATAGATGTGAGTAAGTTGTTGAAATGCCGAATACATACCACTTGCGGTGCAATCCATTGAAGTATTCACTTGTCGTACACGTCCCTACTTGTCATACTTCCACGAGATTGAGAATATGCCTTCTCCACTGTGTAATATTGGTACCACAATTGATGCAATGCATTCATGTTCAAGCATAAGTCATCGTTCGAAGCGGGTAATGGGACGCAAAGCTAGCTAAAGGACTGTTCAGACCTAAGCGGTATTCGCTACCGTCTGCGGCAGAGAAAACCCAGAGGGTAGGCGGTAATATTACTGTTCAGACCTAAGCGGTATTCGCTATCCTTGTGGGCAGAATAACGCGCGGTAGTCGTGTTTCGCTCAGAGAGGTAAGAAATTTAGGTCGCTCTAGCCGCGGTATTTGATAACAAATACCTGAGCGAAACCCGCACGGTATGTACCTCCACCCACGGCGGCAGCGAATATCGCTCAGGTCGCTCTAGCCGCGGTACTTGATACTAAATACCTGAGCGAAACCCGCGCGGTATGTACCTCTACCCACAGCGGCAGCGAATATCGCTCAGGTTTGAATAGGCCTTAATGACGGTATCTAACACCTAACAGAATTGACAAGTTAGTCAAGTGTTGCTGGAGTATGAAAATAAATACCCAACATACTTTACCATTTTGATATTATTAAAAATAATATCATTATTATACGTTAATTATGATTGTCGTCCGAAAAAAATATAAAATAAAAAACTTATAAAAAATATCTACGTACTTTCAGGATTCGGCAATTGCTTTAAAATGTGATTTTGTTAAACACTTTTTAACGATATTTTCCACCGATTATTTACAAGGCAACACAAACGTCACCTACACGTTTATAATCAAATGAAAGTATTTTAAAATCCATCATTATTATGTGTTTATTTCCTACTACTGAATAGCGATCAATATTTATAATACACTAGTGGACGCCCGCAGCTACGCCTGCACATTTTACCCATTTTGACCGATTTGCCCGATACCGTGGGAATTTCGGAAAATCCCTTCTTAGTGCACCCCTACGGTCCCCAAGGAACATACATCCCAAATTTCAGCTTCCTGCGTATAATAGTTTAGGCTGTAGCTTGTCTGTCAGTCAGTCAGTAACGCAAGGATTTTATATATACAGATTAAAACAAAAACTTTGAGTAATTTACTTTTTTTTAAGACGAGATTGTTCACGTTCAAGCCAACTTTGGCCGGACTCCTTTCCAACTTATTTTTAAGATTTTTCATGTTCATAAAATTATTGAAATTTTTAAAGAATTTCTAAAAATTAAATATCAGATGTAGGCTTATCGTGTCACAGTCATTAAAATAAAGAATTATTGACATTCAGCTTAATCAATAATTTTAAAAACAGTTTTTAGATAATTTTGAACACAACAAAATGTTGTACGTTTCCTGTATATTGATGAACTAGATGATGCCCGCGGTTACACCCGCGTTATTTAAGGCTCAGCTCTCGTGGCTCATAGCATGATGTTATATAGCTTATAACCTTCGTCGATAAAGAACCTATCTAATACTGAAATTACAAATTCTCGACTTTCCAAGTAGTCGAACGGGGAAAGTTTGACAGGCGCTGACTTGTCGACTGCGAGGCGTTACGAATCACGATACGTGTATAAAGTATTCATGCCTACTCTAACGTGAAAGATATTGAGCGTGGCAGCTGCTTTGTATTAATTTGTATTAAGAAAATATTAGAGAAAAGATATCATGAATTTAGCACTCTGACATAATAATTATTGCTAGTAAGTGTCTTTAGAGTTGTGTGAGTGTGTGTAAGTGCCGGTGTGTAGTATTTTAGATAAAAATACTTGCTTCTAGTTTCTACACAATTGTGTTAGTTTAATAGAGTTCATTGATATTATATTTTAAGTGAATTTTGCATCCAATGAATTAGATGACGCATGAATTTAATGATAATAGACGAATATTGTGTGTTAAAATAGGTAATATTAAAAGTCATACATTATTATACATTGAGTTAAGCTAACACATTCATTGACTAAATATACTCTTGAAAACTGACGAACGGGATTTCTTTCTCGAATTAGGAACATCAGTAGAACAAAAAGAGACAGCATGCCCAATTACTCACTTTGACTCTTTCTTCAGAAATATGAATGTTGTGAAGGTATTGGTGATTAGTTAATCACCATGGTGCGTGGTTTTGGGGAAGGACGGGCACCGAATCTTTGAAGGGATCGACAACGCGGATCTCACGGTATAATTTCAAAGGTGCGTTGTCAGAGGCTCTTTGTTATTATAGTCAATATATATTTTTTTACAAAAATACGAACTTAAATTATATTTCTCAAATCTGACAAACGGATTTATTGGTTATAAATTGCGGAGTGCCGCGGTGAGAAACATACAAAAATGCAACCGAATTAAGAAACCTCTACTTTTTTGAAGTCTAACAGACCTTGAGCAAAAGCTAGAATAATATAAGAAAGATATATAAAAAAGTCCATGCACAAGCGAATCTGTGGGTGCAAAACTAAAAAATTATTAAAACATTACTGAATTTTTTCATCCTAAAAGGCTGAAAAATTTTTTCTAGATAAAATTCGTTGCAAATATTTTATTTAAGCACTCAATTTAGAAAAAAAATTGTCATCGTTGTTATTAATGATTACAATCCCGGGTTATAACCTTTCTAGTTACTTTTTTATCGCTCTCTTTAGAGAAAAATTAAAACAATTAAGCTGAAATGGGTCTGACATAAATGGTATTAATATTTTGAGCAGGCCTTTATGGTGACCTTTGGTATAGAAATGTGTATTTTGAGATAGTTTTATGAAATTTAAAGTGGTTGTTAGATAACGTCATGGCCTCTTCACATTCTAGAAAGATCTGCTCATATTTCAAAACAATTAACGCCTATTAATATAATTACTTGAAATACAGTGTCGAACCGGTCAAAACGACCTCATTTATACAAATTCAAATTCAAAATCCTTTATTCATTTGGGTCACAATGTGACGCTTATGAACGTCAAAATAATAAATTTATAAAATAATTACTTATACTCAAACTGGAGGATGCCAGCAGCTACGGCTGCAATTTTTTTAAATTTACCCAGTTTGGACGATCCCGTGGGAATTTCGGGAAATCCCTTCTTAGTGCACCCCTACGGTCCCCAAGGAATATACATGCCAAATTTTAGCTTCCTGCGCCCAATAGTTTCGGCTGTAGCGTGTCTGTCAGTCAGTCAGTAACGCAAGGATTTTATATATTAAGATTTAAAACATTATTACTGTATGCTTCTACATTTACATATACTACCACGTTTGCAAAGCAATAGGTAGAACCATAAGAAAGAACGTGCAATAAAACTCACGGTCACTCTTTTTCATCGCCAGGTTTTGCATAATACACAATTTACATTTTGTAAGGTGCTGCAACTGTTACACCTTCTATACAGTAGATTAAATATAATTAATCTACATTTTTGGACCCAAAAATGTGTTAATGAGTAAAAAGCTTAAACTTATCAATAAAATTTTACCACTACTTGCTTAGACGTGAAATTTAATTGACAAACAAATAATTCTTGCAATAGAATTCTACAGAAAAATCCAAAATAATTGTATGCACTTTTGCTCAAATACCCGTAAAAGAATTATTGACAAGCAAACTTACCGAAAGTTACCGCACTTAAAAATACTGCCATAATATACTAAACAAAACGACTAATATTCCAATAGTCCTTCCAGTTTGATTTACATAAAGCCCTTCAAAACCTATCGTAATCCGCATCGCATACTGTTCAAAAATCACATCGGTTCCCATTTAACCTCGTTAGATGGAGTCGTTAGCTGTCGGATCATATGAGAGCGGCCCCGATAATAGCCTTTGTTAAGTCGGGTTTGCATCCCTGAGCCTTGCGGAGCATGTAACATCGGTTTTGAAACAAACATCGGTTTTGAAGATTATAAAGTGACGTAGCTGCATCATAAAAAATTAAGTAGGCAGATACAATCCCATGCCAAATTACTCATTTTTAGTTTTGTTGCGAAATGTGGATGTCATACTAATTACGCCCACATTTTGCCTTGTTATTAATTATTTGGTCCCACCTAATAGAGGGCGAGACGATTGTCGCTACCGTGCACATTTCCAGACTCCGTGCTGCTACCACATGAGTAGATAAGCGGAAAAGTTTACGATTTCCACTGGATCCCGGATCCAGTCTATTGGAACGAAGTTCCTTATCGCGCGTTGCGAAAGGGGGCTAGACGGAAAAATTAAGACGAAAAGTTGTAACGACACTTTTTGCTATAATGAGCTATTGTAAGCCGTGCGGCGTACGCGTGTTTCTCTGTCTGTCTCTCTCTCTCTCTCTTATAGAAAGTAAGCATCATGTTCATGCTTTCTGATCACGAAAATGACTTCTATTTGGGAATCTAAGATAGCGGACGGGACATTTTTAATAAAATTAATATGAGTATCATTTTTGGGGTTTTTATGGATTCTGATCACGAAAATGACATCTATTTGGGAATCCAAGATGGCGGACGGGACATTTTTAATAAAATTAATATGGGTATCATTTTCGGGTTTTTTATGGATTCTGGTCACGAAAATGACATCTATTTGGGAACCTAATATGGCGAACGGGATATTTTTAATAAAATTAATATGGGTATAATTTTTGGGGTTTTCATGCTTTCTGATCACGAAAATGACATCTATTTGGGAATCTAAGATGGCGGACGGGACATTTTTAATAAAATTAATATGGGTATCATTTTCGGGGTTTTTATGGATTGTGGTCACGAAAATGACATCTATTTATACATCCAAGATAGCGGACGGGACATTTTTAATAAAATTAATATGGGTATCAGTTTTGGGGTTTTCATGCTTTCTGGTCACATAAAATATGACATCTATTTGGGAATCCAAGATGGCAGACGGGACATTTTTAATATAATTAATATGGGTATAATTTTCGGGGCTATCATGCATTCTGATAACGCAAATGACATTTATTTGGGGATCCAAGATGGCGAACGGGACATTTTTTGTTAAATTAACAATTATTACTAAAATTGAGCCTACTGATTAAGTTTATATTACATTATATTTGTTAATAATAAAAAAAATATTTTTATAACTTAAAAAAAAAAAAATTTATTACAATTCCTTCACTAATTAATCGAAAGGAACTTCGTTTCATCCGGGTGTCCCTTGACACCCCTCAAGCAGTTTTTCTGTTTATTGTATGATCTGCACTTTCTATGCTAAATAAAAATATTTTCTGTCTTCATTATTTCTATTTAAAAATGAGGCAATCAAATGCCTACTCTATATCATATCTCTGTGCTCTTTGTTACTTCAAGAAAAATGTATTTGTGTTCCTAAATTAAAATGCAATATAAATCTCACTTTAAGCTGATCTCACTTCCTTACTTACGAGTTTTATTTCCGTTCCTCTAGTTATTTATTGAAAAGGATGCACTTAAAAAAATGCGTTGCGTGCACAATTACTTTGTATTAAAACGTTTTCTTTAAGTTCCTTTGAGAAGTGTTTTTATTAACTGTACGTTTTTTTAAGTATTGGGAGATGAATTAAAACAACGAAATCATGATTAAGACTGAACATTTATTCATATTAAACATTGCTTAAGTATTGTCAAATAATGGGGTTACACGTGTTCATAATAAATGATGGAATAATTAGGATAGATTACATAGGATATGTACTTACACACTACACCTCCCTTCTGATAGAAAAAAAAAAACATAAGTACATTTGTTTTTTTTTATAACATATCAAAAGATTACAATTGCGTTTATAGTAATTCTATGTTATGCTAATTCGAATAACTATTATAATGTTTATTAAGAAATATATAGCTTAGTCCTATTTTTATGAATTATGTCTAACTTATTATTCTTCATAATTTCTACGTTTGGTGGTATGTCCCTAATAACTTTATAAGGACCTGAATATAAATCGTCTAGTTTGTTACCTACTTCATTTTTCACTAATATTAAATCATTTTCCTTATATGTAACAGGTTTGGTATATTTATCATAATCTATTTTTCTGTTCAATTTACTTTTAAGTAGATTATCTCTCGCTTCTTTCTGTGAAAGCTGTATACGATATTTTAATTCACTTGGATAACTTTCATAATTATATATAGGTTCCACTAGGTCTTTACACAAGTTCCTTGGTAGTATACATCTCTTACCAAATACTAATTCATAAGGCGTAAACTTCGTTTCGGAATGTACCGAAGTGTTGTATGCAAAGCGCCAAAAGGGAAGCCAGTGGCTCCAAGTCTCTGGGTGCTTATCTGTATGAATTCTAAGAAAAGAGTTTAAATGTTTATGAGATATTTCTAATGCTCCTATGCTTTGATGATGATAGGCAGTAGAATTTAATTGTTTAATTTGCAATAATTTACAAACTTCTTGGAATGTAGATGATATGAATTCCTTACCTCTGTCAGAAGCTATCTCCTTGGGAACTCCATATCTAAGGATAAAATTATTGACAAATGATCTTGCAACATCTTCAGTCCTTTTGGAAACTAAAGGGTAAGCTTCAACGTATTTACTGAGTTCACACTGTAAAGTCAGTATATAAGAAAAGTTATCATTATCAGTTTCTAAGGGCCCAACTAAAAATACTAGACTAGATCTAAAAATACTTTTTCAAATGCTGAATTGGCTGTTGTTGTTATACTCATAGGCTCTTTATGTGGAATTGAATGTTTTTGTCGTTGGTACTTATCACAACGTTTTACAAAATCCTTTACATCTTTATCAATCCCAGGCCAATAATAATACTTTTTTATATTATTTGACATTCTTCTCATACCAGCATGGCCACTACTAGGTAGGAGATGTAAGTCGTTCAAAATTACGCGTCTATCATCTTTATCATTTATGCGCTCTATATCTTTTATAATACATAATCGTGGTCCGGACCTATCTTTCAATTTCTTTATTTCTTCTAACAATTTACGAATAAATTCTGTATTATCCTTATTTTTTACTATACAAACTTCCTCAACGTTTATATCTTTACATAATTTATCTAGTTCTCTCACGAATTCACCTCGTGTACTTCGCGATTGAGATTCTAAATATTTAATAAAAATTGTTCGCTTACTATTAACGTAACAAAATAATTCAGTTTCATGATTTATAATATCTTCTTTCTTAATTCTTTCATAATTTCTTAAAACGATGAATACTAATTCAACTGATTCTTTCGGTTTAATATGAGTCCCTACGACATTTGGTTGATCAGGCCAATTATCTGAGGGTGCTATATCAACTGAAGAATCTTGAAGTTTCTTGGCTTGTCTACGCGCTAAAACATTAACGTTATGCTCATGCATTTCTTTTAGTTCGTTTAAGGAAATTCGAGATAAAGCGTCTGCTACACTATTATTACAACCTTTTACATATTCTACAGTAAAATTATATTCTTCTAGAGCAAGTCTGAATTTCATTAGTCGACTTGATGGATCTTTCATATTAAAAAGGTAAATTAAGGGTCTATGATCTGTACGAATTTTAAAATGTCTACCATATAAATATGGACGAAAATATTTGACCGCCCACACTATTGCCAATAATTCCTTCTCAATTACAGGGTAGTTCTTTTCAGCTTTGTTTAGCGTTCTACTTGCAAAAGCAACAGGACGCCCATCTTTATTCGCTAAAACGGATCCTATGGCATAATTAGACGCATCAGTCCCGAGAATAAACTCATTTTGTTCTGAAAAATCGGGCTATTGTAAAATGGGAGGAGAAATAATTTTCTCTCTAAGTGTTTCAAATGCATGCTGACACTTTTGATCCCAATGAAATGATACATTTTTTCTACAAAGTGCATTTAAAGGCTGTGCGATTTCTGCAAAATTTTGTATAAACTTTCGATAATAATTCACAAAAGCTACAAATCTCTTAACATCGTCACAATTTTTTGGACACGGGTAATTTTTAACTGTATTAATTTTTGCCGGATCAGGTTGTATGCCATTATTAGATATTACATGTCCCAAGTACAAAATTTCTTTCCTTAGGAAATCACATTTTGAAGGGTTTAATTTCAAATTAACTTTACGCAACCTTTCAAAAATGTCCTGCAGATTTTTATTATGAATATTTAAAGAGCGTCCAAAACAGACTAAATCATCTAAATAAATTAAGCATGTTTCGTAATTAAGACCCGCTAAGGCAATATTCATCATGCGAGAGAAGGAACTAGGACTTGTTTTTAAACCCATTGGCATTCTGGTCATTTGATATTGACCAGAGCCAAATGCAGTTAACTTTCGGCTATTTTCATCTAAATTTACATTATAGTACCCTTGGTGTAAATCTAAATGACTGAAATAAACACTCCCAGACAAAGACTCTAATATCTCAGTTTGTTTGTTTTTCGTGTGAGCGTGTGGCCAACTCTGGTGTCGGAGTTTTCAGACCGCCCGAAGGCCTCTGACATGGCCTAACGATCCTTATCCTTGGACAAGAACCGGGACCGACAGCTTTACGTGCCCTCCGAAGCACGGTAGCGCTCAGATATATATGCCACACACGGTCACCCATCCAAGTGGTAACCTGTGCAAGCGTTGCTTAACTTTGCCGATCTGTTACGAACGGCAAGCCAAGTCTCGCTACGAGCGCTACAACATATCCGGTAAAGGGTACTTGTCATGTACTATACAATTATTCAACTTCCGATAGTCAATAACCAATCGCCATTTTTTAGCACCCGTTGAGTCTATTTTTTTCGTTACTAATAAGACAGGACTAGACCAATCGCTTTGACTTGGTTCTGCTATGCCTTCTTCAACCATTTTATCTATCTGTTGTTTAATTTCATGTTTCTGGGCTTGAGGTAACCTATACTGCTTAGAAAATATTGGAGTGGTCTCTGGTTTCAAAGTTATGGTGAGTGTATAAATATTAGTTGTTTTTAATGTATCACCCGATAAATAAAAAATATCAGCATACTTAGCGCATAAATTTTCGATAGAAGTCTTTTCCTCAGTATTCATATGCGAAAAATTCATATAAGAAAATAGCTGTTTTACCCTATCTGCTTTATTTTCTACTTTATTAAAAGAACGTATATTATAATCACTTAATTTTTGTATATTAAAATTTAATTTTGGTAAAATTACACTATTTTCCGTTGTATTTAGTATTTTAATAGGTACAACGCCATTTATAGGAGTAGCAATTGAACTAGCTAAATAAATACCATCTTGTATCTCAGTTGAAAAAATTACACAATCTTCCTGGCAGTCTGTTTGAATATAGTGAATAGACTCTCATCTAGCCGATATTTCCAAATGACTATTAAATGTATTTCTAATTGGTAAATTAATTGGTATATTAGAACTATCACGCATTTTCAAAATATTTTTATCGAAATCTAAAACAGAATTGAACCTTCTTAAAAAGTCTCGACCAATTATACCACTACACCTAATTGGTAATGTATCAAATACATAAAACTTGTGACTAATAATTAAATCATCGCAACTCAATTGTATAAACACGTATCCTATTGCTTGGACTTTGCCCCCGAGACCATTGATAATTATATCTTCATTGTATACAGTAAGATTCAAATCCAAGACATGTTTATATTTAATTGCACACAAAGATGCGCCTGTATCTAACAAAAACGGAAATGTTGTGCCATTTACTGAAAAATTTATATAAAAGTCACTATGGCAAGATAAAATTGTATGGTCAATTTTATTAGTCACGAAAAAATGTTTCTGTATTTACTGAATTTACAGGCTGATTTTCGGACATAATGTGAACATTTTATTGTTGGCTTATCCTTCGGTTTCCTCTAGACATACCTGCATTCTGCTGACCTCGAAACTGGTGACCACGCATTGAAGTACCTCTGATAGCGAACTGATGATTCTGTCCTCGCTGGTTGCCTCGAAAACCTCGACCTTGACCCCTATAGAACAGAGACTGGTTGTTGTATCTTCCACGCTGACCTCTAAAATGATGCCTCGTACCTCTATAATTAGAATTAAAATAATTAGTTTTATTCATACCTAAAATTTCGCCGGTCCCGGATGTACTGGTGCCTTCCTCGTCGAGAGCCCCTTGGATTGCGTCCTTTAGAGTGGTAAAATTCCTAGCGGCTATGATCGTACTGAGCCTACGATTTCGCAAACCGTCAGCGAATTTTTTAATGGCTATATTTTCATATAATGGTTTTAATATTTTATAATTTTCAGAATTTCCATTCGCTTGCGATATCGTAAGGTCCACAAACAATTCAGATATTTGCTGGCCATAATCTGAAATAGACAAATTATTTTAAGTCAAATCATTCACATTTGAATAACTAGTATTCAATCGTAACTTTGCAGCTTGAGACAACCTACTTTTTAAAATAAAATTAATTAAATTTTGTTTACATGTTTCTTTCTCCAATAACGAGTTATAATATTCAATATTATCTATTAATTGCTTGGTGTTAGCCACTGTATCTGTCATACAGGGCAATAAATGTAATGCAGTTTTCAAATCGAAAGTATTCATTGTTAAAATAGTTTCAGAGCTGGATGTATCACTTTGACATAAATCAGTTATCTCGTTATATAACGCTAAAAACTGTTTGCAAAAATTATGCACTAGAGGATCATCATCACACTTGCTTAATTTTAAATTGTACTCATTAAGCCAGTCTTTATATCGCACATATATTTTATTAGCTTCAATTAACTTATTTACTAAAATATTACCTTGTCTTCTTTTAGGGCCTATCTTTATTAAATACGATCTAACTTCTTTTAATTCGTTATATAAAGACTGTAAATAAATTGCCATAACTTACCACCAAAACGTTGATTATACATTATTCGTGTACTTACATATGTAGGCATGTACTATATACCTACGACACATTATTATACTATAGTGCATCATATTAATAACAACTACAGTCCACTAAATATTCCATTAAATATACCCTTTAATTTCGTTATATACCGTTTTACGAAAGCCGTACCGTAACGCACAATCTGCACGCATATGATAGATTTAACCGAACACTTGTCGACACACGCACTTTTATTATTTCCGAGCACTTATCGATATCGAGCCACGCACTTCAAACCGATTTTACACAACACCTGGATAGAGTTTATTCGGAGCCTGTGCCTGAGTTTCGCCCTCAAGACACCCGGAGATTGCTGGTGGTCGCCGAAAAATAGAAGCTCTCAATGCAGCTCTATTGATTTGCCGCGATATCCATTGCATATGGCATTTCTTGTATAGCTTATATGCAAAATACAGCACACCCATAAGCATGCCTATAGATATGACCATGAGCAGTAAATTTGTGGTTGACATATGCTGCTGTATTTCGTCTGCCCTGGCCTGGTTTTTTCCATCCGCTGCGTTCTGGGCGATAACGACCTCCTGTGATTTTTGGTTACCCATCACGCTTATTTGAAGATTTACGGAATACACGAATCACAACGTCCAACTTGTCAGATCGATTTCTTTGTTCTAATTGCGCCATAATCATAACGTAGATTATTTTTCCACTACGTTATGCACAAAGTCTAATAAAAAGTTCCACTCTCTTTAAGGTAAAGTCGTATCAAATAACCGAGTCGCGCGGGTGGTCGACTGTTGGCAGGGTCGCCATGTACGGAGTGTATTGGGAGATGAATTAAAACAACGAAATCATGATTAAGACTGAACATTTATTCATATTAAACATTGCTTAAGTATTGTCGAATAATGGGGTTACACGTGTACATAATAAATGTTGGAATAATTAGGATAGATTACATAGGATATGTACTTACACACTACAAACAGTGTTTACCTTATTCTTTTTATATTTCTTATTGCAGTTTTTGTAAGTAGAGTCTTATTTACTTATTATTAAGACTAAATTACGTTTGTTTGAGAGTAAGACAGTTTACAGTTTATGTTGAGTAAAAGCTTTATTATTGGATATCTTTTTTCAGTCTATTAATATATAATAATAATATTCTATAATAATATTCTATGATAATATTCTACCACATACACACATCACCATCTAGTCCCAAGCTAAGCAGAGCTTGTGTTATGGGTACTAGATAATGGTTAAACATACATATATACTTTTTTTTTAATACATACATATTATACATAGAAACATCCAAACTAAGACAAACACTAAAACTAAAACATTTTTGTGCATGAACATGTATGTTTATACATGTTCATGCACAAAAATGTTTGACTTGAGCGGGAATCCAACCCGCGACCTTCCGCATAGCAGTCGCTTGCAGCTAGATTGCTTATCCGACTTTGGTAAGCGACCTGTCGCAATTTAATTACTTCTTGGTAGCCAGTGGCTACACCAAAGATATCCGAGAAATATGCCTTCCCTGCCTTTGTTAGGCAACATTTAGAAATTGAGCAACATTCAATAACTTACTAGGCTAATCAGATTTAACAGAGTATTATCTATTCCGCAGAGCGTCTGCATTTTGACCTGCATAACATATCTATACAAGGATACCGATTCATCGTAACGGCTGTCAGAGATCAATTATAACGGGCGGGACCGACGGATTAACTTGCTCTCCGAGACATAAGCAGGCAGGTTTTCAGGAACATTGTGGAATACTCAGCAGGTTTTAGTCACAAATAAGGCAGGAATTACTGGATCATGCTTATATAATAAGCATGATCCAGTAATTCCTGCCTTATTATATTGTGTATAAAGAAAAGAATTCGTGAAGGTATGTTATATTAGTCTTTGCAAGAAACATTTAGTATTTTAATTGTAACGTGTTCTGGTAGTAAAATGCAGTACGAGGTTCTATGCGTTTATTTGCCGAGTATTGCCTCGCTTCCTATGCCGAGTATGACCGACCAACAACACGACACTGGCCTTAACACTAAGGGCTGCAGTCTCCCACGCTGTTCCCTCCGGTAGTGTGTAGGCAGGTTGCTCGTAGGGCTGCGCGTAGCGGGCAGATCCTCGCAGGCCGTTGGTTCAGCTGGCAGGCGTTGGCGGTCTGAGTGCGATGAGCAGGGCAGGCCAGACTCTTCGGCAGAGGTGACGCCGAAGGCGATGCAGGAAGTGTAGTGGGGTAGGAGCGTAGCCGGAGTCTTAAGGTGAACCTGGAACCTGAAGGAAAGCAGCATTAGGAGAGCCACAACCAATAGAGTCAGGCAGGCGGCGTCAGCCGGCCTCAGCTAGCAGGTAGAGAGATGGGCAGTACGCTAACGCAGTAAATGTAGTGCTTACCCGTAGCTGGGACCAGGATACACGTAAATACGACGTAGGGTCAGTAGGTACGCTTAGTTATAGTAGAAGCGACGTTAGAGTAGCGGTGCCGAACTCTCTGTCGGCCCCTTTATATACCGGGCCCTCCATCAGGCTGGGAGTCCGTTTATGACCATATTTGGTCAGGCTTTGCGAGTGCGGACGATGGCTTTCTCTGATTGGCCGAGCGTATGGGCGGTACTGTGACGCAACGCGGTAAGTACCGGACATACGTTACAATGCACTTAGAGGAAGATTCCTTTCCACCACCAGCTACTAGGTGATCGTGCCTGGTAGATTGCGGCTCGACTAATGTTGCTGAGTACTAGAATTTAACATTTTTAATAACGCGTATCCAATTTCAATTGTGCTTTCCAAGTCCAGTTAGGGTATTTAAAAATTTCACCAGTGTTTAAGCCTTCTTTTTTGTAAGATAGACGATTGTAATTAGACCTTTTTAAGCCAAAATGGTGCAAACCTTCAACCTAAAGTGTTAATACCTTCTCCGATATACTTATATAATGGTGTTTTCGACAATTTACAATTAAGACTCTATAATGACCCTAATCTTCAGCGTGGCTTCAGAGTGGGTAACAGTGGATCACTTTTTTTTTCAAACAGTGCAACTGGAAAGTTTATGCCTGAATTATTAATCTCTGAAATTAAATCATAGTATTAGTAATTAATCTTTAAAGAAAGAGTCATTTCAAGGCTTTCAGTACATAAAGTTACAAGATACAACGACTTGATTAAAAAATGAGAAATGATCCAGTGTGTCCCGGGAATGGGTCACTTTGGATCATTGCATGGGTGACAGTGAATCGACTAAGAGTGCGCAAAGATAATCCATTATATCTTTATTTCTAAGGTTACACATACTCAATACCTTACTTCCATGCCATTTATCTGTTATTTTTATTTTATTCGTCATCGGTACTTCATAAATTAGCCGTCGAACGTTTGCAATAGTCAGTTCATAGAACAATTGACTCCACTTAAGAATATAATCGACTATATTTTTTTTTTTGGTCATCGGTAAATATTTTATTAACTGCACCATGATTAAAATGCATATTCTAACCCAATTGCAGTGCATTTTCCCTAACAAAATAAATTACGAAAGAATTTCAGTTCCGCGAGTGACAGCGGATTAGTAGTTCACTGTGACCCAAAACGAAATGATTCATTGTGACCCAATGGCGGTTATGGAATAAAAATATCATAGAAAAAACTACCTATCGCAAAGGAAAAATACGCAGTTTACATAAGACTTAGGATACCTATAACAAGCCTACGACACAATAAAAACATTAAGATTTCTTATTCACTCAGATATAAAACAAATTTCAAAACCATGTGAAAAATACTTTTGTTACTTACCTACTGAGTGGACTATAGCAGCGCGACTTGTAGCTTTGACACCGCGTTGACGATTAGTACGTTAGGGAGGGGGATGGACAAGCGGCAAGAACAACTTTGATTGTGTTCCTAAGCGTAACACATACTGAGTTATAGTGAATTATCCACTGTACCCCGTGATCCACTGTTACCCAATCTCCCCTAAATGTAGTGCTTACCCGTAGCTGGGACCAGGATACACGTAGATACGACGTAGGGTCAGTAGATACGCTTAGTTATAGTAGGTAGGTAGTAGAAGCGACGTTAGAGTAGCGGTCCGGCCTCTCTGTCGGCCCCTTTATATACCGGGCCCTCCATCAGGGTGAGAGTCCGTTTATGACCATATTTGGTCAGGCTTTGCGAGTGCGGACGATGGCTTTCTCTGATTGGCCTATTTCTTGTGTAAGTAACCCACCGATGCAGCTCGCATTCACATCTGTGTGAACTTGAAAAGGTTTCTCGTAATCGGGACACGATAATATTGGTGCAGAGCTTAACAATTGTTTTAGTTTACAAAACGAGTCATCAGCTTCTACCGACCACTGGAATGGTGCAGCTTTCTTACCGGTAGAAGTAAGTTTGTTCAAAGGACCGGCAATAGTACTAAAATTAGGTATAAATCGCCGATACCATGATGCAATGCCTAAGAACCTTTTGACTTCTTTTTTATTCTTAGGCGTAGCATATTGAAGAATGGCTTCCACCTTACATGAGTCTACTTGTAATCCTTTAGAGTTTACTACGTAGCCCAAGTACTTCAATTCATCACGGAAGAATTTAGATTTTTCTAAGTTAATGGTAAGGTTGGCCGATTTTAATTTTTCGTATACTTTATTTAATAGTGACACATGAGCATTAAAAGATGGCGATATAATCACGATATCATCGAAAAAAACGAATACAGAGTTTTCGAACTCAGGACTGTTCGTAAACAAGTGATCCACCAAACGCTGTTGTGTCGCAGGCGCATTCGTTAAACCAAACGGCATAGTCACAAATCTAAATGTTCCTCTAGTAGGCACATAGAACGCAGTCTTATCACGATCACATTCGCGAAGAGGCGTCTGCCAAAAGGACTTAGATAAGTCTATACTACTTAGATATCTAGCGTTCCTAAAGTTGTCTAAAATTTCGGATACGTAAGGTAGTTTGTACGCGTCTTTTTTAGTAATAGATTTAAGTTTCCGACTATCTAAACAAAACCTTAGTTTATCGTCCTTCTTAGGCGTTAGTAAAATCGGTGACGACCACGGACTTTCGCATTTTTCTACCACTCCCAATGCAAGCATTTCGTCTAATTCGTCAATAATTATTTTTAATTTCGCCGGCGGTAACCTATAATATCTTTGGCGTATCGGCGCAGAATCGCCAATGTCTATTGCATGTTCTATTAAGTGAGTTCGCCCTAAACCGGTTTTTTCAGTAGAAATCGACTCGTATTGCTTTATAATTAACTTAGCCGTTCTTTGTTGTGACTCACTCAACTCACTAAAAGATTGCAATACGTTCGTGTTACTCGGCTTATTTTCACTTACCACACTACACGGCAATGTTTTAGACATGCATACGGATGCGATATGGTTAGGCAGTAATTTAAATAGTTTCCAGAAATCGATGCCTAAAATTAAATTACTTGTAACTTCTGGAATAATATAAGCTTTCAATAAGTGGGTTTGATTATTAAAAGTAGTGGGTAAGTTGATAAGACCGCGCGGCAACAAGATATTTCCATTCGCGGTCCGAATGGAATTAGTGTTGTGACACTGCTGTATTTCTATACCGGTTTTAGTAATTACCTCCAGATGGGAGTTGTTACCTAAAATTGTAATGGCTGAACCGGAATCGAGTAATCCACAAATAGGTAAACTATTAATCGTTACGTTAACATAGGGCCGTAGGTCATTTTTAGGTTTATTATCCAGGATCGAGGCGACGGAATAACTTGAGATATACACTTTTAGAGTGTTTAGCCAATTTCTCCAATCATCTTTGTCAAAATTGGTCGAATAGGTTGTATAACCTAATTTGGATTTTGACACACCCCGATCCTAACCAACTAGTTTTTTGGTTTCGACGATTTACAGTTCGGGCAGTTAGGGAATTTCACATCCCTACGGCCGCACTTGAAGCAAATTGCGAAACGATCGCGTTTGCATTCATTCAAACTGTGATCATTGATACGGCAGCGCCGGCAGTACTTGGACGTGACTAGAGCGACAGAGCTAGGTTTAGACTTAGGTTTGCTAGGTTCGTTGTTCTCAGTGTATTCGGACGTACCCTCTATAGTAGCAACGGTATAATTATTGTAGGAATTATTACGCGCTCGGTTATTAGGTTTGTGACTGTAAGCTAGGTCTGGTGCCGTCGTGTCGTTACTGTAATACGGTTCGCGGAATTGATAGTTCAAACATTCCATCCGTTCGTAGTTTAAACATAACGCCTGCAGTGTTGCTATACTGTCTATTGAAGATATTGACGGAGCTAGCACTAGCGAGTAGCATGGACGTATGTTATGCAATAGAATGTCTAACTTTTCACGTTCGGACAATCGCTTTGACGGTAACAGCCTAGCGAACAGCTGATTCATTATCGGGAGATAAATAATTATAGTTTCGGTAGCACCTTGAGTACGTCGACGGATTTCATTTAATAACCCGTAGTCATAATCGTACGGTGTGAAATCGTCTATTAATATAGTGGTGAGTTCTTCCCATGTAGTGAAATATTCTTTTAGGCCGCGATACCAGTGAAGTGCGTTACCGGTGAATATTTCGGAGGCATATGATAAAATTTTAGTGGAAGGTAGATTACGCGCGGTTTGGAATTCGGTTACGCGTTGTAGGAACGCTCGGACGCATCCCGTACCGTCGTATTTTAGCTTAGACAGTTCGCTAACTCTCAAATGCTCGCAATGCAATACTGGGGCTAACCCTGCCTGCGTCGAGGTAGACGGTGCAGGTTGGCCTCAGCCACAGCATCAGCTGAGCGAACACCTGATTGTTCAATGGCGGACAGCTCCGCCGAGAGCTTGTCGAACTGGCTGCACAATTCGGTTATTCGTTTTGAATACGCCGTAGGACGTTCCATCCTACGGAGTCTATGGAAAATGTGGTTGTGCAGTGCGTTAGACCTCCTAACTAGGTTCGCGTCGTAAGAATTGGTTAATAAATTCACTCGCTTGGCCAGCTCAGAGACGGCCTCGCTAGCGCCCTCGAAGTCCACCACTATGGCTAGACCCGACTCCAAGATGTCATCATTTGGAATGGCTTCCAGTAATTTAGGGAGCTGCTTCCGCAGACCTAGGACAGAGGTAGCCGGCTCCTCACCTCTAATCGCGACCTCGTAAGCTAACTTGTTCTTATTTAAAAGAAAGTATTTTATGGGGTGTGAGCCCATTGTGTATGAAGGAGTACCGCGTAAGTATAACACTAAACACTACACTTAGTGCGCAAGCGTTCCGCCCTTACAAATGGCCTACTTTACGATTAGGCGTAAAAGTTCGACCGTTAGGACTAGTTAGAAAAACGTTAGAATTCAAAATTGCTAACTAGTACGTAGTAGGTAGTTACACTAAAGGTAGACAATTAGTACAACAATACGTACCGGTTCACTGTAGCCGCAGCTCCTCGCTTACAATAATGGAGACCTGCTAGAAGAGAACTCGAGCACGGAAAATGAGACAATAACCCACGTAGGCGCCACTGTAACGGGTTCTGGTAGTAAAACGCAGTACGAGGTTCTATGCGTTTATTTGCCGAGTATTGCCTCGCTTCCTATGCCGAGTATGACCGACCAACAACACGACACTGGCCTGAACACTAAGGGCTGCAGTCTCCCACGCTGTTCCCTCCGGTAGTGTGTAGGCAGGTTGCTCGTAGGGCTGCGCGTAGTGGGCAGATCCTCGCAGGCCGTTGGTTCAGCTGGCAGGCGTTGGCGGTCTGAGTGCGATGAGCAGGGCAGGCCAGACTCTTCGGCAGAGGTGACGCCGAAGGCGATGCAGGAAGTGTAGTGGGGTAGGAGCGTAGCCGGAGTCTTAAGGTGAACCTGGAACCTGAAGGAAAGCAGCATTAGGAGAGCCACAACCAATAGAGTCAGGCAGGCGGCGTCAGCCGGCCTCAGCTAGCAGGTAGAGAGATGGGCAGTACGCTAACGCAGTAAATGTAGTGCTTACCCGTAGCTGGGACCAGGAAACACGTAGTTACGACGTAGGGTCAGTAGATACGCTTAGTTATAGTAGGTAGGTAGTAGAAGCGACGTTAGAGTAGCGGTCCGGCCTCTCTGTCGGCCCCTTTATATACCGGGCCCTCCATCAGGGTGAGAGTCCGTTTATGACCATATTTGGTCAGGCTTTAGCTAAACATAAGAACCAAAGCAAGCCTATTAAATTAGTATAAACTTCACAACCTTTAAAACACACAAGGTTATCCTCGTTATGCAAAATTAAACTAATTTCAAAATGGCATCCTGCGCTTCTATAAACAATTCCCTTGTGTCAAAAGAAAAACAGCTCAAAGCGGGGTCTTTGCAACTTAATAATGAACTTAGAATTTATGAATAGTTTCCCGCGACTTCTGAAGTAACAAAGATAAGTAACAATATGAATTTCAATATCTAAAATATTATAGTGATTCTTGTGTTATCTCAGTTGCAACCAAGACCTTCATCTTCATCTACCCAAGACCTTCATCGTGGTGCTTGAGAACCGCATTCTAGTCGAAGCAAATTCGTTTAAAAATTCAGTAGCCTACAATCTTATGACACGTCGCATTATCGGAATTAGGAAATATATTGACTGTTTTCAATATATTCTATTCATTGCGTATGGAAAAAGCAAAGGCTCAATTCATTTTGTCAAAATTCATTCAGTACTTCTAACCTAAAAGATGGAAAAATTGACGAAGAAACACATACACACGTATAAATTCCAGTACGGACTTACAACGGCATCCGTTTGTTAAACTTGTATAATACGTTTATGTGGTCTTCCTGCGAAATAGTGCTCTCAGTCTAATAGAACTTACTGCTAACATTATGACTATGTTTCTGCGTCCCTTGTCCGTGATCTGATTAGAATGTCTCTGGTTTGATTCCCGGGTCGGAGAAGGTGTTCCTGGGTTTGCCGAATTCTCAGTAGCAGCACGGAGTCGGACAAAGTACCCGATTACGGCAATAGGCTCACCCTCCTTTACGTGGGACCTACAAATTTATACCATGGCCAAATATGGATGTAATCTTACATCTCTGGCTATCCCTTCGGGGATACAAGCGTCAGTCTATAAAAATACTATGTTGTTAGTTCTACACGTAAACATTTGTGGTTTGTGTGCTCCGACACAAGCTTTTACTATAAAACTATTAAGCATACGCTGCCATAAAATAATCATCATCGTTATAGCGTTATCCGAGTTGCAAATAAGACCTTCGCTTCGCAATCTGGATATACGAGAAAGCGGGCCATTTTTATGCAATATTATATTCTGTCATAAGACTTATGACAAAATAGTTATAATTGTTTAAAAATATAACTAGTAATATGAATTCAGGAACTTTGGACATACCTAGCAAAAATATTATTATGATATCGACGAATTTGACGTTAATAATTGGAGTGAAATGGTATTTTCCTTATCAATGATAAATTATAACAATACAGAAAATAAAGCTACAAAACCAATACCAATTTTACGTCTGAGTGTACCCAATGCGCGCACTTGATACCCCAATTTTTATGCCTTATGATCGAATTTATTTAACAAAATAATAAAATGAAATCCTTTTGATAAATGTCGAAACTGCGAAATATTGAGCGCAATAATTTTATGTTTGTATTTGCATAGCCTTTCATGTTTTTCAAATAAGGTTCATTTTTTATAGGTCTAAAGATCACTCCCGAAAGAGTATACAGTTTTGTACAAGTGGTAATAGTTTTTAATTCAAGAAATAATAAAGAGCACATACCTATTTAAAGAAGTAAAACAACATTTTCAACTTTTGGGTTCTCTTATTTTTGGACAAATATGTACAATGCGTTTGGGCAATTATCTACTTAAATGTATTTATGTAACTGTTAGCGTTTTGCGTATACAATGCTGTTATTTGGCAGAAACCAGGTATTAGGACGTGTAGACAACTTTTGGGCGGAATTTCTGTTTCAAGCAACAAACCTTCAACTTGGAATTTACATAAAAAAAATTATCATCATCTTCCTAGCGTTCTCCTGATTGATAACAAGACTTGTCGTCTTAGAGTCTGAGGTCTGTCAACAGGTCTAACCACAGCTGACAAGTGTACACGTATGGTCGTGTAGCTAAATTGGGTGAGTATCAATGAAACTGCAGATGTCCAAAGTACGTGCGTTTATTGTAGTGCACCAATTGATACTAACTACATTTATTAGGTACATTATTTATATAGGTAAATTATCGATACAAGGTAGGCACAGTACACCCCCCTTTATAAAAAAAGTTATATAAAATAAAAGTAATTCTTCGTCTACGCAATACATAAAAATAAAAACAGTTACATAAAATAAAAATCATTAATATCTAAACCTAGCTCGGTTACACAGGTTACCTACATTGTTATTATAGGGTGTTCGGTTACATAATAATACACGGTCTGTATTGTAAACATACAGCTAGTAACACTATAAACGCTATTTATATTCCGATGAACTATTCTATACCATAAAGCGACCGTTATCACTTTATCACTCTTTGTTTGTTTTTACACTATCACTACACTATGACACGCTGTGGTGGGCGGCTGTCAGAGCCCGGCTCACCAGCACGCGGTTCGATTCTCGGCAACTCCAGCAGTTCCCGACGCAGGTATCGCGCGTACCCGGTCTTACAATAACGCCACATAACGTATAATATAGCCATCAGGATACATGCTATTATAATTAGCAGGTATGTCTCGTGTCGCATATATACGGATGCTTGCGGCTCTGTTTGCGCAGTGGCGGCACTATTCCCTGCGCCGTTTTGGGCAATAACTATTTCCTCTGTGTTTCTACTAGGTGAACAACCCATTGTATTTAATTCGAATGATCTTATGCACTTAGATATGTATTCACAGTGTAAAGCGCACCACAGGTTTAATAACTCGTCCAAATCTCGATACCTTAGTGTCATTGTTTACATTCGCCGTTGCCTTTTTAGGAGCATCTGTGCATTCTTGTGCCACTATCGAATAGGCTGGTTTTAATCGATCAATTCTAACTACTTTCGGCGTATCTGCTTGCATGATTTTAAAATATTTTTCAGATTTTTCATTGACCTTAAAAGGACCCATATACGGTTGAGTTAGTGGTTTAGACACTTTGTCCACGCGCACAAATACATGGGTGCAATCTTTTAGTTCAGGGTGAATACAAATTTTTCCTTGGTGCAACTCTTTTCTTGGAACGGAACCTAAATCTGATATTTTTCTGCGTAGTTCTTGCACAATCAAAACATTGTCGGAGGTTTCTTGCCTTAGCGGCTGGAAAAAATCTCCAGGCAATCGCAGTGCTTCACCTAACACCATCTCTGCAGCACTCGTTTGCGTATCGTCTCTCAGACATGCTCTTAATCCCAATAAAACTGTTGGTTATTCTGAGACCCATTGTTCCGTTTTGCCTCTGCACATAAGTGCAGCCTTGAGGGATCGGTGCCATCTTTCCACGATGCCGTTCGACTGCGGGTGATACGCTGTTGTCCTAAATTTATTTATGCCCATCCTCTTGGCTAAATGCATGAACAGCTGCGATAAGAAAGTAGAGCCTTGATCAGTGGTTAAGTTCAAAGGACATCCGAATCTCGATATCCACCCGGAGTACAAAATATCCGCTACTGTTTCGGCTGTGATATCCTTAGCCGGGTAAGCTTCCGGCCATCCCGTTTTCCTATCCACCATAGTCACTAAATAACGATAGCCATTGCAATAGGTAAGTGGTCCAACGATATCCACATGCAGATGGTCAAATCGGTCACTGTACACAAAATGCCCGTGAGGTGATACCGTGTGCCTCTGTATTTTTGATTTTTGACAATCTACGCAACCTTTGACCCATTCCGTCACGTCTTTATTCATGCCTTGCCATATATATCTATCTTGCATCATCCTTCTAGTCGTACGTGTGCCCGGGTGACTAATTCCGTGTACCGCGTTGAAAGCTGATACACGAAATTCTTTGGGCAAATATGGGCGCGCTCGATTCAATGATACTTCGCATTGTATTGGTTTGCTACAATTAGGTATCAATATTTTCTTAAATGTTAATGATTTCGACTTCATAATGTTTTGTAGCTCGCCATCCTGACTCTGTGCTTCGGCTAACTTGTCGTAATCTAACGGTGATGAAATGTCAATTGCTGATATTCTTGACAAACAGTCAGCAACCGTATTTTCCATACCGGAAATGTGCCTTATCTCTGTAGAAAATTGCATTATGAAGTCCAATTGCCTTATTCTCCGTGGTGTGTCATTCTTACTAACTGTATTTTTCTGTAACGAGTAAACTATGGGCTTGTGATCGGTATATACTGTAACAGGTCTCCCTTCAATAAATGCTCGAAAGTGTTTAATAGCAAGGTAAATGGCCAACAACTCTCTATCATATGTCGAGTACCGTTGCTGCGTTTCGCTCAATTTAGTAGAAAAAAATCCCAATGGTCTCCACGCATCGCCTTCTCTTTGCTGCAATACAGCTCCTGCATAGGTGTTGGAACAGTCAGTCATGAGAGCGATCGGCGCATCTGGCGACGGAAATGACAGTGTAACTGCGCTTTTTAGGCTTTGTTTACACTGTTCAAATGCCTCGATAATTTCGTCCGTCCACGGAATCGAACTCTTATCTTTCTTTTTGGAATCATGAAGAAACACGTTCAACTTCGCTTGTATTCCTGCAGCTTTAGGTAAATGTCGTCTGTAGAAATTTATCATTCCGAGAAAACGACGAAGTTCCTCAACTGTCTTCGGCCTTGGAAACTCAGTTATGACCTTTACTTGACTGTCCAACGGCTTCATACCTTCCTTTGACATACGATATCCCAAGAAATCTATTTCAGACTTGCCAAATTCACACTTGGATAGATTTATTGTGATTCCATATTTGTCTAATCGCTGTAGAACTTCTCGTATGTGACGTCGATGCTCATTCTCCGTCGATGACGCAATGATGACGTCATCAATGTATGTAAATACGAAGTCAAGGTTCCGTAGCACTTCATCTTGCATAAAGCGCTGAAATGTTTGCGCCGCTGTACGAAAACCAAAACCCAGTCGTAGAAATTCGAACAAACCGAATGGCGTTGTTATTGCCGTCTTTGGAATGTCCTCCTCATGTATGGGAATATTATGGTAAGCCCGTTGGATGTCAATTTTCGTAAATATAGTCTTCCCGTGCAATAAATAACTACAATCTTGAATGCGCGGTATCGGGTATCGGTCCGGTTTAGTGATCGCGTTCAGTGCGCGGTAATCGCCGCACGGTCTTAGCTCGCCGTTCTTTTTCGTAACGACATGAAGAGGGCTCGCCCAGTTGCTCTTAGAGGGCCTGCATATCCCCATCTCCTGCATGCGTTGAAATTCGGCCTTGACTTTGTAGTATTTATCAGGCGGTAAAGGTCTTGGGCGCGCGAATACTGCTGCGCCCAAAGTCTCGATGCGATGTACCACCGAATGACAAGGAGCGTCCTTGAAACATATCGGTTTCGTTACGTTGGGAAATTCGTCTAAAATGTCACTAAACTCGTTTTTACAGTCAATTGTTCTCACTGACGGCTCACTTTGCACTGCCACAGACGCAATAGTTTTTAGATTAGTCACTGAGTCGATAAGTTTTTTATTGTTCATATCCACTAAAAGTTTGTAATGGGCTAAGAAATCAGCACCGAGTATGGGTTGCTTGACGTCTGCCAACACAAATGACCAACGAAATGGTCGCCGTAACCTAATATCTAAGTCCAATGTCTTAACACCATAAGTCTTAATTTCACTACCGTTCGCAGCGTATAGTTTATAGTCCTCACATTTAGCACTAGCAACACGATTTTTATTTATCGGCAGCACTGAAATGTTCGCACCGGTGTCTACCAAAAATCGAAGTCCGCTGCTATCATCCGTTATACATAATCGGGGAACAGGAGCTATGGTGCAAATCTCCACCTGCGATTGCACCAGATCTAGTTTTCCTTCTTGCCTGTTTTTGGCCACGCGCACGGTTCTACACATTTCCTAGCTCTATGGCGATATTTGAAATGGTAAACACACAGCCAGTCCGCACTATCAGGTGAACGACGTGTCGTATTGCGCCCGCGTGAGTTGGATCGCGATCGGAAGCGGTATTGATAATGATTTCTATCACAGGAACAGTTTCTATCTTTCTCCAAATCTCTGATTTTCATGCTTAATTTGGCTATCTCAGCCAGAATTAATGCACTGTCGCTGTTCGTGCTTGTACTCTGCAAAGCCTGCACTTCCGTAACCTGTAATGGTCGCGCAGTCTCAACAACCTTGTCAGCTATTGCCGCTAAATGCTCCAAGTCCTTTACTTCACTCACAGCTAATACACTTCGAACAGATGTCGGCAGATGTCCTTGCCACATTATTCTTAGCGTCTCGTCGGGTATCTTTTCTCGAGCCAGTTCTCTCATTCGTCTGAGGAGTTGAGAAGGTTTTTGGTCTCCCAACTCCATCTCACTTAAAAGCTTCTGGAACTGTCGAATCTCAGACTCTTCATAAACTTTGAGTAAGCGCTCTTTTAAGGCCTCAAATTTCTTCGTCTCAGGTGGTTTGATAAGAATGTCACTGACCTGCTGGATAACATGTTTACCCAATTTAGTGACTACCATGTTGTATCTTGCTTCATCACTCATTTTCTGCGGTGCTAGTACAGCCTCACACTGTATGAACCAAAGCCTCGGCTGATCGACCCAAAATTCGGGTATACGCGAGGAAACACTCACAACAGCTACTTCTGCTGACCCGCTTGCACTTGGTTTCATTTGGCTATCTTGCTGAGAAGTCATTGTGGCTCAAATCCTTTGTCTGGGCAGTGAACTTTGATTCTCGAACGTCGTATTCGCGTAACTTGAGATCGGGGTCACCACTGTACACGTATGGTCGTGTAGCTAAATTGGGTGAGTATCAATGAAACTGCAGATGTCCAAAGTACGTGCGTTTATTGTAGTGCACCAATTGATACTAACTACATTTATTAGGTACATTATTTATATAGGTAAATTATCGATACAAGGTAGGCACACAAGACATTAACTCTGCTACAGAGTGACTGTCGTCTAACCTTCGCAAACCAAAGAGATAGCGATATTCCATGAGCTTGGGCTTAGACTACTGCTAGTAAAGTCAAGGATAATGACCTCCTATAACGACAGTTAAGCTCTTCGTGACAGCAGGGGCAGACGGTTCCACGTGCTCTCTGAGGCATAGGGCTAGTGGTGAATGTAATTAACAACAAATTTTGTACATTTTTTGTGGATATCCCGACTTCAACGATCACTATCAAAGGCCTCACTTCTTAAAAGCTAAATATAATTATTTTAGCATGTTTCTATAAGTCTCTCTTCTATAACTGAAGTTATTACGGTGCCGGCACTGTAATAACTTCAGTTAAATAAGTCTCTACTTATAGAATAATTATAATTAAGGCTATACCGAAGAGCCTTAAGTTTGTCGATAATCTGCAATAAAATCGCAAGTTTGGAGATAAAAAGTGTGACTTATTCAAAGTTTTTTACACTGAAACCAAAGCTATAAAAGTTTTTAACAACTGTTTAAACATGTTAGAGAGAGATTTTAAGAAGTAAATATATTGTACACGCTAAACTTTCTGCCATCAATACGTGTTTTTCTTTTTTTGCGTTTCCTATAATTTGATGTTTAATGCCTGCAGATTCAAGTGTTTCGTTAACTTTCGAATACGCACTAAAACAGTGATTCTTTGAATGACAATTATATACGACAATTCCGTATCACACTATGGTTGACTGGAAGATAATTCAACTCCAATAACAATTATTTTAATAAATGTCATCGTCATCATCAGCCTGCAATCCAAGAGTCCACTGCTGGATATAGGCCTCTCCAATGGCACGCGACTGAGCCCGATTTTCAGCTTTTGTGTCCTGCCGCTGCCAGCCACTTTGCGTATATCGTCACTCCACCTAGAGGCCTCCCTCCTACACTACATTTGCCAAGGCGCGGTCTCCACTCTGTAACAAGACTACTCCAATGGTTATCGGTTCTTCGCCAAATGTGGCCGGCCCACTGCCACTTTAGTTTGCTAATTCTTTGAACCTTGATTCTTTGTCGGATCACTTCATTGCGAATCCAGAGAAAATCCGAGCATAAAATTCCATAGCTCCCTGAACGACCTTATATTGGTGGACCAGTCGCACCATCAGTGTCCACGTCTCAGTTCCGTAAGTCATAACGGGTAGAACGCACTCGTTGAAAACCTTTGTCTTAAGGCTTTGCGTTAGGGGTGACGAAATGACTTGACAGAGTTTCCTATATGCTGCCCAACCCAGTCGTATTTTTCTGCCAGCCTCCTTCTCGAAGTTGTTTCTACCCAACTGCAAGGTTTGCCCAACGTAGACGTACTCCTCAACAAATTCGAGAGGGACTCCAATGAAGGGTAATCGGTTCCGGAGAGACATGTTCATTGAACATTATCTTGGTTTTTTCCAAGTTCATCCGGAGACCGATGCGAGTGGAAGAATCAGCTAGGTTGCTCAGCATATACTGCAAGTCCTGCACGGTTTCAGCCACGATTTTAATAAATGTACATAAATATTATAATATAAAAGCAAATTCCTACCAAAATTCGTTCAAATTTCCAAACTCTACAATTATTTATTTATAAAACAGTTACCATAAAAACTAAATAGCGATTTAACCGCTTTTTCCTAAATTGCCACCCTTTACCGTGACTGCAAACTTCCCGAAGAAATTGAACGGAAATAATTTTCTTTTCTTTCTTACAAACCGACAATTGCTCATTAATTTTTGAGCAGTTCAATCCGAAGCCTTTTTCTTTTTACGTTTCCTGAGCTCTAACACTTCTCAACGGTTTGTTGAGTGTAATGAATGAACGTTTCAGTGTTCCCAACGTAAGAACTGTAAAAAGTAAAAATACGGTTTGTGTGGAAGTGGTCCAATTTTGAGGATTATTACCTGTTACACTGAGGTAAGTACTGCTATCTAGGAATATTCTTATCTAAGGGAATGATGATACAATTTTGGTAATATGGGATCTTTAAACCTTCTAGTCGATAAACTTCGTCATATGTTAGTGGGGTAGGGGAAATAACGAAAAAAATATTACTTATTTTTGTCTACTTATATTCATATTGTCCAAGTGCAGGTATTTTGAAAGTGGCACAAATATACCTATATAAATATACCTATAGGCGAGATGTTTCACGCATATTACTTTAAGAATCCAGAATCGAAATTAACCCCTGATTGTTAAGTAAGTTTAGGTTAGTTAAACTAAGATTCGTTTATCATCACGAATCCAAGTTTAACTTATCAACTAACTAATCCAAGAACAATGATTGTGTTGCTCGTCATACTTTGTACGCTTTTATAAAGCCTTTTCCTGCCTTGCCTTTTCCACGGGTTAGAGCCAGCATGCAAAGTGCGTGCAAGACTGTGATCTGCACGTATGCAGCACACAAGAGGAGAAAGCTACTAACGTCAGAAAGATATAAGTAGACGAATAAAAAAAACAATTCTCTAACTTACAGAAATAAATAAATAACCTAATTTAAGTGTCCAAAGATAGCATGTACTTTACGACTTAGGAATTTCAAACATTGAAATCACCTAAAAACGTAAAAACCAAAACATTAGCAAACATATCACAAAGCCTACAAGCTTATAACAAACAAAACATATATTTATTACGGTCCAGTAATATTTGATGCTTGGAGTCTAAAAGAAAATCTTTTGGCTTACCATCTTGGAAGATTAAAAACAATACAGCTCCTTAGGGAAGGGGCGGCCATTAAATGAGGACAGCATGAGGTATTTTATGGGGACATAACCGAGATCATCACAGATCTTGCACGACTAGCCTTTTGGGGCATTCGCATAATATGTCTTAAAGTAAAAGAGTAGCAGATTCTGTTCTTAGTGATTTGTATATTACTAAACCTCTGATGTTATTCTTCGCACAAATATTATCTAGTAGATGACATTTTCTATCTCCACTTTGCCCACAAACACATTCGAGGCAATTGAGGTTCCATGTCAATGTAATTAAAAGATGCCTTTTAGTTAAGCTGGTAATAAAATCTGAAATAGGCTACCTTAAACGCAAAACCTATCTTGTCTCAAGGTCAACCTCAAATGTATATCAGTATTTTACAATGACAAAGAAAACAGGATCAAAATCGAGGATCATAGGTAGCGAGGTTAGTTGCACCATGGATTTGATCAGAAATAAAACTTTACTGACAAAAAACGAGTTTTACTTTTCACTCTAATAATGTATACGTTCTTAACTATATTTCGTAGGTGTTTGAAAGAGAAATAGCAATGAGCAATACGCTCACCCCTTATAAAATAAACCCTAAACATGTCTGCCAAAATGGGAGATACACCACAGTTGAACATAAACCTCAACACAGACGTCAACAAACTTTCACTAATAAAACAACTCGGCAAAAGCTGTTATATTAGACAGCTCTCCTAATAACCGCTTGTACCACACTTAAGCGGGCGTCTTAAAATCATGTCCAAGACAGAACTAACGTGGCCAATAAAAATAACTGTAGCCTTGACCCCGTATCTCCGTATTTTTATGGCCCTACACTCCCGCACTTTTCAGCCGAGCTAATGATCTGTAGCTCTAAAAATAAATGTCGTATCAAATATAGGGCTAAGCCACCAATAAAAGTGGTTGCTTCCAGATTATTAGCTACGCCCATATAGGGCACTGATATATTCTTCTGATTCTTTATTTCAATAAGTAGGTTTGTAATCAAAGATCCGATTTCAGAAGTAAAGCAAACGTAAGTCAGTTCTTCAATAAAATTCAGTGTGTATGGACGTGTGAATGAGAAAAAGTATGTATATAAATAGAGTTTTGGTATCTTTAGATCCGCATTGCACCTTACATACTTGCAGAGGCCTTCATAATCGTTAGAGAATTATAAAGTGAATGCCTGACTCAAGCTAGATTACGACCGGGACAGTTCTAGGTTGTTGATGTTATTCGAATCGATGATTATGCATAGTAATAATAAAGGTTTCTGGTGAAAAGGACGACATGTTTCGAAGATTCTGTAAATTCATTCTGACGTCTGGTTGTGATGAACTTTGATATACATATGAGCATACTTTACAGCCCGCTGGACATACGCCTGTCCTTATTTGTGTCTAATAGCGTAGCGATTGAATGGCAGGTTTTGGCCTAGTACACCACGCTAGCGAGACGGATTGGTATAGGATTTGTTGTCAAGTTATTATGTCTTTCCAAAACTACCATTTGCTTTGTGTATTTTCCTCAGTCGTCCCATAAAACACCCACGGAATGAAATGGGGCAGTGAAACTTTGTATTCTTAATACAACACCACTATTTGAATATATAGCACCAATATCATACCTATTTTTAATCAAAATCATAAGCATTCACGTCTTTTTTTTTAATTGAATCCCAAAAATTGCGGCATAGCGATGGATTGTAATTAAAAAAGCTCACAAAAACGTCACACCCTCTATGTGTGGGATAAAACAAGTTTTATATGGCGGGGAGGGTTATAATCGGCTAGCAGTGAAGTAGTCTTGTTTTTATATGAATGTAATACAGCTAAAGAAACAAACGAGCTCCTGTAAAGTTGGTTACAAACTTTTTGCTTACAACGTATATTTTTTAAGCTTTCGTTCGACCAGATTTTTACTAATTTGCAGTGTAGTTTCTATTCTAAATGCAATGGTTAGTTCAAGGATTATATTTTAACAGAATAATGGCAGCCATCCAGCTTTGGTTAGCCTGATAGCAAACGGCTGTGTGTCTATATCCCTGTGGTGGCTATAACCTCAAAAAAAGAAGCTCTCGCGGCATAAATGTGCGCGTGGGATTGGGAGGTCTCGGGTTCGATTCCCGGGTCGGGCAAAGTGTTATTGGGTTTTTTCGTTAAGAAATTCTCAGTAGCAGCTCGAAGTCTGGTAATGTGCCCGGTACGGCAATAGGCTCGCCCCCTATTACGTGGCACCTAAAAATTCATTGCGAAATGTGGGTGTTATATCACACCTCTGCCTACCCCTTCGGGGATACAGGCGTGAGTCTATAAATAAAATACATGATCGTGAATAATTGAAGAGATAAATTAATAATAAATTGGATTTAGGGCCGGAACATATCTGACGGAAGATCCGTCGCGTTTTATCGGTCGCGTAACGCCAATACATACAAATGTATAGAAAAACGTTCAACCATTCACACCTGACCGATAATCCGTTAGTACGTCGAGCGTACTGACGGATTATCCGTCGACGTCGCGCGCACCACGCACCACGTGAATTTTGACCTTTGAGTAAGGAATATAAATGGAGAGGGCAAATAGTAGCTACATATAGAAAAATTACATTATTCACATATATTATTATATTTTATATTTATAGACTCACGGCTGTATCCCCGGAGGGGTAGGCAGAGGTGTAATATTACACCCACATTTCGCCATGATTTTTTTTATACACATATATACGAAATCGACATAAAGCCACCAAACATAGTGTTGTCTCGTTTTGTCTTAGGGATATCTCTGTCAGAAAAAAGAGATAGCCATAGTTTACTGAATAAATTAATCATGACGATATTTTATTAGAAATGTCATACGTGCCACTATCGCCATATTTTTCGCCAAGGTTTGTGGTACATCTGCTGTGAAATCGTTGTCTATCGAACATAATAATTTTGTTTTTGTGCATAAATATGTCTAAAAACCGATATTGGCTCTCAGAGAATATTTTGTTACATATTTCATACAAGGGTCGTCTTTCGCTTTGCCATTTTCGCCCACATTTGCATTATGGAATAAACTAATCTGGCAAAAGATTTAAACTAACAAAGGTAACTTACTACAAAAATGTATTATTCTCCTCTAACCAGCTCCATATCGTTATCGATTCATTCTGGAGAACAACCCAAATGGCAACCATTTTATTTGTTCAACGTTTCGTAAGTGTGCACGCTAATTTCGTAGGTGTGCACGCTAAATTCGTAGGTATTGGACATACCATATCCATGTCATTCCCAGATCGGTGATTTTAAGATCGTAAGATTCCAGGGCCGCCAGAACTTACTTATTTTTTCAGAAACGAAATGTGTAGAATAATGTAGTGTTAGTATCTGCTATGAGTGTACGCATATTTGCTAGCTTGGATCGAGGGCCAATTTTTGGGTATGAGGTGGTAAAGGTCCACGGGAACAATTTCCATACATGCCTATATAGAAAACATTTTGTGTCTTGCTCTGCAACTGTAGTCTGTAACCCCTTCTATATCATTTGTATAAGTTTTGTGAAAAACCGTAACCAAATCGTATTATCGTCTTTTATTTTTGAACCTCCATACCTAAATAGGATATATATTTAAATAACGCTTGTTGGCTACTATAAAAAATCTTCGAAGTCCGACATATTTTTAATAGTACTCGAATTGCAAAATAAATAACTACAAGACTTCAGTGACTACATAACATCAGGGAACACGAAAAATAATTAGGTAAAAGAATATGACAGTAAAATATTGAGCTGCCCTGAGTACGGCCCTGTACGAACAAACTTATATGTGTGCATAATAGCCACGCTTTCAGCGAATGTGTGCAGATACGCTCGACGCATTTTCTGTCAGATGTGTACCGATTCATTTGACGGAATAGACGCGACCGAAGATACGTTCGACGCATCTTCGGTCAGGTATGTTCCGCCCCTTACTTAAAATTTGACTTCAAATCAAGGAGCAATTCTTCAAATAGAAAACCAATATTGACGTCTGTCAATATTACTTTTTTGTAATCGAAGTATAACTGAAGACATATCAGTTTCCATTGGCGCGCTTATAAACTTGGCCATTGAATTCTTGCTGCAGTAAACAGTCATAACCATAATAATATGATAATCGTTTGTTCGGAGGGCACGTAAAGCTGTCGGTCCCGGTTTTTGTCTCAGGATAAGAATCGTTAGGCCATATCGGAGGCCTTCGGGCGGTCTAAAAACTCCGACACTAGAATTGGCCACACACTTACGCGAAAACCAAACAAACCAACAACAACAAATCGTTTTTCAAAAGAACTTACACGCACGTACACACCATTCAAAACATCAGCACATTACGCAATACACAATCTCTAAGACAGAACACGCCACAATTTCTACAGCATATTATCAAGCAAAATCTCAATGAGTTATGGTCACATTACTTACATACGGTCTACCTACATGATCATTAGATTAGAACAAAAGACCCACACATTCAAACAGACGTTATCACACATAGAAAATTGAGCGATAGAGCCTTTGAGGCCTAACTGCGTATCTTTTTCTACAAAGCTCCATAGCGTGGGATTCGTCATCATTTCAATGTGACTTCATAAAAACTTTCATGTCTGATTTAAAGTGCGGTTGCGTTTTGAGTCGCTTCAAGCGCTTTGAGAAGCGACGTAATTTTTTGGTATAGTTATCAAAGCCAATTCAGGCCATAAAGTGACGCTTATGAACGTCAGAATGTAAGTTAATTACTTGATGATTCTACATTTACATTACTTACGTACTCTTGGTCCAAGACAAATTTAGCCCATAACTGTTGTTATGTCGTTAATTTAGTTTATAGAAATTAGAGGATTGCGGCAGTAATACCAAAATATGAAATTAAGCTCATTGCTGTAAGACGCAAGAGGTGATGAGACAAAGTCAATCGAAGTTTCGAGTTGGTATAGCCGCAGAAATTGACAATATTTCTAAGACTCCTCATGTACCTACTAGGATATATTTTGTGTACCCTGGGGAACTTTTCAAACACGAGTACTGAAAACAATTTTTGGAGCACAGAAAGCGTTGTCTAGTGTGCAAAACTAGGTATATGTCGGCGATAAGCCAGGGTTATCGTGTCCAGACTCCATTATAATAAAAACACTCACGTAATATTACTTATTTATTTATTTATTTATTATACACTTTATTGTACACTTTTCCAAATATGGTAAAGAAATTTACATATGTAAGATACAGTACAATGGGCGGCCTTATCGCTAAAAGCGATTTCTACCAGGCAACCTTTGGATGGAGATATTATTGGTAGGATAGAAATGGTAGTTGTAAGCGTACCAGCAAAGATGTATGTAGATATATATTATATTTAAATACATACAAAGATATATTATACTAAGACAATTTACATACACATACATAAATACTTATACATACATAGATATACATACATAAATAATATTTAATACATATCCATATACTTAGTAGAACAGGAAGAAACAATAAATATCATAATGAAAGATAGTACTCCTTAACTAAGGATTTGAACCTGGTTACCGTCTGAGCCTGTCTTATATGTAACGGTAATGCATTCCATAGACGAACAGCTGTGACAGAAAATGACTTATCATAAAAGGTTGTGGAATGTACCGGCATCTTCAGTTTCAAATTTTCTGATGACCTTAAATAACGGTTATGCGTATCATGAAGGAATTTGAATCGTCCTTTAAGATAGGAAGGAGTTGAAGGGTTAAAAAGTATATTGTACAGCAAAAAAAGAATGTGAGCATTCCGGCGATGTCGTATAGGTAACCACTTGAGCTGTGTTCGAAATTGTGAAACATGATCATATTTACGAAGTCCAAATATGAATCGTATACAGAGATTTTGAAGGCGCTCAAGTTTGTCTAGCTGGTTTTCGGCGAGATCTAGATAGCTGACATCTGCATAATCAATAATGGGTAAAAGAAGAGAGTTTGCAAGTGCAATTTTGGTGGCAGTTGGGAGAAAATTTCTAAGTCTTCTCAATGAACCTGCTGAGGCAAACACCTTTCGGCTCACCTCTTGTATCTGCGATTGCCACGTAAATGTAGAGTCGATTGTTATACCGAGATTCTTTACCTTATCTTGTATCGGTTTTGGTACTTAGTTTATTTTCAGACGATTTCTAGCACAGAATTGAAATAAAATGTGACCTACAGTCCTTTTTATACACTAACCGTCATTACACTTAAACATACTGTCACTTCCTTTACAATATATAATTGAAATTACTGTACAATTAATTATAAATTAATCTAAAATCGACATTAATATTGTAATGAATTTTGGACAACACCAAATGATTTATTTTACACGAATAATAAATTTATTTTATTAACCAATCGCTGCTTTACAACATTGTCAACAGATGGCGCTATCAACAGGATGCAAATATAAACGCTTGTTATTAATTACCGTAAAAATAAGTGTCAGAATAATGTTATTTAATACTAACTGATTTTACTCTGAAAGTTTCTGGAGTTATCTTAATAACTAAGCGATAAATTAAATACCCAATCTTTATAAAACAGTTAAGCAGCCAATACAGTGTCTAATATTGTAAATTAGTGAAGTTCTCAGTTCTGTGTTCACAAATAGTTATTTAAATATCAATCTTAAATATTATTAACATTTTCGTAACAATAAAATCATTATATATTAATTTGCGTATATACTTACTACACATTCTTATTTGTCTGGAAGAAATCGGATTTTGCGATAAGACCGCCCGTATACCACTAGACTTAAGTTATTTATTTGATTCCTGTATTCTTGTTTTTTCTGGTAAACAATAAAGAGTTACTATCTACCTATCTATCTACTCAATGCGCTCGTGGTAGCAACACTAAACCACTAGGCTATACGTCTGTTTTGCTAACTAACCAGAGGGCCTACTGAAGTGACATCGTCATTTCTAACATCACTATCGATTAGTTGCCATAGTATAAACAATTCGTTCTTCGTCTAACACGTGACATATTGATGCAAATTTCATATTGCATTTTCGGCCAGTTTCAATATTCAACATATCCATGTATTTGGCTATTAGATATGCATAGTTGACATACTATGTACGGAGATTATGTCAAATATGTATCTCCAGCTTTGAGAAAAGAATATAATATGGAGACGACAAATAGTACATATGGATACTTTTCACTATAGAAATATATATGTGTAGTAAAACTCCAGTTGTATTCCAATACAATTTATATTTCGGACACACCTTTACACTGTACAGATATTATAATATTTCCTAAGAGCCACCGTCCGTTCAGTACCGTCGACCGGAATGGAATGCCCGCTCTTCAATACATTTTATAAATCGCTTATAAAAGCTTAGACATGTTATAAATGCAATGCTTGCTAACCCATCAAATTCTAGCAAGATTGACATTCACCAACAATACCTACGTGTTATAAATGCAATGCTTGCTAACCCATCCAATTCTAGCAAGATTGACATTTACCAACAATACCTACGTGTTATAAATGCAATGCTTGCTAACCCATCCAATTCTAGCAAGATTGACATTTACCAACAATACCTACGTGTTATAAATGCAATGCTTGCTAACCCATTAAAATTCTAGCAAGATTGACATTTACCAACAATACCTACGTGTTATAAATGCAATGCTTGCTAACCCATCCAATTCTAGCAAGATTTTCATTCACCAACAATACCTAGAAGTTATAAATGCCATTTACCAACAATACCATGTTATAAATGACATTTACCAACAATACCTACATGTTATAAATGCAATGCTTGCTAACCCATCCAATTCTAGCACGATTGACATTTACCAACAATACCTACGTGTTATGAATGCAATGCTTGCTAACCCATCCAATTCTAGCAAGATTGACATTCACCAACAATACCTACATGTTATAAATGCCATTTACCAACAATACCATGTTATAAATGACATTTACCAACAATACCTACATGTTATAAATGCAATGCTTGCTAACCCATCCAATTCTAGCACGATTGACATTTACCAACAATACCTACGTGTTATAAATGCAATGCTTGCTAACCCATCCAATTCTAGCAAGATTGACATTTACCAACAATACCTACATGTTATAAATGCAATGATTGCTAACCCACCCAAGTCTAGCAACATTGACATTTACCAACATTACCAACATGCAGTTCCTGCTAACCCATCCAATTCTAGCAGGAACTGCTACACTGCTTATAATAGCTTATAATTCTGGTCAACCCATCCAATTCTGACCAGAATTTTCACATAACAAAATAGACCTTTAATAAATAAAATCATGGCTATATTAACAATTGTATCGTAATTTAGTTAATACGGTTTTACAACCAACAGTGCAATATATCAGCTCATACAATAGTTAGCGCAACATGTGTAAAACACCACTATTACTAACCATTTAATTTTTAGCACAAGTTAACAACATATTACGGACAACCTCAAAGATGAGCAAATTAGAGAAAAGCTTCAGTTGGAGTTAAGCAACAGATTTAATAATCTAGCGGTAGATGATGACATAGATAATGCTTGGGCCAAAATCAGAGATACAGTAAAAGAAGTAACAACAAGTATAGTTGGAATAAAGAAACGCAAAAAGGGGAAAAAGTGGTGGAATCAGCACTGTGAAACAGTAATAGAGGCAAGAAGAAAATATAAAATCATGTCAGAACAGAACAGTCACTGGCAAAGCACATACAATACGGTTAGACTGGAGGCAAAGAAAATAATAAAAAGAGCCAAAAGACAACATCTTGATAACATTGTGAGGGAGATGGAACAGCTTATAAGGGCAAATCACTCTAGAAAGTTTTATATGGAGATCAGGGAAGTAAGGAAAGGATACCAACCATCCACCCAAATATTGGAGGACGACCATGGAGACCTAGTCGCTGACAAGGCAGAGATTGGTAACATATGGCGTCAATACTTTCAACAGCTATTAAATTGCCATCCGTCAGAGGAACCTATAAGCCAACTAATGGAGGATAATCGGCAGGAGATAGAACCCCCTAGCTTTAGCGAAGTCCGAAGTGCAATTAGTAGGCTTCAAAACAATAAGGCATCGGGTATTGATGGCATACCAGCTGAATTATGGAAGTATGGAGGAGACGTAGTGCACTCTCAACTTTTTAAACTTCTGTCAAAGGTCTGGGATTTAGAGAAACAACCACAAGAGTGGAACACGGGCATTATTGTTCCCATTCATAAAAAAGGGTCCAAGGAGAGATGCACAAACTATCGAGGAATTGCTCTACTACCGACAGCGTATAAGGTCTTATCATATGTACTCTTAAAAAGGCTGGAACCGTACGCGGAACAGATCTTAGGAGACTATCAGTGTGGGTTTAGGCGAAATCGCAGTACAGTAGACCAGATATTTCTTCTTAAACAGGTAATGGAAAAGAAATGGGAATACGCCAAAAGTATGCACTCGTTGTTTGTAGATTTTAAGAAAGCATACGATAGCGTGGACCGAAGATCTTTGTTCATCATATTGAGGAACTTTGGAATTCCTAAAAAAATTGTTGACATGGTCGTGGCTGCTACGGGTGAGAGCAAAATGCGGGTAAAAGTGGGTGGTGAGCTTGGCGACGATTTTGCTGTACTTACCGGACTGAAACAGGGAGATGCTCTGTCGCCTATGCTCTTTAATTTAGTTTTAGAATACGTTCTTAAGAAAATATTAACGTTGGAATCAGGACTGGAACTGAATGGGAGACATACAGTGATAGGGTACGCAGATGATTTAGCCCTGTTGGCGGACAACGTGTAGCAGTTGCGGACGCTGCTAAGATCCTGGAAGAAGAGGCACGAAAAGTTGGACTCGAGATCAACCATGACAAGACTGAATACCTTCACTTAAAACGATACAAGAACACCAGAGAAAAGCGACAAGACCTTAAGGTGGCTAACACGACGTACAAAGGTGTATCGAAATTTAAATATCTCGGATGTATGCTAACGGATACAAACACGAGGGAAGAAGAGATCGAAATCCGCATCCAGAACACCCTGCGATGCAGTGCAGCCTTACATAAGGTTTTGGTGTCCAAGCATCTCAGTAGAAAAACAAAACTTCGCATTTACAAAACCGTAATAAGACCTATACTGATGTACGGCTGTGAGGGTTGGACACTAACCCTTAGGGAGGAGAACAAACTTCTCATCACAGAAAGAAAAGTTCTCCGGAAGATCTTGGGTCCAGTAAAAAGACAGGATGGTAGCTGGAGAATTCGCAAAAATGCTGAAATTGAAGACCTAGTGGCTGAGCCCAATATCATCGGCATCATAAAATCACACCGGCTGCGCTGGCTTGGACATATTGAACGCATGGAAGAAGATCGAGGTGTCAAAAAAGCCTATCTGGGTCGGCCGTCCGGACGACGACCGGTGGGTCGTCCCAAGTACAGATGGAGTGATGTGGTGGAGTCGGATCTGCGTGAGCTTGGAGTCAGTGAATGGCGAGAAATCGTGCAAGACCGAGCGAAATGAAAATCCCTTGTTTCGGAGGCCAAGACTCACTTCGGGTCACTGAGCCAACGGAGTAAAGTAAGTAAGTAACAACATATTATTATCATAGCGACATAATATACACAAGGAATTAATATAAATTAGAATGATAGGCTGTTTTATCACTGCTACAAAAATAAGCCTGTAACAATACAGCTCTGGACTGTACCATTAATACCTAGGTACATTAATATTATTTTAAATTAATAATTTTTGGGAGGGGGGTGAAGTTACTCGCGTCAGTAGGAACTACCATCCTTTCCTAGACCCACCCTACACGTGCCCCCCAAAAAAAATAACTGTTATCCGGTCAAATGGGCTATCGGCTATTCACCCCAAAGGACAATAAAAGCTACCGCTTAGTCACTAAAAACCTCCACCATAGACAACAACCACCAAAGATTGTGAACTACAACAGAGATCCCATGCAGGTGTGGTAGCCGCCGAGACCGTAACGCAGTCAAAATCTACACCAGCTTCTGATAACACCACTGATATTACTGACAATCAACGAAATCTGACTCTTGAAAGCATACTCATAAAACAAAGTGAGACGATCGATCTCCTAATTCAACAAATGTGCTCCATGTTGGACCGTATCACAACTCTCATTATAAAACAACAAATTAATTCTCTAAACCTTGCAACGTGGAACATTAATGGCCTTGCACCTAACTCTCATGAACTTGAAGCATTCCTCCACTCCAACAAACTTGATGCATGCCTTATATTCGAAGCACATACAAACAATCGAATCTAAGCCGAATTTGCATCACCGGATATAGCGTGTATTTTACCTGCCACCCGAATGGCGGAGCTCATACTGGTTCTGCGATTGTTATTAAAAATAGCATAAAACACTGCCTACCGCAGCCGTACGCGACTAATCACCTACAAGCTACCACAGTGCGCATAGAAGACGGCTATGGTAATATGAACCTCTCGGCCATATATTGCCCACCGCGACATTGCATAAAAGAAGTCATGTTCACAGAATATTTCCAGTCTCTGGGGAATCGCTTCATAGCTGGTGGAGTCTGGAATGCTAAGCACACCTACTGGGGATCACGAGTAACCGTTACAAGAGGTCGAGAACTAAAAAGGAGCGTCGATTCCAATCGACTTATACTATTATCTACTGGTGAACCGACATACTGGCCCACAGACGGCAACAACATACCAGATTTGTTGGACTTTTATATCACCAAAAATATTCAACTATATTTTTACGTTCACATAGTATCAAGCCTCGACGTCTCCTCGGACCATAGTCTAGTGATGCTGATGATAAGCACAACAATCATTTACTGTGTACTCTATAATGAGAACCTGTAAAATGCAAAAACAGACTAGGGTAATTTTCGTGAATTTCTGGAATCCAATATAATTCTTAAACTTCCACTGAAAAATCCCGAAAACATTGAACACGCGTGCCCATACATCACCAACCTGATACAAGTAGCGGCTTGGAAAAATACTCCCACTCTAGAAACACCCAATCGTAGAAAACTATTTCCAGTTGATATCCGCAGCAAGATATCTGAAAAGCGCAGGCTTCGCAGAGTGTGGCAACATTCACGCAATAGAGAAGACAAAACGACTCAACCGGGTGATCACTGAACTAAGAACTGCTCTCGCACAGGTTGCAAATGCATAGTGTCTACCAAAAGATAAGACAGTCTCGAAAATAAGGAGTACTGCTCAGCAGCATTTCTCGATGTCCAACATGCTTTCGATCGGGTTTGGAACAAAAGCCTATTGTGCAAAATAAAGAGGACCCTGCCCCACACGTTCTACCTTCTTTTGGCATTATATTTAAAAGATAGAACCCTCCAAGTCAAGCAATGCGGCTCCAGATCCCCTCCGCACACTTGCGATTCAGGAGCGCCTCAAGGCTCGGTCCTTGGCCCAGATATGTATAACATATTTACTCACTACCTACCGCAAGCCCCCAAACGTAATTATTGCGACGCCTGCGGATGACGCTGCATTTCTGACATCTAGTAGTGACCCAGATGAAGCCAGGGGGCCCTTACAAATCCAACCAGACCAAACCTATAGCTGGTTGCAAAAAATGGCGAATTAGAGCGAGTGCCCCCAAATCGCACCACATCACTTTCATGCCGCTAAAGAAACTATGCCCAACAGCAAATCCCGGTCAAGTACCGCTACCTCAATCTACATGTGTGAAGCCCCCGGGCCTCCACTTGGATTAACGTATGACCTGGAAGGAGCATGTAAAACATAAACGGAACGAAGTCAACTTTCGTTTAAAAAAAAAAACCTATTGTGGTTACTCGGTAAACAATCCGCTCCGTCCCTGAGTAACAAACCCAGAGTCTACAGCTCAGTTATAAAACCCATATGGACTTATGGATTCCAACTGTGGTCCTCAGCCTGCAAAACAAACATCCAATGCCTCCAGAGCCCAAAATAACATCCTCAGGACTACAAGTGGCGCCGCCCGGCCCACTCGCAACTCTGAGATCCATGAGTACTTGGAGACGAAAACTTCTGGAGGGGTCATGAGGCAGCTCTTTGTCGTCCCGTTCAAGACGGCATCGCTGCTCACCTCGGCTGTCCTTTCGAAAAGACCGCATCTCATCCTGTCTCAATGATGTCGGTCTATGCGACGCTAACGGCATCGTCATCAAGTCAGAGAAAACCAAACTGCTAATAACACACTATACATATTGGCGACCATCAGTAGAACCAGTATTGTATACACGCAACCATTCAAGCTTTCATAATTTATCAAACCGTCAATGTAAACCTATTGAAAAAGTAAACTGTTTTACATACTAAGGCATGAAAATAGATGAACATTTTTCATGGTCCCATCATTTAGATTACCTTTGTGACACACAGAGTATTCATCATACAATTTAAAACAGATGTAAAACAGAGTATTACTTGGAAAATTCTATCATTTAAGCTTTAAAGTACCTAAAAGAACATTGAAATCCTTATATAAGTCACTCTAGGAGTCTATTCTCGGTATGCTTTAGATTGCCATGGTCCTACATTAAAAACATATATAAATAAATTAGAATCAATCCAAACAAAGTTTCTTAAACTTCTTGTCAATAATAAAACTAGAAATCAGCATAAAAATGTCTACACAAAATTATTTAAAATTTGTAAAATACTACCAATTTCCCTAAAACATAAATACTTATTGGCTGTAAACAACCATGGCAGTCTTGGGCATAACTTGGAACCAGTTACAAATAATCATAACACCCGACCGATGGCCTCTGGCAAATATATTGTACCAAGAGTGTTTAATTATTACGGTGGTAGAACTTTAAAAACGTTTGCCATATCCGCCAAACAATGTCCCAGGGGACATAAGGAACGAAAATGATGAAACCATATTTAAAAGGAGACTTAAGCAATATTACTTAGATAAGTGCTAGAATTTAAGAGTGAAGTTAGCTATAAGTAGTTATTGTAATTTTATCTATGTAAACGTTCTAATTTACTGTACGGAGACTGGATCCCACAGTCAAACCGATGACACGGTTTTGTGGGACACTGCACTATTTCTACTAGTTTTATGTTATATTCTTATGTAAATACTTTGTTTGTTTTGGTGTTCAATAAAGTGTAATCTATCTATCTATCTATTTCTGCATGAACGTGTGAATGAAAAATAATTAAATAAATAACAAATATGCGACGCATTACGGTCGCCGCGACGAGAGCCATGCCGTCGGGAACCCGGTCGATGACGACTTCGTTGCAAGCCGATTTCTTCTTCCAAGCGCCCGACTCCGTCTCGTTACTCTCGTTCTCTCTCCGACTCAGGATCCCCGTCCCGGACGCTCCGGCCGCAGACGCCGCGATGAGCAGGGCCACGGCTCCGATAGCGAGTGCGACCTCCACAGTCCACCTCGCTGCGCAGTCGACTCCCGCCCAGCTCCTTCGCCATCGCGTCCCGATCCACCGGGCTCCGGCGTTTCCAGGCGTCAGCTTGGTCCATTCCCGCCTCGCTCCATTTTCTTTAACTCAGAGACGAAAAGTTCGGTTTGAATTTTTATTTTTAAATAGACGGTAAATTATTATTTTTTTTGAAAAAAATCGTCTATCTCGAAAACGGTGCGCGTTAGCGCAAAAATAATGAAAAATTCATACCTCTTTATAAAACCCCGGAGCATATTTCTTAGAACCCTTTTCCGAACCACTACCAATGATACAACATTTAATAATTAAAATAGACGGTCTTGGAGCTTTCTCCTCAAGACCATGGTTGCACCTTAATGTGACCTTGACCATACGTTCACGGCACAAGCTAACCATAATCAAGTAGTATTCTTTTCGTAATTATCCGTTACATATATACACAGTCTCCCTTTTATATCCTCGAAGAGCTAGGCAGAGCTAGATATTGCTATACTCACTTTTGACCAGACCAAAGAAATCCCAACAATACATTGCCCGATCCGGGCATCGAACCCGGGATATGTCCCACGAGAAAATTTATGCCGCGAGACCAACGAGACAGTAATAATCCGTTAGACAATTATTACACTATGAAGAGGGTAATTTTAAATTTGTTAGCGTTGTTACATTGTACGCTGGTAACTAGTTTTCTATTCCAATATATATCTAACAAAAGTTCAAAACTAGGACGAATACAAAATACCCCCATACGCGCACACGTAAAATCATAATTTGAACTAAAACGAATATAAATTAACGTGAGCATGTACTTACCACTTCTGATTTGTAGTAAAACTCCAGTTGTATTCCAATACAATTTATATTTCGGACACACCTTTACACTATACAGATATTATAATATTTCCTAAGAGCCACCGTCCGTTCAGTACCGTCGCCCGGAATGGAATGCCCGCTCTCGCCAACCGCCATTTTGAATTATATCGATAGTGATGTGACTCGGACGAGTCAATCAAACTACAAATTATTAAATTCCAATCGATATTAATTTTAATAAAAATGGGGACCTTACATATGAAATCGACATAAAGCCACCAAACATAGTGTTGACTCGTTTTGTCTTAGGGATATTCCTAACAGAAAAAAGAGATAGCTATAGTTTACTGAATACATTCATCGTAACGATATTTTATTAGAAATGTCAATCGTGCCAGTGTCGCCATATTATTTGCAAAGCTTTGTCACGTTTTGTGGTACATCTGCTGTCAAATCGTTGTGTATCGAACATAATAATTTTGTTTTTGTGCATAAATATGTCTAAAAACCAGATGAATCAGTGCTTCAGGCTTTGCTAGGGATCGTAAAATCATGCCTAAGTGTTGATTTGAACTGTGCAGTGGAAGATAAAGCTATAATTAACACAAATGTACTCTTCACAAGTAAGTAACAAGTTATGACTTATATTGTTGAAAAGAATTAGTATTTGTACAAAATATTGTCACAAGAGGTTCTTTTTATAGTTAATTTAACAGTTGTTAGCTTCGTTATGGCCTAAATGTTGTTATTTTCGTAGTTTGGAATTTTCCGTATTTACGTATTAGAGGTTAGTAGTGATGTTACTGCTAATGTCGATATGGGCTATCGATATATCCGTAATGTATAGATACTTCCACAAACTATACTATTGTTAAGAATATATCGCGTCTGTAAACGGAAATAAATGAAACATTCCACCAATTTTGTCTGTACCTAGTAAAGAAAAACCGCTGCATCCTGCTCTATGTTGAAGAAAATGAGCAGTTACAATAATTATGTTATGTTTTTTGCCAACAGATAACATGAACAGCAACTGTATGCGAGAATTCCTTGCAATGAAACGTTGAAGAAAATAATTTTATTTATAAACAAGAGGACGCCTGCAGCTACACCCGCACATTTTTTTATTTGACTGTTTCTGTCCGATTCCGTGGGAATTTCAAGAAACTCCTTAGTGCACTCCTGCGATCCCAAACATACATGCCAAATTTCAGCTTCCTGCACCTTATAGTATTGGCTGTAGCTTATCTGTCAGGCAGTCAGTTACGCAAGGATTTTATATACATAGATAAAAACAAATAAATACAATTTATTAATCAATTATGATTTTTATTACCCCCTCATGGTATTTCAGTGTAGCTGTGTGTTTCATTACGGTATGTATGGTGCCATTCAGGTCCGGTACTTTCACAGCGACACAGTATCGATAGTATCTCTAAGTAGTCTGTGGTATCGATATTGGCTACCAGAGAATATTTTGTTACATGATACAAGGGACGTTTTTCGCTTTACCATCTTCGCCCGCATTTGCATTATGGAATAAACTAATCTGGCAAAAGATTTAAAGTAACTTACTACAAATATAAATTTACATATTTTTTCTAAATCTACAGTAATGTATTATTTACCTCTAACCGGCTTAATATCGATATCGATTATATTCTGGAGTCCAACCCAACGGCAGCCATTTTATTTGCAACATCGTTTCGTAGGTATGTACGCTAATTTCGTAGGTACGTCCAATCCATGTTATTCACAGATCTGTGATCTCCAGTAGCAGTGAACAGATCGAATAATGAAACTAGCCGTTAGCGAATAGCGATAGCGCTGATTGAATACCACTTGTTCAGCCCTCAGATTTGTTTACTTTTTTAAACAAGCAGCCCAATAAAGCGCTTATCGCTTTACTGTATAGGCAAGTTGCATTCCTCAGTACTTGTAAAGGCATCGTGCCACAGAGTAATGAATAGCTCCAATTAGTGAGAGACTGCCATTTCAACGACACTCACGCCGCGCATTTACAGTCGACACGGGAAGGACTAAACTGGATGCGTCTGACTTGTGTGACGCGCTATACACATAACTGCTAGTTTACTAGTTTAAGAGCCATTTCATAGTATGAATGGCAACGTCGCAATTTAGTGCATTTTTTTTTAATTAAAGAAAAGTAAAGAACTTTTTATTTTCTTCTCCAAAACCAAATACAAATAAGGATGTATATATATATATAAATACGGCGATGAAAATGTGGCAACTGCGTCAGTGAATGCGTTTATACTGCAACTGGTTATCTGGTTGATGGTTATCGCACTTCCCAATTAATTTAGACAGCAGAATTTAAATGTTTGTAGTTAAGTTTTACATTACATGCTTAGTATATATTCATGTACAAACTGTAAACTGCAAAGGAGAATGACCAAATTTGTATGGAAGATGGGCTAAGTTTGCTTCTCGATGATTTGACCAGTAAAATATATTAAATATATTCGTAATTACATACATACATACATACATACATATCGTCACGCCTTTTATCCCCGAAGGGGTAGGCAGAGGTGTATTTCTACACCCACTTTTCGCCAGATATACTTTAGTCCCACGTAATAAGGGGCGAGCCTATTGCCGTACCGGGCACATTTCCAGACTCCGTGCTGCTACTGAGAATTTCGGGACAGAAAAACCCAATAACACTGCAAGGCCCAGGAATCGAACCCGGGACCTCCCGATCCCACGCGCACATTTATGCCGCGAGACCAAAGAGGCAGTCGTATAGGGTTTGATGTCGAGTTTTCCGTCTCTACGCAAAGATGGTATTTGCATCGTGTTATCCCTTAGTCGGCTCTTACGACACCCACGGGAAGATAGGGGGTGGTGACACTTGTATTCTATGCCGTCAACCACACGGTCATCACTCGTAATTAAATTAGGAAAAAATGAATACGATATTCGGCGGCAGTTCTTAGCTATCGGACATTAAAGATTTCAAATATTTTGAGGTTTAGTATTGTGATAGTTACATGATTTAATCATATTAATAGTAGTAAATTAGTAAATTATCGCCCGTGTTTCGAAAAGTACTTACGTTAAGCTATCGGTCCCAGTTGTCATGAAGATCTTTCACCTTCGCACGTCGTTACGGGGAGTCAGTACCCTCCAATAAACCGATACCCACTGGTCTAAACCATACAATACCCTTTGGGTTATGGCGGTCAGACTATGGAAAAGCTAATATTCTGTCATATCTGGTTAGACTAGTAAGCGGACCCAGGGCTCCTAGGCGTTGAAGTCTTGGATGCAACCGACATAACGCTAGGACGATGATGATATGATTTAATCATATTACCGGAATTTATTAGACGCCTCTATGTATATTATACAATATAGAAAATAGTTGTAAAAAGAAGTGGAGCTACGAAACAAACGCTTGTACATTATATTAGTTTGCGGTTTTTTCAGTCTGATATATTTTTTACTGAGAATTCTCAATACCATGTGGTACAATTAATGAGAATTTCAGTGAGGCTAGTTCGCAAAAGATAAGCTCATTCCATTGGACCTTATTACAAAGTTGGCATTAAAACTACACTGTTTTATGCTAGGTAAATGAAACACAGTTTTTATGTTATTCTTCATTTTATTTGTTATTATAAATCTTCTTTAAATAAATCACCTCAAAATGAAGCAGGAGCTTGTATGTCGTATTCCATAATGTGGTGCAGGTATGACCTCAGAAGTTATAACAGCTTCAATAAATGTGTAGCATTCTAAACATAAGACTCAGTTCAATTCCTGAAACAAACAATTATAGTCGTTTGAATAATCGGTGAGGAGAGCACGAGAGAATTGTAGGAATTGAGAAGAGAAGTAAACAACACTTACACAGACTGGCGCTATCTATGATGTCAAAATATTGAGCGTCGTATCAGATAGCTTGTCCAAAGAACGGACGTGTTGCTGCCGAGGTACCGCAAAGGAAAAGTTAACATAACCGCAATCCTCACCACGGCTAGTTGCTCTAAATCCAGACGACATACTAATGTTATCAATAAAAACTCTCTCATACTTTAGTGAACCCACAAGTCTTGATAACACGAAATAAACTTGTTTGCTCCACAAAAGATTGTTCAATTCAATATAAATGACAGTAAATTACTTATTTTCCAATAAAGAGATATTAGCATGGGTGAAAAGCAATTTGATATATTAGCAATGAATACAAATTATACTAATAGAAGCGTATTTCCTAAGGATGACGTGTGCCGATTAAAGTTAGCGTATTGACGGGCTGACAACCGTCAATACGCCAACTTTAATCGGCACACGACATCCTTAAGAAATACGCTATATTAGTCTATGACTGTTTTCATCTAGATACTTTTCATATCAAAATAACTGACGTAAGACATTATAAATGTCAGTATAATAAAACTATGTTCCCATATTTTCAATTAGTACAAAACATTATTTCGTAGGTAATATTATGTTGCAAAAAGGATAAACATATTATTTATGGAAAATATTTCTTAATAATCTTTTGAAAAATGTATTGTGACATTTTTCAAAATATCATAAAATTTTGGTGTTATTTGCTTATTAGAACTTTTATTATGTCACCCTGCTTTCACTATGAATATCATTTTTCCCTATTAAAAGGAGTTTGCAAGAAACTGTAAACATTTGCCGAAATATGCAAAATGAGTTTTGAATATGAAATGGCGATGTCACGACCGGAACAAACCAGCTATACTTTTGTGACGTCACATCGCGCCCCTGCGCCGCGAGCCTCGCTACGAGTAACGCACAGCAGTGGGCCGTTCGCTCGCGCCCCTCCACGCCGGCCCTATAAATACAGGGGACACACGAGGCTTGGCCTTTTTGCTCCGGCCAGCACCACCGAGTTGAGTACAAGATCATCTGAAGACCTGTGAAGTGTCAACGTCGACCACGCCCTGGATAATTGTCTCTTCTGTAACCTTAATCGTCACTTCTTTTTTTGTAATGAATAACTGGAATTATAACGCGAGTTTAAACTTTCCTGGTGATATTTTTTATTTATTTCCTGTAAGTCGAAGTTGATCGATCCCGGCTACCCCGTGGAAATCAATTACTCGTGCGACATTGGCGCCCAATAGAATTTTTAATTATATTATATATATAATTTTTAAAACGTAAGTTGGCACTTTACAGGTGAGTGAAATAATTTCTTTTTCTCTTGTATATTTTTCTCCTGTGTGTGCATTTATTCTGGTGTGGTGAATTGCGTACAGGTACAGTTTCTATCTATTTTGCTTGGCCATAAGCAATTTAACTGTGTAAATAACATAACGGTGATTTAATTAACGTCGGTCTAAATCACGTTCCACCGCGGGCAGCGTGTCGAGCCGCCAACCGGTTCTAACCGCTTAGCCGTTGAACTAACGAGCCACGGGTTCGCGAAAGAATATTGTGATTCAACCTTTGAGTGACCTTTAAGAAATTTTTTCTTCCTTGACCAATCATCACACCATTGTATAATTTAGTGTACTTCAGCTTTTTTTAGCACGGTATTCGATTTTCTGGCGATATTTAATTTTTTTTTCTAGTGCCGGCGTAAATACTTAGATTTTCTATTATTGTTTTGTAATAATGGCTTACATTATACATTTCTCATTATTAACTAAAGCGGAATTAGAATGTGAGACCACAATACGCGGCGTTTCAAAGCCTGACGATCCCCACAAACAAATCGCTAAACTTTCAGTTAAAACTCCCTCAGAGGATATATTATCTTCACCCTTCCCACCAGAGGAGGATGTGGCAGAAGTGGAAAAGTCGTTATTAAGATCAAATAAACACTTATCTATGTTGGAAGCAAACTATACTTCCGAGCTTCAACAGAAGATCGAAACCGTGCTACACCATTGTTTTCATATAAATAGGGTGGATACCGGCAGTCTTGATATTAAAAAAATTGAGTCTGTGTGGAATAAATTTATTGACTTATATGCGAAATTACAATTAATCACGAGCCGTAATTCGCCGTCGGATTGCTCAGTGGCAGAGGGAAACACTTCCTATAATTACGACCGTAAGCTTTTTTCGGAATTAGGTAAATTAAAATTTAACGGTAAATCATGTGTAAGATCCTTTATTGAAAAAAATGATGAATTTATGTCCTGTAGATCTATTCCTCACGACAAGATGTTGTCTTTCGCTTTTGAAATATTTTCGGGTGACGCATTAGTTTGGTATCGTTCTGTTAAAAATAATGTGAAGACTTGGTTAGAACTTTGCGAACTTTTGAAACGAGATTTTAGTCCGCATAACTACGATTATCGACTTATGACGGAGATTCGTCAGCGCTCACAGGGCGGAAACGAATCAATAACTATTTACGTGGCAAAAATGCACGGTCTGTTTTCGCGACTTAGTTCTCCTATCGCTGATTCGGAGACGCTAGAAATTTTGCTAAATAATATTAGACCTTGTTACACTAATTGTCTGCTCACTGCAAAGGTTGTTGATGTTGACAGTCTGGTCGAAGTTTGTCGTCTTTTCGAAAATTACCAAAGTCGCAGTAAGCAATTTTCTGAACCCCCTAAAGTTTCAAAGAATACTGTAGCACCTGATCTAGCGTATAATTATCCGTTTTCTAATTTTTCTTCAAACAAAAATGTTTACAATCACAATCACTTCAATAAATATAACTCTGTCGCTGATACATCGAGATACAAGTCTGTACCACAAGTTAACGCCGTATCGAGTACTTCTAATATAAATAAAATTTTTTGCGTGCGTTGTAGATGCAATTCGCACTCATTACGTAATTGCCGTCAACCACACTACCTAATCTGTTTTAAGTGCGGTACAAAGGGTTTCAAGGTGTCAGACTGCCCCAATTGTAAATCTAAGTCGACCCCTACAGTTTCAAAAAACTAGTTAACAAGGATTGTGGAAAATCAAATTATACAACTAATTGTAATAACACAGAGTGGAATAATTGGTTGGTCTTTTTAAAAAAATTCTTTAGTAGCTATCATATATCCTCAATCCGTAATTCTAAAGTAGAATATTTACCTTACGTTACTCTAAAATTAAACGGAATACCTACCACTGGTCTTTTAGATTCTGGATCTTGCGTTACAATTTTAGGTAATAATTTGCATAACTTATTTTTGAAAGACGATGTTTTGGATAAATCGAAACCTTTAAGGTTAATAACAGCTGGCGGCGAACGATTTGAGTCCTTGGGATCGGTGTTTCTACCCTTTGAGTTTCAGGATAAATTGATTAACTTAGAAGTTCATGTTGTACCTGGGATTCAAAATTCCCTTATCCTTGGCATAGATTTTTGGCGAAGCTTCGGCCTATTTCCTAACAAACTAGAGTCTGTTTGGATTGTGAACAAGTCTGACGCTCAAGTAATGGAGTTGCAGGCAGTTCCCCCTACACATCTTGTTTCTTATGATCATCTTACAGTCGACCAGAGAGCTACCGCTGACAACATTATTTCTAAATTTACCGATATTTCATACGAGAAGCGGGGTCTCGGTTGCACAAATATTATTTCTCATTCAATTGATACAGGTGATTGCCCCCCTATTCGGCAAAGATTTTATCGCATGTCTCCCGATAAACAAATAATTTTAATAAAGCATCTTGACGACATGCTCTCAGAGGATGTTGTTGAACGATCTGAAAGCCCGTGGTCAAACCCAGTCATTTTGACCCCTAAGAAGAATGGTGAACTGCGTTTTTGTTTGGACAGTCGTAAATTAAATTCCGTTACAAAAAAAGATGCTTATAGCTTGCCTTATATTTCGGAAATTTTAGATAATCTGAGAGATGCTAAATACTTGTCTAGTTTAGTTTTGTCTAAATCTTTTTGGCAAACATTAATTAAAGAAGAGGACCGTTGCAAAACAGCCTTTTATATTCCTACGCGTGGCACATTTCAATTTAAAAGAATGTCCTTCGGTCTTACGAATGCGCCAGCTACTCAACAACGATTAGTTGATATTTTATTTTATGGTCCAGAATTTGAAAATAAGGTTTTCTGTTTTATCGATGACATAATCTGTATCACGTCCAGCTTCAACGAGCATATTACTCTTTTATTACGCATTCTTGATAAACTAAAAAGCGCTAATTTAACAATTAATCTCGAAAAATGTCAATTTTTTAGAGATAAACTAAAATATTTAGGCTATGTTGTCGACTCTAGTGGATTGCATCCCGATCCGGATAAAGTAAATTCAATGAAAAATTATCCCACTCCTTCTAATAGAAAAGAAGTACGTCGTTTTTTAGGCGCAGCCTCGTGGTACAGGCGTTTTATACCGAATTTTAGCTCTATTGCTGCACCCTTAAATAAGTTAACATCTCAAAGTAAAAACGCACCTCCATTCTGTTGGACGACAGAGGCTAATGAGGCGTTTAATAACCTAAAGAATTGTTTGATTTCCTCCTCGGTGTTGGCTTGTCCTGACTACTCGCAACCTTTTGAAATACACTCAGATACTAGCGATTTTGGACTTGGCGCGATCCTCTGTCAAAGGTTAAATGGTGAGGAAAGAGTCATAGCGTACTATAGCAAATCACTCACTAAGCAAGAAAAAAATTACAGTGCCACAGAGCGCGAAGCCCTGGCTGTTCTATCTGCTATAGAACACTGGCGTTGTTATGTTGAAAATGGTAAAAAGTTTATTGTTTACACAGATCACGCTGCTTTGAAATGGTTCTTGACCTTAAATAACCCTACTGGCTGGTTAGCCAGATGGGGAGTTCGCTTATCTTCCTATAATTTCGAAATACGTCATCGTCGGGGTTCCGATAACGTTTTACCTGATGTTCTGTCTCGCTCTTTACCCGTTTCTGCTATTGCTAATGATATAAATATAGATATTAATTCTAATCAGAATTTACCAGTTTCTACTAATGATCCTTGGTATTTAAATATCTATAAAGGCTGTTTAAGTTCTCCGACTTCCTTTGTTAACTATCAAGTAATAAACAATAAATTGTATTGTTTTAAAAAAACATTAAACCCTCTCACTAGAGAATTTCAATGGAAAGAGGTTATTCCGTCTGACCAAAGAAATGACATTCTAAGGGAGAATCATTCTTCGCCCACTGCTGGACATCTGGGTATTTTTAAGACATACAAACGTCTCGCACTTAATTACTTTTGGCCTGGTATGTACACCGATGTTGTCAAGTTCGTCAGTTCATATGAACATTGTATCACCCATAAACACCAAAATCACCCAAATTTAGGTCTAATGGGAAAACCCAAATCATGTCAAAAGCCCTTTCAGACGATTAGTATTGATTTGATTGGTCCATTGCCTCCCAGCAGGAAACAAAACACTTTTATATTTGTGGTCAGTTGTTGTTTCTCTAAATATTGTTTACTTTTCCCCATTAAACGGGCAACTGCAGAAGTGATAACAAAAATTCTTGAGGAAAATGTATTTTTGGTGCATGGACTTCCATCTACTATTGTACTATTATATATATATATATATATATATATATATATATATATATATATCTATACAGGGTGGCGCTACCATAGGGGCACTTTTTGAACAGAGGCATAGCGTACAACATTCTGAAGCCTTGTACCAAAAATCAATTAAATCGGTGCAGTAGTTTAGCCACAATATCGAATTTAAGTTCAGCAATTTTTGCACATGCTTTGAATTCCACACAGCTGATACAAAACGGTCAACGACCCTACATTGTGCGCCCCGACTCGCTTGTACACTATGCCTCTGTTCAAAAAGTGTCCCTATGGTAGCGCCACCCTGTATATATATATATATATATATATATCTCTCTGTATATATATATATATATTATATCTTATTATTTATATTATTATGTATATTATACATTATTTTACTACTATTATATATTAATATATATAGTACATACACATAAGCGATACAATATACATAAATATAATATTAATATAATACTTACGTTCTAATATTTTTAAATCTACTTCCTAATAAAATTTCAGTGCTAACTACCAATATAAAAAAAAACAAATTGTTTCTTGTTTGGTGTGAGAGCCCTGGTACCCGTAACACAAGTTGAATCTTATCACGGGTACCAGAGTTCAAAATGATTTATGGTGTTACCTATAATATTTGTCACATACATAGTTGTGTAAAAATGTGTATCTTTCTTAGTGGAAATAAAGATTATTATTATTATTATTATTTGGATAACGGTAAACAATTTATTAGCGCAACCTTTAAAAGTATGTTGTCAAAATATAAAATTCCAAATTTGCATTTTACACCGTTGTATACTCCCCACGTTAACTCAGTTGAACGTTACAACAAAACCATTATGACAGCTATTTCAACTTTCATAGAATCTGATCATCGAATCTGGGACACTCTAATCACTAAAGTTCAATTCACCCTTAACTGCGCAGTTAGTGAGGTTACTGGTTATTCTCCTAATTTCCTTGTTTTTGGTAGGGAGGTCATAACATGTGGTTCTCAGTATATTGATAAGGAATTTAATTCCGATATGGTGCTTGAACCACGGGACGGCTATGCCGAAACTTTAGGCTATTTATCTTCTATTTTCGAGAAGGTACATTCAGCTCTGTTGTCGGCCCACCAACGAAATTGTTCATCTTATAATCTTCGCCGTACAGGCAGAATTCAATGTCGGTGATATAGTTTGGCGCAGAACGTTTCATCTTAGTGATAAGGATAAATACTTTAGCAAGAAATTGGCGCCTTTATTTATTAAATGTAAGATTGCCTCAAAAAAATCACCTCTAGTATACAAACTTAACGACATGGCTGGAAAACCTTTAGGCGATTGGCACATCAAGGATTTAAAGTTGATTAATTACAAAGAATAATAAAAGTATAAAAACAACAATAAGAATACCTTCAACCTATTCATTGTTTAATTTTTTCAAACGAACGTTTCTAATTTATATTACCGTTTGTAGTAGTGTCTACTATAAATTGATATTTTCTGTGGTGCTACCCAACACCCAAATATTTTTTCTCTCGTAAACAATACTATTTTTCAAATTGCTGCGCAATTGTGTACTCAAATGTTATGTTGAACATTGTTTTAAAAAATACTAAACATAAACTAAATATATTGTTTTTTTTTACCCTGTGATCAGTGGTTAAAAGGTCGCTATTAGCTGAGCATACAAGTTCGATTCTCGCATGTGTATTTTCTTTCCGCAAATCTATTTGTTGAAATGCATCTTGATTGGCGTATTGTTTTTCGCCGTGCCTTGTTCTGAAGTTCTGTTGTTATTCTTAATTCTGTATAAATTCCATAATCAAATTGTTATTATAGGTACTTTATAAACGATCATGGTGATTAACCGTGCGTCGCGAGCTCGGAACAGTCGAATAGTACCTACTATTTAGATCGTACCTAGTTGTCGTTATGACGCACGCGCGTTCACTCAGCGACGCGCCGATAAATAAGTGCCTAACTAATGATTCACCATTGTTTACATTCAAAAGGTGTTTACTGGTCGTGTTGTAGTTATTAATTAAAGCAAAATATTTATTAATTTCTTTCCTTTGACATTGAGCGGTCCGGTCGTGTCTGCGGCTTGTATTATTTTTGTTCATCTTTACGAAAAATCTGTTGTTATACCTAACTATATTCAAAAAGTTTACTTATCTAGTGGCAAAGGCCGAACCCAAGATTTATAAGTCGTAGGGCTAGATCAAGTTTCTTATAACTACAAATCATTATTACCTAATAATTACCCTAAGCGCTTCTCCATAGATTGTTATCTTTAATATTAGGCTATTACACTGGCCTCGACATTTACATGTAGGTATGTGTGATGAATTATGAATGATAAATGTTTATGTTCAAATTCAGACTGCCGTTGTACGCGTGAAGAATGCAAGCGTGGGTCATTATTATTTAGGTATCCTAATTAGCGTATACGGTTGTCACTTGTTCAAGGTACTCAGGCCCTTGTTTTCTCTAATTTCAGGGAGTATCTTCAGGGCTGCTACGCCCGTTGGGCTAGGGAATTTTCCTTAGGGAAAATCCCGGCCTAACGGGGGGGGGGTGTGACGTCACATCGCGCCCCTGCGCCGCGAGCCTCGCTACGAGTGACGCACAGCAGTGGGCCGTTCCCTCGCGCCCCTCCACGCCGGCCCTATAAATACAGGGGACACACGAGGCTTGGCCTTTTTGCTCCGGCCAGCACCACCGAGTTGAGTACAAGATCATCTGAAGACCTGTGAAGTGCCAACGTCGACCACGCCCTGGCTAATTGTCTCTTCTGTAACCTTAATCGTCACTTCTTTTTTTGTAACGAATAAGTGGAATTATAACGCGAGTTTAAACTTTCCTGGTGATATTTTTTATTTATTTCCTGTAAGTCAACCTAATTATCTCTCTTTAATTGCTCGGCGAGTGATCGATCCCGGCTACCCCGTGGAAATCAATCACTCGTGCGACACTTTTAATATTGAACTAAAAATCCCCGTTTCGCTTTAAATTAAAATGAATACATATAAAATTATGAAATAAAAGAAGATTTTCAAGACATGAATGGTTTAGAAGCAAACGTGCCATGAAATAGCCCAGTTTTGGTCATTCTCCTTTAAGTAAGTACAAAATTTGTATTGTATAAGAACCGGAAATATCATTATTTATGATGTATAACTTAAATACTCTGTCCAACGCGCACATTTATGCCGCGAGACCAACGAGGCAGGTTGGTCTAGCGGCATAAATGTGCGCGTTGGACTGGAAGGCCTCGGGTTCTACTCCCGAGTCGGGCAAAGTGTTATAGGGTTTTTCCGTTAGGAAATTCTCAGTAGCAGCACGGAGTCTGGTAATGTGTCCGGTACGGCAATAGGCTCGCCCCTTATTACGTGGGACCTAAAAGTTCATGGCGAAATGTGGGTGTAAAATTACACCTCTGCCTACCCCTTTGGGGATACAGGCGTGACTCTATAAAAAAATCTTCTCTATATTTTATGGCTCATTTGAATGTTCTATTTGTTTCATAGCTACATTGTTATATGCTGAAGTAAATATAATTAATGGTATAGGACTTAAAAGGTATCTTACCTGACAGGCCTCATGGCAAAATTGGGATTGTTTATTGATTGTTCATTTATCCTATAAATAAATAATAAATAATCTAGTAGAAAAGAATACACCAATAAATTGATAGATAAATTAAAATCAGTTTGGATTTCTATGTCATTGCAAATCTAATGGCCATTAGATGCCACTGTAAGCAGAAAATAAGTTAGGTATTTGTAGGTAATTTATATAGTATATACCATAATAATATTAGACACAGCAGCCATGTTATATTATTAATAGCATACGAAATGGCACAGAACTCAGAAACGTGGCTCCCAAACATAAATATAAAACCCGACTACGTAGAAAAGGAAGGAAATGCTCAAGCTAGAGCCGTGGTCGCACCTTGTGTACCTAATGTGGGTGCCAGGAACACTAACTTGCATTAATACATAGACTGCGAAAAACATTACCTTTCCCTTTAAATTCGCCGTGGTCATGTAAAATAGACTATACCTAAATCAATGAATCAACAATAAGCAATAATTTTCAGCTTCATTTCATTCGTAAATTACAACTTCGTTACAAAAAGAATTTTTCTCACCATTTCCGATGCCCCTTAGAATTTGTCTTAATAAAAGTCCTTAAAAGTTAAAAAAATTACGCGCCTTAATCATTTACTTATTTACTTTGACCGTTAATTCTTAACTTTTTGGTTTTTCATAAATCTCTTTCGTACCTCCAAAGAGGTTTTGTTCAAAGTTGTTGTAAAACTTCGGCTATCAAATGATCGCAGAATTTATACATCGGAGTCTTAATTCATATTTCGAAAAAATAATTTAATCGTTGCAAATCAGAAAGGGTTTAGAAAAAATATGTCTATTAATATGGCAATATATGACTTTTTAAGTATTGTAACCACAAGAGTAGATAAAAGATTACCTATTCTTGGACTATATATGGATATGACTCGTGCGTTTGACTGTGTGGATCACAAAATTTTGATAAAAAAGCTTAATTCATATGGCGTCCGGGGTAATGTGTCGAAGTTAATCGAATCTTATTTACAAAATCGACAGCAAATTACTTTAATTAATAGTGTTCACAATAAGACTGAAATGACATACAAATCGAGCCAAAGAACTATAAAATATGGGGTACCGCAAGGTAGCATACTTGGACCTCTATTATTTATTATCTATATAAATGATTTACCCTCTGTTTCACCATATCCCATAATTATGTTTGCTGATGACAGCACACTGATTTTTAATAGCAATGAAGTAGGAAAGATTGAAACTGACATAAATGATAATATTAATTCTGTAATTAATTGGTTGACATTAAATAATTTGACATTAAATCTAGATAAAACAATTATAATGAGATTTGGACAAAAGAACAATAAGAATGACGAAACTTTGAACATAAATTATAAAGGAACTAAGATAAAAGAAACTAATGTTACAAAATTTCTTGGTTTAAATATTGACAGCAAGTTAAAATGGATTGACCATATTGATAAATTATGTAGTAAAGTAAATCAACAGTCGTACGCATTGCACATATTAAGTAAAAGAGTGAAACAGTCAGTATTACTTACAGCATATCATGGATCGGTTGCCTCTACCTTAAGATACGGTATCATATTCTGGGGTAATGCTACTGGTATAGAGCGTGTCTTTGTAGCCCAAAAGAAGTGCATACGCGCAATATGCAAACTGCACAGACTTGATAGTTGTAAGTCGTATTTTCAGAAATTAAAGATTCTGACAGTGCCCTGTCTGTACATCTATGAGACTGCAGTTTTTGCCAAAGCAAATATTGTAAAATTTTCTAAAGTTAGTAGTCAGCGAAGGGCAGATAAATTACATCTAGTTCCTAGTAAAACTACACTTTATCACAATAGCGTTTTTGTAATGGCTCCTTAAGTTTTTAACCATCGTCCTCTGAATGTTCGACAGGCAAATAGTGTAAATAAATTTAAAATAGTTTTTTTTTAATTTTTAATTGATAAAGCATATTATTCTGTTAGAAATTACCTTGATGACAAGATCTAGGACATGATTGTAACAACACTTAAAATCGAAACATTATTTAATTTTATATTGTATATTATAATATTATTGATGATTGACATTTTGAATTTATATTACATAACTCAGTTGACTTATTTCTATTGTATTGAGCTAGTTTTTGATTATTTGACATACCTACATAACATTTTTAAACTATTAATTGTATTTGTTCAGTTTGGTATACCTACTTATTCTTATATAATTTAGTGAACATAATAAAATTAATAATTATGCTGCCTACTATGTGACACTTTGTCTAATTTTTGCATGCCGTTAAGGTTGAATATGGTGACACTATGTACTTTTGCTTTTAAGACCTGTAATACCCATATTTCGCAAAATAAAAGATTTGAATTTGAATTTACTAAATAATTCAGTTTTTACCTAACGCCATGCCATTTATATTTTCTTCACTAGAAGAAAATATAAATGGCTAGGTAAAACGGCAGCGGCCTAAAACACACTGACACTACGCCATGCGAAGGCATTTCATGAATTATTATTCCTTTTCAGAATTATGCATTTAACGAATTAGTCCATTGGAGACGAGGTAGCCATTTCGCGACTACACAGAAAATAATGAAAACAAATTAATAATATAATACGCAAGTGGTAGGTATGGTAACATCGTAGGTGTGATTTCAAAATAATCTGCATAGAAGTCTGCTCTACTCAAGGATGCTTTTTTTACCTATAACGATAAAAAAAAATATTTCCAGACAGACTGACAGAACCTAATTTTCTTTAATATCCCATAGGGCTATTTTAGTTCTCTCGAAATTGCTGCTCCATTCAGAAATACAAACACACATAGAAAACGAACTACAATGTCCTACACGAAACTAAATCGTTGGCTTGAGAGGCAGCACAAAGTTTCAACTGCTCTCATAACGATCAATGGAAACACTTCACGTCTGATATTGGCAACTTTGATATAACTGCGGTTGGCGTAATGCTTTAAGCGGCTGCCTCGCCGCTTGACACTGCGCCGAGTGTGTTGTGGGTTCGATTCCCACATGAGACAACACTTTGCGTGATTCACAAATTGTTGTTTCGAGTCTGGATGTTCATTGTGTCCGTTAGTTGTATATGTTTGTAAAGTCCCCCGCGACATGGTATTCAGTCCTTGTGCGGGAAATGACTTAAAAAAAAAAACTTAATACTGATATTATTCTAAACAATGGCTTTTAATAGGATGTTTCTAGACAGGTATTTTATATACATTTTTTTATCGTATATTGCACATTTAAATATTACAAATATGTGAATCTATTGACTTCCAAAGTAAGTATACCTTGTGTTATGGACGTCAGGATGTTTCCTTGTATTAATTTTATAAATTGTAGAATAAAAAGTTTATAACAAAGTTTATTTATAAATAAGATTTATATTTGTTACCATGACCACGAAATAGTAAAACTAACCACTTGCTCTCACAATATATTGTTCGCAAACTGAGAGCGGGAAAACAATTTATGTGCGTTTAAAAAGAAACCTTTGAAGAACTAGATAACATTGTTTTTACCTTGTTTCTATTTAAGTAAACTGCCTTGAAGTCCTAAGTAATAAGGGCTCAGTTCTACTCATACCCATTTTGGTATATCTCGGGTATATAGATAGATAGATTACACATTATTGCACACCAAAAAAATTTTAACAGTAGGCTTAAAAACTACGAGTAACATATTGATTCTAAAGTAATCCGACAACAGGCCTCCCAACCTAGGAACTAAAGTGTGTTTTTATTATAACGGAGCAAGGACTTGATAAAATTCTAGACTTAATTCTAGATTTCACTATCTTAAAGTGGTCCATGGTCTGACCAAATCAGTCACAGAACCGATGATAGTCACTAACGTGAGCAGGTTCTCGAATAAAGGCCACGTCTAAGCAAGCGTAGTGTTAGCCACTCAGGCCAGATAGACCGATGACTTGATGAGAGTGGCTGGTAGTTTCTAGATGTCGAAAAGAGGAGAGCAGGTCTTATGGCGTACCCTGCGGGAAGCCTGCTTCTAGCGGTGGACTGCTATTGGCCAATGAGATGAGATACCACCTATAAAAGAAACCCGTTACAGATAGGAGCATTGCAGGTGAGTCACAAAATGTTATATTAGCCTACGTATAATAAGTATAACATAGATAGACAAGGGCTAATCTTCAAACTAAACTTAGATTATTTTTAAATATTTCGATCATATTGGACTGCAACTATAAAAATAAACATATAACAACCAACAACACACTCTCAGGGAAAAACCTGTTACAATATGTCACAACAGGTGTCACAATCCTCAGGGTAGATGGTTGTCGTCTTGTATACATTGTACACTCCACACACTCGTAAATAGCTTCGTAACACACGCCAGATTGATTATTGGTAGCGGTACGGAAATATGAATACATTAACAACAAATGTTAGATTCTCTCGTGAATGTGAGAAAGGAAATTATTTGAAAAGGTTTTGTACAAAAATGGACAAGTGTAAGCGATGCTTCAGTGACATTTTGGAATAAAGATCTTTTACGATTTCTATACCAAAAATATCCTTATTTAGGCTAACCAAAAAGATAGGTGTTAGGCACAATACTCTTTAGTTGTCATATGTAAGTAGGCCTGATTTATATCTAGTGTGCAAAAATACTTTCCCCCACTTAGCTTTGAAAATACTTCTTCTATGCTTGGTATTGGGTAGTTATCATTCTCCAAATTTTTATTCAATGTTGCTCTATAGTCAGTACATAATAGGACTTTTCCATTTGGCTTGATTACCGGAACTACTGGTGTACCCCACTGTGAGTAAGTAACCTTTTCGAATATGTCTGCGGCCTCTAATCTGTCAATCTCATTTACCACTTGAGTTTTGATTGCGAATGGTACTGGACGAGGTTTCAGGAATATGGGTACTGCTCCCTCCTTTAATTTGAATGCAGCTTGATAATCATTTATTTTCCCAATCTCTTCTGAAAACAACTCTTTATATTCTTCTAGTAATTTGTGTAACTTTTCTATGGATACTTTTTCTGTAATATCATTTTCTTCTTTATTGATGGTGTTTATATCAAATGTTAGATTTAGATTTCTTATCCATTCTCTTCCCACAACTGGGTCAACTTTCCTATCAATTACAAAAATTCTTCCTTGTATTTCTTTGCTTTTGTATGTAATATTTAGGTGAGCAGTTCCAATGGGTTGTATTATTTCACCAGTATATGTTTTCAGTTTAACCGATGTTTTCTTTAGTTTCAGGTTACTGAAGTGATATTTAAAATAATCTGCAGAACATGTAGTAACTGCCGCTCCTGTATCTAATTCCAAGGTAAGTGATTTTCCATTTAATTTTGGTGTAATGTTGAATTTATCTGTATTATTATTTACTTCCATAGGTATTTTATGTATTTCATATATTTCTTCTTCACTATCAGATACTGAAGATTCTCTATCTAGTCGCAATTGTTTCTGATCTTTGAAGCAAACTGACTGTAGATGTCCTCTTATTTTGCATTTCTTGCAAAATAATTTATGTTGGAGTTGGCACTGATTTGCTTTATGGTTTTCTTTTCCACATCTTAAGCACTTAGTTTTTCCTTTCTTTGAATAGTTTGTGTTTGTACTTAGTTTATTGTATGTATTTGTACTCGTCTTGTATTTGTTTACTGATAATTTATTTATATGTATTTCCTGACCCATTTCTTTAGTATCATATTTAGAAGTTTCTATAGCAATAGCTATTTTCATTATATCCTCAAATTTGGTTTTAGGTGATTCTTGTAATAACCTTTCTTTAATTTCTGGATTGCGCAGACCTCTAATGAATTGTACCCTGATGTGCGTCTCAAAGGTTGAGCTTTCACAATTATTGCATGTGAATTTACACTTTCCACCAATTTCTTTCAATGCTGCTACATAATTGGCTATACTTTCACATTCCTGTTGCACTCTGAGACAGAATTTGTGCTGCTGTGCTACCTCCCCCAGCTCAGGTGATATATGGTTTCTCAATAATTTGACAAGGTCTACAAATGACTTAGATTCTGGGGATTCCGGTGTTGTAATGTTTTTTTACGATTTGGTAATAATTAGGTCCAATGCAATTAAGAAATATTTGTAATTTTGTTGAATCATCAACGCCTTTCAATGTAATGTAATTCTGTAATCTTTGTAAGTAGCTTTCAAACGACTCATTTATTTCATCATATGGATGTAATGTAATTCCACTTACTTTACTTGCGCTTTGGTTTAGTAGCACTTTTTGTAGGTTTGCTTGTTGTTCTTGCATGCCTTGCATCGTTTTCATCATCTGATTTAGTACGGCTGACAGTTGTTCCATTTTGAATTTTATGTAATATTTTTTTTGTGAAGCGGGCTATCATTACAGGATAGAAGGGGCCCTTGGATATCAAGGAATATCGTTGGGAAAACTAGTAGGTACCTACGTGCCAACGCCCACTTTCCTTGTTTGACCACGGTTTCTTGTGAGTTCGTATTTTTCCTTTTCTCGTCGCCATAAACTGTAGTGTATGTAGTTTGTATTTAAATAATAAACCTCTTTATAATAATATCGTTTACTTTAATTATACAATCTCACAAACTAATATTCCAAGAAACTGGCTTTTGTTTTTCGGTCGACATCGTAGTCATAGAGACATAGAGCTATATCGCCTTCGTGTAGTCCAGACGATGCCAACTAAAGAGTATTGTGCCTAACACTTCAAATGCAGACTACTTTTCAAGATTTAAATTCTCATAATACCAATAAAGACAATCTTACAGATGATGATGCATACTACTTAAATCAAATAGCTGAAATGCCAATAACTTTACAAGAAATTAAAGAAGCCACTGCTAAAGATACAGAATTACAAAAACTTTATATTGACATTCAGTTGGGCAAAGAAGATTCTAAAAGACTCCATGAATTTTCCTTACAAGGTAACTGCATATTTTATGGCATAAGAATAGTTATTCCCAAGAAGCTACAACCCAAGATCTTACAAGAACTGCACACTGCCCATACAGGTATTGTAAAAATGAAAGCACTAGCAAGAAGCTACGTGTGGTGGAAAAATATTGATTCAGACATTGAACACATGGTAAAGCAATGCAAAGAGTGTTGTTTGATGCAGAAGAACCCTACTAAAGTACCAATACATACCTGGGAGTATCCAAAGGAACCATGGAGCCGCATACATATTGACTATGCAGGACAATTCATGAACCAATACTTCCTGATTGTTGTGGATGCTTACACAAAGTGGCTAGAGGTCGTACCCACAACATCCATAACAGCTACAGCTACTATTAACATATTAAAAAAGATATATACAACATTTGGTCTACCATAAACACAGGTCTCTGACAACGGAAGACAATTCAGATCAGAGGAAATGCAACGTTTTCTGAAGGAAAATGGAATCCAGGCTAAGTTCATAGCACCTTTTCATCCAGCGACAAATGGCCAAGCTGAGAGATATGTACAAACATTTAAAAATAAGTTGAAAGCTATGGCAAATAAAGAAGGATCCGTACAAGATAAATTACAGAAATTTCTCATGATGTACAGGAAAACACCTAATAGCGCAACAAGGTTGAGCCCAGCTGAGATGATGTTGAAGAGACTATACAGGACGAAGATTGATTTGGTAAAGAGACAACAGGCAGAAGAATCCAAAAATGAGGAAATTAAAGTACGTAAAGAATTCGAAAAGGGCGATAGAGTACAGATAAGAATGTATGACAGCAATAAATGGAAATTTGGAAACATAAGAAGCAGAACAGGTAAACTACATTACGAGGTGGAGATAGATGGCAAGATACACCAAAGACACGTGGATCAAATCTTAAAGACTGCATGCATGAGAGAGAATCCGCACATGACTTACAGTCATAATTCAAAGCAACCAGAAGTTCCACCTATCCAAAGCGACCACAATATTGAGACACCAGTGCAGCCTAGTCCAGTAAGGATGAACGAAACAGTGCAAGAGGCAAAGAAGCCGCTAGTTCCTGAAACAATAGAGATACCTAGAGAAGTTCAACAGGAACCACAACAGTCAGAGCAGGCGAATGCCTTACAGCAGGAAGATACACCAGCATCCGAAGATACACCAGCCGCCGCAGAGATGGCACCACGCCGTAGTAATAGAATCAGAAGACCGCCAAATCGCCTGAACCTGTAACGCAATAATTATAACGAGGGAGAGAGTGTTAGGCACAATACTCTTTAGTTGGCATCGTCTGGACTACACGAAGGCGATATAGCTCTATGTCTCTATGACTACGATGTCGACCGAAAAACAAAAGCCAGTTTCTGGGAATATTAGTTTGTGAGATTGTATAATTAAAGTAAACGGTATTATTATAAAGAGGTTTATTATTTAAATACAAAATACATACACTACAATAGGCATAAAATTGCGGAATCTTGGCATCAAGAAGGTATCAAGGTCCTGCTTTTAGGCTGTGAAGCATCTTCAGCTGAGTGTTAGATTCCATTGAGTAACGGCTGTAGTCAGAAACAGATCCAACAGTTAATTTTGGAGAATTTATAAACAGGATATACTTTTTGTTTGTTTTGCAAACGAGTCCTAGTTGATTTTCTACGAATATTCATTACTGGGGCAATAAAACGCATAAGTTTAAATACCTTGAAAACTTCTCAATTATTTTGAATTTTAGATGACAAACTTCAAAGAAAAACAATGACAGAACATTTTATTTGTTTTTCATCAGATTTTCCAGCAACATATTAAAGTTAAAAGATCAGAATGGATTGAAGTTCTAGAGGTACTTTTTGAAAAATCTGATACAATACATGCAGATGTTGGGTCATATCAATAAATTTAATTAATAAAGATGACTTAATATATAACCTGTAGTGATTCTCTACCTCTACGCCTTACAACAGGATATTAAATATGAATTTATGCGTGATAGATTTTTTTTCTCAAATGCTTCAGTCTTCAAAATTCATAACATTTGAGAATTAAATAACTTGTATAAAAAAAGGGAATCTTTGCATAAAAAACAAACCAAACTCTAACAAAAACTGCACTGTTACTATGAAGCACCGAAGATACTTAATACAATTCCTTCTTTTAACTTTCTCGAGATAGGCTCAATAAAACTGATACTTAGCTGCACTCAACATTTAAGTGAACCTTTTAAGAAAAACATACATATTTTATTACTCAAGTCTGCGGCTATCGGAACCCAAACCCAGAAAGTTTCGCGCAAACACTTCAAGAAGAAAATTGATCTGACGTCTAGAGACTGGCATAAATTCACAGCTTTACATCATCATATAAAAAATATAAAACGTGAGTAAGTATAAAGTTAGAAGTAATAATAAAATATATATTTTAGTAATTTTTTCAAGGGAATAAATTGAGCGTAGAAAACTTTTGGATGGGATCGCTAAAATTATTAGGAAAAATGTGTTGAAACTCATTTCTATTCAACGCTTGAACTGCGATAAGAGTTATAATATTGTTGCGTAGAAACTTGGCTGGGTAATGACGCAGTGATGTGATCCGGAAGTGCTTTTTGTCTGTTTTTTACAGCTACCTGTTCCCCATAAGAACGACAAATGCAAATATTTGTCCCACATGGTAACCCACTCAGCACTACGTAGCAATTAGGGTTTGAGTCTCAGGTTGTCTCGTATCTTGAAATCCCGAGACTTTTTGTAAATTTCGTTGTCTCGGGTCCCGCGACTTTCCAATCGAGACTCGCAACAGGACACAGTTGTCGATATTTTATTTTATACTCATATTTTTTATTTTCAAAAGATTGAAGTAACCTGTACTTAAGTATTCGGTACTATCGCATTAATACTGAATACACAATAAATGTGTTTGCTGCGCCGTCACAGTTAAACAAACAAAAAACAAAAATACGTTTATTTTTATAACAGACGAAGGACATAATTATATAAACAATGAGGAAAATAACATATTAGGAACAAAAACTTGCACGCCCGTCGTCTGTACAAAAATAGGAGGCCAGTTCAGCATAATGCCGGACATTTGTATGTGCCCGGCGCTGGTTTTCAACTGGCTCCTTATTAGACGCGGACGTCAGAACCCGAGAGCAATACTTACTAACTATATATAATTGGTTAGAATATAACATTTACACATAATACAGAAAATAAAAAAAAACGAAAATCCAAAATCCATCAATCCAGTTGTGGTTGTTTTGTTTTCTGTGTCAGGCCAGTCAGTGATCAATTAAATTTTATGGACTGAAGAGTGGTGTTCGGTGTTATTTTCTTGTTAAGATACCTAAAATTTTTGAAATTATATTGTAATTTTTTTATTGTCAAATCATAAAAAAATAAGACAGCAAATAGTGGCGGCACACACAAAATATTGTTTCGTGTACTCACATGAAACAATATTTTGTGTGTGCCACTATTTGCTGTCTTATCTAACCCACAACACTGGACACAGTGCTAAATAAGCGTCCCCATAAACCAGTACTGCGTACGTACAGTCAATATGAAAGTTGTACCTGTTCTTTGTGACTGTTGATTGCATATTTGTATAGTTCCCCACGACCTAGAATTAATTCCTAGTGCGTAAGTTTTTTTTTAAAAGAAGTGTACAGTGAATCCAACGACCGACCAAGGGAACGAAATAAAACACGAAATCGTTCCCAAGCAAGAGACATTTATTCATTCAATCGCCAGTGCTATATATACTAGCCTCGGAAAACTTTGATAGCGCGGTTCAGGATCGAACAGCGCCATCTATCGAATTATGATGGAACTATTATAACATTTAACAGAAGAATATATTATTTATACTCAAATTAACCTTAAAATTGTTAGGATTTCATTTGATGTGTAGTGACTGTTGAATTTAATAAAAAATGAATTTTATTCACACATTTGGCGCGCCATAAACTTAATTGGTTCCTATTTTATTTTCTTAACTGCGCAGGCGGCCTCGTGTCCTGGGACATTGATATTGTCGAGACTTCCTAAAGCCTACCCAGCACTGCCTATATTTTAATTAATGATTTTGTATTGTTAGTTTATTTATTTTAAGAGGAAAATTCCAAATCACTTCACTATTACTTAGAATAAATCTTGTACTACCGAGGACTTTACATACGCTCAATCAATTGAAACAAAGTGCACCTAGATCCGAAACTATCAATTTTTGAACACAGAATACTTGGTGCAGTCTGGGTGATAGGAAGCAGGTGCTGGTGGTCTACACTGATTTCAAAAAAGCTTTTGATACCCTGGGCCACCACCAGCTTTAGGCCATGGATTAGTGCGGCATTCGAGGCCTAGTCAACCGGTGGCTAAAAGCCTATCTGACGGGGCGCACCATGCGGACTGCAGTTGGAGGCGTGATGCTGCAAATATCACATGTGGCGTCCCAACCGGCTCCGTCTTTGGTCCGGTGGGCTATATTATGCATGTAAATAGTTTGTGTAATGTAGTTAAAAACTGTCAAATATACATGTATGCAGATGACATCTGTTTAATATACTCTGACCGGGAGTTAAGTGTCATAGAAAAAAATATACAAGATGATTTTAATAACATCATAAGGTGGGCTCACGATAATGGCATAATTATAAACATTAAAAAGACTAAGGCCCACTTGCACAACGATTTTTAAATGGAATTAAGATGTATTTAACGAGAAAAAATATATTATACACCACTAGCGTCTTGCACAACGAAAAATTTGTCGAGTAATATGATTTAAGAACTGTCAAAATTAATTACCGAAAATCGGCTGATTAGTGGCTAATTTCATTTAAGAACTGTCACACTGATGTTGGCATCTTGTCATTAGCGACGAAAATTATCAATAATTATATAACTGGACCGGATGACGCAGCAGGGGGCGGCCTATGTCCAGCAGTGGACGTCCCTAGGCTGACATGATGATGATGATGATATAACTGATAACAATGTACCTACTTGTGTTATTGTTAACCCTAGAATCCTACACTATTTGGCGCACATGTTATTCCTACACTGGGGTGCTGGAACACCCCATACTAAAATGACTGTAATCCTTAAAATAAAAATAAACAATTCATGAAAATACGTTTTACTAAACATAATCGGTAACTTGAGATCACAAATCAGCCTTATTACACAAAGTTAAATGTAGTTTGAGCAACAGCGCTTGTAGGATTTGGTCCTTTTTTGAGGATCACTTCAATGGACTAAGTTGGCATCCGGTGACGGTCCTCCAAATGTTCATGTATCAGTTCCAAACCTAATTTCAAAACTGTCTGCTGAAACGTTATATTTGGCTTATTATTTGATCTTGAACACTTGTAAAGAACCCAGGAATTACAACTGGTCCCAACTTCTATTTCTTCCTCGCCAGATTTGTGGTCTAGAATAGAGCTTATTTCTTCGTAATTCAAACCTCTGACAGCCATCCGAAACAAAATAAATAAACTTCATTGAATTTTACCTTCATAATATCTAAAAATATCTGTATTTAATTCATATAAGACTATTGTTTTAATAAATAATCAAATTTAATAACGTATTACATATAAATGCATCAATCGTAATAAATAAATAATCTTACGATTTTACTACACTGGGGTACTGGCGTACCCCACAGCACTGATACAGGCGACCACACAACGCGGTCCCTCGTCACGGTATTGACGTAACGCGAGCGGTTGACACCAAACTAAAATACTCCGACGCGCAAATTCGTAGATATTAAAGAAATTGAGATATTTAGAAAACAAATCGGTGTGGGGTGCACCTGCACCCCATGTAGGGTTCTAGGGTTAATGCTCAAAAGTTTCTAGTTATTATTTGTCAATTGTCATTTCGTTGCTAGGCGACGACAATGCGTTTTGTTTTATGCTCAAAGTATATATAGTCTAAGGTTTTATGCGAAACCATACGCATAAAATCGTTAAAATCGTAACAAAAAGGCTTCATGCCATGAAACAAAACGTAGAAACTACTTTACCGACCTCATAAACTGTTTAACTTAATCTAAGCGTTGTTGTCGTTGTGCAAGAGAACGCTAAATACATTTAACTTAAATTATTTTATGCTGTTAATTCTGTTCAAAAAATTTAAATTAAGGAGTGACTTAAATCAAACGTTACGCAAGTGGGCCTAAATGTATGCATATATATTCACCATATAACAAAACAGTGACGCGTGTACCCCACATACTGGGACATGACTACGATTGTATACACAAAAAGAACAGCATGTGTACATGTGGGGAGCTTGAGGTGGTGAGAGAATACAGGTACTTAGGCTTGACTGTAGACATTTTCTTCACATGGCGAAAGCACGTAGAAGTCGTATGCGAAAAACTGAGATCAGTGCTTGTAAAATTCCACCACCTTAAGTTCTTTACAAATAGGGCCATTTTGTATACTGTCTATCATGCATTGGTGGACTCAATCGTGTCTTATGGACTAAGCTGTTATAGACGAACGTTTAAGTCTTATTTAGATAAAATTAAAATGTTGCAAATCAGATTTATGAAAACCTTAGTAGATAAAAATAAAAAGAACGCATGTCGACCAAACTATGATAAATTATTCGCAGAATGTAAACTGTTGCCAATCCACGAAAAAGTGTTGCTGTCCATTGCCGTGGAACAGTATGATAGCGAGCTTTTTAAGAATGTAAAAAGTCAACCGCGCTCGAATAGACGCGGTGTGCAATATATAATCCCTCGATGTAACAATTACTATGGCCAAAGGACTAGAAAGTATATGGTACCATCTATTTATAATGAATTGTCAACCAACATAGGGAATGAAAGATTATCTAAAATGTATTTAAACGAAAGTGCAGAGAATTTTATATGAACAGATTTATTGGAACAATAGTTGAATAGCTAATCTTGTAATAATAACATTGCACCTATACCTTAGTCAACTTATGAATTATACTATCATGTAATGTGTCAAAAGGGAGTGATCTTTCTGCCAACAAACTGCCATGCAGTTTGGCGGAGGATATATAAAAGAGAGTATTGTAAAAAAATTCTGGAAATAAACATTATTATTATTATTATTGTTATATATGACAAGGTGTCACTTTTAAGCACTACGGTTTACAGTCAGGTATATAACTTGTTATTACTACGAGATTAATTTAGATGGTGACTGTTTTGTGTGTTAATTGTTTGAATGATTGTAAACCCCGCGTTATAGGATTTATACCTAGCGCAGCTCCGCGGGCTTACAAATTTAAAATAAATTATTCATACTGAAATTAATGTTAAAATTGTAAGGATTTCATTCTATGTTTAGTGACTTTTGTTTTTCCGTATTTTCACCAAAAACTGTTGTTATTCATATCAATTTACGTGATTCTAATTTTGTTCTGAAAAGTCTCGAGGTCCCGGGAAGTCCCGGGACTTTGGCCGTCGGCTGTCTCGAGCCCCGGGACTTTGAAAATGTCGAGATTTTGCAAACCCTAGTAGCAACCAACTGACCACGTTTTCAATTGTATAATTATATATGCAATTAAATTTGAATGGTTGCAAAGGCAGGCATTGTATTGTTCTGGCAGAAATCTCGTCGGTGAAGACGTCACGTATTATGTATTAACGTTTTGACCGCCAGAGTCATGTATCAGTGACAAGCCAAAATCAACCTATGTATGTGTTGGTGTCATTTTTCTTTGTAACTATTATCATCTACAAATAATAACGTTCGCAATGTTTAGAAAGAGAAAACAATCTTGACATGTATAGATCTTAATATCAGCGGCTCTAATAGTGTTAGTTGTTCTTACTAGAGCTGAGAACCATTTACTTAGTTAGTACAAAAGCATAAAAACAAGCCATAATAACCAATCAAATTGCATTATAAATCTACAAAAAGGAATGCTCTACACATCACTCCGAAATCTTATATAGACGGTCTTTTATATGTAATAAGAAATAGTTTCGTCCGCCACTTGGCCACCCTGAAACATTGCAACTACAAGTACGTTTACTCACAGTACACTGTTTGCTGAGCTATCCAAATGAAGACGGATGAAGTGCGACGTCTTAGGCCGCGCGCACTTTGGACACGTTTTCGTACAAATTTTACTCGTGCGTACACATTCGAACACATACGAACGATCCGGATATTCCAAGTACTATGGGAGCTCGCAGACTGGGTGCGAGTTATTCGTGCGTATACGTACGTGTAGTTCAGACGTCCGAAAACAATCCGAACTTGTTGGGATTTCAAAACACATTCGTACGTTTTAACATAAGAAATGGATGTAGAAAAGTTAATTAAACCTGATTCACGAACATAAATGTTAGTGGGACCAAAGTGATTATGTAAGTGATGTTATAAGTCTTCCATGATACGATGAAATTCACCAAAATCGTGTCTTTTTTAATATATTTCACGCACCAATTCGGTTCTACGATAGTTTTCGAGTGATAAGAGAATTGTCGTGAAGATATAGATTATTCATCGCGCTCCAATCAAAGCAGAATTCACAAATCCGATATCACTAGAACACTGCTCATTTGACTAATAAAAACGTATACAGCGTGCGCACTCAATTCGTACGACCACGATCGTACGTATACTGTACGATACGAATTCGTGTCCAAAGTGCGCGCGGCCTTAAAGCCTTGCATTTCAACATGAAATGTTCAAATATTTGTACTCTGAATTTGATAGCACGTTGAAATAAACAGAGCAGGTCTTATGGCGTACCCTGCGGGAAGCCTGCTTCTAGCGGTGGACTGCTATTGGCTAATGAGAAGACATACGGCCTGTAAAATAAACCCGTTGTAGATAGAAGCCTTGCAGGTGCGTCACAGTCACAAAATGTTATATTTGCCTACTTATAATAAGTATAACATAGATAGGCAAGGGCCAATCTTCAAACTAAATATTAAATACGAGAAATATTAGTTATATGTAGTAAACCATTTTATTTCAAGTCTATCAAAGAATGACAAGTGACACATGCACTCAAATAATTATTCTTCTTTTAAGTGACATACACTATGCTATTAGCCACGGAAGAGGTTAATATCCAATACTAAACTTAGTATTTTATGAAATAAAACCGATCATAATGTACTGAAACTATAAAAATAAACGTGTACAGGTAAATTCACGAAAGTTGACCACAAATGGCGGCCGTCGCGCATATGTACATTCGTGCACCAATGGCGTTGCTCCATTCTTGACGCATTTAGGGAAAGCGTCAAGAACGGAGCTACGCCATTGGCACTCCACCCGCGCCTCACCCCGCACATCCACGGGGACCTAAAAAATGATTTCTGCGCAGTGGTCATCTTTCGTGAACCGACCTATACCAACCAACAAGACTGTTCCAGACGGAGAACGTAATATATGACAATATGTCACAACAGGTATAAGGGTAGATGGTCGCCATCTTGCATACATTGTACACTCACTCTCGTAAATAGCTTCGTAACACACGCCAGATTGATTATTTGAAGCGGTACGTAAATATGAATACATTAACAATAAATGTAAGGTTCTCTTGTGAATGTGAGGAAGGCAATGATTTGAAAAGGTTCTGTACAAAAAAATGCGGACAAAAGTGTAAACTATGCTACAGTGACATACTTTTAGAATTTCTTTTCCAAATCATTTCAATTCATTCATTTATCAATCTTTTATAATTTTTACCAAAGATATTTATTTTTATACAGACTCATGCCAGTATCCCCGAAGGAGTATGCAGAGGTGTAATATTACACCCACATTTACCCACCCATATTAGTTTAGTAAAATACAAAATGAGACATAGCCTTGCGGTATCCTAGCACCAGTATCAAAGTAACGCTATTAGGGTAAGCAGCTTCAGCTATTAGAAAGGATATACAATGTTACTGTTGTGGCTATAGTAAGATGAGGATTCCAATAAGCTTAAGAACTTTTTGTGCTTATAGTAGTTGGGATAAAATAACAGAGCTGCAGTCTCCAGTTTGAACCCACCACGGTTCGAAACACTGACTATACAAAGTTAAGGTATTAAATTGTTAATGACCATTTGTTCAACATTATGAGGAAATCTGCATGATATTCTCAAAGACATGTGAAGTCTAACAACCCACACTTGTTAGCATGGTGGAGCAAGCAATGCTTGATTGAGATATTGAAAATACTAGTAAACTACGACTAAGGATCTTGTTGGGATCGCGGGCAGCGGATGGATGCGTGTCCATGTGGAGAGCCTTGAGGGAGGCCTATGTCAGAAAAATTGCAATTTTACCATGACGCTACGAAAATTCTCAATAACAGATACTTCCTTCACCTTTCTCGAGATAGGCTCAATAAAACTGTAACTTACCTGCACAAAACATTTAAGTGAACCTTTTAAGAAAAACATATACATTTTATTACTCAAGTCTGCGGCCATCGGAACCCAAACCCAGAAAGCTTCGCACAAACAGTTGAAGAAGAAAATTGCTCTGACGTCTAGAGACTGGCATAAATTCATAGCTTTACATCATCATTTAAAAAAGATAAAATGCGAGCGACAAGACAATTTCATTGCAAACAAAAATAATCCTTATTGTACAACTTATAAGTCTCACTATCGCGTGCTGTAACATCATATAACAGACAAACTTTAGTCAGTATAGTACAAAGTTGGAAGTAATAATAAATATATTTTAGTAATTTTTCAAGGGAATAAATTGAGTGTAGAAAACTTTTAGATGGGATCGTTAAAATTATTAGGAAAAATGTGTTGAAACTCATTTCTATTCAACGCTTGAACTGCAATAAGAAATATAAATTTTGTTGGGTAGAAACTTGTCTGGGTAATGACGCAGTGATGCGATTCCGTACCTCAAGTACTGCAGAATGATGTCGTTATGACGACAGTGCTTCTTAGCTGTTTTCTACAGCTACCTGTTCCCCATAAAGACGACATATGCAAACATTTGCCCCACATGGTAACCCACTCAGCTCTACGTAGCAACCAACTGACCACGCAATTATATAAATATATAATAGGTATGCAACCAAATTTGGCAGGTTGCAAAGACAGGCATTGTATTGTATTATTACCGTGGTATTGTTCTGGCAGAAATCTCGCCGGTAAGGAGGTCACGTATTATCTATTAACCGCCATAATCATGTAATAGTGACATGCGAAAGTTAACCTTTTCTTTATTTTTACGAAGGGGAAATCACTTCGGATTTCCGGCTCATGGGGAAATGAGAGACCGAGTATGTGGTGTTACCACTAAAAACCACCTCGACTGGCAACCAAAGATGCCCTACGGGAGGAAGACTGGGTACAGGAGCTGTCCAGTCTTCCTCATAAATCGACAAGTGCAGTGAACCCGTTCTCAGGGCAATCTACACGCTCTCACCTGCCCTTACTACTTCCCGGAGCGAACGAATCTTAATCGGTGACCAAAGCTCCCCATGCTCTGAAGCGAAAGTTAACCTAGGCCCAGGGCATAAGGAATATGGGATATTTTTGTTTGTAACTACTGTCATCTGCAATTATGACAGTGGCGTTCACAATGTTCAGAAAGATTTTTGATAGATCTTAATATCAGTGGATTTTAAGGTCAGTCTTACAACCATCTAGTTGGTACAAAAGCATAAAATCAAATCATAATAATCATAGTAAAGAATAGTAATATATTATCTATGATAATAACCATTCAAACTGCATAATAAATCTACAAAAAAGAATGCACTATATACACAATTACACATCAACCCAAAACATTGTATAGACGGTCACTTAGATTCCAAGAAATAGTTTCATCTGACACTTGGCCACCCTGAAACATTACAGCTACAAGTACGTTTACTCACATTTCACTGTTTGCTGAGCCATCCAGTGAAGACGGATGAAGTGCGACATCTTGAAGCCTTGTAATTCAACATAGACCTAAAATGTTCAAATATTTGTACTCTGAATTTGATAGCAAGTTGAAATAAACATTTTAAATAAGGTTGGCTCGACTCTGTTATGACTGTTTGAAACTTGAATAATAAATGCTCTTGTGAAAGATAGGCGGGCATACTAATATAAGCTTTCGAGTCTATGCAATTGCTTTTACCGCAGCTTTATCTGTGTGGGAGGCGGTTATTGCGACAAAAGTTAGATGTGGTAAAGCTAATATTCTAAAAAAAACATTCTGAAATAACTGGAATGACTAATGTGCGTCACCAGAGTCGGCCACACACTTATAAGAAAGAGAAGAAAACATTTTTATGCATTGTCAACAAAATATTTAGTTAGGATCTGGAAAATATTTACTATCAAAAGCACTTTCAACATTCAACTGTTAAAATATTTGCATTCTCTCAGAGAGTACCATTTCTGTCAAATGTTAGACTTAGAAATGGATTTCAGGCTACATATCTTAGGTCAGTGTCAATAATTAGGTATATTCAATGGCACGGTCGGAGTCGCAGACAGAAACTAGGTTTTTATTGAATAAACGACTGGAAAGACATATTGCCGCATACGCATTGTAAAATATAACGCCATACTTAACAAAAACAGCAAATTACCCTACTCCTAACGAATATCTTGTGCACTAAATAACAAAAGAAAATTCACCAAATTTAAACTCCCGTTTAAAACGTACCGCTCGTCAAATTCGTCTCATGGTACAAAGCTAAATTACAACAAACAGAAACTTCGCTAAAAAAGAGGTGGAATTTAAACCGGCACATTAGGCCGAGAGGTTAGCGTTTTCACCGTTATAACTAGCATGGAGTCTATTCCTGCCCTTACTTTTGAAATTATAACGACCCCGTACCGAGCACATTGCGGTTTCACCTTGCCCGTGACATTCATACTTCCATCATAACCATTGATCGTTTTGTGCAAGACTGTGATATGTTTTACTCAAGATGTGCGTCAATGTATATCGTTGTGTACAACTTGTCGTTATATTTGAAAGTTTTTGGTAGAAATAACTGACCGCAGTCCTCATTACGTCGTCAGCAAATAGTTGGCAGAAGGCGTCGTCAGATAATATTCTACAACACGTCGGCGTCGGTTAGACAATGTTCTAATAATCCAGTATTAAGTACACAGAATGTTGCTATTATGATAATTGTAACGGTTACCTTATCTTTGGATACATAATAGAGATTGCTTGGGATTGGGATGAAATTTTGAAGACACAATAGAACAGAACAATAGAACTATTAAAACAGGTTTTCAGCTTTCGTCGGTGGTACGAGTGGTGGATATCTTTTTATGTGTACATATTTGGATGGTGACCAATGCTGGGTATCTTGGTATCGGCCTTATCCCAGATGCATCCAAAACTTTTGCATTGAAGCTTATATTCTGTCAAAGATGAAAATTTTGAAACCTTAAATATAAGCTTGCCCATGAATCAACTGTGGGGCCCAATTAACCTAAATAAATACAATTTCGATATGATGTCAGTGTCATAGCCCTGTGGTTGACGGCATAGAATACAAGTGTCACCACCCCCTATCTTCCCGTGGGTGTCGTAAGAGGCGACTAAGGGATAACACGATGCAAATACCATCTTTGCGTAGAGACGGAAAACTTGACATCAAGCCCTATACGACTGCCTCGTTGGTCTCGCGGCATAAATGTGCGCGTGGGATCGAGAGGTCCCGGGTTCGATTCCTGGGTCGGGCAGTGTTATTGGGTTTTTCTGTCACGAAATTCTCAGTAGCAGCACGGAGTCTGGAAATGTGCCCGGTACGGCAATAGGCTCGCCCCTTATTACGTGGGACTAAAGTATATCTGGCGAAAAGTGGGTGTAGAAATACACCTCTGCTTACCCCTTCGGGGATAAAAGGCGTGACGATATGTATGTATGTATGTGTCAGTGTCATACTTACGTCACAAAAATCGTATTCTTCTATGATTGACTGAAATCGTAAAGGCGCTGATACACTTGAGCATTCACTTGTAACAGAACAGCGAGCATTTGTCGGTTTTTTGTTTTGGCGAACCGAACAACGAACAGAGCCGAACATATAGCCAAACATCGCTACGAACATTTTCACGAGCATTCTAGCGAATGCTCGCGACGATGCTCGCCAAAACATTGTCACAAGTCACAAAGATGTCAGATCTGACAGTGGCGTGTGCTACATCATAGACTAATATCAGAGAGGTTGGACTAGGATAAGGTTATATTTTTTTTACCAATATATTGTTACGCCATCTATCGGTGAATGGGGGGTACTAGAAGAGATTGAATGTATCGGTGGTTTAAAGGTAATTCAGCTACTCTGTACTAGATGGCGTTGCTGTATCGAGTAATCGACTGTTCGAGATTATTTCGACAGTTTTGTAGAAGCATCTAGAATGCGCTAGTGATGTTATCCGGCCAGTATAAATAGAGCGCGAGCTAACGGAACGGACAGTAACAATTGAATATCGAAGTGATAAACAAGAAGCGAAGGGAAGTAATTCGGAAGTGTTTAGTGGTGTTTTAATTAGTGTTGAGAATTAAGTGTGAAATAAGTGTGCTTTTACTAGTTGTGTAAATAAGTGTGTATAGTGTTTGTGTATAAATAAAGTTCAGTTTAAGTGGCATAGTGAGTTATAATTTATCGTCGAACCCCAGCTCGTAACAAATTGGTGTCAGAAGTGGGATAAATTATGCCGGTTATGCCGAAAGAAGAAACTGAAGGAGTACGCACCAGGAACCAGTGCCAGCAAGACCTGGCCAGAGACGCTTCGGAGACGTTCCTACTCCATCGTCTGGTAGACCAGGCGACTCCGCGGCTGCAGTGGAGCCTGCAAGCGCCTCACACTCCGTGACGGTGCCCGACATCGCAGTTCTGATGGCATTCATGCAGGAACAGGCCCGCCGTCAGGAGGAGCACGCGCGCTGCCTAAAAGAACAGCTCCAGCGCGACAAGGAGGAGCACGCGCGCCGCCTAGAGGAGCAGGTGGTGCTTATGAAGGACCTCAGCGCCGCTGTAGGCAAAGACTTGAAGGCGGTCAAGGAGGAACTTCAGCAGCACGAGGCCCGTATCAGCGACGTAGAGATGCTCCTACACGACAAGCTTGAGACTCGCGTCGCCTTTATAGAGAAGCGTGTACACGACTACCACGAGACCTGTGTTGCTGAAGTGGAGAAGAAGTTGCGTGGGCTCGAAGTGACACCAGCGGCTGTAGCGCTCTCACCTCGTGGATTTAAGGTTCCACCATTTGATGGCTCGTCATCATGGTCGGCATACAAGATCCAGTTCGAGGCTGTGATGCGATCAAATGGGTGGAATAAAGAACAGGCCTTAACCGCCCTAACCTTGGGCCTTCGCGACCGGGCCTTAACAGTGTTGGAGGCACTCGGACAAGACGTCACCTACGAGAAGCTTCTGGAGGCGCTGGAGAAGAGGTACGGAGACGCGCACCTCGAACATGTGTATCGTGCTCAGCTGAAGGACAGGACGCAACGCACCGGAGAAACTCTGCAGCAGTGGGCTCTAGAGGTGGAAAAGCTGGTCAGGAAAGCATACCAGTCGTCTCCTGCACTTATTGACGGGAACCTCGTACAGGCGTTTACGGACGGGATCCGGGACCTGGAAGTAAGAGCAGCAGTGAGGCTTGGGCACTTCAAGGACCTCAAGGACGCCTTAGCCCACGCTCTGGAGGTGGAAGCAGTGCGACGCGACGACCGAGGTCACCGCATCAGGGAAGTCTTGTCGTCACCTCGGTGTTACAACTGCGGAGAATGAGGCCATATCCGCTTGAGCTGCCCAAAGCGTAGGCAGCCTGGTGACACCCTGTCTCCACCAAAGGGGTCGCCTGATGTGCCTGCCAGGCAGCGAGAGCAGGGAAACGAGTAGAAGCCAGGACTGCGGGGCGGGTGCTGGCTAGTAATGGAAGAGCCCCAAGTATCTCGATCTCGCAATCATGCGACGGGAACAGCCTGATCATCGAAGGCGAAATTAACAGAACACCATGCAAGCTGACATTGGACACGGGTGCTTCTCGGACAGTCGTCGGTTTCCATCTGGCAAGACGGGTTCTTCGGGTCTGCTTCAGGAACAATGAATGTGTGAATCTGAGAACAGCTACTGGTCAGCACATAACCGTCCGAGGTGAAATGGAGGTGGATCTGAAGCTAGGCAACAAAATTTACCGTCACAAAGTCATCGCGGCCGATATAGTGAACGTCTGCATCTTGGGCCTAGACTTCATGCGGATGTATCGCTGCGAGATCGATGTTAACCAGGGAGTCTTGAAGTGTGGCTCGGAAGAAGTCTTCATGGAAGGTGCAACTTCAGGAAAAGTGTACTGCCTGAAGAATGTCATTCTTCACCCGCGGTCGGAAACAGTTGTACCAGTTTGTCTACCAGGGAATTCTGGTCGAGGGAACCGCTGCGTACTAATCGAAGGCCTAGAGAAAGAGGCCTCGTGGAAGATTGCACGAACCTTGGTAAGGGGTACCAAAGTTTCATCAGTACGCGCACTGAATGCAAGTGACAAGGAAGTGTCGCTCAAGAAAGGGACGGAATTGGGCACCTATGAAGGAGCGGCTTGGATGCATAGATGTCAAGAGCAACCTACCAGCGCCAAGGTTCAGGGTGCACGATTCGACGTGTCTTCACTTTTGGAGGACTGCCAAAGTACCCTGTCAGAAGAAGAGAAGACCAAGGCTAAGAAGATGTTAAACCGGTTCGCCGATATTTTCTCGACCAGTGATATCGACATAGGGAAGACAGCATTAGTCCAGCACAAAATAAACACGGGAAGTGAAGCACCGATTCGCCAGCGACCAAGACGTGTGCCAGTGGCACGGGAACGTGACGTGGAAGCTATGATCGACGGTATGGTGAAAGAAGGCGTAATCGAGCCTTCGTCCAGTCCGTGGTGCTCTCCGGTGGTGCTAGTTAAGAAGAAGGATGGCAGCATGCGTTTATGTGTAGACTACCGCCGATTAAATGACATCACGAAGAAGGACAGCTACCCACTGCCAAGGATCGATGACACACTGGATACGCTGACGGGGATGAAGTGGTTTTCTACATAAGATCTAAAAAGTGGCTACTGGCAGGTGGAAATAGATCCTCGAGACAAAGAGAAGACGGCATTCTCCACAGGCAAAGGATTGTGGCAATTTAACGTCATGCCCTTTGGATTGTGCAACGCTCCGGCTACTTTTGAGAGACTGATGGAGCGAGTGCTTATGGGACTGATTGGAGACGCCTGCCTGGTCTACTTGGATGACATCATCATCGTGGGGCGCACCTTCCAGGATCACCTTCGAAACTTGGAGCAAGTGCTGTCAAAGATACGAGGAGCTAATTTGAAGCTGAGTCCGAAGAAATGCGCGTTATTCAGACGGCAAGTGAACTTTCTAGGACATGTGGTCTCGGAGAACGGTATTCAAACTGACCCGGATAAGATCATTGCCGTGAAGGAATGGCCAGTTCCAGAGAACAAAACGCAGGTCAGAGCATTCCTCGGATTATGCTCCTACTATCGACGCTTTGTGAAGAACTTTGCTGACATTGCTCGACCTCTTCATAAGCTCACCGAAGACAGAGTGCAGTTCTGTTGGAATGAGAGCTGTGACGTTGCATTTCAGAAGCTTAAGGAACATCTGTGTACTGCACCTATTCTAGGCTACCCTGACAATGAGCATGAATTCATAGTTGACACACATGCCAGTAACACCAGAATTGGCGGCGTGCTGTCACAGAAGAAGGGTGATCAAGAAGTTGTTATAGCATACTTCAGCAAGACCTTATCCAAACCCGAAAGAAACTACTGCGTCACCAGGCGGGAACTCTTGGCTGTAGTAAAGAAGTTGCAGCATTTCAACAAATACTTGTTGGGCCCAAAATTCCACCTGCGAACCGACCATGCAGAAGGACAAGTAGCTAGATGGATTGAACTACTGCAAGAGTTTGATTTTGTAATACAACATCGCAGCGGCAAGTCCCATGGTAACGCGTAGGCCGTGTCCCGACCAGTGCAAGCACTGTAGCCGACAGGAAGCAAAGCAGGCAGCGCTAGTGAGGATGTTAAAGACGGATCTAAGCGACGAATGGAGAGAAGCTTTGCAGAGTGCTCAGCAAGATGACAAGGATGTACAGCCGATTCTTGAATGGAAGAAATCAGGCGCTCCTAGGCCAAAATGGAGTGATATCGCAGCAATGAGCCCTATCACCAAGAGTTATTGGGCACAGTGGGAAAGCTTGGTCGTCCAGGATGGAGTTCTGTGCCGCAAATGGGAAAACGCTCGCGGTAACCAGTGCCATTTGCAAATGGTAGTGCCCAAAATTAAGGTGCCGGATGTCTTGCAGCTCTATCACAATGGTGCTTCGGGAGGTCACATGGGAGTTAAGAAGACCCTTACTAAGATCCGGGAGCGGTTTTATTGGCTCCACTGTCGGGATGACGTCGAGGATTGGTGCCGCAAATGCACAAGTTGTGCGGCTGTCAAGGGGCCACATACTCGAAGCAGAGGTGCATTAAAGGTGTACAATGTGGGAGCCCCATGGGAGCGCATAGCCTTAGATGTCGCTGGGCCGTTTTCCGAGAGCCAGGATGGAAACAAATACTTCTTGGTTGTGATGGATTACTTCACGAAGTGGCCTGAAGTGTTTGCAATCCCAAATCAAGAAGCTACCACAGTGGCCGACAAGCTGATGCATGAAGTCTTTTGTCGATTCGGGGTACCCTTGGAAATCCACAGCGATCAAGGCCGGAACTTCGAATCCGAGGTGTTCAAGGAGACTTGTCACGTGATGGGTGCACATAAAACCAGGACCACGGCTTATCACCCGCAATCAGATGGCATGGTTGAACGGTTTAACCAATCACTGGAAAGGTACCTGGCGAAGGTCGTGGAGAGCAAACAAAGAGATTGGGACAAGCACATCCAACCATTCCTTCTGTGATATCGCAGTGCGGTCCACGAAACCACAGGAGTAACACCAGCTTTTGCCAATTTCGGCAGAGAATTACGTTTACCAGCAGACTTAATTACCGGTATTCCGCCGGAATCTCCACGCAATATAACGGATTACGCGACCGAGCTACGCAACAAGATGAACGACGTATACGAGCACATCAGGGAGTCAGGTCAACAGATGTCTGAAAATATGAAAACTCGCTACGACCGGAAGGCAAACAACAAAGGCTTCGATGAGGGATCATTGGTGTGGCTTCATAACCCAGTACGAAGCAAAGGCAAATCGCCTAAGTTACAAGCCAGATGGGACGGGCCATATCACATAATTACCAGGATGAACGACGTCCCCTATCGAATCCAGAAGGGGTCGCGAGGTGCACCGAAGATAGTCCATGTGGACCGGTTGGCTCGTTACCATGGGTCCAACGATGTTCGAGACGAACACGTTGAAGAGGGGGGCAGTGTTACGCCATCTATCGGTGACTGGGGGTACTAGAGATTGAATGTATCGGTGGTTTAAAGGTAATTCAGCTACTCTGTACTAGATGGCGTTGCTGTATCGAGTAATCGACTGTTCGAGATTATTTCGACAGTTTTGTAGAAGCATCTAGAATGCGCTAGTGATGTTATCCAGCCAGTATAAATAGAGCGCGAGCTAACGGAACGGACAGTAACAATTGAATATCGAAGTGATAAACAAGAAGCGAAGGGAAGTAATTCGGAAGTGTTTAGTGGTGTTTTTATTAGTGTTGAGAATTAAGTGTGAAATAAGTGTGTTTTTACTGGTTGTGTAAATAAGTGTGTATAGTGTTTGTGTATAAATAAAGTTCAGTTTAAGTGGCATAGTGAGTTATAATTTATCGTCGAACCCCAGCTCGTAACAATATTATAACTGGAAATGCTACATTTTTATTTATCGGTTATTTAAATAAAAAGAGAAGGAAAAGTAAAAGTCGGTGGCAAGCCAATCTGTTTCGACTTAGAAATGGAAGTGGAGATTGTGACGTCGCTGTGACGTCGTGATGACACCGTCCGCCCCGCCGCCTGCATCTTCGCCTCCCACCTACCCTCGAGCTGCTATAAATACTTAAGCGCTAACTGCGCTCTTCCCTTACTTCTGGCGAACCGGCAGACGAGCTAAGTGACCACCTTTCCTGGACGAACCGGCAGCAGGACCCTCAACAAAACCTTTACCATCGCCGGATCACGCGACCCTGTTTAAATCTTTGCGAATAACATTTTTTAGTATTTTTTTGCTAGTGAAACGCTTGCTAAATGATGTTTAGCTTTACTTGAGAAATAAATCAATTTTTATTGTAACATTTAACCACGTTCCTCATTTAAACACACCCTAAGTAGGGATAACGTTACAGTGGACACCTGGTAGGTCCTCTTTGTTACAGTGGCGCCCACGGGAATATATAGGTAGGGTTTTGTTGAGAATCCGCTGCCCGGTGAGTCTTTTTTTTATTTTTGTGTATGTGTGAAGTCGTTCCAAAGCAGTGTGTAATTATTTTAGTGGCATATATTGTTTTTTGTTCTGTTGTGCACGGAAGGTCGGTTTTGTGTTGCGCCGGTCACAACAGACAAATTTTGTCTTACTACGCATGGTAAGCATTTTTATATTATAACTCTTTCTGTTGCCGCGTGTGATAATTAATTTTGTATCAACCGCATAAGTAACAAGTTATAATCGTTTTGCTTGCGACCACGTGTCAACTAAATGACGCGCTGTGGTTACATTCATTGATCGCATTCTTTTTATTGCAATTTAAGGCCTCGCGACCTCTAACGACGTGTTAAGGTCACCCTCGTTGATCGTATGCTTCGCGATTAGCTTTTTTTAAATGCCACTACGGTAATTAATTGCTGCTGGTAATTATTGCTAATAATTACTGCTTTGGCTGACTTATGGAACGAATTCACACCCTTCTCTTTTTCATTGCTTTCCATTTTTCTACTATAACCTTCTGCTAGCGATTTTGTACGGCGATATATTTCTATATAGTCGGTATTATTTAATACGTTTACCGCCTACTACGGCGATTATCTTTTAAAATTAACTATTATTTTTCTTTCTTACTAAGAAAGTTGCATCTTTGTTATGCCACGTTTACTTATTATGGTTGGACTGGCTGAGAATGAACGTACCTAAAGATGCTAGCGTATTATATACTAGGTATTTATCTAGAATTCCGCGTTCATTTATTAATAAAATGTACACGTGTCCCATGCAGGTTGCTCACTAACAATAATGAAAAAGTTTAATCTTTGTCTATTTGGTATAAAAATACGAATATCATCGTAGAATATTATATAGTTATTGGTTGTTCGTTTTGTCAAATGTTTTTTATGCTACAATCGTTGTTTTTGGTCTTCGATTTTATCTCCTTGTTACTGCCTAGCGGTATGTTATTTGAGAATGCATCTGTTTATGGATTTACTGTTCATTGTGAACTTAAACATAAAATTCCTGCGTCGCAATTATTGAATTATATTTTGTTTTGGGTTTTTTTTTGTGTCGCTAGGATTTTTTTTTCAATGTCTGGTTTCTATTGAAATATATAAAACATATAATGTTGAAAAAATGATAAAATTAAACCGTTGACAGCCGGATAAATACTTAATTATCAATATGTAACTTGTTTCCTTTTTACAAAATGCTATGCATCTGGTTTTACTAAACCATCTTAAACAGTGCTGGTTATAATGTGTTCTTGTGTTTACGCAAATGTTATTATATCAAACTGAATTTATCAAACTTAATTCAATTGAAACTAACTTTAACTAAAGTGGGTATTTGCACATAAATTGAATCAATAACTTCTATTCTTGAATAACTAAGTGGCTATTTACATATGAATCAAATAAATAATATTTATACCTCATTAAATAACTAAAGTGGCCGTTTACATACAAATTAAATAAATAATTTCAATACTTAAATAACTAATGTGGGTATTTCTACATAAATCAATAATTTATATACTTTAATAACTAAAGCAAATTAATTGATTTACAAGTTAAACATAATACCATTTCGTATTTCACCGTCGTTTATTTTAACCTAAAATCTGAATAAAATAATTAAATCTTATTCTATTATAGCATAAATGTGTTTAAAAACGATTGAGTACAGTGTCATTAACAACAATGTAAGACGCATATGTATGCGAAGTTATAATTACCTACATAATTATTTGTTAAGGCCAACAATGGTGCTATTGTTTCCGAGTTGAAGCTCGCAAGATAACGCATTGTTGTGTTAACGATTTATGTAAACATGCTAACATAAAATGAATAAATATTTCAGTTATAAATTGTCGCAGAATTTTATTGTATGTAATATTGTTGTACGAATTTGTTATTTATCTAACTAAATATCTAACTATCAGTTATGGTTTGCCAAACAAAAACCTCTTGCTGATTTCCATATAAAAGATCTTGAATTAACTCACTACAAAGTTTAAGAATGTAATGATTAATGCTCATCACTAATGATCTAATCACTAAAATAACTTAACACTTTGTTACAAATAATATAAAATCTTTAATTCCTAATTACAGCTAAATCATGTACCCAATTATCTTGTTATATATAGCTTTAGTAATGACTGATCGAAATATAATAAAATATTTTTTTCCCTTATGGCTCAGTGGCTGAAAGGTTGTTGTCGGATCGGTCTGTGGTTCGATTCTCGATTGTGTTTTTTTTAACTATGGTAGTGTATACTATGTCGTCGATCGTCTCCTTCGACGATGTATTTATACATTACATCTGGCTCCGAACATTTTTTTTGTATTTTTAACTATGGCAGTGTGTACTATACCATCGACGTTCTCCTTCGATGGTGTATTATTCATTACATTTTACTAAGAATTGTGCAATTGTCTTTAATTAATTGTATCGTGTACAGAAACTAGATAATGACTCACGTCAATGGAATGCGGTCAGCGCCAAGCGCGTAGTGATGACTCACTTGTTCACCGGTTCAAACTTTCGATCGCAGAAATCATTCTTATTCCATTTTAAATGAATACAATTTGTCCTTGCAATATTGCATCGACCTTGTTAATGAGCAATTTGTTTGTGATACTGCCAACTGATCGTAATATTGTTAGTATCGTAATATAGTAAGATCGTAATATTGGTTTACGACTTATACACTTTCAATTAATTTCTCTTATCGAATACGGGTTGTCAGGTGGTGCCTACCAACATAGACTGGGTGGCTATTTGCTATAAAACTCACGTATAATACCTCTTCGCGCGTCGTGTATTATAATGAATACGACTCGCATCGGGAATTAATGCTGGCTTGTTCATACGTATGATTGTGTGTGGGCCTTTTGAATGTGATGTATGTCAGGTAATAGGAACGTTCAATGCGTGGTGACGTATGAATGGTCGAGGGTTATACTTGTTTTTTTTCTCTTTCAGGGTTAGTAGTTGTCTTGTATTTAACCTACTGACACAACCACCACTCATCTGTTTCAGGGTTCCGGAATGCAGATGCCGCCTACCAGCCTCAGAATTTTCCCTCTGGAAAATTCTGGCCTAATGGGGGGAGTGTGTGACGTCCCTGTGACGTCGTGATGACACCGTCCGCCCGGCCGCCTGCATCTTCGCCCCCCACCGCACCTCGAGCTGCTATAAATACTCAAGCGCTGGCTGCGCTCGTCCCTTACTTCTGGCGAACCGGCAGACGAGCTAAGTCCACCTTTCATGGACGAACCGACAGCAGGACCCTCAACGCGACCCTGTTTAAATCTTTGCGAATAACATTTTTTAGTAATTTTTTGCTAGTGAAACGCTTGCTAAATGATGTTTAGATTTACTTGAGAAATAAATCAATTTTTATTGTAACATTTAACCACGTTCCTCATTTAAACACACCCTAAGTAGGGATAACGTTACAGTGGACACCTGGTAGGTCCTCTTTGTTACAAGATCTATAATTAGTAGCAGAATTAAAACAACAAGAAATAAGCGGACACTATAGAAATTTTCTGTTATGTCATCAAGGGATTTCGAATATTTGCTAAACATGATTGGTCCTAAAATACAAGAACAAGGCAGCGATAGCTGAGTGGATATACCAGCAGACTGCCATGCAGAGGGTATCGGGTTCGAATCCACGGCACGCACCAATAACTTTTCGGAGTTATGTGTGTATTGAATTGTTAATTATCGCTTGTCCCGTTAAGCCGTCGGTCCCGCTATTCATGAAGATCTTTGACAGTCGTCACAGGGCGTCAGTACCTTCTAAATAAACTGACACTAGTCTAAACCATGGAATATCGCTATCCCTTCGGGTTACAGAGGTCAGACAGGCAGTAGCTCCGTGGAAAAGCTAATATTCAGCCAAATCCGGTTAGACTAGAAAGCGGACCCCAGATTGAAACTGGGATTACGCTAAGAGGATGAGTATGATGAGATTGGTCCTAAAATAGCCAAACAGGACACAAGGTTTAGAGCTTCAATCACGATAACATAAAGGTTAGCAGTAACTCTCCGTTTTTTAGCTACGGGAGATAGATATGTAAGCTTACAGTATCTTTTTAAAATGTCAAGACATGCCATTGGATATATATAATACCAGAAGTATGTAAAGCAACATCTGAGTTATCGGAAGAAAACATCAAAGTGAGTGCAAACAGTTTATTTTCATAAAAGTAAAGGCTCAATGTGACTTTGCTTTAGCCCTAATTCGTATTAAGGTATTTATGAATTCGTTAATTGACTCATTTCGCAAAAATCGGTAAGACTGCCATCATAAGCATAAATTCTGTCCTGTTGACTTGCATTTTGTACAGCAGCAGAAGTAGACGCATTTGATGGAGAAGACTGCACTGTGCCATAGCCCCGAAAACTTCCATACATATCTGTATCGAAGCTATCAAATTCTCCTTTATCAGCGCTATATAGTAAATTAGATATCATGTGTGAGGTGCATATGGTTCCCACCAAGAACTTAGGGTCCCAAGCCAACCTCACCTGCAAGTGGTGCACCTGCCAATCAACGGACGAGGCTCTGGCAAACAAAATATCCCGATAAGCGGCAATAGGCTCGCCACCTATTACGTGGGATGAAAACACTGAAGAAAAGTGGGCGTTTATTATGCCTCTGCCTACCCCTTCGGGGAAACAGGCGTGAGTCTATGTATGTATGTATGTGTGTCATGTGTTGGGCATGGTTTTTTGTCTTCTCAGTATATTTCCTTAACTTATTTGCTACGAACATCCCAAAGCTACCGAACTCGTCATTCAGGGTGTTAAGAGAATTTGTTGAATTTTGTAGGGTATCAAATGCTGATTGCATCATCATGTCAGCATCTGTCTCCCGTTTTCTTTTATAACGTTGACGTTGAGATTTATTAAAATTAAATAATTCGCGCTGAGACGAACCTCATTTAAAAGTTTGAGACTTTTTTCATAGACATTTTGATGTTTTATCCATAGAGATTTTATGGATATTCGTATTAATGATGTAATAATATCGATACCAAATTTTGCAGACTGGCTTGAACTCGCGGCATCGCCGACATGGTTGTCAGTTATCGGAAAAGTAGGTAGCTTAATGTGATGTAAAGCTATTCCGCAATAGTTAATCAAAGATGTATTTACATAAAAGGGTAACAAAAATCTATCAATCATCACAAGGTTTGGCGTTAATAATAGTTTATATATAAAATCATCTGTGGCACAGGATGTTGAGATTGTCGCTAAAGGATGTAGAGTCATTTTGGTCCAATCCCTCAGCAACATTGGATGTGATACCAAATGATCGGTTATGGGGTACACTTTATTTCGTATTATTAAGCCTAAGTCAATATCCAACCCGAACATAGTGTAACCCGATGTCCTCTGCATGGCAGTCTGCTGGTAAACAGAATGCCATACAGTCTAGATACCGATGCAGTCCAGATACCAGATACCTCTAGGTTAGGAAACTGCAACCTAAGATACATAGAATAATAATGTATAGATCTTAATTTGAACAGGTTAAATACATCGCATAGGTTCATACGACTTATTCCTTTATTTTACTTGATCTGAGGATTTTAAACTTCCGCGATTTGTATCATACAAAATGAATTAGCGGGTCTTAATCGCGTACAATTAACTTATTTTAGGTATATTATATATTTAAGGTATGAATTCACCCACATACGGTTTGGCGAAACACATAAGCAAGGTACTACAACCGTTAATAGGCAAGACACACTCATTCGTGAAGTACCCTCGCCACTTTATAGAAATTATCAAGAGCACCAAAAAGGAACCAGACGAGGTGATGGTGAGTTTTGATGTTGAGTCATTATTCCCCAATGTTCCTGTTCAAGATTGCTTTGAGGTCGTACAGAGGAAATTAAGGGAAAACGGTATGTCTGATGAATACACAGTTCTAATTAAGAGTTGCTTGGATGGTAACTACTTCTAATATTGTGGACAACACTATCTCCAGATCGATGGAGTGGCTATGGGTAGCCCTATAGCACCAGTAATGGCCAACATTTCGATGGAGCACTTCGAAGAATCCATAGACATGCAGGCATCAATGAAGCTATGGAAGAGTTATGTCGACGATATGTTCTGCATCATGAAGGGGAACCAGCAAGACGTGGAACAATTCGCAGGCAAATTGAAATTCATACATCCAAACATCCGATTCACACACGAAATGGAGGTAGACGGACCTTTACCCTTCCTCGACGTTAAAGTGACAGTGAGAGATAATGGTACCCTTGGACACACTGTATATAGGAAACCGACACACACCGATAGGTATCTTAACGCGAACTTGCACCACCATCCGCGGCATTTGGATTCCGTCGTGTCCTCGTTAGTGAACAGAGCGTATGACCTGTGTGAGGTACTTAGGCGCAATGGATATAAGAAGAAGATACTCCGTCTGAGGAGGAAAGATCGTAGACCTGAAGTAAGCAGAGTGCCGGCGGACATGCCATATCTAAAGGGAGTGACGGACAAGGTTGGAACAGAACTCAAGAAATACTCCATCAAGACTGTATACAGTCCGCTCTTTAAGATTGCACACAATCTGCGTACCCCAAAGGATGTCATTCCTCTCCAAACACCTGGCGTCTACAAAGTTGATTGCAGCTGTGGTATTCATATGTCGGGCAGACTAAGCGTACAATCGCTGAAAGAGTGAAGGAACATATCGCAGCTGTAAAAACCGACATACTAACAAGTCGGCGATAGCTGAGCATTTGTTGGAGCCTGGACCAAACCACTGGATAGAACTGCATCAACCACAAGTCTTATCCACCGATCGTCACTATTACTCCAGGATAGTACGTGAAGCGGTAGAAATCAAGAAACATAACAATTTCAACCGGGAGGATGGATATAGATTATCGGCTACTTGGAATCCAGTCATCAGCAAGTGTAGACACCGCCGCAGTGATAAATCTCAACAGTGTGTAGACGTCATTAGTGTTGTGTGTCGGAGTACCGACATTGCGAACTTAAATAAAGACCAAGTTAGGGGAAGGTGCCGAAACCCGCACTTCCACAAGACGGCGCTGAGCTCTCATCAGTCTCTCCGCGACCACGCTCGGTGCAAGACGAGCGAAACGTCGGAACCAGATAGGTATTTATACCTTAAATAAGTTAATTGTGCGCGATTAAGACCCGCTAATTTATATTGTTTGATCTGAGGATTTATCAACATTCTACCTATATTCTATCGACATTCATTCTGAGAAAGCCCATCACTAACCAACTTAAAGTTAGTGACAACCTGTGACAATCTATGTTATTCAACGATTGTTCCCAATTAGGGCCGGAGTACATACCTACAGCAAACAGCATGCGAGCCGATACGCGCGGACGCGACGACGCGCTTCCGTGCGTAAGTGCGAATAGTCAATTCGTCTTGTTTATGGTGGCGTTGTGGGTCGGATGGTTTGGTTCCCTAAAAAATGGTTGAGCTAAGCTATGGCTGAGTCACACGTCATACTCGTGAACGGGTGCCGTCTGCCGGGACTGGTCGGCTCTGAACTGTTGTCACAATTCTATCTATATTATTTTAACTTATTTTTACTATATTGTAATGTAGGCTTCTCACATTGTTCTCATATTTATATTTTTATCTTATTTTATATAATATTTTTTTATAATAGGCAATTTTTGTCTAGACTTTAAAAGAGACTATGACCTCTGAGTTTGTTTCGGATGTTTCTTCTCAGGGCAGTCAGGTAGGAAACACCGGCCTCTTCTAGCTTAATTAAAAAAAAGTATGACTTTGTTTAAGTGTTTGTAATGAATCTATGAACAAATAAATGATTTGACTTTGACTTTGACGTGAAAAGTGGAAAGTGTGGAAAAATGCTCTCTATTGACGGCCAGTTGGCGCAGCGGGAGTGTAAGCGACTGCTACGCCGAAGGTCGCGGGTTCGATTCCCGCGCAAGTCAAACATTTGTGTGCATGAACGTGGATGTTTGTCTTGGTCTGGATGTTTCTATGTATAATATGTATGTATTTACAAAAAAAAAGTATATATGTATGTATATCCATTATCTAGTACCCATAGTACAAGCTAATAGTACAAGTGTGCTTAGTTTGGGACTAGATGGTGTTGTGTAAATGTAGTTAGAATATTAGAATATTATTATATTATTATTATTATTCACTTCGCCTTATGTGCGGGGACCTAATTCAGACCGTCTGTTTGGCCACTCCGGTTGTTTAACTGGTTTGGCGACGAAAGTGGCAGTGACGGTACAATGTGTAGAACTTTACAGACGAACCTGAAAAACGCCTAAATGACCGGATCGGACGTAGCGTGAACGACTAGCCGGTGAGACAATTTTGCCAACAACCAGAAACCACAAATAAAAACTTATCTAGACACAGCTGTTGAAATTACCACTAAAAGTTATTTCCACATAAGAAAAAAGAAGTTTTAAGATATAAGGGTTGCCCTATCCATTGGCATAACATGATGATGATGATGATGACACTTATTATTTGTTTCTCTTTCACGGCTAATCTAAAAACCTTTGATTTTATAATATTACCCGGCCCTTTGGCAGGCATACACGGATACATGGGTCCAACGCTAAACTCGCAAACTCTAAAAGGCCAGAAACCTTTTAGAGGTTGCGAGAAAAAAAAACAAACATAAATAAATCCACGTTTTACTCAATTTAGTTCGCAATTATCGATATTTATACGTGGTTTTACACGTAGCTTATCAAAATACATGTAAATTATATAGGCAGCGTGATGAAAATTCAAGAAAAAATGAAACGTAGCTGCGTACGAACACGTCGTTGTACAAACAGCGTTACACTTAGGGCTGCCATCCATACTTTATAATAACGTATTCTACTTTCTTTATGGAAATTATACTTTATACTTTTCAATACAAATAAACTATAAGATAATACTTTATTCCCAACGTTTACTGTGATGCCTAGACCAAACACTAATTATGGATTCTTATCTTTTTAAGGTTACACATAAGTTGAAACGGATAATGGAATCTATTTAGACTTAAAGAGATCCAAAAGAAATTCACTAATGATGATAATGAATTTTCAGTATAAATTTACTGAAAAAATTGCTGCTAGCTGTGAGACTTCGACGAGAAGCGCCGGGACTACTCACTATAAACATCATGGTATGGTGTTCCTCTATGCGATCCCATTAAATCGCGGGGCCACGGGAACTGCGTTAGCATTACCTACTTCCACGAGCATGAAGCACACAAAAATACGTTCTTAAGACAATATAAACATACAATGTGAAAAATACTTTTTCTTCCAAATACTTTATTTTTGTCCTATACAAACTATTTTATACTTGATTTTTGGCAAAATAAGTTGGCAACCCTAGTTACAATGACAGGGGCGCGACGACAGAACAATGACAGAAGCTCGGTTCGGCGAAAAGCTCGTAACGAATTTACTGTCCATTCGCGAGAATGCTCGCCAGAACGCTCGTAAGAATGCTCGCTGAAAACACACTCGTTTGTTTTTCTGTCTTGTAACATTCGCGAGAATGCTCATTACAGGTGAATGCTCAAGTGTATCAGCGCCTTAGCGAGATCGTAAATTGAAACAAGTGTCAAAGTATGTGTCAACGACGAACGCTTCTGAGTCAAATCAAAATATAATATCAATTTGTCATATAAAAATACGAGAATTAGGCCTCTGATCTTCGCGATTGAAAGAAATAGCGATATGGCATGGTTTCCTGATAACGACTTTCAAAGATCTCTTTGACACACACACAATTTGAAATGCCCTTGGTTTTAACCCAATATCCTATGTACTCTGTTGCTATCTCAACTTAACTATAACTGCCTGCTACAAATAATAAATATTATTACAAAAAATATTATAATTACGCAATCAGTACAAATTGTTCAAGTCCATGTTGAACGGCGTTGAGGCATTTCTAATGAAGACTATTTTAATTGCATTCAGAGAGCGCAGCGCAAAACAAAGACTTGTTACCTCGGCTTGGTATTATTGTTACAGATATCATTATAATGTTATTACTATAAAATGTACGCTGGTTAGCTCAGAACAATGTATTTATATACAAGACTTTGCCCGCCGCTTCGCCAGCGTGGATGTCGGTGTTGCTTGTCTCTAAGGCGGCGGTAATCGCTTACCACCTGGCTATCCGACTGCTTGGTTTTTTGGCAAAGCGAAAAAAATCCTAAATCTATGTTTTTTGGCTAGTTACATAAAAACAACCATTTCAATATGATCATAATAGACATTGAATAAAAACTGAGTTTTATCTATTTCAAGATATTGTGATGTTTTTAAATCTACTGTTTTACTCATATTATCTGTATATATAAAATCCTTGCGTTACTGACTGACTGACAGACAAGCTACAGCCAAAACTATTGGGCGCAGGAAGCTGAAATTTGGCATGTATGTTCCTTGGGGACCATAAGGAAAATCCATGGGGCAATCCCTCCTTAGTACCCCACTAAGGAGGGATTTCCCGAAATTCCCACGGGGTCGGGCAGTAACAGTTAAATAAATAAAATGGGCAAGTGTAGCTGCGAGCGTCCTCTAGTATTACTGTAATTCAGTCACTGCTTCACTATTTACTTTGTTTCACTAACCATGTACAACCCATTAATATTTGCGAGGTATCCGAGCTGTTGGTGTTGCAGATTTTAAGCTCATTTAGTTCATTCTTCCTTATTATAAAAACACTAAATGAGGCGGCGGTTACACCCGCGTTATTTAAGGCCATTGCTCCGCTCCCGTGGCTCATAGCGTAATACTTTATAACATATAGCCTTTCTCGATAAATGGGCTATCTAACACTGAAAGAAGTTTTCAAATCGGATCAGTAACTAAAACTCTTCAGCTTTATATATTTGTATTAGATGGACTACATAAAAATTAATCAAAGAAAAAAGTTTGTGCTCAATAGAGTGAGATAGAGTGGGGTCGTTGATAATCAAGGCTTATACATACTCAACATATTTCGGAGCAAACTAGACAGATAAATAAAGTAGAGCGTCCATTTAACAAAATAGCACTTTTCATTTTAATATAAGCCACACTAACCAGAACGTACTTCCTCTAACACAGTATTACACTTTTAAAATAATGTGTAAAGAACATTTAAATTTTTTCTTGTTTCCTTTGAATCCCTGATGGTGGTAGGAGCGCAGTTAAGTAAGAATGATAACCATGCAAGAGTTGTGCCGCGTTTGATATCAAAGCTACTTACAGCATGTTAGGCGAGTACAAAAGAATCAGGTCAAGTCATTTATATTTTTATTGATCTCCGTGATTTTTTTTATGATAGATTATACTTTATTGTTGCTTAATTAGATACAAGTCAGAACAAAAAAAAAATACAACAGGCACCTACTCTTATCGCTGGATAGTGACAAGAAACAAAAACATACAAAGGCGCAGTCATAAAATATACTAGTGTATGGCTTTCATGTCACTATAATATAATAATTATAATTGAAAGTCCTCCACCGCGTCTGTCTGTCTGTTCGCAATAAACTCCAAGCCGGGACGGTTTGCTAGTTAATATAAAAGACGGGCTCAGCAAATGTCAGTAAAGAAGGAATTACTCAGGCTTAGTAAGTTGCTAAATGTATCCAATATCATGATAAGTAAAGCAACATCTATATTTGTGTCAACATCATCCTCCTAGCGTTATCTCAGTTTCAACACTGGGTCCGCTTACTACTCTTACCTGATTTGGCTGAATATTAGCTTTTCTACGGAGCGACCACCTACCTGACCTCCGCATCCTGAAGTAATATTCCATAGTTTAGAACAGTGTCAGTTTATTCAGAGGTACTGACGATAGATTGACAAAGATCTTCATGACAACCGACACCGACGCCTTAACATGCTCTCCGAGGCACGGGGCAAGCGATGATTGACAATTCGTATGAAGCGATAACTTACAAATGTTGCCCGTCGAGGATTCAGACCCGATCCCCTTTTGTATAGCATTCTGTTGGTATCTCCACTAGGCTACCGCTGCTTTTATGGCCACTAGGCTATCTAAAATTAAAAAAAATGTTTTACTATGTTTTATCTTTCGTAAAACATGTTAAATATATGAAACTAAAGAATGTCCGCCCTTTGTTTAATTTACCTATTTTCGCGAACCTCTTGAAATTTTGAGAAATCCCCTATTATGCACCCTTACGGTCTCCCAGGAAACATACATGCCAAGTTTCAGTTTCTTGTGCCCAGTAGTTTCGGCTCTACGTCGACTGTCAGTCAGTCAGTAACGCAATAATTAAATGTATATAGATTATTAGGTATAGGTCGGTTCATGAAAGATGACCACTGCGCAGAAATCATTTCAAGGTCCCCGTGGAGGTGCGGGGTGAGGCGCGGGTGGAGTGCCAATGGCGTGGCTCCGTTCTTAAATGCGTCAAGAATGGAGCAACGCTATTGGTGCACGAATTTTCATATGCGCGACGGCCGCCATTTGTGGTCAACTTTCGTGAATTTACCTATAATATGGAATTACTAAAGGCCTTGCCACACGGCACAATTTTACGTCCAACTTGACTAAATCACTTGATGAAATCGTGACGTGTAGACGCCAGTCGTCCAACTCAAGTTCATCTTGTGGGCGGTACCACCAGATTTTAACCAATCGGGTGGACGGAATGCAAATCAGTGATTTGATTGTGTCGTGTAGACGGGCAAAGCCAATTCGATTGAAAATTTGATCAGTGGTAAAATTGTATCGTGTGGCAAGGCCTTTACTGTGTTTTTCATATTTAAGTCGAGCCAATCTTTATCGAGTTACTAACGCCATTAACACGACGGTACGAGTTTAAACGAAGCATTACATTGTAAAAGGTTTTCCTGATACAGTATTAATCTCACTAGATCCAGTTATAATATGTAAAATTAATTTACAGCTCGGTGCATATTACCGAAACACTTCATTTATATTTTAAGTCTTATGCAGGATTTATGTCCTCCATTTTATAATGGCGAATTAGTGGTGATATTTTGGAGAAATAAGGTAGGGTACATAAATTAGATAAAACCTTCTAAAATATTGAGGTTTGTAGGAATAACACTACAACTTCGGTTAACCTCTCTATACTAAATAACTCGCTGAGCGGTTACAACCGCGTTATTTACGGCTACTGCTCCGCACCCGTGGCACATAGCGTGATGTTCTATAGCCTTCCTCGGTAATGGGCCAAACAAAAAAATATTATTACCTACGGCCTAGTAGTTCCTAAGACTAGAGCTTTCAACCAAACAAACTCTTCAGCTTTATTATATTATAGATTTATGATATACTAGCGGCCCGTCCCGGCTTTGCTCGGGTGGCGTTTTTTAATATGTTGGTAATAACGCAGGAAATTACATATTTTTTAATATTACAGAGATGTACTAAACATACAAGAAGTCACTCCATATCTTTCCATAAGTGTCGTAGAGGCAAAAGTAGTAAGGAAATAGTATCTTTACGTACAGAAGGAAATCTCGACAACAAATTTTGTAGTCACTACCAACTCGTCTGGTCAGCATGATATAGTTTTGGCAAACCTCCTGTTGGCTCACATAGTCACAATATTTTAACGCAGGTTAGGAGAGACCTGCAGGTTAAGCCAAGACGTCTTTCTGCAAACGTTAACGCAAAAAAATGTATGAAGTGAACGAAAAGTCACGTGATCTGATCAAACAAATAGAAAAGTCGTAGCCAAATACACAACACATAAAAGCATTCGCATTGATAGAATAAACTCATCGTTTCTGCGATGTCAACCGCAAAATGGTAGCCATATTGCCAATTTCGGCCAAAACTAACGCTATTAGCGTCGATTGCGTACGAATAACAATCGAATGATAGAACCCTGGCTAAATCACCATGTCTAAAACATTGCTTAACTATTTCAGACTCATAAAGGGCCCATTTATACAACAAGGGGCTTAAGTGTTCTTCAAGTAAGCTGCTTATCGCGACTCACGTCATTGCTTATGTTTCCAATTTCTTAGAGGATTTAAGTAATAAATAATATTTAAACTTTAAAAAACTCTACATGTTTAAGATAACCTATATATAATTATATATTATATAAGTTAAAACAAATTAACGAGACTGCCTCGTTGGTCTCGCGGTATAAATGGGCGCGTGGGATTGGGAGGTCTCGGGTTCGATTCCCGGGTCGGGCAAAGTGTTATTGGGTTTTTCCGTAAGGAAATTCTCAGTAGCAGCACGGAGTGTGGTAATGTGCCCGGTACGGCAATAGGCTCACGCGCATAAATATTTACATAACTATGACATTTGACGCGCTTGACGCTTCAAACAACGCAAGGCATAGATTAATAACCATGTTGTGTCGTAGAATGTGCGTGTGACACTAACGCGTGGTGCTGGCTACCAATTCTGCGTTTTCTTCGATTGCAAACGCGTTTGCGTTTGAAATCGGAGAAAGGCGATGAAAACGATACGTTTGAGTTTTGGCTAAGCCTGCTGTTTCCGAACCCAAAGTAAAAAAAAACAGGCGACTACTTCTATAGTGCAGCATGTTCTTTGGGAAACTCTAGCCTGGCGTTCTTAATTTTTACAAAACGAGTTTATAACCGCGTAGTGAAATCAGAACGCAAGTATAATCACACACACATCAGTGTCACCTACCGCTCTGAACGTTAGGTCAAATATGTTAGTAGTAGTTTTCAAATCTTTTATGACCCATCTCGATCGGTGCGGCGTCGAACGTTTCGCCGAATGTTACACCACGCGGAATGTTAGTCGCCACCGTCACGCCGTCACGCCGCTGACTGTTGGGCATGTTTGGTGTCATGCCAACAGAATACTACGACCGATAGTGCCGTCACTGAATGTTCAGCGATAACTTTCAGCAGGTGTGTCGCTATGCTAAGAGAGAAATGGCAGACAGACAGATTCAAAATGTATAACATTAAAGTACCTTCTCGTACAAATTATCACTGAATTTGTGACCACCTCTGGTGCACCCAATACCGGGAAAAATTGAAAATATTTCTCCTTTATTTTGAATTGAATGCGATTGACATATCACACATAGATAGATAGATATAATATTCTTTATTGTACACCTTAAATCATTTTAAAACATAATGGCTACAAAATATTATAAACTGTACAAAAGGCGGCCTTATCGCTAAGAGCAATCTCTTCCAGGCAACCTTTGGGTAGACAGGAACCATGTAAGCATTTGATTTAATTGTGTGGTGCAATTAAAAGACAACCAAAGTAATCGGTATATCAGACTAATTAATAAACTTGTACATATTATATAAAGTATAATATATACATACATACATAAATATGATACAAACATATTAGTACACATAAGTATAAAAATACACAAATATGATATGCTGCACATACTTAGGTATACTCAAACGTCTCAATCAAATACATGAACGTAACCAAACACACAACTTCATTTCAAAATACGATACCGTCTTCCTTAAAACAATATAAGACAATAAGATCCCTCTTAACCCACTGTATCTTTTTGGAGGACGTTTCAATAGTCTCACAATAACCATTTTATTTTCATTAATATAAGGAACTGATCCCCCGGCTTGTATGTACGTGAGTACTGGGTTACATTGAAATCGGCCCTTCGGGATATTGTAACAAGGGTCCAACAGACCCAACAAACGATTTTGTGAAACGGACTCCTTAAACGGTGTTATCGGGTTACAGAACGCTTGGAATAGCAAGCTTGCCAACTTGGAATTTAATGTTTTAAGGTTATGGGTGTTCGAATGCCGGTGTTAGATCTACTGAGTCATGAAATAGTGATTATGTTACTTGTATTTTGGCACGTAAGGATTATGATGTTGTGGAATGGAATGAGAGAGATTTTGACTTTTAACGTTTAAATTTAAATGACATGATTGATTAAATGGCGGGTTCAGACATGTGGTCAAAGTTTATTTATTGTTTATTAATGTATTGTCGTTGTATGTGTATCGTCTTGTTAAGGCGTCGGGACGTGACGACCCCACCGCCCACTGGAGGAGTTACTCTGACGAGTAGATACTCGTCATAATATCTCCCCCAGCGCAAGCAGTCAACCGAAAGATGGCGGTCAAACCATCCGAACCTGGCGGAAGGAAATCCCGAGATGCTAGATGGGCAGCAGCGTCCAGCACTAAGAACTTCCGCCACTGCGATCGCCAATACGCCTGCCAAGCGTGGCGATTATGGCATATCCCCCCCAATTATGAATCACACCATTAAAAACCGGCCCCTAGTCCCCGGCAGCCCCGCTAGTCCTGGTTATGGTAGCGGCCATGGTAACGGCGGGGCAAGGGGTGCGAAGAATCTCCGGAAGAGATCGGGCTACCACCACCAACGACAATTGGCCCTGGCAACACTGAACACGCGCACACTGCGGACCGACGAGAAGATTGTCGAGCTGGAAGAAGAATTGAGCAAGTTGCGATGGGATATCATAGGCCTATCTGAAGTCCGAAGACAGGGGGAGGACTCGATAGTTCTCAATTCCGGTAACTTGCTCTTCTACCGGGAGGGCGACCAACAGTCCCAAGGTGGTGTCGGGTTCATCGTCCACAAATCTCTCGTGACCAACGTGGTAAATATCGGGAGTGTGTCGAGCAGGGTAGCGTACCTGATACTCAGAATATCCAAGCGGTATTCGCTGAAGGTCATACAGGTATACGCTCCGACCTCGTCGCACCCCGATGAGGAGGTGGAAGCCATGTACGAGGACATATCTCGGGCTATACATGGCTACAAAACCCATTACACCGTGGTCATGGGAGATTTTAACGCGAAACTGGGCAAACGCGACGGTGATGAGCTGAGAGTGGGGCCATTTGGTTATGGGCATCGGAATTCCCGGGGTCACTTGCTGGCTAGCTTTATGGAGAAGGAAGGACTCTATATGATGAATTCCTTCTTCAAGAAGCGAGAATGCCGCAAGTGGACCTGGGTAAGTCCAGACGGTGCAACCAAAAATGAGATCGACTTTATCATGTCGACGAAGAGGCAGATATTCAATGATGTCTCCGTGATCAATTCACTTAAAGTGGGGAGCGATCACCGAATGGTAAGAGGCACATTGAATATCCGTACAAGCCTCGAACGGTCGAGGTTGATAAAGTCCACGCTCCGACCGGCACCGGTTCATATCCAAAACCCCGAGAGCTTTCAGCTCGAACTCAAGAACCGTTTCGAATGCCTGGGTGAATGCGTAGATGTGGACGTGTACAGTAACGGGTTCGTGGATGCTGTCCATACAACAGGGGCTAAATTTTTTAAGCCCCAGAAAAGCCAGAGAACCAAAAAGATCTCGGATCCGACCCTCGAGCTGTTAGAGGAAAGGCGCAAGATGGTTCTGCTATCCTCCGACGACATGCCGAAATATCGGCACCTCAACAGACAGATCTCTAAGTCTCTGACTCGCGATCTCCGCCAATACAACACAAAATGTGTTCGTGAGGCGATCGAGCGGAATAAGGGATCCAAATTGTTTCAAAGGGATCTGTCTGTTGGACAGAGTCAGCTGACAAAGCTGAAGACGGAGGATGGCAGAATCGTATCGTCCAAGCCTGAGCTCTTGGAGGAGATCGAAAGGTTCTATGGACAGCTATACACGACAACGCAACAACCCGCAAGCACTCCAGCGTCAGACCCTAGAGCTGGATTGACCCGACACTATACCGAAGATATCCCGGACGTCAGCATGCACGAGATTAGTGTGGCTCTCAAACAGCTTAAAAACAACAAGGCGCCGGGTGATGACGGAATTACGAGTGAGCTTCTGAAGGCCGGCGGTGCACCCGCTAGAGAAGCCCTCCGGAAGCTATTTAATTCCGTCATTCTCGAGGGTAAAACGCCACAGGCGTGGCACAGAGGTGTGGTGGTGCTTTTCTTTAAGAAAGGGGATAAAACCCTCTTGAAGAACTACAGACCCATCACACTTCTGAGCCACGTCTACAAGCTGTTTTCGAGGGTCATCACGAATCGTCTCGAGAGCAAGCTAGACGACTTCCAGCCTCCCGAACAAGCCGGTTTCCGTAAAGGCTATAGTACCATAGACCACATACATACGCTTCGGCAGGTTATACAGAAGTCCGAGGAGTATAACCAGCCCCTATGCTTGGCGTTTGTGGACTATGAGAAAGCCTTCGATTCGATCGAAACCTGGGCGGTGATACAGTCTCTCCAACGGTGCCGGATTGACTACCGCTATATCGAAGTGCTGAAGTGTTTGTATGAAAACGCCACTATGTCAGTCCGCCTCCAGGACCAGAGTTCGAAACCTATTCAACTCCAGCGAGGGGTGAGACAGGGGGATGTCATATCCCCGAAACTGTTTACCACTGCGCTGGAGGATGTTTTCAAGCTTCTGGACTGGAATGGACTCGGCATCAACATCAACGGCGAGTACATCACTCACCTTCGATTCGCAGACGATATCGTAGTCATGGCTAAGACCATGGAAGACCTAGGCACAATGCTCGATGGCCTCTGTAGAGTCTCCCAACAAGTAGGTCTTAAGATGAACATGGACAAGACGAAAATCATGTCGAACGTCCATGTTGTACCTGCTCCTATTCAGGTTGGGAACTCTACGCTCGAAGTTGTCGACAAGTATATCTACCTGGGACAAGTAGTCCAATTAGGTAGGTCCAACTTCGAGAAGGAGGTCAATCGTCGAATCCAACTCGGTTGGGCAGCGTTCGGGAAGCTACGACATATCTTCTCGTCCGATATCCCGCAGTGTCTCAAGACGAAAGTCTTTGACCAGTGTGTGTTGCCAGTGATGACTTACGGATCAGAGACGTGGTCGCTCACTATGGGCCTTATCAGAAGGCTCAAGGTCACTCAGAGGGCGATGGAGAGAGCTATGCTTGGAGTTTCCCTGCGAGATCGAATCAGAAATGAGGAGATCCGTAGTAGAACCAAAGTCGTCGACATAGCTCTCCGGATAGCCAAGCTGAAGTGGCAGTGGGCAGGGCACATAGCTCGAAGAACCGATGGCCGTTGGGGCAGAAAGGTTCTGGAGTGGCGGCCACGTACCGGACGACGCAGCAGAGGTAGGCCCCCCGCAAGGTGGACCGACGATCTTGTCAAGATCGCGGGAGGAGGTTGGATGCGGGCGGCTCGAGACCGGTCTGTGTGGAGAACCTTGGGGGAGGCCTATGTCCAGCAGTGGACGTCGTTTGGCTGATATGATGAATGTATTGTCTTAACATCTACATTTATAAAGACTTATATTTGTTCTACTCGACTTGACTTTGACCATAGATACTTTACGTTGAGGATTTTTTTACTGTATTAAAAATATATTTAATCAAATGAAAACGTGAAGTAGGTATATTTTCAAATAAAATACACGACGAAGATCTAAGCTGACGTTGACAAACAAAAAAAAACAATAAAACCGAATTGAGAACTTACTTATTTTTCGAAGTTGGTTAAAAATGGTTGCCGGTTCCTTCAGACAGCGTGTTCCCATCAATACGTTGGTCTAGCGAACAGCCGTGGGTCGACACTAAAGGTGAAACCGCACTAGAGTGACACTGCAGCGGAGACTGCGGAGAGGCGCGCCGTGGAGCGTCAAGAATAATATTTTTGCCACTGTTTCGTATAAAATAAAACGCACTATAACCACAGAATAATTAATAGTACTAACGTCTATAACGGTACTGCAGCGAAGCGGCGCGGCGCGTCGTGACACAGTTGACTCTCAGAGAATATTCTGTCGCTCCGCTCGCGCCGCACTGGTCCGCTGCCGCTAGTGCGGCATGCAACGCGACGCGGAGAGGCGCGGTGCGACCTGTCAGTTCACGTTGAATTAGTTGTTTACGTCAGGTAAACAACTAATGAAATGAAAATATTTTGCCGCTCACTGTAGCGCAGCTTCAGTACAGTGCGGTTAGGTTATGCCGCGGCGCTCCACGCCTCTCCGCTGCAGTGTCACTGTAGTGCGGTTTCACCTTAAGGGTCGGAACATATCTGACGGAAGATGCGTCGAACGTATCTTCGGTCGCGTCTTTTCCGTCAAATGAATCGGTACACATCTGACGGAAAATGCGTCGAGCGTATCTGCACACATTTGCTGAAAGCGTGGCTATTATGCACACATATCAGTTTGTTCGTGCAAGGCCGTACTCAGGGCAGCTCAATATTTTACTGTCATATTCTTTTACCTAATCATTTTTCGTGTTTCCTGATGTTATGTAGTCACTAAAGTCCTGTAGTTATTTATATTGCAATTCGAGTTTGACTATTAAAAATATGTCGGACTTCGGAGATTTTTTATAAAAGCCAACAAGCGTTATTTGAATATATTTCCGATATAGGTATGGAGGTTCAAAAATAAAAGACGATGTTACGATTTGGTTACGGTTTTTAACAAAATTTATACAAATGATATAGAAGGGGTTACAGTTGCAGAGCATGACACAAAATGTTGTCTTTATAGGTATGTATGGAAATAGTTCCCGTGGACCTTTAGCACCTCATACCTAAAAATGGCCCTCAATCCAAGCTAGCAAGTATGCGTACACTCATAGCACATACTAACACTACATGATTCTACACATTTCGTTTCTGAAAAATAAGTTAGGTCTGGCGGCCCTGGAATCTTACGATCTTAAAAATCACCGATCTGGGTATGACATGGATAGGGTATGTCCAATACCTACGAATTTAGCGTGCATACCTACGAAATTAGCGTGTATACGTACGAAACGTTGGGCAAATAAAATGGCTGCCATTTGGGTTGTACTCCAGAATGTAATCGATATCGATATGGAGCCGGTTAGAGGAAAATAATACATTTTTGTATTAAATTACTTTAGTTAGTTTAAATCTTTTGCCAGATTAGTTTATTCCCTAATGTAAATGTGGACGAACATGGCAAAGCGAAAGACGACCTTGTATCAATCATGTAACAAAATATTCTCTGAGAGCCAATATCGATACTGTGTCGCTGAGAAAGTACCGGACATGAATGGCACCATACATACGATAATGAAACACACAGCCTGAAGCACTGATTCATCTGGTTTTTAGACATCTTTATGCACAAAAACAAAATTATTATGTTCGATATACAACGATTACACAGCAGATGTACCACAAACCTTGGCGAAAAATATGGCGACAGTGGCACGAATGACATTTCTAATAAAATATCGTCATGATTAATTTAATCAGTAAACTATGGCTATCTCTTTTTTCTGACAGAGATATCCCTAAGACAAAATGAGACAACACTATGTTTGGTGGCTTTATGTCGATTTCGTATATACACCACTATTTTTTAATTAGTACAAAATCTTTAAGGACAGATTAGCGAAGATATTATTATCATATATGTGACGTAAGAATTTCATAATATCAATAAAGAGCAAAGTTATTATCATTTGTTTATTGTAGAAAATATCACTCAAAATCATAGTCATATTTTACAATCCATTCACTAATTTATTGACAATATTCCAACCTGCTCATTCGCATTCTCTCTGTCGCACTTATGATGTAGGTAGCCATAGAACATAAAATGAAGAAAAATAATTAATGTTGGTAGTTATTTTTAAATTTTGTTAATTCTACCCTCTCCTTCATACTTCATTCGGGCTTAGGACCGGTAAAATTTATCGTTTAACAAGTAATTAAATACGGAGGTATGTAATTAGAAAGCAAACAAATATCAAAATAAAAGAAGGTGTTTTGGACTTAAAGAAAAGAGTAATTTGGGCGTATTTATGAAGTTAGAATCATCTGCTATTTACAAATATTATTTTATCATCATCATGTCAGCCTAGAGACGTCCACTGCTGGACATAGGCCTTCCTCAAGGTGTGTGGAGAACACAGACCGATTTTGAGCCGCCCGCATCAAATTATTATTTATATAAGTACGTATTATTTACTAAACTTACAAGTATTTCCATTGTCCTTCGAAATGTCCACCACCATTGTCAAAAGCATCCAATATGCACTGTTTTAATTGTTTGGCACTGACCGGATCACTTTTGTACACTCACAATAAGATGTCCATGGGTACACAGCTGCACTCGCGATTTCGCCACTCAAAAAGGACGCACGAAGCATAGCTACATACTCCCGTGATATGAACTGACATGATAGGCCATCGCGCCGGGCAAACGTAGACAAACAATTAACTTTTGCAACGAAATTAGATACGCTCACTTTTGCTAGCAATTTAGTACTGTTTGTCGCATCGTCGGGGCGTGGCGCAGGCGCAGAGGGGCGGGGGGAGGTGAATTTATCAATGGTTCATTTTACTTTGGTACTCGTAGTACTCGGGTCGATCATAGTATTAGTATTGCATTTACCAATTATCACGTATTTTTGTGGACAGTATTGGGACAGTATTGGGACAGTTTTGGGACTTAGTGTTTTTATTTTTTAACTACATAAATATGATCAGTTAAAGATACTTATTGCTGTGTTCATTTTTTTGTACTAATTAAAAAATAGCGGTGTATGTGTATAATGTAATTTTTCTATATGTAGGTACTATTTGCCCTCTCCATGTATATTCTTTACTCAAAGGTCAAAAATCACGTGGTGCGTGATGCGCGCGACGTCAACGGATAATGCGTCGACGGAAACGGAACAGATGCTGTTCGCTCGACGTACTAACGGATCTTCGGTCAGGTGTGGCAGTTTGAAAGTTTTTCTATACATTTATATATTTTGGCGTTACGCGACCGATAAAACGCGACGGATCTTCCGTCAGATATGTTCCGACCCTTAAGCAGTTACCGTGCGATAAGACCACAACATTATGTGATACCGCTCTCTCCTTAGCTTCATTGTGTTTCAGTGCTGCAGTATTCTTCAGAGCTTAGAGCAATAGTGGTTAAAATAAAAAGTCTATCAATAGAAGATTTGTTTATATAAACTTCTTGCGTTACGGTCTTACTGACAGACAACGCGCATCCGATACCATTAGTTCCATACATGACAAATTTCTGCTTCTTGCTTAAGAACTAGGAGGATGCACAGGTGAACTAAGATGGGATTTTCCAAAATGCCCTCGGGATTGGGCAGAAAGGATTAAATTAAATGTGTGGGAGTAATTGCGGGCATCCTCTAGTATTTTATAAAAGAACTGGAGGATACCTACAGGTACGTATTTAGGCAAGAGTAATAAGTTATACAATTTATTGATGTTATACATGTTAAGTGCAGTATAACGCCCTTATTGTTAAAAGTGGGCCCGGCAAGTGGTAGTGGTGCGCAGGAAGACGACTTTGACGATGATGACGACAACATTTTCATCCTGATTGAGCCCAAGAGAATCACAGCTATAAGCACAATTCCGTACAGATTACAGGAAAAAGCACTTCAAAAAAAATAGGTGTTCCAAAGATGCCAACAAAAAGTCAATTACAGACCTATAAAAACAAAGACTAATATTATTTACTGAGACACGAAACCATGTCTTTTTGCTTGCGTTTTTATGGGAGGATCTTCGCAATACTGCGAAGAGTTGAAAAAATATGTCAGCAAAACATATTGTTGTTCGTTTGTTACTCAAAATGCGTTTTGTTTGACAAAATTTGAGAGGTTTTCTGTCCTTATATGGGATTTTGAAAGCGGGATAAATATTTATGTTGACGTCAGCCATGAGATTTTGAAGTTCACGTGTTGGAAAAGTTGTCCATCCTTATCACTGTGGCCGCGTCGAAACTTCGTATAAAGCATTACATATTTTTAGTATTCAATTTTCTTGAATAAAAATAAAATATACTAAGTCAACACTCTAAACGAAGGTAAGTGCTAACGAAAGACATTTTTTTAATTATCTTACTTTTATAGCTCATGGTCTGGTACGGTCGGTACCGGAAGACGCAGTAGGAGCCTCCTAAAGTGGACCGACTGTCTGGTTGTGATCGCTGTCGGCTCAAAATCTATTTGCGTGGATGAATTCTCGGTGGAAAACAAAATTGTGAGGCATCCACTCCGCTACTCGAGGTCGAGTTTCGATGGTGGAAGTGTATTAAAGTCTCCTCTAAAGGCCTTCTCTAAAATACAGTGGTAACCTCTTCGTCCTAAGGAACAAGGTCTCGTGAATCACATTTACCATACTTTGCTGCAACTGTGCAGGTTAGATATATGTAGGTACCTACCTAAAAAGTACAATTTCTATGCAGGCTTTAAGCCTTTGTAGACGCCTCAGTGAAATATGATTTTCGATGATTCTGTTATAGGCTCTATGAATTCGTTGCGTGACAAATTAAACCTATGCAACAAAATGTTCGTGACTTGAATGCTTTTCCAAAACGATTTTTACTTCGCAGTTTAACATTTTAGGGTGTTTATTATATAGACTCACGCCTATATTCCCGAGGGGGTAGGCAGGGGTGTAATATTACACCCACATTTCACCGTGAATTTTTAGGTCGCACGTCACCACACTCCGTGTTGCTACTGAGAATTCGGAGAAAACCAGTAACACCTTTTGCCGACCCGGGAATCGAACACGGGATCTCCGATCAGCAGTCGCATACGCTATCCACTGGACCACGGTGAGTCCGGAGGACCAGTATTTACAAATAATGATTAAATTATGATAAAAGGCTAAAATCCTACAAAGATATTGAATATAAGTAATAGTTGGAACAGTATAACCATTCAAAATGACCTACATGGATATCGACTTATGTAGCAGACTGTCCATAGTTAATTTATAGTCCTATGTGTGAGCGACGCTATACGAAGTGATGTCATACGATGCAACGCAATGCGATGCGAAAGACTGTTAAGAAAAGTTGGATTACATTATATGAGGATGAACATGACTTTTGTCGTGAAAATAAAACTAAAAGGGGTAGAAATTGAGGGTAAAAATTATAATTGGAGATATGTGGTATATGGCGTAGTAAATTTACACTAATAATATAAAACTGAAGAGTTCGTTTGTTTGTTTATATATTTGTTTGTTTGGTAGAACGCGCTCAATTCGAATGATTCTTTTTGAGTCGGATAGCCTATTTACCGAGGCAGGCTATAGGCTATATAACATCACACTTGAAGCCACAGGTGCAGAGCAGTGGCCCTAAATAACGCGAGGCAACCGCGGACTTCGCTAGTAAGGGTTAAATTATTAATTATCAGTTTTCGCCATTTGATTCTATGAAATACCTAGAAACATTTCATTGGCCAAAGCAAGTATTTAATATTCTAAAGGTATCAAGCCTCTTAAACCAAAAATAATTTTCGCATCGCCTCAACAAATTAAATAATCACACAGCTTATAAACTCAAACGTTGATACAAATAAATTAGTATACCTAAACATAAAAAAATCTGTTCCAAAAGATCTCGTAAAGCACAATGTTTAGATTAAATTAAACGAATAAAAATACTTAGTAAATTAAAAATTATTCACGAGAAAAAATTATATTATACACAGCGAGAAAATTAAAATGCTCTCCAAAATATTCTCACGTGATGCGCCGTGAAGGTTTCACGCTACGTCGTTAAAATTTATTCTAATTTATATTTTTCTTTAATTAAATAAGACACGGCTGAAGTAGTAGGGACGTGACTCGGGGGAGGAAACCATTAGACGCTAGGCCGAGGTCTTACTGTAAGCGATTTAATGTTTGCTTGGGATGTGGGCCACTGACTGTCTGACAGACAACTCACAACCGAAACTACTGGGCGAAATTTGACGAGTATATTCTGTGGTGAGTGTAGTGTTGCAGTAAAAACAGATTTCCTGAAATTCCCACGGGATTGTGTAAAAATGGCCAAATAAAAAAGGCGTGGGCGTAGCTTCGGGCGTGCTCTAGTTATTACATAAACTCTCTACACTTAAGAAGACACTTTCAATATGTGTGCATATTTCTTTTTAAAAGGTTGGTAACGCATTTGTTCTTTGTTGGGCATAGCATGTTACCCGCTTGCTTGACCACGGAGGCAGTCTCACAATTAACTTAAAAATTAAAAATACGTAATTTGTAAAAAATCGCTCACAAACGGACCCTGACCTTACCACCTTCTAAGCCGGGGGAGCAAAAGAAAGTAAAGTGCTTCAAATTAGCTCTGTAGATAACTGTAAATATTAGGTGTCTTATTTAATTTTTCTAAACGGGAGGACTCCATTTTGTCCACTAAGTGGCTGAATCTCGAACAGTTACTTTTTCAAAACCAATTTCGAATTTTATATTTCGAAATTTGCAACTAATTTAGAGTATAAATTTGATTTGATGCCGGTTTCCTCATCCGATTTTATTGAGAAAATAATTTGAAGTCCGGTATAATTTTCTTTATCGTTCATTACAGCCATTATTGTACGCGCAGGTGGTCGGTTTTACTGTAGATTAAATAAGACAGAAGATGTGGACATACACACGAAAAAACAATAGACATATAACTATGCTTAACTATATTTGACAGCCAGTCTTGAGAATACCACAGACTATAAAGTACAACAGATTACCTCACTGAATGATTGATATTCGCAACTGACCAAAGACAATAAAGCAGCCTATTCCTACTACACACTACTTCAAGTCGCCGACTCGTGCAAGGTCAACGACAGGGACTTTATTAATGTGCGATTAATTCACGTACAACGAGTCAAAAGCTGTTTTTATTTTTTATTTTTATGTGAACTGATAGCCAATATGAAGTGCAATTGTTGCTCAGAATGCATTAAAGACGGAAGTTCTGTTGTTAATTGTTCGTCGTGCAAGAAACCCTATCACCATTCCTGTCTTACAGCTTTTCACGATTCAAAACTCGAACTTTTTGAATCGCGCGATTGGTTGTGTCCAACATGTAAGCCAAAGACGTCTAACTCCGACAATACACCAGTTTGAACCAGGCAAGTTGCAGACCCCAATGTCACAATGAGAAGAAAGGGGTCGTCGTCTGTTAATGCCACAAATGTTGACGGCCGTGATGATACGCCTGTAACGTCAGCAGACGTTTCCCGTATCGTGAAAAATCATATTGACGAACTGATGCAGCATCTCAACCAGACGTTGGCAAATTACGTGAATAAGGAACTAAAGGCGATCACTGATAAGATAGAAGGACTCCAAACCTCGATGGAATTTATGAACGGGAGATTCGAGGAAATGAAGGCTGAGTTTTTATTAAATACCAAAATCGTCCAAGATGTCCAAAAGGAAAATGAGCAACTACAATCTACTATTAAGGACTTGAATTTGAGAGTGAGTCAGATGGAGCAACAGGCACGTTCTTCGAACCTGGAAATTCAATGTGTGCCAGAGCACAAAACCGAAAACCTTGTTTCTATAGTTATGAATATAAGCAGAGTAATATCCGCTGATGTTACAGAAAATAACATTCACAACGTTACGAGAACAGCAAAACTAACCCCGACCAGCAACCGCCCAAAGTCTATTGTGGTTCAGTTCAGCAGCCCCCGAGCTCGTGACAACTTTCTCGCTTCGTCTATACGTTTTAATAAAAATAAATCGCCTGAGGAAAAGCTCAACACTGCTCTTCTCGGATATGGTGGAAAAAAGGAAAATGTTTATATAGTAGAACACTTGTCGCCCGCTAATAAGGCGCTGCATGCTCAAACAAGGATTAAGGCAAAGAAGTTGGGTTATCGGTATGTATGGGTTCGTGGTGGCAAAATTTTTGTAAGAAAAACTGATGGCTCCGATTACAAATATATTAAGGACTCTCACACTCTAGATAAACTTGAATAGGTTAGTCCGATACTATTTAAATGCATTTAAATTACTGTTTAAAATTCGATCATTTAAGAATATACTACCAGAATGTAAGGGGCATTAGAACAAAGCTTACTGAAATTTATAATATGGTCGCCTGCTGCTCATATGACATTATTATGTTTACAGAAACGTGGCTACGGGATGGTATCTTTGACACAGAGATTATGGATTCTCGATACACAGTTTACAGACGAGATCGATCTGTTAATACATTAAATAGTAAAACCAATGGCGGCGGAGTTCTTTTAGCTGTTTCTAATAAATACAAGTCGTACAGGTTGCATAACTTTGAAAGTCTGTGTGATGATCTCTGGGTCAGGCTATCACTTGTGATTGGTAAGGAAACTAAAGACATATATCTATGTACTGTATACCTACCGTCACCTCTGCACCCTGGAGTCATGGAGCACTTTGTCGATAACTCAAACAAGGTATTGGAAAATGTTGGTGATAGTTTGATCATTGGCGACTTTAATATGAAATCAATTAACTGGCTAAACTCTAGCGGTTCTCTTAATAGTTTCCCTGAAAATGCGTGTTCTGGTTTGGAGCAGACTTTTTGGGACTTTATCTTAATAAACAATTTAAAGCAATATAACTATTTATGTAATCAAAATAACAGAATCCTTGATTTAGTACTGTCCAATCTAGAACATGTCACGGTAGACACACCAGTAAATGTCCTGTCAAAAATTGATTTGCACCATCCACCTGTATTAATTGAACTCATGTTTTCTCAAACCTTAAAATCACAGAGGCAGATTACAAAAACTAAATTTAATTACTTCAAGGCTGACTACACGGCCATTAATGCAGCTCTGGAGCAGATCGATTGGAATACTGATCTCAAGAAGTCTACGACACTCGATCAGATGGTTCAATCATTTTACGATAAACTACATAAAATCATTAATAACTATGTTCCACGAATAACTATAAGAGAGACTAAGTATCCACATTGGTTCTCTAGGCAGTTAATTAGAAGATTAAATGAAAAAAATCGACTACGATTACGAGTCAAAAAATATAACAATCCACTAGATGTTATAGCTTTAAGTTTACTTAAAAAAAGGTGCGAGCACATGGCCACATCTTGCTACAATAAATATATTGCTGACATAGAGTCTAAAATTAAGTCTAACCCAAAGTATTTCTGGAGTTATCTTAAAATGAAGAGAGGTGGATCGAGTAACTTCCCGAGTTCCATGATTGATGGCATAACCAGCTCTGATGAAACTAATGTGATATGTAATTACTTTGCATCCCATTTTGCTAAAGTATATCAAAACAGGAATAACGAAATGTGTACGCAGCCAGATGTTGTGGATAGTCAGATGAGTAACGGTATTTTAGGCCAAATAGTGATATCAGAAGATCAAATTAAGCACCAAATTAATAAATTAGACGTTAACAAAGGTGCCGGTCCTGATAATATACCATCTTTGTTTTTAAATAGAACAGCAGATAAGCTCTCATTACCATTAAGTTTAATTTTTAATAGATCGTTGCTTGAAGGTACTTTTCCAACCGTATGGAAGGAAACCAGGATAGTGCCCATTTTTAAAAGTGGAAATAAATCTGACGTGACCAACTACAGACCGATCGCCATCCTTTCTGTACTTGCAAAGGTCTTTGAAGCTCTCATATGTCCTGCACTCTCTAGGCATTTTTCTCAGTTGATAATTGAAAGTCAGCACGGGTTTGTGAGGGGCAGGTCCACAGCTACGAACTTAGTTGCTTATGCTGAGGACATCGTCGATTCGGTTGATGCACGCATCCAAGTGGATGCAGTATATACCGATTTCAGTAGGGCATTCGACACAGTCGACCATGGTATACTTTTAAAAAAACTAAAGTGGTTCGGTGTGTCGGATCCCTTACTGAGTTGGTTCAAGTCGTACTTGCAAGGGCGGACGCTAAGGGTTGTGGTGAATGGCTGTGGATCTGAACCATACATAGCAACATCAGGCATCCCACAGGGTTTACATTTGGGCCCACAGTTTTTTACTCTTTTCATTAACGACACACACAAATGCTTTCAAAATTCAAAAGTATTTTTATTTGCTGACGATCTGAAAGTCATAAAACCTATCAGAAGCACTGCTGACTCGGTGCTGTTTCAGAGTGACCTCGACAGGTTGAGTGAGTGGTGTGAGCGGAACAAGATGTCACTAAATGTAAAAAAATGCAGCCATATTAAATTTACGAAAAAGAAAAATGTCCTAAGTACGACTTACAGATTAAACAATGAGCAGCTAGTGGAACTGAGTGTGACACGGGATTTGGGTGTTCACTTAGATGGAAAATTTAGTTTTATTCAACACATTGATGATATGGTACTAAAAGGGACAAAAATGTTGGGTTTCGTTATGAGAGAGTGTAGGAACTGTAAATACCCAGCAACCAAAATAATTATGTATAACTCTCTTGTTAGAAGCCATCTTGAGTATTGCAGTACTGTCTGGTCACCAAGATATAACGTGCACATCAAACGCATAGAAAAACTTCAGAAAAGATTTTTATGGCATTTGACATATAACAGTAACTTGGCAAAAAACCTTAAATCATACGAGGATAGGTTGAAATATTTCAGGATGGTATCCTTGGAGAAACGCAGAGATATGTTGGATCTGGTATTTCTCAAAAAACTTATTACTGGCTCTTTAGACTGTCCACAACTACTGAGCAAAGTTTCTTTTAATGTGCCACGAAATATCCCTCGTACCACCAATAAAAAGCTCTTTTGCCAGCCATCAAGTCACACCAACCTAAGGCAACACTGCTCACTATCTAGGATGTATAGTATCTACAAAGAATTGGATGTGGATATTGATTTGTTCAATGTTTCTGTGCCAGCCCTAAAAAGATTAATGTTGACTGATTGTTAAACTTTGTTTTCTTCTGACATTTTTGCTCTAATTTTTACTGTTTTAATTTTGATTGTATTTTTATGTTTTTATTCAATGTATGTTTTTATTTAATTTATTTCTTTTAATTTGAATTTTAATAACTATTATTGACTAATTTAATTTTATTTTTTTAATTTAATCTTTAATCTAATTTTAATTTAATTTATTTTATAATTTAATTTATGTTATTCTCTAATTGAAATTGTAATTAAAATTTTGTTTATATTGTTAAATTTTCAAACTATATTTGTGCATGCAGTGCTTTTCTATAAGTAGTGAGACACTTAGATTTAACTTCGTAATGTTGTCTTAATAGAAATGTAACAGTGTACTCATTGTTGAAGAGCCATAAATAAATAAATAAATAAATAACATCTTCGCTGTTCCTATCACTTTTATGCAGATAATCTTAAAATTTATACGCACCATCAACAGTAATCTGGCATTGATCCGAGCAGCATTTCACTATATTTTATTATAATTCTAGATTTAATATCAGCGCAGTTAATAAATTAGTGATAAAATGGACGTCTCTAGGCTGCCATGACATATGACTTTGGATAGGTACATTTAGCTTCGTACGTACTGAGTAACTAGAGCAAAGCTCAGCATAGTTGTTTGTTTGGCAAAGGAGTGACCGGAGCCAATATTAGGCCTCCGTCACATTGGTCGTGACCGTTCCTCGTCGTGTCCGTTTGGCGAGCGCCCGCCGTTCACTTTGTACTACAGAGTGAACGCCGAGCGCTGACGCCCAGTGTGAGTTCCGCCTTATGGTCGTACTAAACTTAAAAAAATCGTACAACAACATTGCGACATTGCGGTGTGAAATAAGGACAAAGATACAAACCTTTGCATTCATAATATAAAATTTAATACTAATATATAAAGCTGAAGAGTTTGTTTGTTTGCTTCAACGCGCTAATCTCAGGAACTACTGATCCGATTTAAAAAAATCTTTCATTGTTAGATAACCCATTTATCGAGGAAGTCAATAGCTTATATAACATCACGCTATGAGCCACGGGGGCGGAGCAGTACCCTTAATAACGCGGGTGCAACCGCGGGCTCATCTAGTTAACAATATGATACATAGGTTCAAGTATTCAATTTACTAGTTTGTAACTAGTAAATTAAATACGAAAACCTTCCGCTGGAATCACAATAATATGTTTTGGTGTAAACCGTTCAAATAGCCTTTCTGTAATTTTTGAGTTCATCACGTTCATACAGAGACAGACAGGACGACAGGGGGATTTTATTTTATAATAAGACTATAGATTTCGATTTGACGTTCGTATGCGACTGCTGATCGGAGGTCCCGGGTTCGATTCCCGGGTCGGGTAAAAGTTACTGGGTTTTCCGAATACTCAGTAGCAGCCCGGAGTCTGGTGATGTGCCCGGTAACGGCAACAGGCTTGCCCCCAATTACGTGAGACCTAAAAATTCATGGCGAAATGTGGTTATAATATTAACAACTCTGCCTACCCCTTCGCGGATATAGGCTTTAGGCTATAAATAAATAAAATTTCAATAACCATTAATTGAACCATAATCGCTACAATATGATACAAGATTTCACATCATTGCAGCTACATTAGTACCTACTATATCACAAGAAATAAATTCAAACTTGGTAAGGTACTTAATTCTTTCTCGGATAAAACTCGGATATCGGATGTCGTGCGGAAATTAAACGAAATCGTTAAACTCCCATTTTATGTTGACGGATCTGTAAAGTTTTTATCGTTTGGATAACCATAAAATTGTCATAGTAGATAGCTACATGTATAGCTATATACAAAACTTTTGAATTGTCTGTTTATGTCGTTTATTTTAGTAAAAGTGAAAAAGACACACATAAATTATTATGGATTTAAGTTAAATATGTACTATAATCTCTACGTAAAGTCATTGAAATTAACTTTAAAAATTATACTGTGTCTAAGTTTAATTTTACATAAAGCTACCTTTATAATGCCCTGTGGTGCAACGCTGGCATATATGGGTTCCAGAGCCCCACTTTTTAACATAAAGTAGTGTAGAAAATAGTGTAGATAACGTGTTTTACTAACGTAGTTCTAAGTCAATACTAATATTTGATGGATATCTATCTGCACAATAAACGAATAATAATATAATCCAATTCTAATAAAAAAATGGCATTCATAATTGTTGCTTTGTAACGAATATTAATAAACGAATTTCGATTTGAATCATGATAATCATCTAATACCTTTAAACGAGCAATGCTTGTGTATAATATAAATCTCCGAAACGGATCCAACGATTTTCTTAATTTTTTTTTCAGTGGTTTCGAGGGCGATATCAATTGATCTAGCTAAGATTAATTTTTAGAAATCAAAATTACCCAAAATAAAGGGTGTTATGCTCAGTCATCCGGGTTCTATAACTATCTATAAGAAAGTAGATTTAGATACTTATATTTATACTAATAACATATATAAATTAATATTAGAACAGATTTTTACACAAAACCTAGATATAAAATAAAATTACACTAACACTCTTTTATTATTTTAACTTTTGATGTTCTAAAAATAATCCTCTGATATAGAAAGCCACATAAATGATTCTGTATTTTTGTTGGATAAAATGTCTACGCAAGTAGGGCAGGAGGAAATCCTTGTATAAAAGCCTCACTATTGTCGGTAGCATCGCTTTTGAGGCTGGTTTTATTACTTCCTTATCGATACCTACTAGATTCTCCGGAACATAAACTGTAAAACTGATGACTACTATTTTCGCGAGCCTTTGGGATTTTTTTCAATAGTTGTTAATAATGTTCTTTTTTATTTTAGTGCCTAGTCAACCATGGTGGCGGAGTTTATGTAACGCCGGGAATCACCACGGTAGCTTACTTTGTATTGCCAGATTCCACGTTTTTTCGAAAACATTATGGAAAACTTAGTCGTTTTGCAATCGATTTAATATACTCATTTTAAATTGTCTTTCGGGATATCACGTACCTTTGTTTGGAGTAACAGATATTTTGGCACTGTTGCAAGTGCCATGTTCACTGAAGTAAGTAAAGTGGTTTATTATTGTTTAACAAAAAACGTATGACAAAAGATCATTTTACAAACAAAATTTGAAAAACTAATCATTTGACAAACTTTCATTTCGCAAAACATCAATTATTTGACATAATACACGTTTCGCAAATGTTTTACTTGGGAAATATTTAAATTGTTAAAATATTATTTTAATAATGATCACATGACTAAATAATTCGTTTGCCAAATTGGTGATTGTACAAAAAGTTCGAAGATAAATAAAGTTACTAGTGTATAAAAATAAGAAATTTCTTACCAATACTTACGAGAAATTATGAAAATATTAAATTGCATGGTAGCAATTTTTCATCTTAGACAGATTATTTATCGGCAAGTTATAATTCTGTATTAATACTAATTCCATAGGAACCTATGTCTTTTAATTAATAAGTAGAATTCGTTTTGGTCCCAGTTCTAACCTAACCTAACCAGCCATTGTTGCAGTTGACCTTACACCCCCCCCCGTGGGATCTCCACCTTGAAGGTTTCACGGTGAAGCTAAACGGGATCCCGGGAGAGGAAGCTCCTCGTGGGCTTGGGTGAGGCGTGCGGGTGCGGGGGACAGTCCTGTCTGTCCCTCGCAGTCAGGTGCGGTCGCGGGAGGATAGGCGTCTCGGTGTGGCGTTGCCGCGCACCCTATCTCCCGCGACCAAATGGGTGCGCACCATTGTTGCGTCGCGGTGGGGCCGCAGAGGAAGAGGAGATGCGGTGTTGCGTTGCCGTCCTCCCTATCCTCTGCGGCCGCTGCGTGTTTTGGCGGCGGAGCCCAACACCTTCATCCGCCGCCAAGGGGGTTTAGCGACGAATGCTTCGGCGATACCCGACCCTCCGACACACGGGTACATGAGAAAGTTGTATAAAAAGATGACCCTACACAAACATTGTTGTACTAACGTAGATTTCGGTTAGTAAAACATTTACCAAGCAATACAATTTGTCAAATTGTATTTATGCTTTACGTTGTTTTGCCAAGTAACATGTTTAAAAAAATAATCAATTTGTATGTTTTAGCATAATACCTACTTTTTTTTAAAGTAAATATGTTGTCTAATGAGTAGTTTATTAAACAATAGTTTGTAAAATAATATTTTTTCAAGTATAATTTTTGCAAATATTATTTTTCAAATAAAAATTTGTAATTTGCTTTTTGTCAAATGATCGGACACCAAGTAAAGTACATCCGTGAACGTGCTTGCAACAGTGCCGAAATATCGGTTACTCCAAACAAAGGGGTACCTTTGTTTGGAGTAACCGATATATATATATATCCCGAAAGACAATTAAAATAAGTTTAAATTACCACGAAAGTTTAGGTTCCGATTTAATATATTTTATATTTTAATGCGATCGAATTCAATCCCCAATTACACCGGGCACACACCTCTGACCTTTCGAAATTTTGCCCTTCTTTTCTATACAAGTATGATATAATGAAGCGACACTGATGCTTAACATCTGTTTCAGTTTTTTGATAAACTGAAACAGATGTTAGCCAAGTCCTCGGCAATTCAACAAAAAGTCTTGTTAAAATCGGAATAATTTAGATCTAGAATATTTTATATTCATCTTTGTCCTGAATACGATGCTCGAGGGAATTTGAATTATATTACGGTACTGTCATGTGGTGTGCTAACCGGGACCGAGTGCTTTTAAGTATTATTTTTGCACTCATTCTTACTCAGCTCAAATTGAATTATGCTACTTGTGCTAAAACTCATGCTGGGAATAGTTTGAATGAGCTCAGTATGTGATGATAGCGCGTTTCTAGATATTTTTTAACAAGTTTTATGGAAATTTTCAAGCTATCAGACAAAGACTAGATTGGCCACCTGGAGTCTAAACAGTCTTTATGCCCGTTCACTCCCTACTGATACGGCGCCACAACATATTCATACTGTACCTTCTGCTGTAAAGCTATCATCATCATCAGTCTTGTATATATACTGTCCCACTGCTGGTAAAGGACAACTTCTCGCTATGAGAAGGGTAAGATCATAGTCCACCAAGCTAGCCATCTGCCGGTTGGCAAACTTCACATACCTTTCGGGAACGTTATGGAGTACTCTTAGACATGCATGTTTCCCCACAATGTGAAGATACTTTCTTGTAAAATTGGTCAGGTTTTATGGTTAAAGCGGCCGCTTGACACTGCGCCAAGTCTTGACGGTTGTCGATCCCCACAAGAAGCAAAACTTTTAATTGTAGTTTTAATAAATAGCCTTGTGAAAACACCAACAGACTGCCATGCAGAGGTATCGCGTTTGAATCCACGGCGCGCACCACTGACTTTTAGGAGTTATGTGCGTTTCGAATTGCTATTTATCATTGCAATAAGCCATCGGTCCCGGCTATACAGAAGACAGTCGTTATAGGAAGTCAAGTAACCATGAAATATCGCTATCCCCTTGGGTTGCACAGGGCAGACTGGCAGACCTATGGAAAACCTAATATACAGTGAAATCTGGTGAAGCTAGTAAGCGGACGGAAACGGACGGAACGTAAGCATTGGGGAGTAGTCTTTAAAACATGTTCATCAGTAGTGAAAATGTACCAAAAATCCCATTCATGCTCACAAACTTTCCTTATAATAATAATTTGACTAAAGATCTGATAAATATTATTTGGCAAATCTAAACTAAATCTAAAATCTAGCCGATTACATTTGGAGAATAGACTTGATATTATTCAAGATATAGCTTAGCTGCAGTGGTTCGTATCGAGTTAGTTCCAAAGTTGTGTCTCAGGGGACTGTTAGAATGCACTTGCCGTCGTTCATATTACGGGTGAATGAATCAAGCTTACGTGCATAGGTTATCATCTGATGCTCGGGTACGGTATTAAGTTTATATAATGGATCTATATTGCGTAATTATTTGAAAATAAAGCCGAAGTAGGTACTTTATATTTAATCCGACGTTTCGACATGTGTAACACCTGGCGTGACCGTTTAAAGACAGTCTTCCCGTGACCGAATATTTGTAAAGTCCCCCGCTACACAGGAACTTGTACTTTTGAGTTTTTAATGCTTGTAAATTGACTTACCTCTATAGGTTGTTGACAAAAAAGCGCAAGCTTCTTCTACCAAAGCTATGCTACATCCAATATCAAACGAGGCTACAAGACAGCAAAAATTGTTACACAACAAAAATTGTTCCACAAGAAAAACTTTTAGGTTCCGTTTCATCTCAATAAGTAAAACGTGACTCAACACACTAGCTACCGTTGTACATTTTTGTTCAACACAAAGTTTGTTAATTTCATCGTACAGCCTTCCACCTAGGGGGTTACTGTAAAGTTCCACCATTGCAAGTGGATACGTGTTTAGAATTTCGCCGACTGTACGCTTGCAACTAACTACATTTACATTGCCTGGTTTGTCTGGCTTTAATGGTTTTGAACAAAGTTCACACATATCGTTATCTCCCAAGAAATATCTATTTCAAACTTGCTTTCAGAATATGCAAATAAAGTCAGAAATTAGAAATAATATTACAATAATGTTTGTTGCTGACTTCAAGTTGCAGGTGCGGAGTTAGATAAGAACAATATCATTGTTTGATTTCAATTTGTTGTCATTGTGATTTATATTTAAATGCTACAAGCAATATTGTAACTTAGGGATTAGAATGAACCCAGTTTACAGGTTTTATTCGCTTCCTGCTTGGTACTTACAATTATTTACCAGACTAGATGATGTCCGCGGCTACAACCACACATTTTTAAACGGTTTTATTTAGCTTGACCTGTTTATTTGTTTGTTTGGGTCAAATTTAGTAATTGGAATTTTACCCCCTTCCTAATGTCAGATTGATCTGATATTTGGTACACACTCTTAATCTTGATGACAATACAATATAATATATTCCTTATGATTGTAAATCCAAAATAGCCGCCGATACAAAATGGTGGATCACATATTACTTCACAACAACAACACATGGGTATCAAATGAAAGAACTTGATTGGTAGAATAGAGTTCACTATGAAAAATCCAAGATGGCCGCCGATCCAAAATGGTGGGTCAGATATTTCTTCACAAGAACCTCAATATGGGTATCAAATGAAAGGGCTTGATTGGCAGAATAGAGCTCACTATGAAAAATCCAAGATGGCTGCCGCCACAAAATGGCGGATTACGTATTTTTCACAAATACCTCAATATGGGTATCGAATGAAAGGGCTTGATTGGTAGAATAGGGCTCACTACGAACTAACAACAAAACTAAAAACTTAAAAATAAAATAAAATAAAAACATTTTTAAGTTAAACGGTTTTACAATTAAAATATGTAGTTAGGTTATGTACTAAAAGCTAAAAAATAATTCGCTAAGTTCTAGCTACCCGATCGCACCAATCTTCTAATCAATCTGCGTTATTGATCAGACAAATATAAAATCGTTGGGCGTAGCGTATACAGAGTAAAAATTTTGATAGAAATTTCACGCGCCCAAAACTCTCTCTTTGACTCTTGGAAATAATATTGCGATAAAGAAAGTAAGCTGGGTGGGGCGGCGTCGTTGTGCTGGTTCCCGAAGAAAGATTGGTTCGGCGTTACACGTTGGGAAAAAATGGACTGTATCTAAAGGATGGCGAGTTCTGCTCGCCTAGGATTGGAAGGGAAGAGGATTGTGTGGTGTAGAAAGGAACCTCTTACCTTGCACGGCAATCTTCTTCTTCTCAGAAGGGGAGTCTCCTGGTGTTTTCGAGATGAAGCTGCTTGATTCATTCCACTACACAAATCACTTTCACTCGCGAGCGGTTTTGTATAAGCGGTAATAATTATATATGGCGGATGCGGTGCGGTGCGGTATAGTCTGGCGGACACGTTCTCAGCGACTCGAATGTTCTGCGTCGCCGTTGAGCAAGGCGGCCAATAGCGAGGTGTTTCGGGAAGGGATTTATGAAAGGGATCGCTCGGATTGGCCGAGCAGCGACGAACCATTGACGTTGACGTGATTAGTTTTCGATGGAAAGGTAGATGGCGCTATCAAAGATTGTAGTGTGGAATAAAACTGCAGTGGACTGTAATACTTGTGTTATATTCGGTGAAGTACTGAATGATTGAGGTTTACTTGTACAATATTATAGTCGCGTCTACAACGGAACAAACAAGATTTAAGTATTTAGGATGCGCGAGAGCGGCTGATCGTAATGACGTGTAACAGCTGATTGTCGATGACAGCGGCGCACGAGCCGGCGAGCCGTCCACTCGCCCCGCACCGTAGACCCCGTGGCGACGTTTCGTAATTGCTGTTGAGTGCATGTCTCGACACTGGGATTTTTGTTTAGGACGATATAAATGAATGTTTTATCCATAAATGTCGTAACTACTTATTATAACACCATGAACAAGAACTATTCTTCAATAAATAAAACAATAAAGTACGTTCACTCTCACAGTTTATATAAACAGACCTTGAAATACGATACCGAGATAAGCCGACGCGACGGCTGTGTACACGTCGCAAGTTAAAAGCCATGAAAATAATTTTTACATGGCTTACGACATACAGAATTGCTATGAAAGACTAGGTAACTATTACTTTTTTCATTTCAAATACCTTCTTTGATAATAAATGAACGAAATTTGTATAATAAATAAATAAACTAAGCAATGGATCAAATTACAAAGCTCTTCTACGTTCACCCTATTATGACCCATATTGCCATAGCGGTAACGATCATAACTGCATCACTGCACTAGACACAGCCACGCCTCGTAAGCAAGTGAAATGTGACATTTTGTTTTTTTTTTTGGCTCTTAGAAAAGTGCAAGTGCTTATATTCGTTTTAAAACACAAGCATAATTTATCTATGGTCTCAATGAAAAAAAATCGTAGAACAAAAATCAACCCTATGTATTAAAAAAATGGGTTTTAAATGCATCGCACCGGCGGTACCGCCGCACGGTGGGCTGAAAAATCAAAATGTGGACTTAGGGGCTAAGAGATTTGTTTTTGGATTCTACTAATGAAAACATTTTTTTTTTATTCTTTGACTTTTTCTGATAAAGTACATACTTACCGAGATAAAATTATTTGAAGTTTGTATGAAACTAGTGGAAAATAAAAAAACGCAATCGATATTTTAATACTACCACTGTTAACAAGTCAATACAACAAGAATAAAACAATAAAATATCCACGCCACCCATTACAGGTCACGACATATTACGCTTTCTCGGAATTTTATGATTTAGTGGTTATTTTAAAGTTTCAGATGTATGACTAATGTTGACTTTTTTCAAGTGTGGCAAGTGGATTAGGCCTACTGGAGATACCACATAAAAAAACGCGCCTAATCTTTAACCTCTCTGGGTCTCTGGAATAAAAGATAAAAAAAATATTGCCACCAAAACGCAAAAAAAACGCAGTTCGCGATATAGTGCATAAATAGCCAAAAATATCTTCTATCATAAACTTTCATTGTTTTCTTGAGATACTTTGAGAATTATGAACAATTCTCATTTTATTCTTTTCTTCCATACAAAAAATTCTTTAAAATTAAATAACTCAAAAAACACGCGTTTAATCAAAAAACTTGTATTAATATTTTTGACTTGTATTTGATCATAGAATCCTAATATGAAATTAGTTTATTTATCTTCCACTTTAGATTTTTTCAAATCCCTAAGTCCACTAGCGAACTTTTTCAGCCCACCGTGCGCCGGCGGTACCGCGCGTCGCGGAGCATATCGAGAATAATAATACCGGTACCGCCGGCGGTACCGCGCAAGCAAATAGGTTAAGTAGTTACAAACGTGCATTTACTCGAGTTATTCGGTTTGAGACAACTGTAGGCGTGAATTATGCGTCTGGTGCAGTTCTGTCTCGTTACCGTTGTAGCAATACTACTGTAGTGCCATTATGGCACATACTTTGTTCGACTAGCTATACTATATCGGCACTAGCTATACTATTTTCTTAACGAACAAAAAGTAACAATACTATTTTTGATTAGATGATTCTTAGCTTCTTCTATGGTCCGAATCATGCAAGCGTGAGCGAGACAATGACTTGAACCACTGCCCCGCTTATTTGGCTTAACTGTCATTAAAAAAGTCAATCGTAGCGTTAAACTTATTTATTTTTAGTCTTATAAAAAAAATAACATATAGAGCATCCGTGAGTGTATCAAGCATTGCGAGTTGTACTCTCTTTGTATCGGATTTATCAAGAGGCAGGCAGGCAGCGATAGCCCAGTGGAGATACCAACTGAACAGACTGCCATGCAGAGGGTATCGGTTTAACATCCATGGCGCATCCCACTGATTTTTAGGAGTTATCTGCGTATTGAATTTTTCATTATCGCTTGCCCCATGCCTCAGAGAGTAGGTTAAGCCATCGGTCCCCGCTGTCATGAAGATCTAAGGATAAACTAGTTTTCAGCCTAATCGGGCTAGACCAGTAAGCGGGTTGAAACTAGGATAGCGCTTGGAGGATGAAGAACAGAATTTAGCTCATTATCATAGAGGAACGCAAAAAGTCCATCCGAACTATTTTCTGAAATAGAAAAGAAAGTACTTACTTACTAGTATTAGTTTTAAATAATATTTAACACATTGAAGCAAGCTACGAATGAATTATCCATCTGCAATTGTACGTTTGTTATCGCATAACATTGCGTTATGTTTTTATTCTTTTTAGATATCTACTTCATTAAAATAATTGCCTCTGAAACTGGACTTGTGATGAAATAAATAAACATAATTATTTCTTTTTATCTTTATTTATTTGATCTGCTGATTAAGCTTCTTGCCAAATGTTATGATTCTAGGATATGCATTTGCACAATGCGTGTTCCTGTCGTTTTTGTGGTCAAAAGATTGGTTGGTTTGCGTCACTAAGGGACTTCATAATTTATAATTGGATATATTCATTTGTCTTTCGTGTCAGGCATGGTGTATCTTGACACGCTGGCATTACGACGTAAGTGTGCCCTTATGTTGCATTATTACTTGCTACTTAATAATAAAATCTGCGATGCGACCACACTGTCGCGATGTTCGTTATCGGCGCCGAACCACTACACCCGGTTACGCTCGCGCCGCTTGCTTGCCGCACCTTAAGTGAGAACTAATACGGCGCAATACGCACCCACGTGCAGTTGCACTGCTAAACGCTCAGATTGCTCAGTATGCGGATGTAGATATATTCTTTACACAGATCATCATCATCCTAGCGCTGTCCCGGTTGCACTCCAAAACCCACGCCTTGGAGCCCGGGGTCCGCTTTCCGACTGTGTCTCCTCCATTTCGCACGGTCTTCAGCATGCCTGGTGGTTAGTTGGTTGGCACGCATGTCATCCCTTACGACGTCAAGCCAGCATTTCTTTGGCCTTCCCCGTTTACCGGGGCCCGGCGGAGGTAGCATGGCAAGACATTTGTTACCCACGTAAGATGCCGGTTGACGTAAGACGTGGCCATACCAGCGTAGACGACACTCTTGCAGTTTGTCAGCAATGTCACGGACATGAAGGCAACCCCGGATGCGGCAGTTCCTAATGCGGTCCTTCCGCGTGACTCCACACATCCAGCACAGCATGTTCATCTCCGTGACACGCAGACTCTGCTTGTGTCGCTCAAGCACAGGCCACGTCTCACTGCCATATAGGTCTAATGATGGATTTATAGACCTGTCCTTTTAGCTTAACCGGCATTTTGGGGTCACAAATGACACCGCTCATCTCACGCCATTTGGCCCAGGCTGCCGAAATGCGTGCCTTGACGTCGCAATCGATGTCACCAGACGCGTGCAGTACTGATCCCAGGTACTTGACCAGGTCCTTTCGCTTGGCAATGTCTCCGCCTATACGAATTGACGCGGGATCTGTACTGTTGCAGGCCAAGTACTCGGTCTTCGCCACATTTGTTTTCAGACCGCCGTTCTCAAGCGTCTCCTTCCACGCGTTCACACGCCGCACCAAGCGTCCCCTATCCGCATCCGCCAGTGCGATATCATCAGCATACAGGAGCAGCCACGAGGGCTGCTCATGTGAGTCTTTGATGCTGTCTGTCAGTACGTCTAATATCACACTGAATAGGTACGGACTGAGGACGGAACCCTGGTGGACCACGACGGTGATGGGAAAGGATTTTGTGTCTCCAACAGCAGTCCGAACTACGGAAACTAAATTTGAGTACATGTCTCGGATGATGTCAATATATGCTTCTGGTACACCTTTGGATCTTAGAGCCCACCAGATCATCTGTCGCGGCACACATTCGAAGGCCTTCTGCATGTCTAGAAACAGAAGATGCAGAGGCGTGTTCTTCGACCTGTACCGCTCCATGACGATTATTGGATTAAAAAATTGCGTCCATGCGAAAATTGGATCCATGGTTCCGTGACCAGGGCGAAACCCATATTGACATTCCGAGACTGTGGTCTCGTGTCGGATCCGAGAGTCGATTATTCGCTCAAAGAGCTTTAGGGTATGGGACATCACCTTAATACCGCGGTAGCTACTGCACTCCTGTACCGATCCCTTGCCTTTGAAGACTGGAGTGATGATACTCAGTCTCCATTGGTTTGGGATTTTTCCGGTAAGGAGTATGCGGTTAAAAAGATTAGTAAGGGTGTCCACAACCTGCAGGCCCATTGCTTTCCAGGCCTCAATGGGGACTCCATCAGTTCCGACAGCTTTCCGATTCTTCATGTGGCGAAGGGCCCTCTGGACTTCTTCAGGCGTTACCGGCGGCACTAGTCCTTGATTCGGAGGGAGTTCCGGTGGCTACACCTCTTTATGCTGCTTGTTAAGCAGCTTGTGGAAGTACGAGCGCCATCTCTCCTTCACCGCGCGAGACGCGCATAATAGGTTGCCCTCAGGGTCTTTAATACAGCGACACTTAGTAATGTCCTGTGCCACTTTGACCCTGGAGCGTGCCAACTTGTACATGAGCTTCTGCCCCTCAGACGATTCCAGCTTGGTATAAAGCGGTTCCAAGTGGTCTCGTCTGGCTCTGGCTACAGCCCTCTTAGTGGCACGTTTGTCAGCCCTGTATGCGTCGCGGTCTTCAGGAGACTTGGACGCTTAACCCTTGTCTCCCTCTGGACTGTGTCGTTCCACCACCAAGTCTCCTTGTCACACTTACGTCCGCCCTTAGACATGCCCAGCACTGCCATCGCCGCTCCAATGATGACCGCCTGGATTCTATCCCACTGGCTCCGAGTTGGTTCGCCTTGTCGCCGATAGCTGAGGCGAACTCCAGGGATTTGGCATCCTTGAGCAGCCACCACCGAATTTGACGTTGACAGCGGTCTACGTGTTTGCCTTTGGGTTTCACGCGGAGGTCCATGACAAGGAGGCGGTGTTGTGCCGTGAGACTCTCACCGGGTATGACCTTGCAGTTGGCTACCTTGCTGATATGGTGTCTCCTGGTAAGTAGGAAATCAATCTGGGTCGCGTGTCTCTCACTCTTGTGACAAGGTGTTCGGCTTTCTTTTTGAAGTACGTGTTCACAATGGCAAGGTCGGCAGCCGCACAAGTTCGGAGGATATGCTCCCCTCAGTCGTTACGGCCACCGTAGCCAAAGCCACCGTGAACACGCTCAAATTCCTCTATATTCTTTACAGAGATAAATACATTTATTAAAACTGCTATACACTTTTTGTCAAATAATGACAAGATTTAAAATAATTGGAAATTGTATTAATAAGTAACTTTGTACTTACTATGTCTTTTTGTACTATAATGGCTCACTACACGCATTGGGCAACTGTTAGTGTAATGGGCAGTTGTAATAAGTAAATAAATAAATTAATGCGGTTCTGTAAGCAATCAAAAAATGATGATCTAGTGTACAGACGGACGGTAAAAGTAATGTATAAAGATTACATCTAGAGCTATAGAAATCTTAAATTTTAAAAAGTTTAATTGATGTCATTGACAAATAATTACAAATTAATCTATTACATTTGTGTTAACAGCATACCATACCTAAAACATTTAGGACTAACAAAAGAAAAAAAATTTTGATGATTTTGCTAAAAAAATAAAGAGAGACAGCTCTAAACTGCCGCATCTGAAGGTCACAGCTCCTAAATGAAAGCACTTAAACCACCATTAAATCGAAAGTATTCGATAACAAGTTTGGGTCCTAAATTTAGCCGATTCATTAACTACATAATCATTTCCGATAACCTCCGCAGAATTCGTATAATGTCCTAACAAAGGGAGGGGCGTGGCTCTTTTATTTCCATATAAATGACTAGCCTTTTCCCCTTCACGACTATAAAGTTAACGGGATTAAGACATTATTGGCCGTAATATTAAGGCCTGGTGACATTATGGGGCAGTAAAGGTCAAGGAAGGTGAAACTTGTCAATCAATACCTGGATTTGTAATTGTTTTATAATAATGCTGGTGGAAGTTTGCCAATATTTTTCTTCGACAAAAGAAAGAGAGAAAGAATATTATATGAGTCGAAATAAGTTTAACAATATCTTTCACATAGGGCTAGGTGACAAGCCAAGACGTTTCAGCGAAGATGCGATTGAATCTCCATTAAACATCATCATCATCGTTCTAGCGTTGGTCCAAATCTTGAGCTATAGAGCCCGGGGTCCGCTTACCTACTAGTCCAAACAGATATGACAGAATATCAGCTTTCCCACAGAGCGACTGCGCCGTCTGACCTCCGTTACCCAATGGGATAGCGATATTCCATGGCCAGTATCAATATCAGTTCATTTGAGGATACTGACTCCCCGATAGCCCAGTAGTGTACGTAACGGACTGCCGAGACGGTGATCTCGGGTTGCATCCCCAGGTACTCCGGAAACACACCCCTAACTTATCAAAGTTAGGTGTGTATTAAAAATGTTAATATCGCTCGATAATAATGTGCCCGGTAGATGGCAATAGGCTCGCCCGTATAATCTGCCTACAACTTCGGGGATAAAAAGGCGTGAACTTATGTTATGTGACTCCCTATAACGACTCTACTCGCCGAGGCACGGGGCAAGCGATAATTAGCAATTTAATATGCACAATTGCACATACTTCGAAAAGTAATTGAACACATTTAATCTCCATTGAACATGTAGGTACGAATTTATTTTTAACTTTACTAAAACATCACTTTTCTCGTATTGATAATTGAGTGTCAGTAGACCACTGGCGGTAGAAAGTGTTCCATTACAATTAACTTGTCAGTCAGCGGGACACATGGTATAAATTGTGGATGAATTCATGGTGCTACCTGCAGGCAGCGCAGTAACGTAGCCGAGAAATATTGTACAAGAAATATGAAGCACAAGATTCTTATGTTCATTTTGTTTATCATCATCATCATCTTCATAGCGTTATCCCGGTTACATCCAAGACTTACACGTTGGAGCCCGGGGTCCGCTTACTAGTCTTACCATATGTGACAGAATATCAGCTTATGTACAGGGCAGGTGCCGTCTGACCGCCGCAGTCCAAAGGTATAGCGATATTCCATGGTTTTTAGACCAGGATATGTTTATTTGAGGGTACTAACTCTTCGTAACGACTGTCAAATATCTCTAAGACAGCCGGAACTGTCGGTTTATCTTAAGACGACTTTAGAAAGATAAACTTTGGCTACTCTACTTTATACGATTCTTCTTCTTCTTATCGAATGGAGAACACTCAAGTCTAAGATCATTGAAGTCATTTACATCGAATTTGTACCAACATTTGCCCAATAAAGCAATTATATATCTATTTATCTATCTACGCGGGCCCAGCAAAACATATGGCATTTACAAACAATAAACCAATAGACATAAAAAACTCACAGAAACAAAAAAGTCGTCGATCTCACGAAGTGTCATCTCACATGGAGATCGAATCAAAATCATTTCGTGGTAAGGCAGCCTCTTAATGTAGTTCAGTCCTTAGCTTTGTGCCAGTAAATAATGAAGATGATTAGATTTGCTATGCAGCAGTTCATTCTCTGCATACGCTGCTAGGAATTTAACCGGATGATATGTGTGTTTGTTGTATCTCCAAAATTTGGACCCAGTTATGTCGGCGAAAATTGAATTAAGTTTGTGGCTATGAAACAAGCGATATTGTATAATCCCTATCAAAACGATTCTTCTAACATTATGACTGTTAGAGCTGTTTCGCCTGAGATACATGTAACATATAATATTCTTTCTTTCTTTCAATAGGTATGCAAATATTGATTGAATGTGTCCTTTGTCTGATATAGATATAAATTATTTTTCTTTTTCAAATGTAGGCGCTAGATGGAAGTTTTGATGATTGGTTTTCCCCGTGTATACAGACTATAACTGCGCAAATGGTGTTTGCTGCGCAGTGGTTTAAGAGATAATCTCTCAGTATGCTACGTCCGGTGCACTACATTGAGTGTTGTCTTCGAGCTCCATACCAGGTAACATTTTATCTGATCAACATTGTGTTCTATTTGTAAGGCATAGGCAGGAAGCAAGCGTACGGATCTTCTGATGGTAAAAGATTAGGTACTGCCACCCAAGGAACCCAACCTCCGAGGAGTAACAAGTTTATTGCTGACCAGGATAGGAAAAGGAATAATAAGAGGAACGGGATGAGGGAGAAGAAGAATAGGATGGACCCTCTGGCACCCTCACTCACTGAACAAAATGCAACAAAGTGATTTGAAGAAGATTTTCTTTTTTTTAGAGCATCATTATTTCTATTACAATGTTTACGGTATTAATCTGAACTCGAATAACATAATGCGGGGTAAAATTTTACGAATTCAATGAGCTGATGTTGTGTTTTTAAACAAAACCTATAAAACAATATCTTCATGACAGGAATTTTAAACTGACACTGACACTGCTTGTCAAGCGTCGGGTGACTTCGGTCTTCGGTGACTTGTTTTGCCCATAAAAACATAAGATATACAGTCTAAGGTTTTCGGTTTTCCCCTTCCACAGTCAGCACGCGCCGATCTAGATCGAATGGATTTTGACGCGTAGGAGCGCGTGTTGTTCCATGGCCAGTTATGTATCTGCACCTTTTTTTTTTGTTGACTGCGTAGGATCGTCCGTGTGGTGACAGGAAATTTATAAATTTTAGGTTTTTGTTATTTTCCGGTGATATATCCCTATTTAATATTATAAATTCTAAAGTGTGTATGTATGTATATAATTGTATGTTCCGTTTTCACGCTAAAACGGCTGAACCAATTTTGTTGAAATTTTATATAAAGACTAGAGGACGCCAGCACCTACGCCTGCAATTTTTTTTTAAATTTACCCGTTTTAACCGATCCCAGGGGAATAAAAAATCCCTTCTTAGTGCACCTCTACGGTCCCGAAGGAACATACATGCCAAATTTCAGCTTCCTGCGCCCAATAGTTTCGGCTTTAGCGTGTCGGTCAGTCAGTAGGTAAGTAAAGCAAAGATTTTATATATTAAGATAGACTGGACCATGGAGACGGACATAGGCTATCATAAGTTGCAAAAAATTTACTGGAAGGGATTGTAGGGAGGGTAGAAATTAGTACGGCACAAATTTAACTCTTGGAAGTAAGAACGCATGCGCTGTAATAATTGAGTGCGCATGTGCTATCGTATATCACTGTCACTACAGTCACATCCTATAATTATATACTATGCTTAAACGGCTGAAACGATTTCCTCAACTTATTTATAAATGCGAAAGTTTTCATAGATATACATATATTGGACATGTATTGGAACATGGCTTTGACATTTGTCTGTGTGCAAGGTAATGTTATTATGTACCTACAAAGAGATTGGATAATATTCTTCTGTGTGTACCTACCTTTCGGGAGATAATGTCATGGATACTGACCGAGTTACTTTGTACCCTATATTGTTTCTAAAGTCTTCATAGTAATCAGGAGTGTCTTCACATAAATTAAGACTGAAAGTAGATTTGTGTTACCCCGAATTTAACGCGTGCGAAGCCGCGGGCAAAAGCTAGTACACTATAAATTCCAAAACAATAAGGATGGGTAAAGTGCTCTTCAGGATGCATAAATTATCTGGCTTGTAAAGTTCTGCATTTTTCTGAAACAAAGTTCAAAGTTTAAAATTATGTATCATCAAATTCTTTTACTTATTTCGTTAACCCGCTTTTTTAGAAGCCTACAACGGAACACAAAACGCTTAACCCCGTGAAATCAATGTTGAAATTGTTTTAGCCCGGCTTTAAACTTAATTAAATATAAATAAAGGCGAACACCAGACCGTATAACGTTCTTTTGTGGGACGTTGTGGCTTCAGATAAGTTTACCCGCGTTCTGAAGTGTGAGGATTTGCCAACATGCCGGTTTTAAAGACGATTTTGTCTTATGCTATGAGAAAGAAAAAAAACCGAATTTCTATCTCCATCAGCCATGTTTATAATCTGTTTCACTGCTGGACACAGGTCTGTTCTTATTTTGAAAAGTATTGTACCACGCAGCTCAAGTGCGGATTTTATTTATTATTGCCAGAGCTTCGATATTTTATTGTCGATGCAAAGATTATCCGCGCGCCTCTAGCTACCTCTAGCGGTGAAATTATAACTTGTCTAAGACCGACACTTTTGACAGCTTTCAATGCAACTTTGTTTCGAGGATATGGTGGTAACCATGGTAACTGTATTGAGAGCTGTCAAAAGTAGTACTGATCTGTGTAAGTGACGATCTAAGAAAACTTACTTTAGACCATTGATATAAATACTAAAGATACGTGCGACCGAACATTTGACAGACGCAGTCACCTTACAAAAAAAATAACGCCATCTATTCAAACTAGTATGAACTACGATGTAAATCGCCATGGTCTGCTCCTAGACATAACCTTGTAAGAGCGGGGTGAGGTATTTTTCGAGGTACAATAAAATATATATTTTTCCATTTTGGATTCGTACCTAATGTTTTTTGACGTTGGTGTATCTTTAAATTTTAAGAATCAATTAAAAATATTTTTGGTAGAACATAATTTAATCTTATAGTAATAATAATAAATCTTTTCATTTCATCGGGTACAACGCCCGCCGCTTCAAAGTTATGTCGCACTTTTACGCGGCTTCGCGCCGTTTTACCAATATGAAAGAAAATTTCTTTAAATAATTTTAGAAGTTGATTTAATGACATATTTTTAAGTTACCGATGACATGAAATGTTATCATATTTTTTATTATGTTTTTTGTCGTAGTTCACGCAACCTTTCACGGCACAATTGGCATTTTTGTTCGCGAAATTTACGACCGCTCCCGATGACAGCTGATCGCGTTCTAGTTCACTTCGTTAAAGAGAAGACCATTTTAGGACCAACTTCGAGGCGTCATTGTAACATTCGGTCCGCCCAGTCCTTACGCAGTAATATATATGTCAATGCTTTAGACGGTAGTAGAGCCTTGCTGATTTCAGCATGAATGGGCTGGCTCGACCGGGGAAGTACTACCCTCTCACAGAAAATCGACGTAAAGTGACAATACCTAAACTGTTGTGTTTCGTGCGGTGAGTGAGAGTTCCGGAGGCCCTATCCCCTATTCTTTCTCCCTTATCCCACTCCTCATCCTATCCATTTTCCCAATTCCAAGGGGCGGCAACGCACTTGTGACTCCTGTAGTGTTGCTTGTGGGCGGCGATAATTGCTTACCATCAGGCGATCCGTCTGTACGTTTGCCGCCTGTTACCTACTATAAAAAAATAAACTTCTAAATTTTGCCGCTTGAGTCGCTGGTTAGAATCTTAGCATCGCCAATTAAACTGAAAGTTTTCTTGTGCATGTCCCCTCTAGAGGTAAAAACGACCAGCGACTATAGAGTTTGGGCTATGGTTACCTAGGCAGTTGTATTGAAGGTAGATAAAATATGTGCGTCAGAATGGCTGGTCGTCTGTGGCGTTGGTACCTAATGAGAGTTAATTATTTAAATTATTTCAATACGTGCATACATACATCATAGTCTCACGCCTATAACCCCGAAGAGGAAGGCAGAGGTGTATTTCTACACCCACTTTTCGCCAGATATACTTTAGCCCCACGTAATAAGGCGCGAGCCTATTGCCGTACCGGGCACATTTCCAGACTCCGTGCTGCTACTGGGAATTTCGTGACAGAAAAACTCAATAACACTGCCCAACCTAGGAATCGAACCCGGGACCTCCCGATCCCACGCGCACATTTATGCCGCGAGACCAACGAGGCAGTCGTATTGGGTTTGATGTCGAGTTTTCCGTCTCTACGCAAAGATGGTATTTGTATCGCGTTATCCCTTAGTCGCCTCTTACGACACCCACGGGAAGATAGGGGGTGGTGACACTTGTATTCTATGCCGTCAACCACAGGGCCATGAAAAGTGCCTGATAAAATAATAAAAGCAAATCTTAGCAGTGTGTCTTCACTAAACGGTATTGTGATTTTTGGAGGCAGGCGTTTGAAATAGCAAATTTAAGCAATTAGGAAGCAATTTTCAAATCAACTCTCATTTACCAACGCCACAGACAACCAGCCATTCTAACGCACATTATAAAATAGTACCTTTTCAATTCATTGGGATAACTTCTGAAATCTCGTCCTCCACTGCCGAACACTTATTTACAGGACAGTTGCTGCCACAGTCAAATAATCCATACAGTCGTTCGACGAACGCGTCTAGACGGGTCAATCGTGCGGGGGGCAAGAGGTGAGACGCGGGAAGAGCGGTACCTAGTTACGTATATCGCCTTAGTTCCTAACTAGGTACATGTTTTTGGGGGCTGGCACGTGCTTGTTTTTTGTTCGTTACTTATTTATTTGCTTATGAATATTAATTAAGATGGTGCATACAACTTGTGCTGTGAGACATTGAAATTTTTTATACTGTTTAAAGATATAACTAAATAAGGATTTAAAAAATCTGCGATTTCATCAATTTACTTATAACAAAAAAGAAAATTTCATTTATTATAATTATTTATATTATTTTGAAATGTATGTACCTATAACCACTTAAAATAATGTGCACGTTCCTACAAATCTACTAACTTTTTACAATATCTCATGTCTGGCCAAATCACAGAATAAATTAGTAATCATTGTACGTAAACAACATGGCAGACGTAAGAAAATATGCGTTGTAAGGCAATATTCCATTCAAGTGTGATTTTAATTTCATGCAATAAGTACCTAGTACCTTCGCAATTAGATAAGTACCTATCACATATTATTATGTATCTTGGTAACGGCGCATCCTAGCTCGAAAATAACCATATTTTTGACCCCCTTTTATAAATCCCACACATATTCTCCGTAATATCATAGCCCGGTCACCCATCCATAAAGTGACCGTGATGTCTATTGCTTTACCTTAACGCAGTTTGCACGAAACAAATCTGCAGAATACTTCATATCGATAACATAGGCTCTGCAACCTGATCCCATGGTTGTCCGTCCATTAAACCACCGCTATGTCAATCGCTATATTTTAACATGGTTTGTACGATAACGATATCTGAAAAATGCTTTGTATTCTTACCCGCCTTCCACGACACCTGCGGGATGAAATAGGTGCTGACTGACACTTTGTATGCAAATCTGTCACCGCACGAAAAATGCAAACTGTTTCATAATAATTATTTATCGTTAATTTTTGTAGTAATAAACTTGATGTTTGCCTGTTTCCCACGGTTTCACACGCGTCCTGTGGGCACTACTTCGCGTACCCGGTTAATTTGTACTTTTGTAGCCTAAGTTACTCCTTGGTACAACAGCTTTCCGCCAGTCAACGTCTCGTCAAAATCGATCCAGCCGTTCCAGAGATTAGTGAAAACAAACAGACAGACAAAAATGGTAAAAATGTCATTTCGGTATACATATGTATCAAGTATACATCCATATGCATTTAGTAAAAAGCTATTATTTTAATATCAATAACAGACACTCCAATTTTATTTGTGTGTCGATGTATTTATATGTATAGATAAGTGATTTACACTATAATATTCATGTAGCGCAGCAATTGTAATATTTTTCTAAAATAAATAGACATTGTTTGAATAAGTAGGTATTTTTTACATGTGGCAGCCCTAGCCTCCTTACCCTTGTCTAGACGTTGTCGGCTTTTTCTACGAGATCAAAGGCGTCAAACTACTGTATGTCTTTTTATACTGTGGTTGCTGCCCCCTGCCCGACACCTCTTAACTTTAATAAATCATCAGTCTTTAACAGTCCACTGCTGGACTAGGCCTCTCCTTTCAAAGAAGGAATTGGCCTTCTATACCACGCTGGCCAAACGGGTTGGTATAGGGTTTGTATCAAGTTTTCCTTCTCATACAGTGCTGTTCTCTGCATAATATGCTCCCTGTGTCGGCTCTTACGACACCCATGCGATGATATGGGGTGGTGACATTCTGTATTCTTAATCCGTCATCACACGGACACCGTTTTCGTTATAATATAAAAGCTAATTTATATGCTAAATATATGATACTTGGGAACCTCTAAAAATTGTTGTTTAGTAGTTTTAATGGTTTTTGCATATTGCCAGACACTTTAAAAGTCTGCTGTAGGTACCAGCTTCTGAAATAGGTCTTATCTTACAAATACCAAAACTTCTGAATAAGTATTATCTTACAGATAAATTAAGATATTGAAACGAAATTTATATGCGTTATTCATTAAATTAATTTAACAAGAACTTCTTATGTGACGACGCCGTCGGTAAACTAGTGCGAACAACGTAGGTAAACTAACTTTAACGCCATCTATTCAAATTGAATAAAACTTTTATGGACTGTGTTAATGTAACGCCATCTTTCTAATACAGCATAAACTATTTGTAGGTACACTATCCAGGTTTCCTGCCTACAAATGGTAGGTTTATCGGTAAAGGTTTCCAAATACGTCGTCGTTTTTAGGGGTTGTGAGTGATTGAAAGGGGAGAGGGGGAGGTCTCGGAACCTTCACTCACCATTTTCACTTGCCGGAAATACTTGGTTTCCTCTGAAAAAAAATATCTTCAAACATCGGTGTGTATGGCACTGCCAACTTCCACATTCTTCACACTAGTTTAATAAACTAAGGTTGACGGAGCCCTGCTTCGCAGGGCTCCTATTTTCGGATTAAGGGTCGAAACAGAACCTAACATAACCTATTTAGTTACTTATTAGGGGAAAACCGGGCAAAGTGAATAAGATATTTTAGTTTGCTGCAGAAAAAGTATAAGATATAAAAACAAAAAATCTAGCACAAATCAGTCTTTATTGATTGTTCTTACAAATACTAGAATCAGTAAACCTTAAATAATAAATAATTATTAAATGCAAGCATTTTTTCTCAAAATACGAAAGTGTTCACTTTGCCCTGATCCCTGGGTAAAGCGGATACAGTGATTGGGCAAAGTGAATACCATTATTAATATGTCTAAAAACATGAATAACAAAATTAATCAACTGAAATAAAACATAACTGAACTTAAATAATTAGAAAATTAAGACTGGCGATTGTCACAAATATACCCTTGAGTACCTTCAAAAGCGGAACATTCTTCGTGACACCATTGTTGACAAATGTCACATCGAATCCAATTTTCAATCGGATTATCATCTTGTTCAATGTAAATTTCACCGCAAAAAAAGCATGAAATATCCTTTAATTCTTTAAATTTAGTTGGCTGTCTAGCTTTTCTAGCAGTTTTTTTGATTTTATTGTCCGTCTTAGTTTTCTTAGGAACATTTGCTGATTTATCATCCAGTCTTTTGGTTACCTTCTTAACTTTATTTTTCTCAAATTTCTGCCTTTGGTCTTCCTTGATCGGCGTACTCGTTAATATTTCCGATTTTTGTAAGTTCCGTTTACGAGTCGTCATTGGTTTGGCAGGATTTGGTATAGGTCTCAAAACGAAAGGACTATAGTAGGAGGTTGAGCATCCAGGTTTCGGTTCAGGTGATTTGTCGCGGCTTGTATTTCGTTGAGTATCTTCTCCGGTCTCGATTATATTCGATACGTGCCATTTTTCTGAGCATTTGTAGCTATATCTGGCTCAACAGCGGAGGCAATTTGCGAACATGCAGGATCTGATTCTGGTGTACATCCAACGTCACTACGATTTTTTTCAGGTGTTTTAAAAGAGTCTATAATTGGCACAACAGGAGCTTGAAGCTCAGAAGGTGTAGCTCTGTTTGGAGATGGAAGTATTTCTACTGCAGGATCCACGGGACTTAATGAAATTAATTCTTGAAGAAGTGAAGGCGAAACGGTTAAAGAAGTTTCTGCAAAAGATCTAAGAGTATCAGCCCTTTCTGGTTCAGGTGATTTTGCACCTTCTGTGCGAATATTCATGTCAGATGTGCCTGCAACCACAGCAGCAGGTTCATAATCTTCGTCACCAAAAGCATATCTATTCACTGGCCAAATACCAGGTACCTTTCGAAACCATGAACTGCATTTATAGCTATTGCACATTTCAGAAAAGCTGGTGATAGCAGTCTGGCCACATCGTATTGATTTATAATGCGTCCTGGGTGAGATTTTTGGAAAGCATTTATCTCCCTTTCAAAATATGTTTTCAATGGGCCGTAAACAGCTACATCCATGGGCTGCATCTTATGTGTACTATGTGATGCCAAAGATAAAATTATGACGTTGTTTTTGCTAGCGTAATCTAAAGCTGGGTAATACTTATGGCTCTCGTGGTTGTCCAATACGAGAAGTATCTTTTTCGCATGGGTAGGCCGAACATGTTCCACGAAGAAATGCATCCAATGAAGGAATACCTCTCCTGAAGTCCAACCATTTGGAGTACAGGTGCCTTGAGTACCGGGCGGCGCGCCATCAAGTAGTCTAGGTTGCATCTTTTTTCTGGCGAAAATTAAAAATGGTGGGAGAAACGAACCAGCTGCATTACAACAACCGATGACCGTTGTTAATTGACCACGTTCAGCACTGGCAATTATGCCCACCTGTTTCTTTCCTTTTGTTGATAATACTTTAGGTGGCTTATTGGTGGTTGTCGATATACCGGTCTCATCCATGTTATACAATCTAGATGCATCAATATCATATTTTGCAGTCAAAGCTTCAAGGTTGTCATAAAAACGTCCAACTTCATATCTGTTAAATCGTTTTGCCCTTGCAACTGATGTTGCTTCTGGAGTCCTCAGCGAAATATCATTGTGACGAGACAAAAATAACGACAGCCAGTCATCTCCTGCTTTTTCGTATTTGTCCCAGTTTTTCGGGTACTTCAAATATTTTCCTTAGCGTAGATGAAAGCCAAATTTTTTAACTCGTCTCGAGTTAAGCCAAAAAATACAGAATCCACATGCTTGAGATATGCCACTAACTCTATCTCCTGATTTTCGGTGAAAACGGGACGGAATCGACCTAGTTTTGGCGGAGAAGTACCGGTTTTCACGTGCCTGTACAAGGTTGCATAGACCAATCCACAAATTAATAGCTGTTTCCATGACCTTTGGATCCCACGACCCTTGGTTAGTTTTTTTTATATATTTATTAACCATCTGAAACAAACGAACAACAAAATGATATCACAAATTAATAAACATAAATGGCGGGCAAAGTGGATACCATATTCACTTTGCCCTATTCTCTTTGCCCGACTAGGTAAAGGAGAGTAGGAAATTATTTAAAAATATTTAGATGCAACTCCGGCAGCCAAAATTACTTTTAGGGGATTAAAACTAAATCCCTTAAGCCCCCTACACCACCAATACCCTCAAATTCGGGCGACTCGTTTCGAAACCCAACCCAGTTTATCAATTTTGGCAAATGATTTGAGATAACAACATTTATGAGACATTGCAAGAAACCTATTAAAGCTAAAGCTGTAACATCTTCGATTCACTTCAAAATTGTAAGGAAATGGTTAGTAGTGTGTATGTTTCAATATGAGCTCTTCTCTTCATCATACTGCCTTTTGTAGAAAACATAGGCCTCTCCTAATATGCGCCGCAATAGCATTGGAGGCAATAGAAAGATTTAGCCTACTATACCACGATAGCGAGATATGTTGGCGTAGGTATTGATCTCAAGTTTTTAGTCTCTTGCGAAAGATACTACTAATTTCGTTTGTCTTTTTTTCTTAGGCGCTTCTTACAACACTCATGCATGAAATAGGTTAGTAACAAATTTTATTTTTGAGGCTGAAAACGGCCGAGGAACAGTCAAACATTCACAGTATCATTTTATATGAAGTAATTCATGTTAGGACGCGCCACATGCATCGGCCGTGTGAATCTAGACTGACACAACAGAACTGCCATGCGTTTGTGTCTACTTACATAATAATAGTAAAATTTTGCTGTTATATTTATTTTTATAGGCTCACGCCCGTATCCCTGAAGAGGTAGACAGAGGTGTAATATTACACCCACACTTCGCCATGAATTTTTAGGTTCCACGTAATAGGGGTGAGCCTATTGGCGTTACCGGGCACATTACCAGAGTTCATGCTGCTACTGAGAAGTCGGAAAAACCCAGTAACACTTTTGCCCGACCCGGCAATCGAACTCGGGACCTCCGATCAGCAGTCGCATACGCTATCCATTGGACCACGGAGGCAGTCTGTTATATTTCGGTAAAAAATAATATTGCTTCATTTTCAAAATCATGAATTTCCTTTTTAATTTTCAGTGCCATTTTTGGCGGTTTGTAGAAAAATTATAGAGATTTATCTGAAATGCAAGTTTGCTCATGATACTTCCTTTGGCCATTTATCAAACTGCTACGCAGACAACCTCAAGTTCAAAGTCACGGCACGGTACCACTTAGCTAATTTTCAAAATTAAGTGTTAACTATGGCTTGTAAAGCAGTAAAGGAAGAAGCCCCAGCTCCTACTTCTACCTCATGTCACTCCTCCGCCTATTCCTTTTCCAACCCAGAGAGCTACAACGCACTTGTGACTGCTCTGGTGTTGCTTCCTTAGGCGGTGGTAATCGCTTACCCTCAGGCGCAGCGGCTGCTAGTTCGAACCTTATACCTAAAAAAACCGACCGACTGCATGTTCAGCCACGCACAATGTAGAGTTTCGTAACCCTTACCCAGTGACCTGTCTAAGGATTGTATAGTCCGTGCCACGAGAACATAGACTTTTTGTAAACAAAGAATTTCTACTAAGCGACTTAGCGATTGTTCTGTCAAAAACAAATAATGTCAAATCCAATGAGCGCAACGGTACATAGATACGTGTCATTGGAAACTAATATGTCAATGGATCGGGATTTTATCGATATTATGCGCTGTCAACAGGATCTTCTAATGTTTTTAGGTACTGACGCCTAGAATGTCAACATTTGGCGTTACTTCATTGAAATATTACATTCTTGGGCTTAACATGCATTTATCACAGGATAAATGATTATTTTATTTATGAAGAAGGGGTAAATGTGAAGTTAAATACAAGTTTATAGGATCGCAACGCTCTTCTCGCTGCCGACATCTCGAAAAAATGGGTGCAGAATGTCCGATCAGATGGCAAACTATTAGTCGCGCAGAAAATTATTTATACCTACCTAAAAAAGAAATTGCGTTTTCTGACTAGCGTAACTTTTAATGGATTTTGTTTAAGTTCATTCTGATGATTTCATTCACAGACAATGTAAAATCTCCATGCCTAGAATGTTTAATGCAAGGTACTAGCTAGTGATCTGTAATATTATTTATTTGTTGGTCAATAATTTAATATTTTAGGATAGGTAGGCTACTTTGAGCAAATGATTTATTGTCTATGATAGGCTCGTGTCCCCTAAGAATAAATCGGTTTGATTGTAGTATCTATAGCTTCATTATGATTTTAAGATGTCAATAAAGATGTCAATTATTATTTATTATAAAAAGGTAAGATTAATGTTATTTTTAGGATTCTAAAACTAAAAATAATTTATTTATCCTTGTGACAGTGAATACCAATCAGAGAGCATTACGTCAAACAGTACGTCCGCCTCCGCCATTCATGTTGTTGACGTTGTAGTAGTAGTAAATACAACTAAAACGTCAAACTTTCTACCTGTCAAATCGAATATAACAAAATAAAAGTGGGTACATCAGACTAGACTTCATTCACGGTTTGTTTTGGACTTTGTGATATCACTCAACCGCCATGATGGTTTAGAGCGTTTTCGTGTCAAATTCAAAAAGGTTTTTAAAAAGCCGTAATTAGTAATGTTGCTGAACGATTTTTAAAGAAAAAATCAGGTATTTCAGTTTAACATCTAATAAAGGAACGAATCAATCGCTATTACATTTTAGGACACAAGCCTTTTTAAAAAAAATCAAGTCAATAATAGAGTAACATGTATGTACTCTATCATTAACATAGATGGTCATACCTAGTCTTTCAAACCAAGCAGACGTGCCTTGTACCAATATTTAAATTATTACATGTTAAAGCAATTAATCAAATCTGTGACCTATTACGCTGAGTTAGCGTTTGTGCATTATGATTGTCATATGACTTTTGAGATGGCTAATATTCAAAATAGCCCGTTTAACCGCAGTACTATAACACAGCGCAGCCCTCCCAGCACCCCACAACCACAGCATCATGCTTCTGAGGAGTCATTGGAAATCCTCACCTCCGGTGAAATCAAATCTTGGAAGTCGTCAATGGACCAGTGCCTCAATGAAATATGCCAGATTGCCGCCGAAGGGAAACTAAACTCAGAACAAAAGTTAAGGATAAATCACATCGCAAGGAAAATAAGCGGTGGAGCTACACTTTTGACTGCCCATTATCATTCGCTAAAAGAAAATAACATTTTGATAAATGCGAAACTGGAATCACTTAAAGAGAAACAAGACCTTTTTGAATATCTCAAAGACTTCAAACAATCCATAGAAGAAAGATGCAATAAACCAGAGACGGAAAAGCCTATGACCTTTGCCGATATGGTAAAAACTGATAAAAACACCTACATGCGCCCTAAAACAATGAGCTCTATTGCTATTTATCCAAGCAATAAAGAGAAAACAAGCGACGACACAAAATCTCTCGTCCAGAAAATTATTTGCCCAGAACAAATGAAGCTTCAAGTGCGAGGGCTACGAAAAACCAAAAACGGAGGTGTGATTATTAGCACAGAATCTAAGGAAGACATAGAAAAGCTAAGACAAGCAACACAGCTTAGCAGCTCGGGCCTGAAGGTGGAGGAGCCACCAAAACGAAGACCGCGTATTGTGGTTATCGGAGTACCAGCTAATTTGCAAGAACAAGACGTCTATGACTGCATATATGAGCAAAATATAGCCGACAAGCTGCCCAATCTGACACGCGAATCGTTCCTATCGTCTATCAAACTCAGCCACAAATCCGGCAAAAGAGAAGCCCCGACTTGCAACCTTGTACTAGAAGTTTCAGCCACTATCCGACGAGCACTTGTGACACAAGGACGAGCCTTCATCAACTGGACATCTTGCCCAATTAGAGATTTTACGCTGGTGACCAGATGTTATAAATGCCAGCAGTATGGACATGCTGCTAAGACCTGTCGTGAGACTGTTGATACGTGTGGTCATTGTGGCTAGGCAGGTCATCAAGGAAATGAATGCACCAAGAAAGAGAGTCCACCTAAATGTGCGACGTGCCTCCGCTTCAAAAAACCGAGTGACCACAAAACAGGCGACCCCGAGTGTCCAGCGAAAAAGATGGCAGAGACAAGGTATATAAATTCTATAGATTATAGTGAGGGCGCCTAAGAGCGCCGTTTTTGTTTTATATTTTCGCAGCTTTTTTAGTTTTTTTGTAACACCTTAGTTTTTTTCGTTAATATCATGACTGAAGAAGTAATTAATGAATTAGATAATATCACTGTACATTCTTCAAAAATGTGTGATACGGAAAGCTGCAGTCAATACGTATCGAACTTTAGGAAGCCTTTAACTATACTAACCCAGAATATCCGCAGTATCTATAAGAATGTTGATAGTTTAAACATATTTTTAGATAGATTAAAAGTTGAATGCGACGTCTTAATTCTTACAGAATGTTGGCTAGCTAACAGAAACAATAAACTGCCAGCTATGTCGGGGTACAATATATTCTACAGCACAGTATCTTTAAATCAGAACGACGGTGTGGTAATATTTGCAAAAAAGTCGCTACTTATCACTGTTAAAGAACCAAAGGTCAAAGAATATAACTGTCTACAGATAAATATTGGTGATGATACTGCCATCCTTGCTCTCTAAGACCCCCATGTTTCAGAAACCTAGATCTTTTTAATGACGACTTAAATTGTATATTACAAAGCCTATCTCACTTTAAAAACGTCTTACTAACCGGTGACATAAATTTAAATTTAAACGCTGACACCTGTGACGCGGGTACCCAAGACTACCTAAACCTGTGTGCATATCATGGACTTTTTCCTTCTCATACTTTCCCGACACATCAGAGTGGTTCCTGCTTAGATCACGTCATGCTTAAAACTAGACTTCCATCAATAACACTTGTCACTAACTCCTCCATAACTGACCATTGCGCTATCCTTATCATTCTGGATTTAGCACAATCACAGAACATTAGACGATCACAACGTAAAACTAAAATAAACATGAGTGGCTTAGAACATACGTTGCGTAACATTGACTTTAGCCCAGTTTTTAATAGTGCTGATGCGAACAAATCACTGGCCTACTTGATTAACACAGTGCAAACTAGCATTTTTAGAAATTCTACTATCTATTCAGTTCGTAAGAGGAACTATAATATTAAACCATGGATAACTCCAGGTTTAATTAGATGTATTCGGCATAGAGACAAACTACATTTAAGAGCGAAACAGAACCCTGACAACTCTATCCTGCAAATTACATATAAAAGGTATCGCAATTTTTGCAATAATCTCCTAAAGAAAATTAAAATAGAATACGACAAACAACAAATAAATGTCGCTGGCAATAATAGTAAAAAGCTTTGGAAGTACCTTAAAGCCGTTACATATACATCCAATGAAAACACAGTCGACACGAGTTTATTAAGTCTAAGAGAGTCGCCTCAATCGTCGGCCGACGAAGTTAATAATTACTTTATCAACGTAGGAACCAAACTTGCAGAAAGAATACAAAGTCAATGTGGCATCGACCTTTGTAATAAACACTCAACTTTCTCAACCTATTTTAAGAGCGGTAGATCTTTCGTTATGCTAGATCCAGATGAAAAAGAAGTGGAACGTGTTATACTAACCTTAAAAAATAACAGCGCAGCAGGGTGGGATAACATTAGTAATAATATTTTAAAGCATTTTAAACACATCCTTGTGCCTCCATTGACCCATATTTACCGTCTATGCCTTGCTGAGGGCGTTTTCCCTTCATATCTTAAAAAGGCAGTAGTAGTCCCCATTTACAAAAGCGGTGCAAAAGGTGTTATATCGAACTATAGGCCAATTTCTCTATTGCCATCAATTGCTAAGGTCTTAGAGAAAATAGTCAACCATAGATTAATGACTTACTTAGAAAATAACGCTCTGTTATCCACGTCCCAGTTCGGCTTTAGACCTAAGTTGTCTACAGCAGACGCAGTACATCAGCTAACAAATTACGTATCGGAAGAGCTTGGCAAAAAAAATCACGTCATTGGAATTTTTCTTGATTTAGCTAAGGCCGGTTATACGGTGTCTATACCTAAACTTATAAACAAGCTCGAAGCCATAGGCATTAGAGGCACTCAATTAAATTTCTTTGCTGATTATTTAAATGACAGGTACCAAAGTGTTCGAATCGGTGACGTTTCTAGCACAGAAACAAAAATACCTCAATATGGCATCCCTCAAGGAAGCACCCTCGCATCAACGCTTTTTCTAGTGTATATTAACGACCTTTGTGATCAAAAACTAGACCATGGCAAAATCATTACATATGCAGATGATACTGCGCTCCTATTTGCCGCTGATACCGCCGAGAAGGTACAGGATCTTGCTCAACGGGGATTTGACATCGTAAACAATTGGCTAAAATATAATCTTTTAACGCTAAACGCAGACAAAACAAAATTCCTCAAATTCTCGATGCGCAAGACACAAACTCAAACATGTAATAACACATTATATGCCCATATCTGTAATGACCCATCGCTTAACCTTTGCTCCTGCCCTGCTATCAATTACACCACTAGCATTAAATACTTAGGAATAATACTCGACGATGGCCTCTCCTTTAAGCAACATATAACGGCCCTAACAGCTAGGATACGTAAACTTTTCTTCGTGTTCAAGAAGCTCCGTTTCATAGCAGATAATAAGCTTATTATACGTGTATATCAAGCCCTGTGTCAGTCTATTATACAGTATTGTATTACTTCATGGGGCGGGGCTCCTAAAACTATAATGCTGCCGATTGAACGGGCTCAAAGAGCACTTCTAAAAGTTGCAACGCGTAGGCCCTTTCGCTTCCCCTCGCACCAACTGTATGAACTATGCAATGTACTAACTGTACGACAGCTTTTCCTACTTTATATTGTCCTAAAACAGCACACCACGCTTACTTATAACACCAATCTGACTGTCAATAAAAGGCGTAAAGATATTGTATGCACTGCACTTTCCGAATCTAAACTCGTCTTCACGAACAGATTTTATGCCTTCTTAGGACCTTTTATATATAAGAAACTAAACAAAATACTTTGTATATATGACGTTAATTATTTCAAATGCAAGCAATTAGTTTATAAGTATTTGCAATCGTTGAATTATAAACAGACCGAAGATTTGCTAGCAGTGCTAAAATAAATTGGACCTGTCTTGACATTGTTTATATATTATATTGTTTAAATAATATCGAGCTACGCATTTTTCTTGAAGGTATTTAACGTTGTTATGTAACTTTATAAATAGTATAAGCAGTAATAATAAGTATTGGTATATAATTCTAATTTGTTATCAACATAATATATATTGATAGTGCTCTTACCGCCTGTGGCACAGGTTTACCCTAGTACAGGCACCCTTTGTTATCTAGAACTTATTTACCCTTAGAAGTACATATACTATTATTGTAGAAAGATAAATAAATAAATTATTATTATTATTATTATTATATAGATGGTGCTCTATTTTTCCTTAATTTACAGAATAAATTACGTGTAAAACGACAAAAAAGTCGGCAAATTTATGAACATTCCACCATTTAAACACAGAATCAAATATTTTTATTTCAGTAAAATTTAACAATATAAATTTAAAAACATAGTGGCATAATTAGGTATTGAAAAAAAAGACTGTTCAAAACCGGCCAAGTGCGTGTCGGGCCACGCGCAATGTAGGGTTCCGTAGTTGCCCATAGTGGCCATAATTGATAATAACTTCTGTTTCACATGGGACTAAAAACGGGCATCTTTAAGATTAAGCCAGCGCTCCCAATGTAAACTCACAGAAATAGGTATTTATAAGTTAACCGACGATTACTCGTAAAGTAGTGATGTCTACTTAGCCGTGATAGTTTTCCTTTTAAATTGGTTATATGTACTACATTTGTGATTTTTTTCACCTCTTCCAAATTAATAGTTTAGCCGGCAGAGGGGGGGGGGGACACTTGAGTCTAACAATTTTTATTTAACAAAAATATTTGACAAACCAATCACTTGATCGAAAAATGATTTGAGCAAACTAATAATATTTTTTTAAAACCTATCCAATGATACCCCACACAATGGGGTACTCAACCAAAAAAAAATTCAACTCCGCCATATATGTAGGGAAGATACCCTTAAAAAAAATATTTTCCTACATTTTATTCTACACTTTTGTTGCAATATTGTATGTCTATATTCATGTCAAATATCAGCTTTCTAGCACCAGGCGTCTTTGAGCTAGGCTGCGGACGGGCAGACGGGCGGACATGACGAAACTATAAGGGTTCCTTGTGGACTACGGAACCCTAAAAAGTATAAAATCTAAAACAAAACTGTTTGAAAAAAGGTTGTGAAGCCCTGAATGTTTGTTTACAAAAAGTCTATCTTCTCGTGGCACCAACTATAGTTCTCAAGCACAATATTCATTTTATCGCTCGCAACTAGAAGTTCAAGTTAACTGTCCATATCTCTTCAAGTATAATTAATCGTACCTAGTATTTTCTTGGATTTACGCGAATGTTACACATTAAAATTAAACTACAGTTTACGGGTTATTGGGTTTAAATTAAATCTCAGTAAAACCAATATATCGCGATAAAACCCGTAAACTGTAGTTTAACTTCGATGTGTAACATTTGCATAAGCCCAAGAAAATATTTACTATACCTATTAGTTGCTGTTGATGAATTGCAGAATTCAACAGCCATGGCGCTCTTTGACGTTTTAAATAATTCTTTATGATATTTCGTCACATTCTATAACGCAAGACGTTTTGGCAACTGCAAGAATTCATTATAAAAATTACCAAAATTATATCGCGGCAATGTACCGACGTTAAAAATAAATATCTTCTCAAACGGATATCACATTGATTTGGAGAAAATATACGATGTAAGAATAGGAAAAATTGGGCAAGTGCGAGTCGGACTCGCGCACGAAGGGTTCCGTACCATCATCTATAAAAGAAAATCACGTTCGTTGTATGTATACTTAAATACTTTATAAGTTTCTACCTGTTTATTAAGATCGAGTAACAAATTGCTTAAAAATTACGTTTGTTGTATGGGAGCCCCCCTTTATTATTTACTTTTTTTAAATTTAATTATTTATTTTAAAGGGTAATATACAACTACATATTCTGTGAAAATTTAAAGCGTCTACCTGTTACAGTTAGTAATTTTGAGCAAAAAATACGAAAAAAAACACGTTTTTTGTATGGGACCCCCCCTTAATATTTTCATTTTTTTTATTTTTAGTATTTGTTGTTATAGCGGCAACCGAAATACATAATTTGTGAAAATTTCAGCTTTCTAGCTATCATGGTTTATGAGATACAGCCTGGTGACAGACAGACAGACAGACAGACAGACAGACAGACAGACAGACAGACGGCGGAGGCTTAGTAATAGGGTTCCGTTTTTTACCTTTTGGGTACGGAACCCTAAAAATTGTCCCTTCGTAGGTGAACCAACGTTTCTGACTAGTCGGGATTTTTCTTGAGATTTTTTTTATCGTTTATCTGGCTGAACATAGTAATATCGCATATAGTAATCTAATATTATGTAAGTACTTACCTAAATGTCATGGCTCACTACACGTTTCGGGCAACTGTAAGTGTAGTGAGCAATTCAACTCAATGAATAAATAGTAAGTACCACCCTGCACCGCGCAATATGCGCCGATTACTTACTTTATTTTAAAATATCAAGAAAGTAAGCTAAGTCCATTAATGGACTGCAAAAAGCCGTAGAGATCCGAAAAAAGACATATTTGTAACCAAACTATGTTTGTTTCTGATTGTTTATAAAATTTCCATGTGTATAGTATAGAGCAGGGTTGGCCAACCAGTCAATGGTGATCTACTTGTCAATCTCAGCTAGAAGTAGAGTCGATCGCGGCAAGACAATATCATTTTTAGCAACAGATAAAATCACTCTTCTTGTGTAATGTTTCAGTAACTGTCCTTTAGAATATTGTTTCTTCTTTCAACCTTTTAATAAAATCCTCCTAGCGTTATCCCAGTTTCAACCTGATGTCCACTTAGTCTACTATTAGTAATAGAAGTACCGAACTAATATTATTTAGGACCTTTAACAGTTTAATTTAAAATTGAAATAGGGTATTGGTAGATCCTTAATGGTTTCGTTAGTAAAATAGATCATGGCTAATCAAGTTGGCCACCCCTGGTATAGAGCATATTTGATATCCCTTTATGTCGAGTCCTGTCAGGGAGTATTCATTACAACTCACTTAGTTGTCAAAATACCATCTGCAAAAAAATGAGAATATTGTACATATAAAGTTCTAAAAAGGCTTAAAAAGTGGTTATCCTACAATATCGGCTCGCTTTTCCTTAACGAGTCAAGTGTCGCCGTAAATCAAATTTTCGCAAAATTCCTATTACATTTTCTGTGCTTTTAGCGTGTCCCCAAATTACATTTGTGAACCATTTTGATGTTTTTTCTTCTCCCATAACATTTATCGATATTTTAATAGTAGTTTCGTTACACGATATTTAAGTGAAAATCTCGTCTTTGTAAGAAAGGGTCTCGGTTTCAGTGCTTTTAATAATTAACATAGGTGGCAAAAAAGATAATTTCTTGTTAATTATGTTCTTTTTTCTTGTTTATTTTATTTTATCAGTTGTCCAAAAAAGAAATAAATGAGCAGAGTTAATACAGAATATTTCCCATCTAATTCTGGCTGCACGGCTGGTTTAGTGGTTTAAGCGGCCGACTCGCCGCTTGACATTGCGCCGAGTGTTGTGGGTTCCATTCCCACACGAAGCAACACTTTGTGGACATCGCAAATTGTTGTTTCGAGTCGGGGTGTTCATTGTGTCCGTTAGTTGTATGCTTGTAAAGTACCCGCGACACAGGATTTAGTCCTAATGCGGGAGTTGTCTTTTAGACTAAAAAAAGTTAAAAAAAATTCAAACTAGGTAGAACCTAACCTTTTTTTTGTATCGGGTTGGAAAACCCTCATGGAGTCCCTCCGTCCTGGGGGAAGGGCCAAGGGGACTGTCAGACTCTTACTGACTAAAAACCAACCCGTGTTCCTCATGTTCCCGTGTGTCGGGTGGTCGGGTATCACCAAAGCATTCCTCGCTACCCCCCGACGGGTATTGGCCCGCCAGATGGTCAGGCGGGCCCCGAACAAAACCCCCTTGGCGGCGGATGAAGGTGTTGGGCTCCGCCGCCAAAACACCCAGCGGCCACAGAGGATAGGGAGGACGGCAACGCAACACCGCATCTCCTCATCCTCTGCGGCCCCACCGCGACGCAACAAATGGTGCGCCCCCATTTGATCGCGGGAGATAGGGCGCGCGGCAACGCAACACTGACGCGCCTCTCCTCCCGCGACCGCACCCGACTGCGAGGGACAGATAGAACTGTCCCCAGCACCCGCTCCTTGGGACGCATCCTACGCAGGTCTCACGTGGAGCGTCCTCTCTCGGGATCCCGCTTAGCTTCACCGTGGGTGTACCTCAAACCCAATGTTACTGAGCCCCCCACCACGACAAGGTGGAGATCCCACGGGTGGGAGGTAGAACCTAGGTGTATTTGTTAATTCTCACAATTATACACCATGTATACTACATATAACAAAAAGGCAGCGATAGCCTAGTGGAGATACCAACAGACTGCCATGCAGAGGGTATCGCGTTCGAATCCACGGCGCGCACCAATGACTTTTCGGAGTTATGTGCGTAATGAATTGTTAATTATCGCTTGTCCCGTGCCTCGGAGAGCACGTTAAGCCGTCGGTCCCGGTTGTCATGAAGATCTTTGACAGTCGTTACAGGGCGTCAGTACCTTCTAAATAAACTGACACTAGTCTAAACCATGGAATATCGCTATCCCTTCGGGTTGCAGAGGTCAGACAGGCAGTCGCTCTGTGGAAAAGCAAATATTCAGCCAAATCCGGTTAGACTAGGAAGCGGACCCCAGATTGAAACTGGGATAACGCTAAGAGATACTACATAATTATGAGATTAATTTTACAAAATTGGTAAAAAAAATATTTTTTCGCCAAAATTATTTTTTCATAGCATAACAACGCGTTGTTATGCTATGAAAAATTAATTTTGACAAAAAAATATGCAACGTGACGATCGATGCGTAAGGTCAATGCACTTTATTTACCTAAAAAGTTGCTTACCCTTCGTTCACGACACATTTTAGTTCAATGATTTTTAAGAAAATGTTTTATAGAAAAATAAATTTTTACTATTTTTTTTATAAATATTATAGGTACGAGGGTCAAACTGAAAGTTCTTAGAAAATCAAAAACTGATTACATTAGCCAGTTATTAGTTTTATTATATATTTTCAAAATATTGTCCATTGACGTCAATACACCGCTGCATGCGATGGAACCACTGGGAAAAGCACTTTGCCCACTCGTCCTTAGGGGTCTCTTCAATGGCATCGCGATACGCAGCCACCGCTTCTTCAGCATTCATAAACCGCTTTCCTTTAAGTTTTTCTTTAATTTTTCGAAATAAATAAAAATCACAAGGCGCGAGGTCGGGGCTATACGGCGGGTGACCCAGTAATTCAACGTTTGATGTCGCCAAATAGTCTATCGTTCGCTTGGCGGTGTGCGACGAGGCGTTGTCGTGGTGAAGGAGGATCCTACTGCGAGGTCGTTTCTCTCGAACTTTTTCCAAGACAAGTGGCAAACAATTGGTAGTGTACCATTCTGCAGAAACTGTTTTTTGATCCTCTAACACAATTGTTGCGAAATGACCTATCCTTCCAAAGAACGAGGCCACCATTTTTTTCCCCGCACTTCGATCTCTCTTCACTTTAGTTGGCAACTCCTCGAAAGGAAACACCCACTGAGCAGATTGTCTTTTGGTTTCAGGATCATAACAGTAAATCCAGCTTTCGTCACCTGTTAGTATGTCGAACACAGCATTTGAGTCTCCTCCGTTAAATCTTTCAATCATTTTACGGCACCAATCCGCACGATGGAGTTTTTGAGCCTTAGTCAAATTATGAGGTATCCACCGGGCGCAAAGCTTCCTGACCGCCAAATGTTCGTGGAGGATTTTGTGCACTTGACTCATACCGATGCCTAAGCTTGTCCGAATCTGCTGATAGGTCACTCTTTTGTCAGTCTCTATCATACGCCGCACAACACAGATGTTATTTTCAGTCGTCGCCGTAGAAGGCCGTCCCTCACGTACATCATCAGTGAGATTAGTGCGACCACGTTTAAACTCATTAAACCAGTTGTAAACAGTCGCACGAGATGGGGCTTCATCGTGAAAGGCCAATCGTAGTCTATCATAACTTTCTTGTTGACTTAAATGACATGGAAAGTCATAAAAAATCATTGCACGAAAATTTTCTCGTGTTAAATTCATGTTGACGTGACACAGACAATTTTCAATTTGCCGCCAAATCGTAAAACAAATGACAAATGAATGAAATATATACTCAATTGCATGGCAAAGAGTTCTATTTTCAAATTTTAGAATATTTTTTTTATTATATTGTTTATAAGTGGCCAGTTCTAAGAACTTTAGTTTGACCCTCGTAGCTTCTATATCATGGCCTGAGTACATACTTTTCGGAAAACACTGACTTAAAATACATGGTGTATAAAAGACATTTCTGATGTGCCTACTATCAAATTGATTATTATTTTCGTCAACATCCTCCGTGCACATCAATATCGTCTCACTAAGACAGCCACATTCTTTCCTTTCTTCTTTCTTTCCATCCTTATACCTATACTTATAAGGTATTAGTTTATAAACTAAAACAGAAACATAACTGCAATCACATAATGTAATGGCATTTCATATAAATCGGTATAAAGTGCACTGCAATTAAAAAGTATAAATATTCTCCATTTCGCCCGGTGTAATAAACAAGTGAACGTTAGTGAATAAAAGAAAACTCACTATTGTCGAAGAGAATAGGTCCCGAGGGTGCAGGCATGTGCAGGGGCCTTTAATTGCGACGGTGGACCCAAAAAGTTATGGTTCCAGTACAAGCTAAGCTTTACTTTGGTACCTTTTTATTACAAGCTTTTATTTATGTTCGTTCCTCCTTTTCCTAAACCTATCACGTGATGTCCTAGAGCTAATCTGATGATAAAGCTAGAAGGAATGGCCATAGGAACGACGCAATATTACAACACATCCCCCTCGAATTTGGTCTCGTTTGATTCGTATTGACGAATACCTTGATCTTTTATATTTATCCTAAATGAAAGCTTATTTTTATAAGCTTGTTTTAATATTACTATATGTATTTAAACCGACTTCTATAGTTATATCTTTAAATGAATTTTGCTAATAAGACAGAAGCGTCCATTATTCAACGATAATATCCGACGGTCTCCCACTAAACCAGACTATTTTGAACTAAAAAGTGCTCGTTACGAATGTTTTTGGACTGTTTATAAAGTCCTCTAACAAATACTACACTCAAAAGCTAATATTGTGGCCTCGGGCTCTCAAGTAATGCTATAGGACAAAAATGTCTATCGCATTCCTATAAATATCGCATTCATGCAGTCTTTTACTGCTTATCTTTAAGTGTGCTGCGTCCTAGCTTGAATCTAACTGCACATATTATAATCTACGAGAGGACAAAGCGTATTAAATGTTCGTGTTTATATCGAGGTATTACTAATTCAACAGCATAGCGAACGAAGCGGTTTTATGTGTTAGAATTGTTGCATCCACAGTAATTATCATATCTCGACGTAACATACATATTATTATGTGTCATTTGATACCAAGCTAGGCAGAGGCATTACTATAGCACATTTTTGTATTCTGCAAGAGCAGCAAAGGTAGTTAATAATTTATAAGTAACTAGCTTTTGCCCGCGGCTTCGCTCGCGCGAAATTCGAGGTTCTCTAGTTATAGTATATCATCTATGTTCGGGGTAACACAAATCTCCTTTATTGGGCGGATACTTCTATAATTGTTGTTTTAACTGTTTAAGAAATATAACTGCAAAAAGTATTTACACATACAAACATAGATGAGAGAATTAGTTTCACATCTGTGCATACAAACTACTTAATACAATACTAAGACTTAGTAGTACTCAAAATGTTATCCGGTATCAGTGACGTTTCACTAGAGTGGACAATAATATGGCGATTGCGATTTGAATTTCAGAACCATTAGTATTTAACAAAATACTCGACAATCCGAATTTTGCGGCTATATGTTGTCGACTCGAAATCTTTATTTTTTTATGTTTTGTTATTCAGGTAAGGTTTCGATCGAGTCTACCGTACCCCGTGACGAAATTATTATTCTAGATTTGACACTGCGATGGTAGCGCAGTCGGTCGGTTTCAATGTGAAACATTCCAAAATCTACAACTACTTACAAATTAAAAATTAACTATAACAATATTTTCCGGTGGACTAAATTGTGAATCTAAACTATTCTCAAGTCTCCTTGAACACACACAAAAAAATTCATCCCAATCGGTCCAGTCGTTTAGGTTCAGTCGTTCAGTGACATACACACGCACACAAGAAATATATATAAAGACTAGAGGAAGACCGCGGCTACTTTTGCTCGGCTCTGGTCACAGCTCTGGTTGTTCTTTTTAAGGTTCCGTAGCCATAAATGGCAAAGAACAGAACCCTTATAGATTCGCCATGTCTATCTATCTGTCCGTATGTCACAGCCACTTTATGCCGAAACTATAAAGACTACATATTTAAAAAATAGAAGGTAGATGTACTCTGTGCACCGCTTCACAATGTGTTACAAAGAGTCTGAAACGATTCACCAACATCCGATTGGCCCATGAACCATTGATCAACATAATCTTTAAACCATGAACTTTCATCCAAAGAACGTTTCAACCACGAACGTTTCGCCAACAGAACTTTATATCAGTGAATGTTTAACCAACAGAATGTTTCGACCAACAACTTTTCAGCCACAGAACATTTGGCCAATGAACCGTTCACCAACAAAACGGTAGGTACATCACTGAGTCCGACTCGCCTTGATTTAATTATTTAACCGTTCCTGCTCGATCCCGGGAGAATTTCGGGAAATCGCTCTTAGTGCACTTCTACGGTCCCAAGAAAACACACGCCAAAAGTCAGCTTTATACACATAAGTTGGATTCCTGTTTTTGAATTTTATATGCAAATACCATCTTTGCGTAGAGACGGAAAACTCGACATCAAACCCTATACGACTGCCTCGTTGGTCTTACGGCATAAGTGTGCGCGTGGGATCGGGAGGTCCCGGGTTCGATTCCTGGGCAGTGCTATTGGGTTTTTCTGTAGCGAAATTCTCAGTAGCAGCACGGAGTCTGGAAATGTGCCCGGTACGGCAATAGGCTCGCCCCTTATTACGTGGGACTAAAGTATATCTGGCGAAAAGTGGGTGTAGAAATACACCTCTGCTTACCTCTTCGGGGTTATAGGCGTGAGACTATGTATGTATGTATATAATAATTATACAGATTTCAAATTGTTCCAATTAGCCGAGACTTAAGCTTTGTGAACTCTGCAAAAGAAAAGTAAGGGAAAAAAATTAACCGCTAGTCCAACGGACCAGTCAGTACAAAACACATTTATTCATGGACATATTAAAAGCCTTGTTGGTCTCGCGGCATAAATGGGCGCGTGGGATTGCGAGGTCTCGGGTTCGATTCCCGGGTCGGGCAAAGTGTTATTGGGTTTTTCCGTTAGGAAATTCTCAGTTGCAGCACGAAGTCTGGTAATGTGCCCGGTACGCCAATGGGCTCGCCCCATATTAAGTGGGGCCTAAAAATTCATGGAGAAATATGGGTGTAATATTACACCTCTGACCTCTGCCTACCCTTTCGGGAATACAGGCGTGAGTCTATAAAAAAAAATTAAAAGCCACAAAACTTCTGACTACAGATCCCAATGGCTTGAAAGGCTCTCTCTGTTTGTAGATTAATAACAAAACACCCGACGTGATCAGACGGTCATTGACACTTTTATCAATATTGACTACTAAAGATATAATAACTTCTCTGTATTAATATCGGATAAAGTGTAGGATAAGTTAAGATAAGATACACTTAGCGAGAAATGACCTTTGCTCTGGCTTTCGTCGAAACCCAGCTGTAGGCTAAGTAATACCGCGTTCTCACCAACAGTCAATATCGAAGTTTGGGACTCAATGAAGGGAAAGTCCCCACACTTTCCCACTCTTTTCTATTTCTCTGGATTACGCGAAATTTGTTAGCTTTGCTTAAGCCAGAAATAGCCAGAGATATGTCGTTTGTATATACAAACGATCTATTTCTTGTACGATATATATCTTTACAAATTGTGAAGGATGAGCACAACAAGCAGCGATAGTCTAGTGGAGAGACCGACGGACTGCTACGCAGAGGGTCTCGGGTTCGAATCCACGGCGCCCACCAATGACTTGTTGAAGTTATGTGCGTATTAAATTATTAATTATCGCTTGTTAAACGGTATCGGAAAACATCGTGAGGAAATCTGCATGTCTGAGAGTTCACCATAATGTCCTCGAAAGACATGTGAAGTCTGCCAATCCGCAATTGGTCAGCGTGGTGGTTTATGGCCTTACCCTTCTCATTGTGAAGAGGCCTGTGCCCAGCAGTGGGACAGTTAATATAAAGGGCTGATTATGATGATGATGATAGTAGTTACGTACGAAATTTCTCTTTTAAACTATTAACTTGATAAAGGCCTTTCGGATTTTTCGGCAAGGATCCCCAAATAAATTTTATATAGTAAGCTAAACAATATTTGTACACTATTGATAATGTATGTTTAACCATTTATCAGGCAATGCCTATAATTATTATCATTTGGCAAATGCTTCGGTGATTCCCCGAGTTGGTGTTACCACATCCAAATATTAATAGGTACGATAGTTCTATGTTATAGATAACAAACACTTTCCTTTTTTCTTCTACCGCCTGTCACAAAGAAGAATTATCTTATGGTAGTTCTTTTTCTTTTAGTATGAGAGAGTCGTTATCTCTGGAGTCATTCGTCTTTGGAAGTTTTCCAGCACGACCTCACGACTTTCCTTCTGCCCTCGGCTTTAATTATCAATGCCGCAACAAGTAGCCACACATCCAAGAAATCTTATTCTAATACTTATGTATAAAGCTTAAGAGTTTGTTTGTTTGTTTGATTGAACGCGCTAATCTCAGAAACTACTGGCCCAATTAGAAATATTTCAGTGTTATTTAGCCCATTTATCGAGGAAGGCTATAGGCTATATAACATCACGCTATGAGCCACGGGAGCGGAGTAGTAGCTTAACTTAGCTTAACCACGGGCTCACCTAGTAACCTTATAAAAGTTTCAGTGCTAAGAAATCCTGACTACTACGCCGGTAGTCGTGGGATCGATTCCCAACTAGCACAAATCTTTGTGTAATTCAGAACTATTATTTGTTCTTTGTTCGGGTGTGATTTAAGTATATATTTTTATACATATATATGTACATATATATTTGTATTTCAAGATATATTAGAATGTCTCTCCTTTTTCTGATTACCACGGTACAGGTTCTGCTTAATTTAGGATCAGATGACCATATGCAAAGGACCATATGTATAATATTATGTATGTTTTTCCAAAAAAAAGTAAGTAGGTAAGTATATAATATATATGTTTATCCATTGTCTAGTACCTACCCATAGTACAAACTTCTCCTTAGTTTGGGACTAGATGGTATTGTGTCAAGGTGGTAGAATATTATATTTATTTATTCTTCATACTTCAATTTATTTTTCGCTGTTGAAATTTTAAATAGAGCTACTTAATATCGGGGAATACCCCAAACTATAGTTAGATTGAACTATCAGCATTTCCTGCGAAAGATGCTTACTTTTATAATACTTATCTGTGTGTTCTACTTCATATTTAAAACTCTGTTTATATTTAATACATTATTTTCTGATATTCTGTTTCTGAAACAGTAGATATGTTTTTAAAGGAGTTTTCAACTAAAGGCACGCGCCCACTATCGTTACTACAGAATGTCGTTTTTAGCGTTGCATCGTGGCTTGTGTATTTTTTTTACTTTATAAAAAAGCCTTGCGTTACTGACTGATTGACAAAACTACTTAGTGCTGCACTTAGAGGGATTTCCCGAAATTTCCACGGGAGCAGGAGAACTTTAAGTTTTACAGTCGGCACTACGGAAAATAAAAGAGATAAATTGCGAACACAGCTGCGGCCATCCTGTAGTTTATCATACAGGGTGTAAGGGATAGCGTACCAAAAGCTGATATCGACGATTTAACATACTCTCAGAGGCACTGGGCAAGCAATAATTAACAATTTAATACGCACATAACTTCGAAAAGTCAGTGGTGCGCGCCGTGGATTCAAACCCGATACCCTCTGCATAGCAGTCTGTTGCTATCTGTAGTCAGCTACCGCTGCCTCAGACTTTTCGAAGATATGTGCATAATAAATTGTTAACCCTAGATAGATAACCATATTTCACTGTACACTAAAGATAACCATACGTCGATTCGACGTGCGGTTGTTTGAGTGAGCATATTTTGGATTATTTTTATCCTAGGCTTATAAGCGTGATAGTATATCTTAGTGTATGTAATAGAGGTCTGAATAAATGAAAAACATTACAGTTTATTTATATTTTTATTAAAAAGAAAAAAAAAATAGCACTACAGGCTACTTCTTACTTTACAAAACATAAACATTTAGGAATCTCATTGTTAGTCTTATAATTTACCATAAAATCGTTTCAAAATCATCTTTTTGTAATACCTATAATATAAAAAACCCAAATAAATATCACTTATTATTGAGATTGGCCTCAAAGGCACTTAGGGCAGGCGCTTGTGTTCTCCAAAAATGGGATTTTGGCAGCTGTCGCACATTGTTTTTGTCATCCTTCTAATTTTTGATGGACAAAAGGCACAATATTTTCTTTTCTTTGTCTCAGATACTCCTTCACGTTGTGTGGGAGGTTCGACTGCTGGTCTTTTCGGCAATATTCCACTAATTTTATTCTTTATATTGGTCAGTTAAGTAAGCATTTGCTGCCTTTTCTCTATCCATGGGACTATCACGCTATTGCTGAGTTTTTTCATGAAGTCTCTTTGACAGTGGTTTCTCTTTTCTGAATAGAACATTATCACAGTAAATTATGTATGAATTTATAAATGCCATATTCATGATCCCGTAAAGCATAGCCATGGGCCACCTGTTAGTTTTGCGGCTGTACTACACAAATGAGCACATTTGGTTGAGTGTATCGACTCCCCCTTTTGTTTCAGTCACATCTTCTGTATTCAAGGGGTTTACTACTAGTGGAGCACTCAACTCATGGTCTTCGGCATCACTCTGTATTTCACCTTCTAGTAAATTGTCTCCGGTTTCAGTGTCCGACCCCTGAATGTCTTCATCGCTCATTTCAAGCAACAACCCACTTATTTCTGCATCATCTACACGAATTCATGACGACATTTTGTTCTGTTTATCGTAGCCTATAACAAGAAATAAACTAATAAAAGAAATGTACATCTGAACTCAAAAATACTTGCAATAACCCATTTTTCCAAAACTTCAAAATCTTACACTAAAGATATTAATCAATGTAGTTTGTAAGTTACCTTTGTGAAAGAAAAATAAAAACATTATTATTATTATTATTATTATTACACTAAAGATAACCATACGTCACTTCGACGTACGGTAGGTAAATACTGATGAAAGCTTAGCACTTACCGGTAAGATACGGGTGTGTCCTTCAAGCTCCGAGGGCTGACTGAGTTGGCAGGAACGGCCCGCTTTGTGACGCGAATAAACAAGGAGTTATATCGATTTGTAAAAATCGATTACGTCGATTCGACGTAGGTTATCTATCTAGGGTTAAATAAAAACCGTCCCTGTCAGATATTTGACGGTCGCAACGGGGAATCAGAACCTACAAATAAACAGATACTGGACTAAACCATTGAACATCGCTCTCTTTCTTTGGGTTACGGAGGTCAGACGGCATTCGCTTTGTGTCAAAACTGATATTCTGTCATATCTGGTTACACTAGTAAGTGTACCCAGGCTCCAAGGCATTAAGTCTCGGATACAACTGGTATGCTGCTAGAACGATTATGTTGATCCCTAGCTAAATTATCTCTTTGGTATACCTACTCTGAATGTGTGTTCTCCGTTCCACCGTCGTTTATGAAATGATAGCAGTTCGCTTCAGTGCTCTTTTCGGTTTTCTTATTGCTAGCAATAGACAGGCTAGTGGCCCACCTGATGCTAAGTGATAACGCCGGCTCAAAGATATAGCGGAAATAGAACCAAACTGCTTTCTTATATAAAGCGGGGAGCGGAATAAGGATAAGGAAAATCGAGTGGGCCCTGCGGCACTCTCACCTACAGAACAAAATCATCATCATCATCAGCCTTTAACAGTCCACTGCTGGACTAGGCTTCTCCTTTGAATGGAGGAATTGGCCTACTATACCACGCTGGCCAAACGGGTTGGTATATAGGGTTTGTATCAAGTTTTCCTTCTCTAACAGTGCTGTTCTCTGCATAGTATGCTCCCTTTGTCGGCTCTTACGACACCCATGGGATGATATGGGGTGGTGACACTCCGTATTTGTAATTCGTCACCACATGGAAATGCGAAACCAGAACAAAATGCGTTGATATAAAGATATTTTACGTCGAAGGTAAGAAGGCAGTAATTCTCCGGTCTAGCCGGCTCGTCCATGGTGAAATCAGTAAGCCTCTTCTACGACCTATAAAGCCCAAGATAACAATGGAGAATGGCCTACTACATCCTTGGCATTAAATATGTAAGTGGTAATGTGGTGGTACGAAAGTGGTGACTGTACAGCCACGACTGCCGCTGACATTCAAATCAGACATTCAAATCGACTGCTACGTCGAAGGCCGCGGGTTCGATGCCAGCTCAAGTCAATCATTTAATATTTTGTGTGCGTGAACTGCGTCGGGCGGGGTGTTTCTATGTAAAATTACGTATGAATTTCCAAAAAATTCATACGTAATTTTACATAGATAGCCCAGTGGTGTACGTAACGGACTGCCGAGACGATGGTCTCGGGTTCGATCCCCAGGTACCTCGGGCACACACCTCTGACTTTTCGAAGTTATGTGTGTATTAAAAATGTTAATTATCGCTCGCTTAATAATCTGCCCGGTAGATGGCAATAGACTCGCCCCCTATTACATTGGGACCGAAACATATCTGGCGAAGTGTGGGTGTGTAATACACCTCTGCCTACCCCTTCGGGGATAAAAGGCGTGAAGATATGTTATGTTATGTTATGTTTCCAAAAAATAAGCATTTATGTAGGTATGATTATTCATTGTCTATTACCCATAGTACAAGCTCTGCTTAGTTTGGGACTAGATGGTGTTGTGTGAATGTGATAGAATATTATATTTGACTCCAGAAAATCTTAAAAGGGTGAGGCCTTTTAAGATTTTCTGGAGTCAAATATTATGTATTATACAATATAATATACAGGGTGTAAAAAGACCCTTAACGAAAACTGAAACCACATATTGTACCAATCATTACGAACATTTTTTGCTTCGGCATCATACCTGGGAAATTACTGGTTTAGGAGATATTGAGGCTCAAAGTTACTATGGAAGTTGTGTAATTAGGTACAAAATCGATGCATTTACCCCGCTAACCTGTTCTATATGTCTATGTATCTATCTGTCTAATATCTCTATGTCTTGGAAAGTAGGTTCGTCATGCTCACTGTACTGTCACTGCAGGCGGTAGCGTCGGTGGTCGGGTCACCCACTTCCCTCTAATATGGTTGAGGAGGGTGATGGCTGATCATTGCGTTATACTCGTGAACGGGTGCTGCCTGTGGTGACTGGTCGATCTGCTGGACAGGATACAGCTTTTGACTTGCTGATTTATGAGTTTATTTGCAATTTGTTCCAATTGTTTTGGTACCTACCTAATTAATGCATTGTAACGTGATTTGACTGAGCAGTGATTACATAACAACATGATATTTAACATGTGTGCGGTTACACCCTACTTGTCATTATGTTTTGGAGGCTAAGTGTTAGTCATTATTCTCAATTTTCAAGTCTTAAGTAGGTACGTAACTAAATAAATGGCAATAGGTTGTGTGATAGCTATCATGTTAACTGAAATGTGATATTAGTATTTTTTGATTATAATGTATAACTTCTTATTTAAATACGCAGACAGTACTGTGTTGCTAGGGAGTTTGTTGCGCTGCTTCTTCTTCCTAGCGAAAACACATAGGAAGCAGTGAAGGGTTGGGCTTTTTGGGGGACTGTCTATTGTAAAATTTAACGTTCAGAAAGAGCTGTTTACCAGCCAATTTTGAATAAAAGATTTTGATTTTGATTGATTTTGATTTTATAGATGTCCTATGCACCCAAAGATCAGTAGTTATTTCGAAAATTGCACGCGCGCATTTTTTATAGCGGCTTGAAAAAAGTGAAAACTTAAAAAAAAATGTCGTTTCCCAAGTTTTATTTTTGGTTAGTATGACTTGGCATGATGTCCAAAACGCGTAGACTTCGGCTTGGTGATGGGTCTTGTGACACCCTGTATATAAAAATATTTTTAAATAAAAAAACCCACTTCAAAAAACATATCGTCGTCACGCCTTTTATCCCCGAAGGGGTAGGCAGAGGTGTATTTCTACACCCACTTTTCACCAGATATACTTTAGTCCCACGTAATAAGGGGCGAGCCTATTGCCGTACCGGGCACATTTCCAGACTCCGAGCTGCTACTGAGAATTTCGTGACAGAAAAACCCAATAACACTGCCCGACCCAGGAATCGAACCCGGGACCTCCCGATCCCACGCGCACATTTATGCTGCGAGACCAACGAGGCAGTAAAACACTAAGGAACTAAAAAACAAAAAATAATTGTTTTTTCTAACCTAGGGGTGCAATTTATTTTACAATTGCAGTACAAAAATCAACTGAACTAATCACAAAGAGAGATAAACTATTTTAATCTAACCTACCTTCTACTACTACTGCTATAAAACCTACCTACTTAATTATATAGAACTACTTAAAAAGTAATATAAATAATACAAAAAAAAACTATGTACTTTAACCTATAATAAAGTTCTACAAGTTTGGAGTCGATGCCAAGTCAAGTATTACATAGTATTACTGATCTGACTACAAATTCTCCACACTAATTTTAGGTTTTGATTGCATATAATCTAAATATATATATTTCTTGTGTGCGTGTGTATGTCACTGAACTCCTCCTAAACAACTGGGCCGATCTTGATGAATTTTTTTGTGTGTGTTCAAGGGGACTTGAGAATGGTTTAGATTCACAATTTAGTCCACTGGAAAATGTTTTTTTACTTAATTTTTTTTTGTCAAATCTTATATTAATAATTTCGTCAAGGAGTACATCAAAACCTTACCTGAATAATAAAACAATAAAAATAAAGATTTCGAGTCGACAGCATATTATATCCGCAAAATTCGGATTGTTGAGTATTTTGTTAAATTCTAATGACCAACAAATCGCAGGCGCCATATTGGCCACTCTAGCGAAACGTCACTGATACCGGATAACATTTTGAGTACTACCAAAGAGGTCCTACTAAGTCTTAGTACTAAGTAGTTTGTATGTGTTAATACTTTTTGCAGTTATATTACAATTAAAACGACAATTATAGAAGTATCCGTGCAATAAAGGAGATTCATGTTACCCCGAACATAGATTATATACTATAACTAGAGAACCCCAAATTTACGCGAGTGAAGCTGCGGGCAAAAGCTAGTTATGTATAATTATGTAACTATCTTTAATCCTTCTTGATAGTGATGTGTGTATGTGGAACAATAGAATATTACTTACCTACTTACGTATTATTTATTTTAAATACATGTATATATATATATAATGTATTAATCATGTCCATTAATAGTAGAAAAATATAAATGTTCGTTTAGTTACAGATGCCGCTGTTCATTCAATGTTGAATTTTGAATCGCTGTGTTAAGATTTTCCGACAGTCCATGGCCCTGTTGGCTGATGTTTCTAATTTTTTTCTATACGTACCTTTTCTTTTTGGTGTCGGGTTGGAAAATCCTCATGGAGTCCCTCCGCCCTGGGGGAAGGGCGAAGGCGACTGTCAGAGTCTTACTGACTAAGAACCAACCTCATGTACCTGTGTGTTGGAGGGTCGAGTATCGCCGAAGCATTCGTCGCTACCTCCGACGGGTATTGGCCCGCCAGATGGTCAGGCGGGCCCCGAACAAAACCCCCTTGGCGGCGGCTGAAGGTGTTGGGCTCCGCCGCCAAAACACCCAGCGGCCGCAGAGGATAGGGAGGACGGCAACGCAACACCGCATATCCTCCTCCTCTGCGGCCCCACCGCGACGCATCGAATGGTGCGCCCCCATTTGGTCGCGGGAGATAGGGCGCGCGGCAACGCAACACCGACACGCCTCTCCTCCCGCGACCGCACCCGACTGCGAGGGACAGACAGAACTGTCCCCCGCACCCGCACTGTTTGACGCATCCTGCGCAGGCTCCGTCAAGCCCACGCGGAGCGCCCCCTGGATCCCTCTTAGCTTCACCGCGGGTCACCAGTCCACGGTTACTGAGCCCCCCCACCACGACAAGGTAGAGATCCTACGGGGGGGACCCACTGGTCCCCTGAAATTCGGCCCCTGTGCCCACTGGTACCCTCAAATTTTTGTGGTGCCCACTCGTACCCTGCTCTATTTTTTATTTAAAAAAAATTATATTTCCCATTTACTCTACTAATTACATATTTATTTTCAGTACCTGTGGTTGTAGTACAGACACGTACTAAAGGTAAAAATGAAACAAATAAAAAGATATCACATTTATTAATAAGTGTTAATGACAATCAGTCTTTTAGATATCAAAAAAATCGTATTTATTTGTACTTTATATACATACTCACAGTCACGTCCGATTGATTTTTAAGTAACTGTTTTATAAATGATATCTTTTTTTTAACGCACTTCTCGACATTTTCGTATACGCCATACAATTGTATTAATTTACTTTTGTTTTTGTATGTTAGGTACAACGTAGTCGAAGTTGACATTGACAACTTTTAAATAGATTTTTCTATATGAAACTTATATAACTTATAAAATTCCTCAGTGATATGCAGGATTTATACTATACATATATTCACCTTTACAATATTTTTAAAACAGTGTGGAAAATGTATAATTTCCTAACAGAAAGCAGACCGCTTATCTGATAAGGACTCTCTGTTTTTTAAAGTACATTATTTTTATTAAAGCTCGGTGTGTTCGTTCAATTTCTATAAATTTTGATTTAGCTGCACCTCCCCAAATAGGGATACAGTATACCCTAACTGATTTTGCTATTGCATTATAAATTTCATTTAATAGATTTCTAGGCGGACCTATATTTTTATTGATTTGAGTAGGGTACATACCGTAAGGTTTTAAAAATCCAACCAAGTTTCCTAAGCCTTCCAGTGATATGTTCCAGATGAGAGTACCACAAAAGCCGTTGGTCAATTATGACACCTAAATATTTTGTTTGTGGTACTTTATCTATTTTTGGACACTTACAGGTATTATTATACAAAGGTTTGTTACAAGAGTATATTTTAATTGTAAAGTCCTCCTCCGGTTGCGAACGATTTGAGACGCTGAAGCAGAAGTAATTGGTTTTGGATGTATTTAGGGTGAGTAGATTATCATTGAGCCAGTTAGCAATCTGGGCCATACCCAGCTCTGCATGAAGTTTGACTTCCGACCAGTTTTTCCCAGAGAAGACAACAGCCGTGTCATCGGCGTAGGCAAAAATTTTAGCGTTTAACACTTTTAAGTTGCAGAGATCGTTTATATACGTTAAGAAAAGTGTAGGTCCCAGTACGCTTCCCTGTGGCACGCCGAATGACACATCCGCCGCGTCACTAGTGCACTGGTCTATCTTTACCATTTGTCGTCTATCCGTGAGGTAGTCTTTAAAAAATTTAAGAGGGATACCTCTTATACCAACGTTTTCTAGTTTAGTTACAAGGGTTGGAACAGAGACGGGTGACGAAGAGTTGGAACAGAGATAGAGATTATGTGTACGTACGTAGATACGAAACAAGAAAAAAATCTCATAACCTTTCATAAAATCGATTTCTAAAATGTTTTACCAATAAATATTCAAAACTAGCTCCGAAAAATATAAACTGTGTATTTATCAGTATATGAGCTATGTAAACTAGTGTAAAAAATACTACTTACATGTTTTTATACTCATATTCGGTCACTCACTTAATTCAGTAGTTAATTTTACAGAACACACACACTAATTAATATTTACTTTTACTCGAGAGTCTATCAGTTAACTGCGCTTAGATTAGCGACTAAACTTAAAACAAACTGATTGCACCTTGACAAATTCCGGGAAAATGCGAACAGTGGCCAACAATATAGTTAGCCAATTCGATGAGAGTCCATATATACTATAACTAGTCGATGCCAGCGGCTTCGCACGCACATATTTTCGAATTTCCCGTTTTGCCTGATCCCGTGGGAATTTCGGGAAATTCCGTCTTAGTGCACCCCTACGGTCCCCAAGGAACATACATGCTAAATTTCAGCTTCTTGCGGTAAGTAGTTTCGGCTGTAGCTTGTCTGTCAATCAGTCAGTAACGCAAGGATTTTATATATACAGATATAATTTGATTATTTTATAGTACATAGTTTAAATTATTGATATTACTTAATTATTAATATCGTAACAATATTGTACACGAATGTACAACGATGACAATATTTTTTACCTAAAAATTAAAATGGTTTCTATTAGGTGCCCAAAACGCACCTGAGTAGGTGCCGAATCTTTAATTTTATTCCAGGGTACGAGTGGGTACCTGAAAAAATAATTAAAATAATCTGGTCCCCTACCGGGGTACCAATGGGCACCTAAATAGGGGACCAATCTACAACTTTTATTCCGGGAGACGAATATTAGGAGACCAGTGGGTACCGACCCCCAAAAATTGTAGAACTTTGTTATGGTTAAAGTACTTTATTTAGTTAGTAGGTTAAAGTAATTTATTTAGTTCTATTTATATAATTTTTAAGTAGTTCTATATAATTAAGTAGGTAGGTTTTATAGCAGTTGTAGTAGTAGGTAGGTTAGATCAAAATAGTTTATCTCTCTTTGTGATTAGTTTAGTTGATTTTTGTACTGCAATTGTAAAATACATTTCATTTATAGGTTAGAAAAACCAATTATTTTTTTATTTTTAGTTCCTTGGTGTTTTTTGAAGTCTTTTTTTTATTTAAAATCAATTTTTATTTTTTTGCTTTTTAGTGGTACCTATACAAATAAAAAAATAGTATTAGGTGGCAAGTAGGTAGGTACATAGGATAGTGAAGGTAGTACATGATGGGGAGGCCTTCCTTACGTGCCTCAATTCTGAAATGCAGATCTGCAGGCCTATTGCGTATTTTTGACAGTTACAGTTACCATCGCCACTTCGATGTACACCGAAGTTTGATGTCAACCAAGATTAAGGTTCATTAGGTATTGCGTATGACACATATTGTCAGTGCCTATCAAATTGTTGTTAACACTTCACTATTTTTTATCGACACCATGCGACTGATTTAAGAATACCCATTGCACCATTAAAACTTTATGGATTGTAAGACTTCTTAATTTAGCAATAAAATTCGCTTCTGAGACATGAATTTGGCGCGAATTGTTGGAAAATATGTCAGCATCCATTGTCCAATAAAAAGTTGAAAAATATTTGTTTTGATTTTGTGTATTCGCTTGTGAAAGCCCAAACTAATTTTGATAAAACAAGATTCATCGTAAGTGTTATAAGTATAACTTATTTAACGTTGTTTGAATATTCTTGTTTCATTTCTATTGTTTTTAAACTAATAATAAGTGGATATTGTGAAAAGTGAATGACTTTGTGATAGGGTTGCCAGATTCGGCCGTATCATTTCCGGGACAATTACACCCCCCCCCCCCTGCATTGGCTAGTGTTTTAAAAAGTAACTTAGAAATAGATATTTTATACATAGATAATAATCCGGGTCGGGACTTTCGGGATTATTTTAATACTTGGAAATGATTGGTTTGACTTTTACAACCGGAGTATCGTAACTTTGTGAAAAAACTAATATTTTCGAATTCCGGGACGGCATCGTAAAATTACTGGACACGGGACAACACGCCTAATTCCGGGACAATCCCGGAAATCCCGGAGAACTGGCAACCCTACTTTGTGATATCAAACAAGTCGGGAATGTTATACATTGTTGTTTTAAATATAGGTATAAGTAAACCATATATTTTCAAATTAAATTAGTGCTTATTCATTGCGCACAGCTGTGTTCCGTTGAGCTTGTGGCATGAGAGGATTAATTTTCTCCAACACTTGCTGGAAACCAACTTTGCTCAAGCGAAAATTGGCAATAAATTCGCCTTCTGGCAACTGCGTGGGTCACTAGCATCCCGTAAACGGCGTCGTTGAATGCGAACTCGCTTCTTTTTCCGCTGTTTTTCAGCAAAATTGAGCAATGAAGGTCGTGAAATATCTACAAAGTTTACAAAGGACACTATATAAATCAAACAAAGTAAGTTTTAAATGTTTCCGTGCAATATAGGCTTCAGTGATAATCACTACAACTCGAAAAACACTACCTTTGAGTGGTGTCTTTCACGAAGGCAACTTCAACCGAAGTGACTATCAATTTGATGCCCACTAAGCTTAGACAATCGCAATATTAAATTATCGATACACAATCATCTGTCAAAATAAGGTTCAGTGGCTATCAGCGACACCGGGTGCCTATGAAGTCATCTCAGTTAGCCACTGATGTTAGCCGATACGAATTTTGCTGTTTGACAGTTATTTGATGTACACTTTGCCAAGTGATCATCACTTTTAGTTGTCAACTGAGATACGCAATAGGCCTACTGTACCTTTCTGGCAATTTCGAGTATTTTTTTCAACTAACAAGCCTAAACACATTCGTTTCAGTTCCATCATCAGATCCCGGAAATCATCCAGTATCAAAGTGCTTGCCAAGACAAAACAAACGAGCCTAAACTCGACGAGATAGCGCTATTGTATTACAAAGATCCCATGGCTATCTTCCTGCTCCATCATCAGAGTTTGGTTAACACAATCTCATAGTTACCTTTCAGCTCCATCCTCAGACCATAGAAATCATCCAGCATCAAAGTCTATGTAAAGACGAATCAAACGAGCCCAAACTCGACGGCATTGGGTTGTTATCGTCAAATCGCTTCAAGTGTGCTTATAAGATTTGAAGAGTTCCTTCGACTTTTCCAGGATTCCATGATTAGATCCTGACATATAGATCATGGGACCAACTGGGAAATCGGTCCAGGCGTCTTAGAGAAATCGGGGAACATACATAAAAAATATAAAGATTCCGACGAATTGTGAACCTCCTCCTTTTTTTAAGTCGGTTAAAAAAGAGGGCTAAATGCAGTATCAAACTCGATTCTAGTATAAGAAATTTTAAAGGTCTTCGAAGACACTGTCGCTGTTATTATTTTGTACTTCTAAACGTTTGGCATCGGAATATTTACAAGAAATAATATTTATTCTTATTTTTTGTCATTGATTAATAAATTAAACACAAACCAGGCTAATACTAAACCTAGAAATGTATTTAATCATACGTAGTAAATTTTGTTGTGAAGACAAAATTAAATTAAAATGTGATACAACACTAACTACAAGATCAAGATCAACCATTGATGAAAGTTTAGTTTACATGATGTCATAGGGTATATCAGTTTTACCGCGAGCAAAGTCGCCAGCAAAAGTTAATTAAAAATATGTTTTTATTATAACATTTATTCATTTAGGTAACTTAATATAACTTACAATTCTGAAAAGTAATCACTAAAATATTACAAGGATAAAAATGTAAGCTTATTTTCAACAACCTACAATAAAATCTTAAAATCAACTATATACACGTAATCCCATAATATTTCACATTATTTATGAATAAATTAATGCATTTCGTAATTTTTTCATTCGTCTTTATTTTTTTATTATCTCATAATAATTATTAGAGTATTATATAGGAAGAGATATTGTACAATACCATAATCTTTCATGTCATTTCCGCAGGCAACCTTCTTTACGTTGATATAAACATAGATAGCATTTACAAGGCAGAGTGTTCCATGGCTGCAGGTAATTCGCAAGTAGCGGACGAGAATCTGTTCCTTTGGAATGTTCTAGATTTAATCAATTTGTACAGAATTACTCCGACTAAAATCAATAATATCAAAGCTACACATGTCTCTGTAAAATAAGATTTCGGATTCGCATTGTTTGACACCAATAGTTGGGGATTTACGCTAGTCGGTGGCTTTTCGGTGTGGTAGGAATTCATCGCTATTTTATTTTCGATTCTATTCATGTTTTGTGTTAATTCTTTCTTAATCTTATCTATGTATAAAAGTAGGCTGATAGATTCATTGGTCTCTAATTGTTTAGCCACAGAAGATATATGAGTGTTTGGAATTGACTCAAATTGCGAGATGTTTGAAATGCCTACAACAGTTTGGTTTAATATATTTATAATTTTGTTAAGCAACGTATTAGTGTTGTAATTTGCACCAATCACTTCAGATGTTAAATTTGATAACCTAATATTTACAGCATCATTCGACTTCTCTAAACTGTTGGAAATCTTTTCTAAATATGTGTTACCTACGTTTTCTCGTTCAGAATTTCGATTAGTCAATTCGTATAGAATACTTTGCAGACCATTGAGTATATTGTAATTATTGTCACCTTCTTTTTCAGGCCCATTCATTGGTGGGAGGATTTTGGCCTGATTACATGTTACTCCATTGATATTTTCAGCGTGATGTTCATCTGTCCTCATTGCAGTTATTTCTAACGGCCCCCTACTATGTTTCAAAATTTTCGCAAGAGTTTGACATGGTAAAAGATTATGTCCAATACTTATTTTAGTTAAACTCGTAAAATATTGTAATTTCTCAGTACCGATCTCGGCAATTTTATTATAATCTACTATTAAAATTGACAGGCTTTCTGTTTCGTAAAATATTTCTGCTTGTAAATCTTTGATATTATTGAACGACATGTCCAAAATTGACAAGTGAATTAAACCGCGGAAAACTCCATATCCAATATTTGATAAAAGGTTATGAGAAACATTTAAGATCTCTAATTTAATATTGTCTTTAAATACACCCGGCTGGATGGACGTTATTTGATTAAAGCTTAAATCTAATGTCCTTAGTTCATTTAATCTAGCAAAATCTCCAATTTGCAATTTACTCACACCATTACAGTTGAGGTTCAAGAAAACTAAACGATTAATTTTACTAAGACTCAAATCACTGAGATTTCTAACACTTATATTTGATAATCTAAGATCGAATAGTTCATTATCTGCTGTAATGTACGAAAAATTAGATTGAATTTTAACTCCCGATAATATCAAAGTATTCAAGTGGTTGTTATTTCGTAGATTTGGCACATGAAAATTTAATCTTTCATTGTTTGACAAATCCAAATAGCGTAAATTACTCAGTTCGTAAAAAGCCTCGTCATGTATGGATTCTATAGCATTGTGTGACAGTGTAATTTTATCCAACAGGGTTAGGCCATATAGTGAATCGGAATAAATTATTTTTATCAAATTATTATTCAATATTAACGTATTCACTCTCCATAAATCTGTTGTATTGATAGCAAAAAGTTTTAACCTATTGTAAGATAGATCAAGGGTTTCTATATATTCTGTGTTTACAAATGCATTATATTGTAATTCGCTTACATTGCAGTGAGATATGTTAAGTTCTTTTAATTCACTCATTTTATCGAATGATGCGTTTTGAATTATTGTGATCTTGTTACCTGATACATCTAAACTTGGTAATAAAACTAGGCCTTCAAATGTGCCTGTTTCTAATGAACCACATAACGAATTGTTTTTAATTTCCAAATTTATTAATTGGCTTAAAGATTTGAAAGATTGGGATTCAAATTGAAATATTTGGTTATTTGAAAGATCTAAATACTCAAGACTACTCAAATAACTTAATTGTCCGTGATTTATTTTTGTCAAACGGTTATTCCTCAATAGTAATGAACGAAGATTTATAAAATCTTCTTTACTGAAATCGATATTAGATATTTGATTGTTTGATAAATCCAACTGTTGTAGATTTACCAAAGTTTTGAAAGATAGTTGTGAAATATTTTTGATATAATTAGAATTCAGAAGCAAGGTGTTAAGACTCGAAAGATTACAGAAAGCAAAATCATAAATGTTTGTTAAATATTGGTTACTTAAATCTAGATTGGTTATGTTGACTCCGTTAAACATTCCCATTTCCAGCGCACCTTCCAATTTGTTGTCTTCAATAGAGAAAGTTAAGATCATGGTATTTTTAAACAAGCCTATCGGCAATTTCTTAAGCATGTTTTTCGAAAGATCTATTTTATCTAATGACTCTAAACTGGCAAACGCATCTCTATCCAATATTTCTAATTGGTTGTTATTTAAATATAAACTTACCAATGATACCATTGTGCTAAACACATCCACATTTATATGTTTTATCAAATTTGAGTTTAGATCGAGAACCTCTAAATTACGTAACTGCTCAAAATCTGCTAGTTTAATTACCTTTAATAAGTTGTTACTAAGATTGAGGATTTTCAAATTACTGAATCGGAACAAAGAAGAATTAAGATCTGTTAATTTATTATTAGACAAGTTGAGACTCCGTAACGTTCTGACATTTTCAAACGTTGTGACACTCAACATTTCAATATTATTATACGACAAATCAAGCTCCAGTAGCTGGTCAAATTCACCAAAAATACCATCTGGCAGCCTTATTAAATTATTATGGGACAAATTAATGTCCGTTAGCGTTTTATATAGGTGTCCATTGTAATCTACTTCAATATTTATAATTAAGTTATGTGATAAATTTATTTTAGCTAATCGTGGTAACTCGTTTGCATTTGATAATACAGCAGTGGTTAAAAAATTGTTTGATATATCTAGTACTACGAGATTAGCCATTCTTCTTATGAGTGGAGTTTGACTGTAACCGTTAGAGCTTAAAGACAAACCATATATTGCATAAAGAGCATATTCATCTTCTTCATATTTCGCGTGAGGTACAAGCAATGTATTGTCATCGTTCTGCCTTTGTAATATGAGGTAAACATAATAATATCTCTCGTTATTTTCAGCCATAAATTCTTTCAGACACCATGATGGATCGTAATCTCTGCGCACTCCAACCCGGAATGTACTCAAGTCTTCATACAAATTCAAGTAGCCGTAGCATGTTTCTGTATAGGCACACAGAGATTCGTTGTAAGTCACTTCGCATGTCTCGATATAGCCCGCTGCTATAATCCAGAGGATAACATCTGGAACAAATTTAAAACTAAAAATAATATCGTCTTTACAAATGTCATATTAAATTAATTATAATTAAGTACTTAAAGTAATGACTATAATAATATGTAATGCATTTAGACTAAATACGAATAGAATTGTTGGCTTAAACTTTTTAAACATAAATAATAATAATACCAAGCGGGTATCTAAACTGTCCTACTGCTGAATAGTATTCTCAGTATGCGAAGATTTATGCCATTCCAACCAATCACCTATCAACCTGCAGTTTGGTAGAATTTACATGTCTTTCGACTGTATATTCGTCCACTGCAACTGCTCCTTTTTTTAAAAGTCTCATCTAAGAGTCTAAGTCAGCTTATGCAGTTATGCAGAGGGTATCGGGTTCGAAGCCACGACGCACACCACTGAGTTTTCAGAGTTATGTGCGTATTGAATTGTAAATTATTATCGCTTGCTTGGTGCCTCGGCAATAACGTTAAGACGTCGGTCCCGGCTATCATGAAGATTTTTGACAGTCGTTATTGGGAGTCAGTTCCTCTGAATAAAACGATCCTTGTCTAAACTATAAAATATCGCTATATCTTTGGCTTGCGGTAGTTAGATAGACAATCACTCTGTGGAAAAGCTAATATTCAGTCAAAGCCGGTTAGACTGCCAAGCATATCCCGTGTTCTAAATGGGATAATTGTTTCATCATTAGTAAGTATACCTATAAGTTTTTTTTAAATTCAGTGTCCATGAAATAATTTGTTTCGTTGTTAATCGTGAGGACCTGTGATTAGCTGCATGTCACAAATATTTTGAATGACTATTATGCATTGTAAACACTGTGGAACTTCTAATAAATAAGTAAATAATGATGGCATGACGGCCCTCGTCTTGAACGCATAAAACCTAAATATAAACTTATAAGCTATAAATATATGATGTTAATCCTCTTTACCTGTAGCATTCATAAATATTGCACTACATAATATTAATGGAACTAAATATTATCTTTATGAAATAGCCGTGTGGTTGACGGCATAGAATACAAGTGTCACCACCCCCTATCTTCCCGTGGGTGTCGTAAGAGGCGACTAAGGGATAACACGATGCAAATACCATCTTTGCGTAGAGACGGAAAACTCGACATCAAACCCTATACGACTGCCTCGTTGGTCTCGCGGCATAATTGTGCGCGTGGGATCGGGAGTTCCCGGTTTCGATTCCTGGGTCGGGCAGTGTTATTGGGTTTTTCTGTCACGAAATTCTCAGTAGCAGCACGGAGTCTGGAAATGTGCCCGGTACGGCAATAGGCTCGCTCCTTATTACGTGGGACTAAAGTATATCTGGCGAAAAGTGGGTGAAGTAATACACCTCTGCCTACCCCTTCGGGGATAAAAGGCGTGACGTTATGTATGTATGTATGTATGTGTAATAGATCGTAGCCCATAGTATACGGCAGTAAAGGGCGATAGGCCAGTGGTGTACATAACTGACTGCCGTCTGGTCTCGGGCTCGATCCCGCGCATTTCCTTTTCCGTGTCCAACTGGCGACACCGGTCTCACCCAAACCACACGTTTTTGTATTACTAAGGAATTCTACGAGCTGTGTTCAATTCGCGTCAACTGAGCACGCCTTTGTGATCAAGTGGCGCATTGCAAGGTTTGACAAAATAGTGTGCAGTTGACCTGAACACTTCTTTGACTGTCCGAATTTTGAAATAAAAAAACACTAGGTTGACGGAGCCCTGCTTCGCAGGGCTCCTATTTTTGCATTAAAGGTCACAAGGGAACTTAACATAACCTACTTACTTGAGGTAGTCTCACCTAAACATAACAATATTGCTATGAGAAGCGCGCGAATTCAACTTCGGGCGCTCGCGCCTGCTTCGGCCCGCACGATTTATACTGAACACACGAACATTTACGAACGCGCTAAATCAGCACGGAATTGACTCGAACAGATCAGTAAAAAAACCGTGTTCAATTCAATTGCACACTATTTTGTAAAACTTCTTTTAATGTTGCTTGATCGCAAAAACGTGATCAGTTGACGCGAGTTGAGCACGGGTTGGTTGAATTCCGTAACTAATACAAAAGCGTGTGGATTTGGCGAGACCAGTGTCGCCAGTTGGACACGGAAAGGGAAATACGCTTCGATCCCTTGGCCCATCCCAGGCACACACCTCTAACTTTTCGAAGTTATGTGTATATTAAAAATGTTAATTGTCTCTCGCTTAATAATGTACCCGGTAGATGGCAATATGCTCGCCCCCTATTACATCGGGACCAAAACGTAACTGGCGAAGTGTGGGTGTGTAATACACCTCTGCCTTCCTCTTCGGGGATAAAGACGTGAAGTTATGTATGTGTTAATATAGCCCATAGTATAGGGCGATAGCCCAGTGGTGTACGTAACGGACTGCCGAGACGATGGTCTCGGGTTCGATCCCCAGATACCCCGGGCACACACCTCTAACTTTTCGAAGTTATGTGTGTATTAAAAATGTTAATTGTCGCTCGCTTAATAACGTGCCCGTAAGATGGCAATACGCTCGCCTCCTATTACATCGGGACCAAAACATAACTTGCGAACTGTGGGTGTGTAATACACCTCTGCCTTCCCCTTCGGGGATAAAGGCGTGAGGTTATGTTATGTGTTATGTTATGAAATATATAAAAAAAACTTACATAATATTTTGTTGTCCATAATTAGTACGGAAATCCTGAAACAAAAATGACAATATAATAGAGATATGCCTGATGAATAATAATTCACACATAAATAGCCATCTCCTATGAAACATTAGAGGTAATCGATTTAAAACTTTCGCGATTTGTATACATCATACAATATTATTTTGGAGGTGTAAGATAATCCTACATTGTTGTAAGGGTATGTATATTAGCTTATACTTTCTTCTTTTTCGTATGTATGTAAGCAAATTCTAGTGCCGGCGTGTTCACACCGCTCCAAGTCCTTCAACATGACCTGAGGATTCTTAAGGATATGAACCGGGACCGGCTTACGTACGACCGGTTGGCGCCGCGGGAGTGTAAGCGACTGCGACGCCAAAGGTCGCGGGTTCGATTCCCGCTCAAGTCAAACATTTGTGTGCATGACCATGGATGTTTGTCTTGGTCTGGGTGTTTCTATGTATAATATGTATGTATTTACAAAAAAAAAAATTATGAATGTTTATCCATTATCTAGTACCCATAACACAAGCTCTGCTTAGCTTGGGACTAGATGGTGATGTATGTATGTGGTAAAATAAAAAATAAAAAAAAATAATAAAAAAGCTAAAAAAAAACTATGAAGCACAGTAGTTCTATGATGTAAATACGAGCGCGGTCACCCATCATAGTGGTAACATGTGCAAGCGTGGCTTAACTTTATGAACAGCCGACTTAACCGACCCATTATGAACAGCAATATGAAATTAACTAGAAAAATTATTAGTTTAGATAAGACCGTGTTCAGGGAGTTTGGAATGAAATGAAATGAAAAATATGAAATTAATGATGACTGAGAATTCGAAAAAAGTCAGTAAAACTTTTTCTCCTCCCCGGGAATCGAAGCCGCGACTAGGGAATGCAAATCTCGCGAGATTTGGGCTCCAGCGTGATCTCGCGAGTTTATGAAGCCAGTCTCGCGAAATCTCGCCAATTTCGAGATCTTGCGAAATTGGCAGTTTTGTATGTTTATTTTCTTGTAAAAAATGGCAATATTTGAATAAATTAGGACAAAAATAATAACCATTTTAAATTTTATAAGATATACTTTGCTTTTCACGTATTTTCAATAAACTTTTATGCTTCAAACATTGTTTGACGTACCTATCTGTCTATACCTTTTTTAATAAACTTTTATGAAGTAAACTTTTATGGACGGATCTTTCAAATAAATAAGAAATGAAAGAAACAACCAGTCTTCGCTTCTAATATAACAAAATAACAAAATCTAACAAAAATTCACCATTCATTCGCTTCTAATATAACAAAAGTCTTTTAGTAATAAAACATTAATTCTTTTACTTATAATAAACAAAACAATGAGAGGTCAAAAAGAACCTTACTTATTATCTATGTTACTAAACTGGTATTATTATCAATTAGGTAAATAAAACTATACCTACTCAGTAGACCTTTGAAATATTACAGATTAATTAACAAAATATACCAATTAAAGGAAAGAGTGGTTCAGTTCAAATCACAAGCCATTATTACGAATTATTTTCAAAGTACCTCCTTCAGAAGCACAAAATGTCCAAAGAATCGTCTGCTAAACGGTTTCATTTTCTGTTGGCCAGATAACCAGCCGCTGAGAAGGCCCTTTCGTATTCAACGCTAAAACCGCAGTTCTCAGGCAGACATCCACGAACTGCAAAAGTTTGCCTTTTGCCCCCCGGACTCGTATAAATTAATTTAATTTTTTATTAATGCCGATATCGACAGATTGCGATCCGTTCGTGGGACCTCCTCCTTCTTTTCGCTCAGCACCATTTTAAAGATAATATACATTTAAGCTTGTTATCGAATTCCTCCGAAACGGCTTGACCTCAATATTTCTCTAAATTGCCTGTTATTTAACCATATTGATGACCTGTATCGAAGGTCTCATAATAAAAAAGGTCGAAGTTGATCTTCTATGGGTCCAAATTTGAAAAAAAAAATATTGTGATAAAATGCACGAAGTTTGAATAAAATAATAATGCAAATTATAACAAAAAAGCAGATTCTTAAATACTAAACGTCGCTTGCGGCTCCTCCTGCTTGAATTAAGTACCTAAACCTTTCTCAGGAATCATATTATTATCTACTAGAGTATACCCGCGGTTACACCCGCGTTATTTAAGGCTACTGCGCCGCTCCCGCGTCTCATAGCGCGATATAGCCTATATAATAGTCTTCCGCGATAAATGGGCTATCTAACAAAGATTTTTTCGAATCGGACCAGTAGTTCCTGAGATTAGCGCGTTCAACCGAACAAACAAACAAACTCTTCAGCTTTATATACCTATATGATTGTATAAGATTGGTGAAACCGTATAAAAATTAGGTAGTTCTTGAGTATATCGCGCTCATACAGCCTTACAAGAAGGACGCGGGATTTAAGTTCGAGATGTATAGTTGAATCTTATACGAATAAAGCCGAAGAGTTTGTTTGGTTGAACGCACTAATCTCAGGTACCTACTACTGGACCGATTTCAAAAATTCTGTGTTCAGTGTTAGATAGCCCATTTATCGAGGAAGGCAATAGGCTATACAACATCACGCTATGAGCCACGGGAGTGGAGCAGTAGCCTTAAATAACACGGGTATAACCGCGGGCACATCTAGTAAAATAAGTTGCAAGTTCACATTCGTAAAAAAATGTATTCAAACTCATACAATCATTAAGTATGATCGTATCTATCACTATTGGCTTTTCGATAAATATTACAAAACAAAAACAAAAAATATTTGGTGCAGAAAAAAATTACTTACACACAATTTTAAATGATAATATGACACGACTACGTCCCTTTGTAATGTTACTGACACTGACACACACTGACACTATCGGCCGAATGTACTTACTGCGCTAAATTAGGATTACGCAAACTCTAGGCGTCAAATAACGTCACATTAAAATAATTAGTACGATACTTAATTATAATTCTTGCATTTATCTGATATTGCTGTGCTTTGCTTTCAAATAGTAGAGATTTTTGTGAAAAAGAATGTTAGACTGTAACTGTGTGCTAAATAACGATTAGAACTACATACACCTCCGAAAACTTCATAAACCTCAGAAACTTTTGAATGGTTGGCGTAGTGGTTTAAGCGGCCGCCTCGCCACTCGACACAGCGCCGAGTGTGTTCGATCCCACACCAGAAAACACTTTGTGTGATCCATAATTTGTTGTTTCGAGTCTGGGTGTATATTGTGTCCGTTAGTTGTATGTTTGTAAAGTCCCCGCGACACAGGATTTATTCCTAGTGCGGGAGTTGTCTTTTAAAAAAAATAGAAAAAAATATTGTTTCTGGGATTTGCAAAATTACTTAGTTTCTTTCAAATGCAAGTAGTTAGTAGCACGATACTAAATCTTAGACAACCCTTTTTAGGGTTTCGTAGTCCACAAGGAACCCTTATAGTTTCGTCATGTCCGTCCGCAGCCTAGCTCAAAGACGCCTGGCGCTAGAAAGCTGACATTTGACATGAATATAGACATACGATATTGCAACAAAACTGTAGAATAAAATTTATGAAAATATTTTTTTAAGGGTATCTCCTCTACATATATTGTGGGGTTGAATTTTTTTTTGGTTGAGTACCCCATTGTGTGGGGTATCATTACATAGGTTTAAAAAAAATATTATTAGTTTGCTCAAATCATTTTTCGATCAAGTGATTGGTTTGTAGACTCAAGTGTCACCCCCCCCCCCCCCACCCTGACGGCTAAACTATTAATTTGGAAGAGATGAAAAAAATCACAATATATCTATCAATAATGGCCATTAGGGGCAACTACGGAACCCTTCATTGCGCGCGGCCCGACACGCACTTGGCCGGTTTTTTTTTAATTGTACTGTCTGCTCTGTCTGCCTTTTGGGTTGTCCGGAGAATTCTCTAGAATGACTGAACCGATTTTAGTGATATAATTATATTATGTTGCACCGATATATTGCACTGCAAAAATACCTAAAATAACACACGATATAATGTGGGTAACAACTAGTAGAAAATGTTAGTGCAAAAAATTATGTATAAAAAAATAAGGTTAAAAGCTATAGCCCGACTACGTAAAAAGGGGATCTAAAAAGAACGAAACAAGAAAATAGCTCATTCAGATATAAATCCAGAAAAGTATAGGGAAGTACAAAAATGCTTAAGCCAGAGCCGTGGTCGCGCCTATTGTATACTAGTGTACATGTACTTACCATGGCACCCACTATAGGTGTACAATAGGTGCGACTACGGCCCTAGCTTGAGGATTTCTGTACCTAAATATGTATATATTACATATTTGTAACTTGCTCACCAAAACCTTTCTTTTGATACCAAATACGTAATGATTATCTCAGATATTTTTTTTATTGAGGTTGAAATCTGAGGTATTATTGCCACATTCGAAAATTTTTATAAAATTTATATAGCCCATGTCACCCGGGCCATTATTAAGAATCTACACCCCATTTATTAAAATCGGTTCAGTAGTTTAGACGCTACGGTAGAACATACAAACATACATACATACTTAAATACATAGACTGCCAAAAACATAACCCTTCCTTTTAATTGGCTTCGCCGTAGTCTGGTAAAAATGGCATAGTGAATTTAATTTATGAATTATAAGGAAATAATTATGAATCCTGTCGTTATCCCAGTTGCATTCCAAATTTGCGCTCTGGAACCCGGGATCCACCTTCGAGTCTCACCAGGTTTGACTGCAGCTTTTCATCACAACAACAGCTGCAACTGTCGTCTAACTTCTGCAACCCAAAGGCATCGTAATCTTCTCTGGCGTAAACCAGTGTCAGTATAATACTGACTTTCTATGACGACCTTAAAAGCTCGGTCTCTGAGGTACAGGGAAAGCGACTATTAACAATTTCATATGGAAATAACTTCGAAACGGTCTAAAAAGCGAAATATCCAGCAGTGGACTATGGCAGGCTGATGATGATGAAGATAACATCGAAAAGTTTCAGTCTCTAAACTTCGAAATGCCATGCCAATTGATATAAACCTGATACCCTGCATGGCAGTCTACTATATACAGGTTTATATAGCGGGTCTTACTCGCGATAAATATTATATTTAAGGCATAAATATTGCGGCGGAACCACGGCTGAAGCAAGTCAGTCGAAACGTTGGCAAATACCGAGGTATTTAAGCCTTAAATATATTATTTATCACGAGTAAGACCCGCTATAATAACCTTGTATAATGAATACCAATCGCGGAAGTTTAAAATCGTTTATTGCATGGCAGTCTGTTGGTTTTTTCCATTTTCTATAAAATATTTAGTATAAATATGTCACCGGTAAATCGTAAACCGCCAATTTATAACTTTCCTATGAAATTTATACATTTTCGTAGGATTCTAAACGGGAGATAAATTGTATTATTTTACGCACACATTTTCGCAAATTTATAAAGTTGTGACGTCTCGTCGTAAATTGATAAACTAACGGATATCCATTCGTAAGATTATAAACGGTTCGACCAATTACAGAATAACTTTTAATTTTACGCCTCTTTAAAATACGGAAAATAACACACTGCTCTCTGATTGGTCTGTCAGTTATAATAAAGGTCGGCATCAGTTTAACTTAATACCTAGATTATGTTAGGTTTTCTTGTAACCCTGAACACAAAAATAAGAAGAAGCTCCGTCAACTTAGTCTCATAAACATCGCTTAAGTTCCGGTTTATTCGTTAAAGTGGCGAACAGTGGCGGTAAAGAGGACGGCAATCGAACACGTGACTTATTCAAACAATCAGAGCGCACATGGCGTTTGAAAGAAGAAGAAGAAGAAGAAAGAAATCTTTATTGCTATACAGCATATAAGTGGGAACATTATGTACTTAATAACTATAAGCAAAAAAAAAGCGAATAAAAACAAAGAATAACAAAATGAGTAATGAACACATGCGTCCCACAGCTATAGCAATCTCCAGTTCAGCATATGCCAGGTCACAAGGACCGGACGCTGGTCTTCCACTGGAGCCTGTTCCCGTGACGTACGGAAACCAATAATTATCCCAATATAGTTACATACATATAGATATTAATAAAATATTAATTATATATACTATATTTATTTATTTATTTATTAAGAACATCCACATCACACATATCCATACATTGTACAATAAAGTTCTTATAAAGTCTCACTTCCGATATGTGTGACACTTATGGTGTACATAACACTTACAACAAATGCTTAGCTTAAAAAATAGCAATATAACATAAATTAAAACTAATCATAAACCAAATTAAAAAATAATCTTAAAAGTAATCTTAACTACAGTGGATATACATAAATTCAATAAATACAATTCAAATTTAAAGTGCTAGTTGCCACAAAACATTTTTTAGTTGCGTTTTGAATTTGGGAAACGTATCACAAAAGATGTCAATGCTCGAATTCCGCGTCTGTTTACTATTGTACTGATTAAGAATTCTGTTTATTGGTGACTGACGCCCAAGATTAGTTCTGGAAAATGGTGTATGAAAATTTTTATTGATTTTATGCCTAGGGTATAAGTGAGGAACAGCCAAGGATACTTTTTCTAATAAATGATCGCACTGAACTTTATTATTTATTAATTTGTGGAGGAAACAGAGAACCTGTACTCGTCTTCGATTATAAAGAGTAGTCATTCGAAATTTGGATAGCCGCCGGTCATATGGATTTCTGTGTGAGAAACCACTATATGGGAATGAAATACTCCTGGTAAATGCTCGTTGTATGCTTTCAATCCGTTGTGAATGGACGACATAATACGGTGACCAAACTATACTAGCAAATTCGAGATTGCTGCGGACGAGGGTGTTGAACAGAAGTATTTTAGTTCTTACTTTTTTGAAGCCAACTATATTTCTCCTCAGAAAGCCAAGCATCTGCGCGGCCTTCTTAACAATTTTATCGACATGTGTTGTAAAAGTTAGCTTCGCATCGATGATAACTCCCAAATCGCGAATTTCATTAACTTCGGTTAAATATACGCCGCCAATCTCGTACTTTGTGACAAGTGGTTTCTTTTTGCGAGTAAAGGTTATATGAAAGCATTTATCAACATTAAGTGCCATACAATTAACATTGCACCAGTCAACAATTTCATTCACATCTTCTTGAATAAGTTTAGAATCAATGACTGATCTAATTGGACGGTAGATTTTAAGATCATCGGCAAAGATTGAAATTCTGCAATGTTTTACGCGAGAGACTATATCGTTTATAAATATAAGAAACAGAAGTGGCCCTAGATGTGATCCCTGAGGTACTCCTGAAACTGTATTATAAGCATGCGACTCATAACCATTGATAACAACGCTTTGTGATCTATCACGCAAATACGATTCAAACCAACTCAGCAGTGATCCTCCCACACCGAAAGATTTTAATTTCTGCAATAGGATGCTATGGTTCACTTTATCAAAAGCGCTGCTGAAATCGGTGTAGATTGCATCAACCTGCGATCCAGTATCGACTTCTTTAGTTATGTCGGAAACAAAGGAAACTAGGTTTGTCAAAACTGAGCGGCCGCTTGTAAATCCATGTTGAAAATTTGAAATGTTATTTTGAATTAAAGATGCAATTGAAGGGTACAAAACAGATTCAAACAATTTAGAAAAACAAGAGAGTATGGATATTGGTCGGTAATTTTTTACATTTGCTTGATCTCCTTTCTTAAACACAGGTACAATACGAGCTTTTTTCCATTCATCGGAAAATTTTCCTTCTGCAATAGATTGGTTAAAGATTAAGTATAGGGGTAACGTAAGCGATCGAGCACACCGCTTAACAAATATAGGAGGGATTAAATCTGGCCCTGCACTCTTAAATGTGTCAAGTTGTTTTATAGCACTATTAATTTTGGACTCTGTAATGTGTAACTTTGATACATATTTACTATTGAGAGGAGTTTGTGCGTGATGTGAATAGTGGGGAGCGTTGGAGATCGAGTATACAGAGCGGAATTGATCAGCAAATAGATTTGCAATCTCGGTACCATTTTGCGCAACATCATCATCCTTAAACATTTTAGCTGGAATAGTAGAATGTCCACCACGCTTTGTTTTGATGTAACTCCAAAACGATTTTGGGTTTGAGGATATATTATATTCGATTTTACTTTTATAACTCTTATAACATGTATCAAGAAGTTTGTGGCAGCGATTACGGAGCAAGTGGAATTCAATTTCATCGCGGGGATTACCATATCTTCTAAATTTTTTACGGGCTTTTTCCTTTTCCTTCAATAGTTTTATTAGTGTATTACTAAACCAGGGGGGGTACCGCGCTTTGGCAGCTTTCTTAATCGGTACATATAGTGTAATAATTTCTTTTAAAATTAGGTAAAATTCGTTAACCATTGCATTGACATCTCTACAATGACAAAGAACATTGTGCCAATCAACACCACTCAAATGTTTTCTAACAGTCTCATAATCAGTCTTATAGAAGTTAAACCTATCTCTGAAGGAAGGAATCAGATATTTAATGTTCGTATTGTAATTAATACTGACTAGTAGACTAGGATGTAGTTGGTAAGTTTTACTTAAGTTACACAGAGGTCTGCTAACAGATGTTTCAGGTACATTCCCGAGAACCAAGTCTAGGCAACGATCATCACTATTTTTAATACAATTAAATTGAAATAGGCTATTTGACAACATGAAATCAATAAGAGAGTATCCCAAACTTATATTATAATTAAAAGGAGTCATGTGACTGCAACCATCTCCAGCGCGCCAGTCAATAAAACCAAGATTGAAATCCCCAATTATAATGACGTCATTCTGGCCGCTGATTACATTATCAATGGAGTCCAATAATTTCGAGAGCTGGCAAGATTTTACTGGCGGGGGTAAGTATACTACGCAAATAGACAGTTTTTTTACTATATTATTTACACAAACATCTACTGTTACCCACAAGTCCTCAAAATCACTAGACTCCCAATTTTCTACTCTAACAGAAGACAAATCACGTGACACGGCAATCATAACCCCACCACCATCTTTTTTAGTAGATTGTGAACATACGCGGTCTCTACGGTAGACAACATAACGACTGTCAATTATCTCAGCGCTAGATATGCCAGCATTCAGCCATGTCTCTGTGAAAGCGATAATTTTATAGTTAGAACTAATAACATTTTTATATAAATCTGCGGTTTTAGTCCTTAGTCCTTGTACATTCTGATAATAAATGTCAAGCATTTTAGTACAAAACTCTGGTGTATATACGGATAAGTTAAAATAAGTGAGGTTCATTTAATCAGATTAAGACTTTCAGGACTTCGCATGGATATCGCTTGGTGAGTTTCGTCTTTACGCACATATACTCGTCCATTACGAAACCATACAAATTTATACGACATCTCTTTGGCCTTCTTACGTGCGGCGGCATGCAAGTACTTATTGTTCGGGGTCAGATGTTCGGTGACGAAGACTGGTGATCGAGTTCCTCCTATGCCCAGGTGACTACTACTCAGCTTATCTTGAGGGTTCTTCTTATTAAATTTAGTAACAGCAGCCAGTACCGTATCACGGGTACGAGGGTTTCGCAGTTTCGCTACTATTGCACGGGGTCTATCATTTTCTTTGGTTAATTTAGCAACTCTGGTGACAAGCTGAATGTCGTCTAGGTTCAATGGATTTTCTATCACTTTTGTTAGCTGTACTACAGTGGTAATAAGATTTTCAGATCTGTTTTCAGGGATGCCGTTGATCTCGATGTTACATTCCCTCATATGCAGTTCAGTTGAACTAAGTCGACCGGTTAGATCCTTGACAGTTGCCTTCAGTCTCTCATTATCCTGCCTTAGCTCTGTTATGGAGACAATTGTATCGTCGAGGTGCACCTTCATATCTTCATACTGCTTATTTAGAAAAGTCATAGACTCCTGGTATTCGGTGATTTTTTCGTTAATGCTTTTAAGCTCAGACATTACTAATTGTTTTATAGTAGTTTTGATTGCAGAGGAAACTTCATCTTTCAGGATTTCGCGTAATCTGGTTTCAGTGACAAAGTCGGGCACGGTATGAGTCGGGGACTTCTTTGATTCAAGTCGCAGAGTAACATTTGCGCGATCTTCTGTCGAAATATTTATGTCCGAATTCATATTAAGACACGTGCTCTTTGTCGTGTTCATGCTTTCCGACTGAACTGGACGGACGGGCGTATTAGTATTATCGCTTTTGGGTATGCGATTGCGGCACTCGAGGCAATTCCAATTCTCCCTACAAGCAGCACTCATCGATTTGAAACGCCTGTCAGTAATATTGGCACAAAGTAAGTCATACGACGAGTGACAAGTAAAGCACTGCAAGCGATCCTTGCTTTTAATTGTTGTCAAGCACCCGGCGCAGGTTATTGCAGGCATTATATCTGAGTGACAGGCGCCGCGTAAAGGCCCATTTAGACGGAGAGAGTTTCTCGACTCGAAGATGCGATTATCGAAAGAATAAAAAAAAGTTTCTTCGTCTAAACATACACACTTATCGCTCCTTCACTTTGGCGATAATTGCCTCGCAAGGAATATTGATTGTGTTCGTGTAAACAGAATTTCAAAGCAATAATCGTATTCAATATTTTGTTCCAGTTGCTACCATGAGTGCAGTGCGCGAGGGTGTTTTAATTATATTTGCTCTTCTAAGACAATAGTTAATTAAACGGAAAAGAAAATGTTGGGTTAAAAATTCATGAGCATCTAAAACGTTGTGCCTTGAACTACAAATACTGAATTATAATTTTTTTTGCAGTTATTTCTTCGTGACCAAATTCTTCAACACCCAATTCTCTTGTAAATGCATTAAGAGCTGCATTTTTCGCATCATGATTTTTGTAATTTTCATTCTCCGTGTTCTACAAACTCTCGTAACTTCTATAAAGTTCATCATAGGCCTTATTTCATCTATAGCAGACGATTTATACAGCGTCAGACCGATTCGTACAGACCGATTCGTGAGCAGCAGCAACGGCCACACCGTTGGCAAAACAAGCCCTGATTACTGGGAGTAGCTGTTGTGCGTCATTCGTGTTGTGGTGCCTGTGGGCACGTTTCTGAGCCAAGACTTCATGCCAATTTCTGTCATGTGTTTTGAGGCCGTCTGGTGTGATTTTCCTCCATCGAGCACGGTCTTCTGCGAGATCCTCCCATTTTGTGAAGTCTTTATCGAAGGTAGACATGTCGCGCTTAACGCTGTCTTTAAACCTTAACACGGGACGGCCTACGGGGCGCTTTGCATCTGCAACTTCTCCCAGGAGAGTATTCCTAGGCAAACGAGATGGCTCCATGCGATATACATATACATATACGATATACATACGTGCCCTACAGCAATTTAAACGAGGTTTTGTCGTTTTTGAGAACAAATACCCTCTAGTAAGCACTAAACTCGAATGACGAATCTCGCACTGAAAACGGTTCAAACCGATTTGTACGATACTCGTATGAACTTATAAAAATTTCATACGAGATCGTGTTTATACAAGTCGAGCTTCTCGTAAGGCAGAATCTTCTTACTACAATTTCGCTGTGTAAACAGACGCAGGTAATTATCGCCTAGCGATAAGTCATATGCGAATCTCGTTTGATATAATCGTAGGCGAGAATTTAGTTCTTGCCTGAATGTAAACATTTTGATACGATAATGTTTTGGCGATTATTGCTTGTGATAGTAGTATACGATTTCTCGTACGAAACGTGCGAGAAACTCTCTCCGTCTAAATGGCGCTTTATACGTGATTGCATCAAGAAGCAAAACAGAAGCGCAATGGATGCGGTGTTTAAGCGTTGTAGCAAACACCAATAAATAAACACAATTTTGATAAAAAGAATTATGATCCAGTATTTTTGTGTCAAAAATAATACAACTTTCATGAATGACCAGCCTTAAAGAAGACACTCATGAATGTCCGCCTTTAGAAATTGACACTATACATGTCGACCTGGAACGCGACCCGTTATAATTGCGTCTATGTTGGCAGCACTGCGGATTGGAATGGAAAAAACGAATTCTTGTATTATGAAATTTATGAACACTATTGTTCTATTGTTTATCACTGATAATTCGTTTGTGGAGCACTTTTGTCATACGTAATTATTGTTATAACAGTACACTTATTATTGTTTTGTACAAAATATTCTATTATACACTTCTCTCAGGTGAATAATATCACATACACTGAGCACTTAGTTTATCTAGTTTATAAAAGTTTGAAGTTCACTGAGATGCAAATTACTATTTACCATGAATATTTCCCTGGATTGAATTGCACTTAAGTTACTATGAACAAGATTTGTACATTATTATTGTTTATTCGGAAATTAAATTATGGAGCTATTGTTTACGTTAAGTGACAGATGTAGAGTTAGTAGTAATTTCTCAAACTATATAAATATTGGTTATTGCTTAGTTATTATTTTACGCGTGTATTCGGTAAGTTTATCAATTTCCGAAAATCTGAGCGTAAAATAATACAATTAGTTATCTGTCGTTTATAATCCTATGAAAGTTTATAAATTTCCTAGGAAATGTATAAAATTTTGGTTCTTGTTATTTTTCGATGACATAATTATACATTAGATAATTAAAACTTAAAAAGCTTTACATTCATATAACCCATATTTCATAAAATATTTTTTGCATGCGGAACCATAGCGCATGTTGCAAAAACACGTTTCACAGTTTTATCAAGCCAACAGGATGTAACTTTGCTTATCGTTTCTCAAACATAATCATTATTAAATACAATGTATGAGGTGATGCATCACATCTTTACATATAAAATTAAAACTCTGTCATTTTAATATATTGTAGGTACCTATTCAAATCGATGTATTTTTTTTTTCAAAAAGACAACTACCACACTATGACTAATACAACATAACATACAACTTACGGACACAATGCACATCCAGACTCGAAAAAACAATTAATGAATCACGCAAAATGTTGTCTCGTGCGAGGATCGAACCCACAACACTATATTGATATATAACCAATCACTCTATCCCATTTCATTCCGCAGGTCGTCCGTCGTAAAAGGCAACTGAAAAAAAAATAAACGATCTAAATAATATTTGTTACTAGCTTTTGCCCGCGACTTCGCTCACGTTAAATTCGGGGTAACACAAAACTTCATCATCATCCTTCACCAAACCTTAATCGTTCGATAGTAATTTTCGTTTTAATTCTGTTCATAGGAACTAATAAGAAATAGAACCGCAAGAAGTATTTAAAACATTTTTGTAAACAGTATTTTTAGAGTTCCGTAGTCAAAAATGGCTAAGCATGGAATCCAAATGGAATCTTTATTGACGCGCTATGTCTGTCAGTCTATCCGTATATCATAGCCACTTTATGCCGAAGCTATTCAGTTTACACATTTGAAAATTGGTAGCTAGATGTATTCTGTGAACCGCTTTACGACGTTATAGAAAATAAAAAAATATTGAATATTAAGGCTTTACATACATGGAACTGATGCAGAAAATGGGTTGTTAACAATTATTTTGAGGTTCCTAAAACCATTGTTTCTCGAAGTCAATCGTTTGAAAGATAATACGGTTCCAAAGTGGTAAAATGGGTGTATGTAACTAACCCCTCTAACTTTTAAAGTAAGAGAGGGTACAAATAAAAAAAATACATGCTGTAGATCGTTATAAAAACCTCCAACGATTTTTTTTTATTTATAATAAATAAGCAGTTTTTGAAATAAAGCACATCTTAAAAACCGCAAATATAGCTTTATCGTTTATACAAATACTATTAATATTTAATCGAAGATAATGGCTATGGTAAGTGGATACCTCCACTACGGAAGCTTTCATAGCGAATAACTTTTATAATGTTTCCTCTTAGGTGTTACTCGTAGCCGTTTGACATTAAAAAGCTTTGGTGCATTAAGATTCCGCATTAACAGGACTGGAACACCAACGATCAGTCTCAAGTTGCGTGAAGGTACTCCATACTCCTGATAATTGTAAGGAGTTCAGACACTCTATGGGGAACTAAGAAACTTGGAGAGTATTCATGACATTATCTACCGAAATACAGTCAAATGTCAAAGCCATGGTCCGATATATCTCTATATACACTTTCGCATTTATGAGTAGAGAATATTGGTTAGGCCGGTTTAGCGTGAAATTTGTACATTTTCGCATTTATACCTTATTAGATATTAGCCAAGGTTATTTCAAAAACTATTCGTTTATATAAGTAAGCGAACGAAGTGCACCATATGACAATGTATAATGTGACAGTACTGACAGATAGCACATGCGCAGTAGTCAATTATTACAGCGCATGCGTTCCTACTGTCAATAGGTAGGAGGTTTGTCCCTACAAACTTCGACCCTCTCCAAAATCCCTCCTAGATTATGTTTTGCATTTTATTGTATCCTATGTGTTTTTCATGGTTTTGAGCTACCTACCCACCAATTTTCAGCCAAATCGGTTCAGCTGTTCTTGAGTTATAAATAGTGCAACTAACACGATTTTCTTTTATAAATATAGATTAGTAGGGATAGTAGGGATATCATTAGAGACTTTCTTTATACACAACATTATCTAACTGTTTTACCACTTTCATATAGAACATGTAAATTATTTTTACCGCTTACTTATGAACATGCCACATATAATCGACCATGTGAAAAAATAACATGTTCAGGGGGCGATTCCAGCTGTTTCAAGTCTGTCCCTGCGATTTATTTAGAAAATACACACAGAGCTACGAATATCCAGCCCTGCCGAAAGTAAGATAGCCCCGTTGAGTTACTCAAGAGGTATCTGAATTCAGGCCTCAGTCTTCCACCCACGGATTCCCACGTACGTGAGGTGTTGGAATTTGGGAATAATAAGACACCTGTATAAGTACAGAACACGAACGAACGAAAGAAATCAAAGAAACACATCCACATTCATTATTCAAAAGAAACGACTAAGACACCAATCCAACCAAAACGAAAGAAAATTAACCGAGAACCTCATCAATCCACGGTTCAGAAAACGCCATCTATGTTTACACATACAAACCGACCGAGATAGAAAATAATATGGACTAATCGACAATTTATTGAAAAAAGGATCTATAGTAATTGTTTTTATCATTTAAAATAAAATGAAATGATTATATAACTATTATATAAACATAATAATTTGAAATAAATGAGATTGACCGTTTAAGTTAAGTGGACATTGTAATAAATTTTGACACAGATACTTTTTGTTTATGAAAGTGCCGAATATTATACTCTATTATTTTTTTAATAACAGAAAGATACCCGACACATAATTATTGCCTTTTTTGCAAGGAATATTTATTTTGCTAGGAAATTATTTGAAAATAGTGACATCTATCAGTCGGTAAATAGCCATAAAACACTTTGAAGGTACCTATTTAGACTAACTATACTTTTACTAACAAACTTATAATGATCATAGATGGCACCACATATATAACCAGTTTTGGATGATCCCTGATTTGTTAATTTGTTTGGGACTACGTACAAATGAGAGGTCAAGCTGTACACCGTAAACCACTCAACCGATTGTGATGTAACATATACTATTTTATAGGTTTGAGTATCGTTTGTACATGAGTGTAAGTTTTATGGAAATCAATTTCGCCATTTCAGAGATCTTTAGCAACATAGGGAAAGACGTCGGACAGACAGACAGACATAAATTCTAAAAATTATCAATATTGCTTTTTAGCATTTTCGTAGATTTTTTAGCTAATTTTCGTCAAAATATGACTGACTGTACAGACTTTTTCACCTCTACAGTTTTATTATAGTATATAGAAGAGACAGAAAAGACGAATACTGGCCAGCGTGGTATAGTACTCCAAACCCTAATGACCAACACTAATGTTATTATTATAACTCAAATTGGGAGACGCCAAACTCCATAGCAGACTACGAGAAGCTGTATGATCATCATCATTTCAGCTGAAAGACGTCCACTGCTGGACATAGGCCTCCCCCAAGGCTCTGCCACCCGCATCCTTCCGCTGCCCGCGACCCCAACAAGATCTTCGTCCACCTTGTGGGAAGCCTACCTCTGCTACGACGTCCTGTTCGTGGCTGCCACTTCAGAAACTTGCTGTATGATATATACATGAAATTATCCACAAATTGCTTTAGAATTAATTCACTATTCAATTTCAGGTGGATCCGTTGTGTCGGTTAAACTCCGTAAGGATATAGCGTGTTTCCATTAGATTTAAAAAAATAATTTTAGGCAGGCAACCCTAATATTGATGTTAATAAAATTTGATATTCCTTCGAGAATACCTTATATTTGTATACACAGCACAGCCACGGTTACAGCTGACTCATGCTTTACTTACTAATAAAATGCAGAAGTTTAATTATTAGCAACAATTAAACTTTAATGTCGGTTGATTGAACCAGGCGTTACTTGGCGGAACTCCATTGTAACCTAAAGGATGGCAAGAGGAACCCACCACGCACCCTTCGATTGACCACCCCAACTATTCCAATAGAAAAAGGTTGACGATACTGATCTCCTGTAAAAGCATAAGGGATATAGGAATGGTATGGGTCCCAAGAAGATACCTGCCTCGCATTATCCCGCTGTAAGCGCCGACTATTCTTCGACACGTGTTTCGCGTCTGCACGAGGCATCCTCAGGAGCAATGGGCATCGACTGAGCTCAGTCATTGCCCATCGCATCATCGCATTAGTTTCTATGTCAGTTTTATAAGGTTTTACTATGCCAAGTATTTTTTTCTGTTGATAGATTCTAATTTACTCTGATTTCATGGCAAAAATACTTGCAGCAACATTTTAATAGGCAACCTCATAGATATATATTCTCCTAATCATAAATATTTATGAAAATTTGTTTTTTAACGAAAACTTGATGAGTGCACTAATTTGTTGCGGTATCTCGTACTATTACTGGACACTTTGCCAGACTTCATGCTGCAACTGATAATTCGGAAAATCCTAGTAACACTTTTTGCCCGGGAATCCAACCCTGGACCTCCTGATCAGCAGACTCTGGACCACGGGGGCAGCCTTGATTACCAAATAATGTTTTATTTTATCATACCCTCCTTATACATAACATAAGCGAATAAATACAAAGTACACAAGATCTACTATAGCAAATTTTAACTTTTAAGATAAAATAGTAATATTTTATTTAATATTATAGATACAGATGGAAGTTTTCTAATATTTTTCTTTCTGTACAATTATATTTCAAACTAGCTTTCGCCCGCGGCTTCGCCAGCATGAAATTTTAATAAAGATTAGCCTATGTACTTCCCCGGGTTGCTGACTATTCATGTCAAATTTCATCACAAACGGCTCTGCAGATTAGCCGTATAGCATATAATATATAAACAGATTATACTTAAAAATTACTTTTGTTTTCAACTTCTGGTAAAGATTAGGATCTAGGTATATTATTGATGTTATGAAGAGCTTATATACCTACTGAACATAACAGGAGCAAAAATTAAAACTGAAAGCATTACCACAAAGTACATAACAAACCGTCCCTCTACCCCGCTGTGCTTAAGCGCGCCAACTCATAGTTTTATTATGTAGTTAGGTTATGTAGTAAAAGTTAAAAAGTAATTTGGTAAGTCCTAGCTACCAGATCGCACCAATCTTCTCATCAATCAAAAGGGGTATTGATCAGACAAATATAAAATCGTTGCGCAAGTTTTTAGCTATTTTTATTTTCAAGTTTTTAGTTTTGTTGTTTTTTGATACTTCTCATTCTATTTTCATAGTGAGCCCTTTTTTACCAATCAAGTCCTGTCATTCGATACCCATATTGAGGTATTTGTGGAAATTAGGTAATCTGCCATTTTGTGGCAGCGCGGCGGCCATCTTGGATTTTTCATAATAAGCTCTATTCTACCAATCAAGCCCTTTCATTCGATACCCATATTGAGTTATTTGTGGAAAATATGTAACCCGCCATTTTGCGGCGACAGCCATCTTGGATTTTTCGTAGTGAGCTCTATTCTACGAATCAAGATCTTTCATTTGATACCCACATTGAGGTATTTGTGGAAAATAAGTAAACCGCCATTTTGTGGCGGCGGCCATCTTGGATTTTTCATAGTGAGCCCTATTCTACCAATCAAGCCCTTTCATTCGATACCCATATTGAGTTATTTGTTTAAAATATGTAACCCGCCATTTTGCGCCGTACACAGCCATCTTGGATTTTTCATTGTCAGCTCTATTTTACGAATCAAGACTTTTCATTCGATGCCTATATTGAGGTATTTGTGGAAAATAAGTAATCCGCCATTTTGTGGCGGCGGCCATCTTGGATTTTGCATAGTAAGCTCTATTTTACTAATCAAGCCCTTTCATTTGATACCCATATTGAGATATTTGTGGAAAATATGTAATGCGCCATTTTGCGGCCACAGCCATCTTGGAACCTCTACGAATCAAGCCCTTTCATTTGATACCCATATTGAGGTATTTGTGCAAAATAGGTAATCCGCCATTTTGTGGCGGCGGCCATCTTGGATTTTTCATAGTGAGCTCCATTCTACCAATCAAACCCTTTCATTTGATACCCATATTGAGGTTGTTGTGAGTAATATGTGATCCGCCATTTTGTATCGGCGGCCATCTTGAATTTACAATAATTGAAATATTATCTTTATATTGTCATCAAGATTAAGAGTGTATACCAAATATCAGATCAATCTGTCATCAGGAAAGGGGTAAAATTCCAATTACTAAATTTGACCTAAGCAAACAAATTAGATACAGATAATACAGGATTTTTGCCGACTTAGTTGATACTTTTGCTTATATTATGGCAACATTATACAAAATCTTTATAAATTGTAGCCTATGTGTTATTCTGATGTATGTACTATATTACTGTAAAGTTTCATCCAAATCCGTTCAGTAGTTTTTGCGTGAAAGAGTAACAAACATCCATCCATCCATCCATCCATCCATCCATCTATCCTTCTATACATACATCTTCACAAACTTTCACATTTATAATATTAGTAGGACTAGATGATGCGCGCAGCTACGCCCGCACATTTTTTTTATTTTACCCGTTTTGCCCAACCCCGTGGGTATTTCGAGAAATCCCTTCTTAGTGCACCCCTACGGTCCCCAAGGAACATACATGTCAAATTTCAACTTCTTACGCCCAATAGTTTTGGCTGTAGCTTGTCTGTCAGTCAGTCAGTAACGCAAGGCAGCAGAATATACCTAGGGACTACCATGTAGAGGTATTTTGTACTATGTGGAGTATATTTAGTGCTGAGGGAATAAGGTGTGGGTGCTCCAATTAGAAGGAGGATTCTGTGACCAGAGACCTGGCGGAATACAGCCCAACGGAGGTATCCTGTATATACTTTTCCTTTACACACTGTGTCCCTGTAAGCTGCATGCACTAAAGTTTTCTTTCTTTCTTTCTTTCTTATATTATAATCATCGCGCGTGAAAACTTCTGTCCGTTAAATCACGGGTGTTGATACCTTCGCTGCTGCATCATAAATGGCCTCAGTGGTATAATTAAGTTACCGCTACATGTAGTTCAGTATACAGGGTTATTTGTAAAACACCGTTAACCTCTCAGGACTATGTTACTTACATCATAATCAACAACTTTTGTTCTATGATTTTTAACAATTCATCATATTTTAGTTCATCAGATTTTCATACAAAAATAAAAAATATTTAAATTGAACGCTCTAAATGTTGCTAAGTCTATGCGATAGAACAATAGCGAGAGGTGCGGGCGGCGGGTGGCGAGGGGCGCAGGCACGGTAATAATATCTAACAGTATTGTAACTCCATACAAACGCACGAAACTCGAGTTATACCTACGCGCCTCGAGCAGAGTACCCATTAGACTGTGCGGACTGTGCCAAGAGTACCGAGTAATACAGCCGCGATCGTGCCGCAGCTCGCATGCGGCGCGTCTGGTAGGTATATAACTCACGAAGGCGGCCGAGTTACAATACTGTTAGATTATATTACCGTGGCGCAGGCGTAGGTAGGTACCACGTAGGTACAGTAAAATACACGAGTTGATATGTGTTAGATTGGACAATGAAATCTTGGTTTATTTTTGAGAAATGTATTACGTTTTGTAAAAAGTCATAGAACAAAAGTTGTTGATTATGATGTTAGTAACGTAGTCCTGACAGGTTAACGGGGTGTAAAAAGACCCTTAACGAAAAACTGAAGTCCCATATTGTACCAATCCCTACTATACATTTTTACTTCGGCACCACATCTGGGAAATTACTGGAACAGAAGATATTGAGGCTCAAAGTCACCATATTTTTTCTAATAAGGTACCCACAAAAACTATACATTTACCCCGCCAATATGTTTTATAGATATCCTGTGACCCGGGGATAAATAGGTATTTCGAGCATTCCATGTGCACACTTTTAATAGTGGTTTAAAATTGGCTTTACGTTTTCCAGTTATGAGTTTTGCTTAGTATGACTTAGAATGATGTTAGGCAGCCATAGCCGAGTGGAGACACCAACATACTGCCATGTAAAGAGTATCGGGTTCGATTCTACGGCGCGCACCAATGACTTGTCGGACTTATGTGCGTATTGAATTATTAATTATCGCTTGTCCCGTGCCTCGGAGAAAACGTTAAGCCGTCGGTCCCGGTTGTCATGAAGATCTTTGACAGTTGTCACAGGGCGTTAGTAACTTCTTAATGAACTGACACTAGTCTAAACCATGGAATATCGCTATCTCTTTAGGTTGCGGACGTCAGACAGGCAGTTGCTCTGTGGAAAAGCCAATATTCAGCCAAATCCGGTTAGACACTAGTCTAACCGGATTTGGCTGAATATTTGGCGGACCAAACATTGAAACTGGGATAACGCTAAAAGGATGATGATGACTTAGAATGATCTCCAAAACGCTTAGATTTCGCTTGGTGATGGGTGGTTCGGCGTTACACCGAAACCGAAGGTTCCTAGGCAATTCAGGAAAAGGAATGGACTGTATTTAAAGGATGGCGAGTTCTGGTCGCCTTGGAACCTTTGGTTTCGGTGTAACGCCGAACCATTTTTTTGGTCCTTCGAGCCGGATTTAGACCATTGAATGCGGGACACTTATAGAAATGGTCGTGCACTATATTACTGCACAGACACTTCTGTGAATTATTACTATTAGATTCCGAGCATGTTACGTAAGATTGTGGATTAGGAACCGGGTTATTATTACTATTTCGCAATTTATTCGACCTTTGTTTGCTGCTGTTAGTGTTAGACGGGCTAGGTGAACTAGACTGTGTATTATGAAATATTCGACACTGATCTTTGATGAACGAAATAAAACTATCTAGTGTAGGTATTTTATTATTGCGTTCCGTCATCTCGAAAGCACGAATTGTATCAGTGTCAAACTTTTTTAAAGCGAGTTGAAGCAACATAAAGTCGGAAAGATCTTCTAATTTTAAGTTCCTAAAAGAATTAACCGCGGTTACGAAGTTATCAATAAACAGCTGGAAATTCGAGACAGATGCGGCACCGGACAGTCACGGCACTGGTCGCCTAGGATTGGAATGGGAGAGAGAGTATGGTGTAGAAAGGAACCTCTTACCTTGCACGGCAATCTTCTTCTTCTCAGAAGGGGAGTCTCCTGGAGTTTTCGAGATGAAGCTGCTTGATTCACTCCACTACACAAATCACTTTCACTCGCGAGCGGTTTTGAGTTTTGTATAAGCGGTAATAATTATAGCGGTGCGGTGCGGTATAGTATCTCAGCGCGGCGGACACGTTCTCAGCGTCTCGAATGTTCTGCGTCGCCGTTGAGCAACGCGGCCAATAGCGAGGTGTTTCGGGAGGGGATTTATGAAAAGGATCGCTCGGATTGGCCGAGCAGCGACGAACCATTGACGTTGACGTGATTAGTTCTCGATGGAAGGTAGATGGCGCTACCAATGGGTCTTGTAACAACCTGTATATTTCTATCTAACAGCAATTATTGACCGGCGACATTGTTCAGCACATTTCCAACTCTTACAGAACATTACACATTGGACGACAATATTTCAAAGTTGAACTACTATTGCAGTCTCTAGGACTATATCTATCCGCGAAAGTAGCGATTGTCGCGTTTGTGGTCAGAAACAATGTGGTCACTACACCCCATATTATTTAAAACTAGATGAACCCGGGGTTACTCCCGCACTATTTAAAGCTACTGCTCTGCTCCCGACGCTCATAGCGTGATGTTACATAGCCTATAGTCTTCCTCGATAAATGGGCTATCTAACATTGAAAGAATTTTTCAAATCGGACCAGTAGTTCCTGAGATTAGCGTGTTCAACCAAACCAACAAACTCTTCAGCTTTATATAATAGTATTTTTACAAGATTAGATATAAGAAATAAGAAAACTGCAATACCACACTTTTGTGGTTGCCGTGTTTGACTTGTCAACAAATAAAACATTCAAAGTACGTGTGAAGAAAATATAGTGCAACTAATTGAATGAAGCCAAATTTAAATATATTTTAGGAAATCAGTTATAAAGTAAATAAGTAGAATAAATTAAAATAATAAACACACTGCAGATGCATTAAAAAGTATATTAATAAAACATTACAAAATACATTTTAACGATTTCAACTTTTCACCATATTACCATAAATTAGTAATTAAACATAGAGAAAATCTTACAAAAGTCTAAAGGAATATTTACAAGAATAATAATTTTACTTTTGTTTTTACATTACAAACAACTACTCTTACTTGTAAAATAAACTCTATTTACATATATTGTTATTCATTTTTATTCAAAATATGAAACGAAGTCAAAAAGGAAAAAGATAAAAGATAGTTCAAATATACTGTTGCTGTAATATCAACCAAAAGTCATCACAGATCATACAATAGTGGAAACACGTATCCTATTGTGTGTAGTTTTTTTTATAACATCAATATACATATTATTATATCGCAGAAAGGTAGATTAATCAGGAGTATTATTTAACGGCTCCATTCGACTAGCGACCTGAATGATATTCAGGCATTCAATCAAACACCTAAGCAAGTCATTTAGATCTATTACATTTAACTACTTTTCTAGTCAACTCATTAAAATGTTCCCAATTATCATAAATCAAACTTTGTTTATTCAAGCTTTTGAAACTCGGTATTCTGAGAATAGTCAGGTAATAAAAATACAATTTCGATTATTCAAGTACCGATTAATTAGAATGCCGAAATGAAAATTGTTTTAATAAGCTAAGTTGACGGAGCACCGCTTAACAGGGCTCGTTTTTTGGTTTGCAAGGTTTTAACAAACCCTATAAAAACAATATTTCATCATTTTTATATCAATAGTCTGAGCAATCAGCGTCATCGAGTCCATGAAATTGACTGAAATTAATATTCCGGCTATACCGTTAGACAGCTAGTCTATCGGTGCCGGTCAATAAAGCCGCTAGGCTCGACCTTTAATTGAACGTCTGATTAAGCTATTTGGCTGCGACTTATAATATGTTATATTTTCATTAACATTTAAACTGAAAATAATTTAAAATATAGATTTTACCTCTTTTAGCACATGTACATAAGGGTAACCTAAATTGGTTTTACAAAGAAGAGTCTTCTATAGATCGAGACAATGCTCCTGTGCTAACTATTGATCTATTTCTTATCGACTTTCGAGACTTATAAACTTTGTACACTACAAATCCAACTAAAATGAAGAAAATTAAAGCTATGCAACCCTCTGTTATTAGGGATATATTTCTATTCTCCAGAACCAACTTTCCTATTTCTGTTCTAGAAATTTCGAGGTCAGTTGACTGATTAACATTAAAATTGCTACCCATAAAAGGCACAACCGCAATTACAGAATTATCAGCCGTAGTTTCTAGTGTTGAAGTTTTATTAAAACCTATGACAGTAGCTTGGTCTATCCTTTTCATAATTTTACTCAAAATTAAATTACTTTCATTTAAAATTACATTGGTGTTTTTTAGTACTGAATTAGTTTGGTTATTTATGTAAATATTTAGAGCTAGTTTTTCTAAAATATTTGAAATCCTCTCCAAGTACTGAATATTGTTAGTGTCTGGTTTCATATCTTTATCGGTAGCATTAAATAAAGTATTGTGTAATCTGTTGTTATCATGGATATTACCTTCATGGTTTTCAGGTAGATTGTTTTCATTTTCACGGTGTTTATTACAAGTAATGCCATCTATATTCTCTTGGTTATGTTCAAGTTTGATTGAAGTTAATTTAAAAGAGATTCCTTGTCTGCCTAACCTGAATAATAGCTCGCAAGGTATGGGGTTATCACCGACGCTGAGCTCAGATAACCTAGTACCTGAAAATTCGATTGCATTAATTTGTTGTATTTTATTATGGTCCACTATTAACCGTGATAAACTCGACACTTCGTAAAATTTTTCGGTTTTTAAATCTTTAATGTTGTTGTATGATAAATCTAATATGCTTAAATTAATTAGTCCACGGAAGATTCCATAACTGATAGATGATATTAAATTATGAGATATATTCAAAAAACTTAAGTCAGTGTTATCTATAAAAACTCCAGGTTGTATAAACGATATTCGGTTGTAACTTAAGTCTAATAGTCTAAGCTTGGTCAAATTTGCGAAAGCCCCTTTGCTTAACTTTGATACATTGTTATGACTTAAGTCCAAGTAATTGATAATGTTAATTTTAGAAAGATTCAAATCATTTATGTTTTCAACTGTGCCATTTACTACCATTATATTTGAAATTGAGCAATCTTTCATGATAAACTCAAAATCAATATGCGTTTTCACTCCAGATAAATTCAATTGATATAAAGACTTGGGTTTATAAAAGATAGGCACAGTAAAGCTTAAATTTTCGTTTAAGGATACATCTAAATCAGTTAAACTAGTCAGACTATTAAAATGTACTATGTCATCAATAATGGGAGATGATCCAATTTTATCCAAAGTAGATAATGTAATGGATTTAATTAAATTACAATTCAAACGTAGTGTAGACAGTGCCGTCAACTGCGTAATATTGATGGTAAAATCTTGCAACTTATTGTGAGATAAGTCTAGTGTTTCGATATTATGTGTATGAATAAACGCGTTATATTGTAATTCATTTATATTACAATGTGACAGATTTAGAACTTTTAATTCGAGCATGTTATTAAACGAGGCATTTTGCACCATCGTTATGTTAGTGTATGATAGATCTAGACTAGGTATAGAAGTTAGCCCAGAGAATGTGTCTGTTTCTAATATGCCATCTAATAAATTGTGAGCTATATCGAAGTTTATTAAATTTCTTATCGATTGGAAGGAATTCGGTTCAACCATAGAAATGTAATTTTCGGAAATATCTAAATACTCAAGGTTGCTTAAATCTTGTAATTGTTCGCGCCTTAATTCTGTCAATTGATTATTTTTGATACGCAATGATTTGAGGTCCTTTAGGTCGGTTTTATCAAAATCTAATTTCGTTATTTGATTGTTTGAAAGATCTAGTTCATTTAGACTTACTAAATTTTTAAAACACATTTTCCATAGTACTTTGATTTGATTGCACTGAAGAAGCAGTGTATTAAGCATAAGGTGATCGCGAAACGCATAATCAGTTATTTCTGTCAACAATTGATTGCTAAAATCTAATTTTACAGTATTGATGCCTTGTAACATACGTCTTTCCAATAAACCTACTAAACTATTTCCTTCAATCAAAAACACATTTATTGTAGTTCTTGCAAACAAATCTGTAGGCAAAGATTTAAGTTTATTTTGTGAAAGATCAATGCTTCTCAGTAAATGAAAACCTGAAAACATATTTTCATTACATATTTTAAGAATATTATTTGAATGCAAATCGAGTATCTCCAGTTTATGTAGTGGCTCGAAATCGGTTAGGTTAAGAATACTTAATTTGTTGTTGCTAATATCCAGAACTTTTAATTCATTAAATCTAAAAAGAGATGAATTCAAATTTGCCAAAATGTTACTAGATAGGTTTAATTCTACCATTTTCTCCCCATTTTGAAAAGTTTTCAGATTTAATTGATCAATAAAATTATTTGATAGATCTAGTTTTTGTAAGCAATGGAATTCTTTAAAAATGCCATCGTCAAGTTTCATTATTTTATTGTAAGATAAGTCAATTTTTGAAAGATGTGTGTACGGATGCTGATTAAAATTTATTTGAATATGATTAATTGAATTGTGTGACAAATCTAGTTCCGTTAACCTATTTAATTCATTTATATTTGACAGTACAGCGGTAGCTATAAGGTTATTTGATAAATTTAATTTTGCAAGATTTATCATTTTTGTTATAACTGGCACTACCCTATAACCAGTATTACTTAGTTCTAGGTTATATACTAAGTCAATAAATGATTGCTGATATTCGTTGTCCACGTAAGGTACTGATGTAGGGTCGTCCATATTGCCACCGTATGGGTTATAATTCTCATCCCATAGGAGAGATACTGGATACAATTTAGTATGTTGATACTCAACGGGCAGTGGACATGACGTCGCGAAGTCTTCATTAGGAAAAGAGAACTCACGCCAGTCTAAATAATAATATTCGTCTATGTATCTCTGAGTGGTTACTGTGTGGACACAGTTGTTTGTATCGATAATCTCGAAGCATGTTTCAGCATATGTCAACCACGTCCAGAAAATAACACCTAAAATAAATAAACGTATATTAAGAAACCATAAGTAACAACAAAGTAGTATTTAAGAAATATATGGAATGTTTTCAGATGATCTGGAGTTTGTCGCCCTCAACGATATTATAAGTAAATACTTACAATATCATTGGTCGCCCTTGTTTTTTTTACTTAACAATGTTGTATTTTCGTCGTAGTCATAAGTCGTTGAAGCAAAGAGACGTTGTGCTATTCATTCTGCGAGTTGAAGCACCGAATAGCAATAAAAGTCTAATCCAAGACAACGAAGATATTAATAAATTATGTTTTTAATAAATAAAATAATAATAACTAAGAAGAGCCTCCTATTATTGTGCATATTGCTAATGTTCCTAAAAGAACTAAAGGAGTTGCATCTCAATAATTAAAAATAAACATCTAAGCACAGATCTTATAATATCTCCATTTATATTCATCTGAGAATAAAGACTATTTTTTCTTATTTTTTGTTACTGACAGAAACACTTTGCAAACTGTCTCGAGTCCACCACTCGATTGCAAGAATATATTAATAAATTGCTCTAAAAGTAGTATAAGCCTACCCACTGAACACTGAGGTGTCATCAAAGTCCCTTTAGTGGGGGACCAGCCACCGACCAACACTAACCCGCCATACAATTAAGTGTTAAAAAAAGACATACTTACAAAATATGCGAAGTTCCATTGTACAATATGATCCTTAAACAAAATAAAAAGAAATGTTAGGTAATTGCACTGTTGTAGGTAGTAATTTTATTGCAGTGTTATACAAAGATATTCTATGTTATGCAATTTAATATTAAATTACTGTATACTTTGACAATCAGTGGAAAATGTGTGCGTTTCGTTAAAATTTGCAGTCCGTGCTCATCAATCAAAGTATTTTTTTTTTCTATTTATAGACTCACGCCTGTATCCCGAAGAGGTAGGCAGAGGTGTAATATTACACCCACATTTCGCCATGAATTTTTAGGTCCCACGTAATAGGGGCGAGCCTATTGTCGTTACCGGGCACATAACCAGACTCCGTGCTGCTACTGAGAATTCGGAAAAACCTAGTAACACTATTGCCCGACCCGGGAATCGAACCCGGGATCTCCGATCAGCAGTCGCATACGCTATCCACTGGACCACGGAGTATTTACAACTATTATTAAGCAGTTTATATCACCATCATCATTGTCATCATCTTAGCGTTGTCCCGGCTTCGATCTATGACCTGAATCATTTGCTCTGCAAGACTTAAGCACGGTTAAGTCTCTAACATAAATACTTGTAAACACAATTCAATAAATAAATTACTGTATTTTGTCACTTAGAGCGAACTCCGTTTTGCAAAAGTTATATGGAAGCTGTACTTTCCAAATAGTTTTAAAATAAATAATTGCAATATACTCGTAGAATATGAAAAGATTACACCCTAAAACTGTTATTTTTTATAGGGTGTAATCTTTATATATTTGTATACTGCACGAATTTATTCAATAAAATGTCTATCAACAGCAAAAGTATTCTCTACATCGGAACAGCTAAACGACCAACCACGTTACATTCCATTCATATAACTTTAAGTATATATTGAAATTAAACTACAGTCACAGAATAAAGAATAGTACTACAGTTTACGGATTTTATCGCGTTGTATTGGTTTCACTGTTATTACCTACATTTAAACCGAATGATCTAGAAACTACTGTAAAGAATTTGAAACGTCGGCTAGTAATAAAAATGTAGTTTCTATATCATTCGGTTTAAATGTAATAACAGTGAAACCAATACAACGCGATAAAATCCGTAAACTGTAGTTTAATTTCAATGTGTAACATTCGCGTAAATCCAAGAAAATACTATATTTAAGTATATAACTTACAATTTGTGTATTCCAAAAGTTAATATACCACGATCTTATAGTTGACCACACCAATTATATTCGTTCAATTTCGTAGTGTCCTCTTCAAAAACGCTGTAAACCGACGGCCAGTAAATAATAAAAAAATATATAAATCACTCTATAACATAACATCATTTGTTGAGTTTATAAACATGACTGGGCTCTAGTAACATTCTATATCAAATGTGCTGATTGCAGTACGAATTAGGAGCTCGCGTACGATATGCGAAACTTTGTCAAATCAACAGAATAGTATTATTAAACTAAATAAATAACGGCGATAGCCTACTGGTGTACGTAACAGACTGCCGAGGCGATGGTCCCAAGTTCGATCCTCAGGTACCCCGAGCACACACCTCTGACTTTCGAAGTTATGTGTGTATTAAAAATGTTAATTATCTCAAATAATAATCCCGGTAGATGGCAATAGGGTCGCCCCCTATTAACTGGCGAAGGGTGGTTGTGTAATACACCTCTGCCTTCCCCATCGGGGATAAAGGTGTGAAGTTATGTTATGTAATGTTAACTAAATAATAACACCCAAGTAATAATTGTGTGTAAAGAATAAATTTTTGGTTTATACAAGCTACTAGAGGGTGTCCACAGCTACGGCCGCGCTTTTTTTTTTGTTTTACGAGACGGAAAATCCCTTCGGATCTCCGACTCTTGGGGAAATGAGAGCCGGAGTATGTGGTGTTACCACTAAGAGCCACCTCGACTTTCTCATGTACCGGTGTGTCGGAGGTTAGGGTATCGCCGAAGCATTCGTCGCTACCTACCGACGGGTATTGGCCCGCCAGATGGTCAGGCGGGCCCCGAACAAAACCCCCTTGGCGGCGGATTAAGGTGTTGGGCTCTGCCGCCAAAACACTTAGCGGCCGCAGAGGATAGGGAGGACGGCAACGCAACACCGCATCTCCTCTTCCTCTGCGGCTCCACCGCGACGCATCGAATGGTGCGCCCCCATTTGGTTTCGGGGGCGATAGGGCGTGTGGCGTGGCAACGCAACACCGATACGCCTCTCCTCTCGCGACCGCGCCCAACTGCGAGGGACAGACAGAACTGCCCCCGCACCTGCACCGTTGGACGCATCCTGCACAGGCCCCTCTAAGTCCACGCGGAGCATGCACTCCCGGGATCTCTCTTAGCTTCACCGCGGGTGTCCAATCCACGGTTATTGAGCTCCTCCACCACGACAGGTGGAGATTCCACGGAGGGGAGCTACGCCCGCACTGCCCTCCCGAACCTAAGGTGCAGTAACAGCAAAAACATGATATAGGAATTTAAACTTTCGTGTTCCGTGTTAAAATTTAAATTCCTATATCATGTTATTGCAGTTACTGCACTTTAGGTTGGAGAGGACAGCGCGGGTTAGTTCTTTTGCCCGATCCCGTGGGCATTTCGGGAAATTTCTTCTTACTGCACCCCTACGGTCCCTAAGAAACATACCTGCCATATTTCTGCTTCATGCGCCCTATAGATTTGACTCTGGATATAACAAATCTTCGGTGTTAGATAAATAATCCAGCTTACAACTAACGCAAGAGGCAACGAAAACAAATAGGTATACATTACAATAGGCTCCGAAGCACATATAGATTTAAGCATACCGAACCACAGTATATAACAATGGAACACTCTTAACAATTATTATCAGTCCAGCAAACCGGATACATCATCATTTATCATGCCTTCCATGTGTAATATCCCTACTAATTTTATAAATTCGAAAGTATGTGTGTATGTTTGTCCGTTTTCACGCTAAATAACTGAACCAATTTAATATAGAGATATATAGGACATTAGTTGCAAAAAAAAAACAGAATAAAGTAAAAATTTGTTATACTGTTAATATGGAAACTTTAAGCGTCTGGTAAAAATTAGCCCCACCGAAATGAGTTTGGCAGTATTAATTATGGATTCTTAATAATATTATATGGTATTCTCTCGTTTTCCATAAATTCCTTTGCACTAATATTGTTTGCCATAATCATCCCCGATCATAATATTTAAGTGCACTATTATCATTTATACTAATAACGTTTGCCTTAACAACTCAACAGTGATAACTTTTATTTGCCATAAAATGACTTTCTATAACAACATATCATAATAATTAGTTTCCATAAGTACCACATCTCATAATCGACTCTTGACATAATCAAAATTTGATATAATTTTATGATATTATTTTCACATACCTATTGTGTATGTATGCTATATGATACCTATGCTATTATCATAATATTGTTAGGTCGAAATTAATTATATTATCGTTAACACCCCGACTCAGTGCAATCCGACTCGGATAGGTTAGGTTAGAAGACTTACACCCATATTCTTAGTCTTCGTGGTTTTTTTAAACCACCCAGAAGTAGCTTCGTCGAGCTTAGTTAGTAGACGCCATATTAGGTTTAGTACATCTCTGTCTTTTCCTCGCCTGATCCCATTATTTGGGGTCGGCTCTCCTAGTAACTCGTCGCCAGGAATGTCTGTCCTGAGTCGTCTCGGCTGATGTTTGTGCCTTTTTCATGTCATTATTTACAGTGGCTATCCATGTTTTTCGGGGTCTTCCTCGTCGTTTTGGTGGTGGGTACAGTGTCAGTACTTTCTGAGTCATGTGTTCAGGTGGACGCCGCATGACATGTCAGTACCATCTGAGACGGCTTTCTTCCAGTTTCTCAGGGATAGGTCTTACTCTGAAGCTGCCACGTATATACGTATTTAGTATGCGGTCCAGTAACGTCACACCTCCAGCCCAACGCAACATTCTCATTTCTGCAGCGTGTAGTTTGTCCTCTTGTTTTTTCTTTAGAGGCCAGCACTCGGCGCCATACATCATTGCTGGGCGAACTGCAGCTTTGTACACTTTACCCTTTATGTGTACCGGCATTCTGCTATCGCATAACACTCCTGACAGTTCTCTCCACTTCATCCATCCTATGTTTATTCGATGAGCTACATCGGCATCTATAGATCCGTCCCTGGCGATGATAGAGCCTAAGTATTTAAAGCTATCTACTTTTTTCAATGGAGTGCCTTGTAGATGGATGGTGTCAGATGTTTGTATGCCACTGAAGTTACAATGCAGGTATTCTGTCTTTGCTCTACTAATCCGCAAACCAGCTCTTTCTAATGCGGCTCTCCATTTTTCCAGCTGGATTTGCAAGTTACTGGCGTTCTCGCTGATTAGGACAATATCATCTGCGTAGGGAAGGTTCCATGGTGGTGGTTGTTGAAGTTTGGCGGTCAGATGATTCATGACCAGGTTGAAAAGAAGTGGACTTAGTGCCAATCCCTGGTGCACACCGACTCTTACTTTGAACTCTTCACTCGTTCCAGCAGCGCAACGCACTTTGGTTTTGACGTTGTTGTACATGTCTGTTACAATATGAATGTAATATTCTGGTACGTTGTGTGCTCGCATGGCTTCCCATATTAATTGCCTCGGAACTCGGTCAAAAGCCTTTTCCAAATCGATGAACACCATATGTAAGTACACCCCGTTGTCCCTATATTGTTCCATCAGAATCCTGACCGTGTGGATAGCGTCTATGGTAGACTTACCAGTGACAAAGCCGCATTGGTTTTCTGAGACTTCTGTAAGCTGGAGCAGTCTATTGCTATATGAGGTTTAGTACATACATAACATAATAACGTCACGACTTTTATACCCAAAGGGGTAGGCAGAGGTGTATTTCTACACCCACTTTTCGCCAGATATACTTTAGTCCCACGTAATAAGGGGCGAGCCTATTGCCGTACCGGGCACATTTCCAGACTCCGTGTGACTACTGAGAATTTCGTGACAAAAAAAACCAATAACACTGCCCGACCCAGGAATCGAACCCGGGACCTCCCGATCCCACGCGCACATTTATGCCGCGAGACCAACGAGGCAGTCGTATAGGGTTTGATGTCGAGTTTTCCGTCTCTACGCAAAGATGGTATTTGCATCGTGTTATCCCTTAGTCGCCTCTTACGACACCCACGGGAAGATACGGGGTGGTGACACTTGTATTCTATGCCGTCAACCACACGGGTGAGGTTTAGTTTTAGGTTTAATTGTAAATAAAAAATCTGGGGTTGGGTTTCGAAACGAGTCGCCCGAATTTGAGGGTATTGGTGGTATAAGGGGCTTAAGGGAGTAAGTTTTAATCCCCTAAAAGTAATTTTGCCTGCCGGAGTTGCGTCTAAATATTTTTAAACAATTTCCAAAAATTCTTCATTCAAATAATTATGCAAAACGGAACGTAATTTTAGGTTTTATGTGAAAGTAACTAAATAGGTTATGTTAGGTTCTCTTTTGACCCTTAACCCGAAAAAAGTCCGTCAACCTCAGTTTATTAAACTAGTGGAATCAATAAAAGCGATAATTAGGTTTTACGCTTGTACTAAATTATCTTTATTTATATTATGGTGAATAAAAGTTATGGAAAATGGCATTATTGAAAACGAAAATTATAGCAAATACATTGATGGATTTAAATTATTATGACACTTGATTGATTATGACCAATGGAATTAGTAAAAATCATTTTATGTCATTTCACGATTATGGCAACTGAAGCGTTATTTCTTATGAAATTATGGCAAATACCAGTATGGCATATGAAATTATGACATTTTAAATTATGGCAAACATTAGTAAACCATATTATATAAAATATACGTAAAAATTGGCACTGGGAATTTAAGAAAAGTTAGTATTATTGTTAGCACCTCGTACCTAAAAAATGGTTGTCGATGCAAGCTGGCCGGAAATATTATGCTATGATAGTACAATCATAGCATAATACTATGACTATATTATTCTGTTATTGTTTTATCTATTGTTTCTGAGAAAGTAAGTAGCGTCTGGGCGCCTGGGATCTTAGACTATAGAGAGGGTAGAAGTTTGTATTGCGCAAATGTACCTGTTGGAAGTAAGAATGCATGCAATAATTGAGCGAAGCGATACCAATCATTCATATATGTACCTATACTGCCTTTGCTCCCTACTAATATTTGGTATAAATACGAAACTGTGTATGTATGTTCCGTTTTCACGCTAAAACGGCTGAACAGATTTTCTCTAGGTACTAGTAATATAAAATTAAATGCGAAAGTGTTTATAGAGCTAATATATTGGACCATGGCTTTGAAATTTGACCAAATACAAGGTGATGTTGTTCAGACATGTTGAGTACCTTTCAGTAGATAATATCACGGACACTAATCAAGTTACTTCGCACCCTATAGAGTTTCTGAACTTTTTAAAATTATCGGGAGTGCCTTACATACACCTTGAGAATGAAAACCGGTTTTCCAATTCTGTAAATGTAATGGCAAGCGGCTACAAGTAAAACACCTAGGATAAACAATATAAAAGCTATTATAATGACTGGGACCCTGCATCCCTATTATACCAACTAATACGCCGTTCTAGTTTAAAAGAGTCCAACTTCCCTTGAAACCTGCTTTTGCCATAACAATTAACAAAGCTCAAGGGCAAACACTCAAAGTTGCAGGTGCGCATTTAGAGAAATTCTGTTTCTTCTATGGGTAAATGTACGTACGCAACAAAATACGAAATAAATACCAAACATTTTATGTCGTTTACAGAAATGTATTAAAGTAATATAATAGATACTTCTTGCAGTTATATTTCTTAATCTGTGTTACTCCAAACTCAGCGCGCGCGAAGCCTCGGGCAAAAGCTATTACTCTATATACAGAAAAAGCGAAAGGTCATTCATCACGTAATATCGAAAACCGCTGGACCTATAAAGATGAAAGGCAGGGAAGTACCTATAAACGTCCGGATTTTTTTAAGAGCTCGATTGAGGGGCTCAGAAGGCTTTCGCAAGTTTGCATGGAAGTTAAGATATTACAATGTAATTTATATTTGCAGACGAAGCTGCAGGCAACAGCTAGTATCTGTATTTATAAAATTGTAGCGTTACTGACTGACTGACAGACAACGCACAGCCAAAACTATTGGGGGCAAGAAGCTGAAATTTGGCGTGTGTTTTTCTTGAGAACCGTAGAAGAACACTAAGTAGGTATTTCCCGAAATTCCCATGGGATCGGGCATAATCGGTTAAATTAAAATGAAATGCGGCGTAAATATTTATATACTAGTCGACGCCAGCGGCTTCGCACGCACGTATTTTCAAATTGCCCGTTTTGGCCGATCCCGTGGGAATTTCGGGAAATCCCGTCTCTGTGCACCCCTGCGGTCCCCAAGGAACATATATGCTAAATTTCAGCTTTTTGCGCCGGGTAGTTTCGGCTGTAGCGTGTCTGTCAGTCAGTAACGCAAGGATTTTATATATTAAGATTATGTATGTAGTAACGTATTTATTCATATTAGTTATGGTATAATTTGGTTATGTATGTATTGTATATCTTTATTATTAATGTATGTATATTGTATACCCTCCTCCTTTAGAACTATTTTGTACACCTACCATGACAATCTGTACATCACCCTATGGTTAACTGGGAGAGAATGCTTTTAGCATTAAGTCCCGCCATTGTACCTACAAATGTACCTATAGCACACAAAGTTTAAAAAATAAATAGGTCGGTGCTGGACTAGTTTGAAGCAAAATCCCTTGGCTCGCTCATAGAGTCGAGGCACACTAGAAACTGGTTTCATATACGAGGGTCAATGTGCGTGTAAAGTAGCACTGGAAGCGAAGATTTCTTGCTGAGCGCGCCCATCTTGCCCTTCTAGCGGGAAGTTGTTCGATTGACCAGGCGTAACTGCAGACGTCCCCTAGCAAACATATAAAATTGGTACTATTTTACACTTTGTAATGACATTGAGATGAAATCTGAAGAATCATAGAGACGAATTACCATTCGCAGTCCAGTGCTGGGCTTTAGCTTCTAGTAATTGGCTTCTCAGTAACCAGGGCCGGATTTAAGGGGGGGCAGGCGGGGCAATGGCCCCGGGGCCTCCACAAGACGGGGGCCCCCACAACAGAGATACAAATACCTATACTCCGAAAAACCCCCTCTGAGTTTATTCCTTCAAACATAATTTTTCACGTAATTAGCAACTATACCTACTTACACAAACCTGACAAGTTTGTTTTAGAATTTTAAACAAAATATCGCCATTTGTTCACTTCACTTCATGCAATGAACTTGAAAATCGTAAATCCAAATTAATGTTAAAAAATTCGACATTTTTAAACTTTCATAACAAATAAACAAAATCAACTAGACATAAATTGCCTATACCTTTGTAATTTAAATTTAGTAAGTCACTTATATAAGGAATATAAAATGACGAATAAATTTTCTGAAAACCATAATTTATTAGCGTAAGGCAATCCTTATGCTAATAAACAAACAGACAAATTGCAGCCAAAACCATTAGGCGCAGGAAGCTGAAATTTGGCATGTATGTTCCTTAAGGACCGTAGAGGTGCACTAAGAAGAGATTTTCAGAAATTCCCACGAGTTCGAACAGAAACAGTTATAAAATGTGCGGTCGTAGCTGCGGGCTTCCTCTAGCATTTATAGAAATACTAGAGGAAGCCTTGAGCCCAATTGACTAACTATTTCATAATGACACCTAAACAAGAACTGCCACACGATCCTGTAAAAACATCTGAAGATTTAGTCCATGGAGGGTCGATGGTAGTCTGGAGGTAGGCGACACCCTAAAGTCTTTAAAAACATGTGACAATCAAGAGGAGGTGGATAGTGATTTCAAAAATGTCATTGGTCTTTGGCCCGACGTCATAACTGGAGGAATTATCAAATATTGGGCGAAGAACCGTACAATTGTGTTGAAGTCTCACTTCAGAATTTTGTCCTCCAAGATCAATTGCGAGATTATAGGTACCAACTTTATTTGGCAATGTACAAATAACATGTTTATACGTCGCAATAAAAATCAAGAGACTGACAATCCATTCTAGCTTTGTTTTTCTCCGACTACGTGTAAAATATATTGCTATGCATGTACACTTATGTCTACTCAAAGAACGAAGTTAAGTGGAGGAGGCTTCAGTTACTAGAAGTATGCAACAGAGCGCCTATACGAGTACGACATATCGAATACCCATTTAGAGTTAGTGACGAGTCTAGTGCAACGGGGAGGAGTCACGGGATGTATCTAGAGAGCTAGCGACACAGAGGAAGCACAGCAAATTGAGTACTGGCGGAAAATCTTTAAAATTGTCGTTAGTACTATAAAATTCATCGCTGAACGCGGATTAGCCTGCCAAAGAAACGACGAAATCATTGGATCACGTTTTACAAATTTACAAGTTTACAGACCAACCAAAATTTGTTCTGCTGTGCGTGCATTGGAGTCCTTAAAATCATTCGTCGAATCTAAAAGAGACATTTTTCTAGTTAGTAGAGCCTTGCTGATTTCAGCATGAATGGGCCGGCTCGACCGGGGAAGTACTACCCTCTCACAGAAAATCGACGTAAAGTAACAGAATCTAAACTGTTGCGTTTCGTTAGGTGAGTGAGAGTGCCGGAGGCCCTATCCCCTACTCCTTCTCCTCATCCCACTCCTTATCCTATCCCTTATCCCAACCCCAAGGGGCGGCAACGCACTTGTGACTCCTATGGTGTTGCTTGTGTCCATGGGCGGCGATAATTGCTTACCATCAGGCAATCCGTCTGCTCGTTTGCCGCCTTATACTATAAAAAAAGACAATTTTGATAAATACGAAGAAGCGGCGAAGCCAATATCAAGTACTGACGAATAAATACAATCACGCATCTGAAAAAGAAGTGTTAAATTAATCCGCCCGATTACATGAAAACACCAGAAGCAAATCTATCACCAAGAGAAAAATTTTAAGTAACTGCTGTTATCGCAGTTATCGATCAATTTGTGTTACTCTCACAGAAAGATTCAAACATACGAAGCTAGGAAGTGTTTTACTATCGCATTCTTGAAATTCTTCCCGAACATAGAAACTTTATAAAGAATATATTTGGTTTTAAAGGTATCGAATTGCATCGGAGAGCGCTCGTTTTCCAAAATGCATATTATCAAAAATAGGCACCGAACGACAATGGGATAAAACCGGCTATCGAAACTAACCCTACTTAGAATTGAAAATGATTTACTCCGTGAGCTAGACTTCAGCGAAATAATCGGCGACTTTTCATAGAAAAGGTTCGCAAAATGCCATTTCATTAACACCGTATTTAGTTTAAATTGTATTTTTATATATATTTTTATTTAACGAAATTAATTTACTGACAGTGAATTTTTTAAATAGTTTAAGGAAAAATTTATACGGATAATAAATAGGGGCCCCCGCAGCTACGTTGCCCCGGGGCCTCCAGACCTGTAAATCCGGCCCTGTCAGTAACACTGTGAGTCAATAAGATAATTTGCTCTACTGTACCGTGCTGACCAGACGGGTTGGTGTGCATTCGTATAACGCTCGAATCAGCAACACTGGAGACAGTCATCGATGTTGAAGCGAGCCCTTCTTTGTTAAGCTTCCACTCGTAGCTAGATGAGTTGAGAATTGCTATGTTTGTCAATAATCACGTTGATTATTAGTTATTTAGTTTCTACTAGACCCTCACTGTTGAGTGACGCTCTAGTAGAAACTAAACAACTAATCCTCTAAAACAAACACACAATTGGTTTTTGAGAGAGTAACAATTAAAAACTAACGAATAATATATCCTAAATAAGTCTTTCCTTTATTTTGTTTGACATCAAATGTTTGTCAGCTATTGTTCCAAAATCTGACCTCAAAAATTTTAGGTCTTATGGCGACATAATGTTTTGTGTATTGTAAATAATACATGTTATTAGTGTTGAAAAAAAAACACTTTTATATTAGGTTGCATTCAGTTCTTTTCTTTTTATTTTTTAATTTGAAACAGATATAAAAGTATATTGAGAATGGCTTTCCATTCCTCACTGTCCTGGGTGCATTTGGACTAAATGTGTGGATACAATATAGTTCTTAGGTGGATTGAAAATATTGGGAACGAAAGATGGCGTTCATCTCACCAAATTTACCGAACCAGATAATAAAGTATACTTTATAAAAATGCTCCAACTACAAGTTAACTCTCCAAGGCCCTAAGTTGACTGGTAGAAAATGCCTTCATGCTCAAATCAGGCAGGCTCTTCTTTCCATAAAATACTTACTCAGTTTACAAAGATACCAACATTTTGATCATAGTTGATCTTAGCCACGTTATTATGCAGCCGAGTGTGCTGCCAGTACAATTTCTCCAGTGCTTCCCGGCACCACTACGACGCCAGAATAACCTAGCGTTGCCAGATGGCAGGGAAATCCGGGATTATCCTGAAATGTTGCGTCTTGACACGATTCCAGTAATTAGGCCTTACTGTACTAGTACTTACGAGCCAATGGACGTTACCATTGACATATCCCGGAATTTATTCGCTTGGATCAGAACCCTAAGAACACAATGCGAGGCCACAAGACCATTCTCCATATTCCCGGGCAGCGATCCGACAAGGATTCCCGTTGCTTTGAAAATCCTACTAAATCGACAAAGTTCAATTTAGTAGAAATCTTTTTAGAGACATCTCTTTCACCAGGTATCTTGTGTCGTGGGGTACTTTACAAATATTCAATCAATGAACCCAAAGAACATCGAAACGTTATTTATTTAATTTCGTGAGTAGAGAGAGATGCGAGGCTTTAGAGTGGCATAGTCTACTGCCGCAAAAGAACATGACTGTATTTGCGCGTTAACCGACTCTCGCGTGTGCCTTGCTGACGATTAGTCTAGTTTACACGCAAAATAGAGATGTGGATCAAGAACATGACACGATATATAATTAATCATTATGTCGAGAGGGAGAAAGTGAGTAATCAGTCACTTTGTCTCTAGTTTCTAGACTTTTAAAATAAAAAATCAATAGTTTTGGGTTCTGTGTGGTGCCTTGAAAAAGCCTCTTGAAAAGTAAGAAACATGTGCGTATAGAGAAAGTTAAAAGTAAAAAAGAGATTCATATTTGACATGAGCTCCATCCAACGTCCAACATACAACATACAATGTTCAATCCAACTTGTCTTTTTCTGTCTGTCCATCCTAAGGTTGCCTGGAAGAGATCGCACTTTGCGATGAAGTCGCCTTTGTGCATTTACTATTTGTATACTTACATTTAAGCTATTATACATAATTTGTACCAACTGTATTTGCACAATAAAGATTTATCCATCTACAAAATACGTCAATAATGTATCTCTAATTTCCAAATCCATGAATCGACCATACACTGGGACTGGCCATTGGAGTAAACACGTAACATTCAAGATTAAATTCTTATTGATTACAAATCTAATTGATTTCATTTGATTTTCATGTGAGTGTGTGGCAAACTCTGGTGTCGGAATTTTTCAGACCGCTCAAAGGCCTCCGACATGGTCTAACGATCCTTATCCTTAGACAAGAATCGGAACCGACAGCTTTACGTGCCCTCCAAAGCATGGTAGCGCTCAGATGTAAATGCCACACACGGTCACCCTTCCAAGTGGTGACCTGTGCAAGCGGTGCTTAACACTTTCACTGTCCGACGCCAGACACAGTAGAAATTTAATTGTTATGAGAGAAATGTTGTTCATGGGACTGGCAATGGGTTAACTTTGCCGACAAATCTAATAAAAATAGGAAATGATAATTATGATTCCAGGGCATGTCTAACTACCTATATAGGAATTTAAACTTTCGTGGTCACTATCATTACTTTTTACAGTACATACATCCGTGATCTTGCTTGCAACAGTGCCGAAATATCGGTAACTCAAAACAAAGGTACATGGTATATATCCCGTAGAAACAGTAAAAAGTAATCATGTGTAACTAAATAAATAAAAATGAAATTATTAAATACATATTTTATGCATGTGAATAATTTTTCAATCAATCAACAATTTGATTATTGGAATTGATCACAAAACTACAAAACCTGACTATTATTGATAATAATAACATAAAATGATAAAATTATACTGAATTAACTTAAATTACATGAAGTTTATGGCTATTTATATATTTTACTTATATTTTGAGTGCAGGTGTTTGTCAAAACAGGTCAGAACAAAGTTAATGGTGGAACAGGTTATTTCTTCGTTTTCAATAAGTTAACTAAGAACAAAGTGCTCTACACGACACTAACGACAGCTATATATAATATACGGAGAATAATTATTGAATTATTGGTATTTATTGATTTATTAAAATATTAGTAAGTATTTACATATCATCAAATATATTTAATTAATCTTATATTTGTTAGTACAACATTTCGGAACGCACCTACAACTATCATTTCTGCATCACCTTAGGTTGACTGTTAGAGAATGCCCTTGGCATTAAGTCCACCTATGTACATATTTTATTTATGCAAAAAGTAAATAAAAAAAATATCGTGAAGCACTTCATGCCGGTGCCGGCCTTCATGTCATCACGACCCGGGGAGAGAGGGAAAGCAACAGTACATGTAACATGATCATAATTTTAAGGCAATTTTAGACAAACAACTAAAATAGCACCACTTTTTCTTTACAGCTGATGTGTTATATAATAATAGCATATCTGTATGTATAATATTATTCAATAAATATGGTTCTTCCACAGACATAAATAACTTTTATTATCACAAATGTACTTTTAGAATACATTCCATAATTTTATTTCGTAAGATAATGTTACAAAGCAGAATTTTCCATAGAGCCAGGCAGCTCACGAGTGCTATAAGAAAACCTATTTCTTATAAACATTCGAGACTTGTAAAATTTATACAAAACTAATCCAACTAAAATTAACAATATCAAGGCTACACAGATCTCCGTGAAATATGATTTGGTATCATCATTATTTGATACTAGTTGTTGTTGACCTATGTTTGTGGACATTGTTTCAGTGTGATATTTACCTGATGCTAATTTATTTTCAATTTCGTTCATCATGTTTTGCTTTTGGACTATTAGAGCACTTTCTAATTCTTTCTTTATTTTATCTATATAAGAAATAATGTCATCAGTTTTATTTGCATTCGGTGGATTAAGTGATAAAGGTGTGTGAGTGGTGGTTGGCACAATAGTTTCTAAGCTTGGAACAATAGTAGGAGTTCCGTTATCAGAGTGATGGAGTAGCACATCTATAATTCTTTTAATCAATGAATTTGTATTGTTGTTTACAGCGATGACTTCAGATGTTAGATTGGCCAAGTTTGATAGCTTATCATCGTTAAAAGAATTTGACTTTGCCAGTAGATAAGTAATATTGTTTAAATATTCATTGTTTTTCTGCTCCATTACTCTATTTGTAAAGTTATACAAAATATTTTGTAGTCCATTGAGCGTATCATTGTGATGTCCTAGTTTGTTATGCAAACTTCTCTCCGAATCGTCTTCTTTGTTACACGTAACCCCATTAACATTCTCATTATTATGTTCATCCATTCTAATAGCAGTTATTTCAAAGGGAACACCATTTTTCTGTAGTTTTACTAAAACTTGACATGGTATAGGATTATCACCTATACTTAGTTTAGATAAACTTGTGCCAACAAATTCTTCTATATGAAGGGAATCTATTTTGTTATTATCTGCAATTAAATTTGATAGGCTTTTCACCTCATAAAATCTTTCACTTTCTAAGTCTTTAATGTTATTGTATGATACATCTAAATAACTCAAGTAGATTAAACCTCGAAAAATTCCATAACCGATAGTTGATAAAGTGTTGTGTGAAATATTTAAGAAGTGCATCAAAGTATTATCTTTAAACACACCCGGTTGAATGTATCTGATATGGTTGTAACTTAAATCTAAAATCCTAAGTGTGCCTATTCCGGTAAAGTCACCGATATGCAATTCAGAAATGTTGTTATAACTTAAAACTAAGGTATCCAAATGTGTAATTTTGACAAGATTTAATGTACTTACATTTTGCACGCTACAATAAGACATCTCCAGAGTTGTTACAGGATAAGAATCAACATTCAAAAAATCTTTAATATCTGCAAAATTGATACGAGTTTTTACACCTGATAATTTTAGAGCTGTCAAATGTGCGTTTTTTTCTAAAATATCCACAGTAAAAGTTAGATTTTCATTGTACGATAAATCTAAGCTACGTAAGTCAACCAAAGAAGTAAACGAAGCTTCGTCTACATCTTCTATAGCATTGTAAGATAGTAAAATTGTGCTTAAACGCGTTAAGCCGTGAAATGAAGAAGACGTTATAGATTTAATTAAATTGTTATTTAGAAATAGTGTGCCGATGCCAACTAAATCTGACGTATTAACGAAAAACTTATCTAATTTATTGTAGGATAGATCAAGCGTTTCCAAGTACCCTGTATGACTAAATGTATTATATTGTAATTCAGTTATTTGGCAATGCGACATATTGAGTTCCTTTAATTGATTCATAGCATTAAATGAAGCGTTTTGAATTGTAGTCAGTAAATTTTGTGAAATATCTAGACTAGGTAATAAAATCAAGCCATCAAATGTACCTGTTTGTAATGTACCCACTAATGGATTGCTATCAATGTGTAAATTAATTAAATTTTTCAGTGACTGAAATGATTGTGGTTCTAATCTAGCGATATCATTATTTGAAAGATCTAAAAATTCAAGGCTATTCAAATGTTGTAATTGTTCATGATTAATTTCACTTAAATAATTATTTTTTAATAACAACGTGCGAAGATTACTAAAATCTTCTTTATTAAAATTTATATTAGTTATATGATTGTTTGATAGATCTAATTTTTGTAAGTTTATTAAAGTTTTAAAGCACATCGTTGACAGTGACTGGATTTGGTTAGAGTTAAGTAGCAATGTATCGAGTCTTATGAGCTCATAAAAAGCATAGTCGTTAATTGCTGTCAAAAATTGATTGCTAAAATCTAACTCAGTAACGTTGACTCCATCAAACATGCCTCTGTCTAGTGCGCCTTCTAAACTATTTTCTTGAATAGAAAACATTAAGATAGTATTGTTCTTGAACAAACCTTTAGGTAAAGATTTAAACTTGTTTTTGGACAAATCTATACTTTTTAATGATGTTAAACTGGAAAACGTATTCTTGTTCAGCACTTCAATTTGATTGCTATTCAAGTACAAATTTTGTAATAAGCCCATCGTAGTAAAAATATTAGAACTGATAGTATTGATGTTGTTTGAGCTAAGATCGAGCGTTTCTAAGTTACGTAACTGTTCGAAATCAGTGAACTTAATCTCTTTTATTCTGTTTCCTTTGATATTCAGAATTTTTAACTCAATAAATCTAAAAAGAGACGAATTTAAACCTTTCAGTCTATTGTATGACAAATTAAGCTCTGTCAATTGTTTAACACCTTCAAAAGTAAATTGACTGAGAGTATCGATGTAGTTGTAAGATAGATCCAACGTTTGTAGATAGTCGAATTGATCGAAAACAGCGTCTGGAATTTTTACAAGATAATTGTGAGACAAGTCTAATTTTGTTAGTTTTTTGTATGTATAGTGATAAGTGTTTACTTGAATATCACTTATTGTATTGTGTGATAAATCTAGATCAGTTAACAGGCTTAACTCATTCGTGTTCGAAAGCATGGCAACTGTGAGTTGGTTTCGTGATATGTTCAGTCTAACTAGATTCGGCATACTTTTGATGTCTGGCGTTTCATTGTAACCATCGTCACTTAAGTCTAAATATTGTACAACGTTTAAGAAATTTGCAGCCCAACTACCGGACATCACTACTGGCACTACATTATCGACATCTTTAAATGTCAGCTTAAAAACAAGTGTTACTGGATACACTCTGTATCCGCCGTAACTGATATTTGGTTGACAAGATTCTTCACGGATCAAAGATTGATGACGGTTGCTGAATCTGGTCCAGTCTAGGTTGGAGTCGACGTTGTTCACGCATGTCACGATGAAGGAGCAAACGTTGTCCCAGGTAAATGTGCATGAGTCCACGAAGCTTACTGCGACTGCGGTGACGATGATACCTAGAAAAATGCAAAAGTCAGTAGATATTAGAAAACAAATGGTTTAGAAAATTGTTGTTATTATAACTATGTAATGCCTGTGCTAATAAGCTATTGTGAAGTATTTACAATCTTATACTAATATATAAAGCTGAAGAGTTCGTGCGTTTGTTGGGTTGAACGCGCTAATCTCAGGAACGACTGGTCCGATTTGAAAAATTCTTTCAGTGTTAGATAGCCCATTTATCCAGGAAAGCTATAGGCTATATTACATCACGCTATGAGCGACGGGAGCAGAGCAGTAGCCTTAAATAACCGTGAGCAACCTCAAGTTTCATAATATAATGATGCATTACTTTGTTATTGATGTCATATATAGATCTAAAATTATGTAGCCCATAATATGATTGAGTTTTCAAAATAACGAAAAGACGATAACTGGTTCACATAAGTTGACATTCAAACTTTTTAACTATCAAAAGCATGTTATGGTAGCACAGGCTGTTTTCGCAACTTCACGCCCTAGGGTGTATTTTGCGTGCGGGTGGTAATAGTATTATCACTCGAGCCACCCCAGCTCTTCGAAGAAGACCAGCAGATTCTTTATATCAAAAACTTGTGCTAAGGTCTAAAATAAGGGTTAAAGAGCAGTTCTGAGAGCAGGCAAAACTACGAACAATTGCGAGTAAAGAAGAAACTAGCCACATCTTCGGTGCTTTCTATCTCTTATAGGTTTGAGAAGCATTTATATTCAAAGGACTGCCTCCGTGGTCCAGTGGATAGCGTATGCGTCTACTGATCGGAGGTCCTGGGTTCGATTCCCAGGTCGGGCAAAAGTGTTACTAAGTTTTTCTAAATTCTCAGTAGCAACATGGAGTCTGGTGATGTGCCCGGAAACGGCAATAGGCTCGCCCCCTATTACATGGGACCTCAAAAATTCATGGACCTAAATGTGGGTGTAATATTACACCTCTGCCTAACCCTTCGGGGATATAAGCGTGAGTCTATAAAAAAGAGTAAGGATAAATTTTGGTGTCCGCATTTAAATCCTATTTACAGAATACTTTATATTTTACGAAGAGTAATATTACTTTATATAATATTTTCACTGCGAGCAATCAACTTCCCTGTGTACCTATAATTTTATAAATAAATACTTACATAATATTCGAAAATCCATGACCTCCAAATGTACCTAAAAATAAATACAGTATGAATTCAATCTGACATTTTAGCCGAATTTTGTAATATGCAGCTTTGCTGTAATATGAGGACGAACCAAAAACCTTTGGAATGTATGGCATAAATATGTAAGGATTATTACAATAACGAACTTGGTTTATACCCCGAGAGGTAATATAAAACAAAAGATGCATTATTCATTCAAATCAAAATAACAATAACTAAAATCAATCTTTATCTTCAAAGCCAATCGACGCTTCTTGTCCAGAAAAGTTATAGTTTAAGAAACCATCGTAAGATTTCTACATTCATAATATTTCCGATTAAAGTTACGTATTTATTAATTCTGCTTAAACTAAAACTCATACGAATCGGCAAGGTCGCCGGTAAAATTTAAGGCACATGTAAAAATACATTTTTTATCTCCTTGCATGTTATTTTTTGCCAAATGTTATTCACTTGAAATAGATGTAAATGCAAATGGTAAAATTATCATCGCAGACTAAAGTAATAAAACTGGGCAGCTATAGAGGACATAACAGTTGGTTCCTTACGACCAACTGTCATGTCCTGTCCACCCAAAAAGTGAGGGTTTCTTTTTAAATAATAAGTCCCTTAAGAACGTTTACGCCTTACGGCTTTTTAAAAAAACTTTCAACTACTACTTACTATACTTCTACTCTTTCTATACTTTCAATTAACGTTTAGACATATGTATCCTGCTTATGTGTATGAAGTTTCATTAAAATCGGTTCTCTAAAGGAAAAAAATAAGGACTCGAAAGTTTGTATGAAAGGCCGTACGGCGTAAACGCTCAAAAGGACCTGAACGCGCCCTCATCGCGCCATATCTCGTAAAGTATTAATGATCCAATAACACAAGTTCACCCTACTTAGAGTACGCAAAATGTCGTTTAACAAACTAATATAAATAATAAATACTCACATGCAATAAAATAAGTTGTCACAAAACAACAAAGTACTGTGCTGTGTTATTATTGAATATGACTGTTCTCCTGTTACAGTTCAACACAAATGTGCGAACTGCACAATATGAATTAGGGTTCAGTGGTTACCAAACAAAAATAAATCGTAATCTATAACTAAGTTCTTAATACGTGGTCTTGTGACCCGATGCGCACCGCACCTTTGCACTTACACCGACCTAAAGCCAGGGAAATTCAAAGGTGCGACGAAAACACGCGCTGTGAAAAGCTAGCTTTAGATAATAATATCATCATGATCGCCCTTTTATTTTTGGTGTCGGGTTGGGAAATCCTCCCGACACCAAGGTGTTGGGGTCCGCCGCCAAAACACTCAGTGGCCGCAGCGGATAGGGGGGACGGCAACGCAACACCGCATCTCCTCTTCCTCTGCGGCCCCACCGCGACGCAACGATGGTGCGCCCCCATTTGGTCGCGTGACATAGGGCGCGCGGCAACGCAACACCGACACGCCTCTCCTCCCACGACCGCACCCGACTGCGGGGGACAGAAGAACTGTCCCTCGCATCCGCCCCTTTAGACACATCCGGCGCAGGCCTCCGTCAAGCCCACGCGGAGCGTCCCCTCCTGGATCCCTCTTAGCTTCACCGCGGGTGACCAATCCACGGTTACTGAGCCCCCCCACCACGACAAGGTGGAGATCCCACGGGGAGGATCATGATCGTCCTAGTGTTATCCCTATCCAAAAGCTTTGTCTTAGATTCCGTGGTCTGTGCACTAGTCTAATCTGATTCGACAGATTGTTTTTTTATAGACTCACGTCTGTATCCTCGAAGGGGTAGGCAGAGGTGTAATATAACGCCCACATTTCGCCATGAATTTTTAGGTTCCACGTAATAGGGGGCAATTTATTTTTTCCAAAGGGAGACTGCCGTCTGACCTCTGCAACGCGAAGGAATAGCGCTGTTCTAAAACTTAGACCAGTGTCCAAAGGTATAACGAAATTGGTCCCAAACTGTAATTTTCCGAGTTACGAAGTAGTACTTGCTACTAGCTTCACCCGCGGTTCAACACGCGTGGGTATCGCAATGAAATGTATTATATGAGTTATGCTGATTTAACTACTAGAGGATGACCGCAGATGGACGTAGCTGCGGACATCCTCTGACAGTTATTTTAATTCCCGTTCTCGTGGGACATTCGGGCAATCTCACCGCTACGCTTCCAAGGAACAGTCATGCCAAATATCAGCTTCTTGCGCTCTAGTTTTGTCTCTGCGTTATCTGTCAGTCGATCAGCAACGTAAGAATCACACACACAGATCAATCAGCGATCGCTCTGATAATCTAACGGCTTTCTTAAACCAGTGTTACTGTCAAAACTTCACTGCCTTACAATTTCACTGTATCGGTCTAGGGAAATTATAATGGCATTGAAACTAGCACGTAAAATTGTAAGTAATGCAAGCAATTGACTATAATCTGTGTAACTATAATGTTACTAGTGAAATTATAATTAGAATCTTTGACTAAATCCTTGCGACATATACAGATATTAATTCAAAGTTTCTTCCAAATCTGTTAAAGCATTTTTTCTTCAAAGAGTAACAAACATCAATTGATTGATGTAAATAATAATAGAAGAATCGATACACGTAATTATTTTACACCATATACAAGATCTAAACTAAAAAATATACGGGTCCACAGGCTTTGTGGCGCGCACACACTTGACAGTTTTATCGGTAGAGCTGACAGGACGTAACTTTGTTTATCGGTCTCTCACATGTACAGACAAAGCTATCGTTATTGTTATTAGATAGCGGCCGACATGGTGGTATATTCCATCAAAACAAACAACAGATAAACTTTGTAAGAACTAGAAACGGACAGGTGGGCTCATATTTAATTTAACTATATTTCGCTCGCGGCTCCGCTCGCTTGAACTATACCTACCCCTAAACCAATGCCTAAACCTGTCTCAACAATCACACCATTCGTAAAAACCGCAAAAAAACAATGTGTTTGGTAGCTTTTTATCTTATCGCGTTCATATAGAAAACAGGACGACCAGGATCAAGGTCATTATGTAAAAAAGGAAATTATGCTTAGACAATAAAGCTTTGTGAAAATACCAACAAACTGCGATGCAAAGGGTATCGAGTTCAAATCTATGAGCGCTACTTGTCCTGTATGTATCTGGGATAACGCGGCGTCTAACGCCGACAATGATAATGAGATATTCAATAAAAAATCTTCGAGAAATTAACAAACCTTCATCATCATCAGCCTGCCGTAGTCCAATGCTGAATATACGCCTCTCAAATCTGTCATTCGTCAGTCACTCGATTTTCGGTTTTCGGCTCTGCGTGTCCAGCCGCTGCGTATATCGGCACTACACCTAGCCAGAGAGCATCCTACAATACGTTTACCAAGGTACGGTCTCCACTCCAGAACATGTCTACTCCAGCGGTCTGCAACTAATGTGGTGAAAGCCAAGATGGCGGGACCCCACCAGGGTTTTCTGATATTATGTGACTAGCATGTATTATTATATACTACCTATTTCATACTTTCCTATCTTGACGTTTACCAAATGTGACCAGCCCACTACCACTTCAGCCTGCAAACATTTTGGGCTATGTCGATCACTTTGGTTTTCGTAACAGACTATGGATTGGTCAAATGTTCATGCAAAGGGATGTAAAAGGGATATATTACCTATTGCGACTGCCTCGTTGGTCTCGCGGCATAAATGTGCTCGGGTTCGATTCCCGGTTCGGGCAAAGTGTTATTGGGTTTTTCCGTTAGGAAAATCTCAGTAGCAGCACGGAGTCTGGTAATATGCTCGGTACGGCAATAGGCTCGCCCCCTATTACGTGGGACCTAAGAAATTCATGGCGAAATGTGGGTGTAATATTACACCTCTGCCTACCCTTTCAGGGAAACAGCCGTGAGTCTATAAAAAAAATAAAAAAAATAATTACCTATTATGATTACTGTTTGCATGAAGTGAAATAAATATTTATGTGTATGTAAGATAAGGAAATCTTTATAATCTTATCATCCTTTATCAACCTGTTCAGCCAGCATAATAGACCAAGAGCTGGCATCAATTTTGAGTAGGTACTTGAGGGAAGCTCAAAACTTCTCCTTAATTTACACAATTTTATTTAAACAGATATACCTACAATTACCAGTTTTTGCCTACCAACAATATATTTATCCAAAAGTTGAATAGTAAAAATCCCTATCAGCGATGTTACTGCTCTTTTATTGCTAACTATACAATTGATACATAAACAAGCAAATGGAAAAGAAAAGAACAAAATATCGATAATAACTGTTCATTTAATTTCAAACAGTATATTTTATATAATACAATGTAACAATTAATAATAATATGGAACACATAAAGAATATAATAGTATGTAGTTATTCTTTATTTAACATTAATTACTTGAATTTAACCAAGTTTCAAAAATATTTGATACATCAATCGACATACATTACATTTCATTTCGTATTTTACTCCAATGAAACTGTTTCTCGGAATGATAGGCATAGATATCCAATATCCCACAATGCGTAGTGTAGATCCCGAGAAATATTTCAACTATAATAGTGAGTTATTCCGGTCGGATCCACCGTATTTGATACCCTGAGGGATCAGTTTTATTTTATAATATTTTCTATTCCGGTCTGATCCACCATGTAGGGTATCACAAATATATTTAAATATTTTATTCCAGTTGGATACTCTAGTTACCTATTAACTGATTTTTGGGACAGGCAGCAACAAAATATATACATACAGGGTTTATTGAAATACATTATGTGCGTCATATTTATCGTAATGGACACGTATATGTTAGTATAAAAAAGCAACTATTCTACATTTTCGTCTTGGCCAAACCACCGCACCCGGTTAGAACCCTTTTTAATAGTTGCTACCTGCAAAAATATGGGTGTGCATTGTGCTTTATTGTTATCGACTCGACTATTGTTTAACAATGTCGGAATAACCAATCACGGATGAGTGAAGTTTTTTTGACTGCGAGCAAAAGGTTATCAATGTGAATGTATTAGTCTATTTTTAACTCTGTTCTACGTAAAGTGTGTGTCAAGTAAAAGTGTTCTTCCAAAAAAGTAAGTAGCTTTAGATTAATATTTTATTTTTGTTGTTTAAAATCTTAGGTACTCGTATTTTATATCAATTTGTACAATATTATATAATAATATACTTGTGATGTTATTATGATAATTCATATACTAAATATTCATATTATATTTATATCCGTTGCAGAATGTCTGAAGATGGTAATCAACCGTCAACATCCTCTGATATTTCTAATAGTTTAAAATACATTAATAGAAATGGTGGCATAGTTTTACTAAGAGCTGGTCACCAGTACACTAAGAAGAAACAATATAAAACTGGGTGGAGCCTATGGCGATGTGTCAACTGGCGAAAGAATTGCTCGGGGTCTGTTAACATTAAGGTAGTTATTACGTGTAATGTTACTGATGGCGTCTTTTATTTATACGGTCATTAGTGTTAATTTCTAATCATCGTTTATATTGTTTTAGGGTAATGCTATTACCCTAAAGCAATGAAAAACATCATCAGTGTCATCCCAGTGAATTGGATAATATTATGGCACAGAAGTTAGATGATTGTCGAGAAAAAGTTCTATCATCATCATTTTCTCCAATACCGAATATTTACAATAATTTTAAAGCGGAATTCAACGATACCGGCTTAAATCTAATAAGGAAGCTTCCGACGTTTACAAAAATAAAAACAGCATTGTACAATGCTAGAAATAAACAAGCTGGTATATCAAAAATAAGATGCAAAAAAGCTCAAGAAGTAGAAATTCCTTCTCAATTTGAAGATTTTCTACTAGTCAATCATTATGACGAGACCTCTGATACTCGAATAATAATTTTCGCAGATACAAATGTACTGAAATATATGCGATCGATTCAATTTTATTTGAGTGATGGAACTTTTGATTATTGCCCAACACCATTCGTTCAACTATACACTATCCATGGAGATCTTGGGAGTGATGAAGAGCACACACGAATAGTACCTTTATTATATGCGTTTCTGAATAGAAAAAATGAAGATATATCTACCTTAAACTATTCCAGTTATTAAAGGAATGTATCCCAGAATGGAACCAACTGAAATATATGACAGATTTCGAGCGAGCAGCAATGAATGCCATATCAACTGATTTCCCCTCAGTTGAAGTAAAAGGATGCTACTTTCATTTTACTCATAACGTATGGAAGAAAGCTAAAGCGTTGAATTTAACTAAAAATAAACGATTTCGCAAGCATGTAGCGACTACAGCCTTATTGCCATTGCTACCTAGACAATATATCTCAGACGGATGGTGCTATATAATGGAAGACAGTCCGGAGTCAGAAGAAATCCACTTTCAACGATTACATAGTAACACAGTGGCTGGAAGATGAAAGTTTCGTGGACACTTGGTATGCCTACCATCAACGTCATCGCACAACCAATGCTGTGGAATCCTGGCATAAAAAGCTCAACAGCTGTTTACCAAAAAATCCAAATTTATACCGGCTTTTAAAAGCCTTAAAAGACGACGCCAATTTGCAAATTGTGAAAATCAACAGTGTCGAAACGTCAAACTCGAAACGACGGTTAACAAAAGAAATTGTAATTGATAAGTGGTACCAACATGTAACTGACCAACTTCTCAGTGGGAAAATTACAGTTGGTCACTGTTTAGAAAAGCTTAGACTATAAGTAACTTGTCCAAATTAGAAAACGTTTTTTTTGTATCTAGTCTAGTATATTATTAAGAAATTATTATTTTATTTGTTATTTAAATTTTATTTAGCCTTTGAAGTTCTGTTTATGTTTCTGTTATCTGTTTAAATCGAAAGACCAATTTTCTGATTATCTGTAATGATTTTAGATAGTGAGTTTTGTTTTATGATATTTAATTAATATGATCAAAAGCTTGATTAATATTTAGGTTTGGCCAAATTAAAAGACCAAGTGTCTGACAATCTGTGATGATTTTATGTAGTAATTTTAAGTTCTGTTTTTGTTCGTTAATTAAGTACGACGATAAAAAAATGTTTATTCTGTATTAAGGTAAAACCAAGAGTCTCATTATCTGTGATGATTTTATATAGTAATTTTAAGAGCTCTTTTGTTATTTAATTAAGGTGATCAAACGCTTGTTTATTATTAAGGATTGTCCAAATTAATAGACCAAGTCTGATTATCTGTGATGATTTTAAATACCTTAACAAATTATCTGTGTGGTGACGGATTAAGAATACGGATTGTCACCACCCCATATCATCCCATGGGTGTCGTAAGAGCCGACAGAGGAGCATATTATGCAGAAAACAGCACTGTAAGAGAAGGAAAACTTGATACAAACCCTATACCAACCCGTTTGGCCAGCGTGGTGTAGTAGGCCAATTCCTTCTTTCAAAGGAGAGGCCTAGTCCAGCAGTGGACTGACAAAGGCTGATGATGATGATGAACAAATAAAAGTAATATTTTTTTCATGAACAACTGTTTTTCTCTTGACTGTACTTACCTGCCAACAAGTGTTAGGGGATCAGACCGGAATCACAAAGCCTTTAGTGGATCAGACAGGAATGAAAGAATAATAATAATCTGAAGGGGATCAAATCAGGGGATACGACCGGAATAAATCATAATAGTGAGAATGAACATAAAAATTTAAATACTCGTTTTTGTATCCACACAAAAACATAATCTAGAAGGAATAGTAACATATTTTGAAACCTTTATAATCATAACATATATTTTGTCCAAATTATCAAACAGCATGCATCGTGCTATTGTCATGAGAATGAAAAACCAGATCATTCCAATTTCTTAAAAACACCGATTAAAATCATCAGTCATAATAAACAGCCCTCGATTGTTAATAATCTCACAAAAATTACATTTTATAATTCTTATAATATGCATCTTATAAAGCATAACAACGTACCAAATTAACGTACAATAATAACTAAAAACACTGGTTTATAAAATGTTTCAAACTTTACTTAATTTTTCTTTATCCTCAAGCAGAATGTGCCACATTATTTTTCTCAAATAATAATTTTCCTCTCGAATACCTTCTAGAATTCTTTGAGACAATACCAACAGTCTTTCATCTTGCATTGCATCTCCTGCCACATACCGAGAACTAGCAACCAACGCATTCGCGTCGTCTGGCATACAAGGAATACCTTCTACAGATTTTTTTGTATTGGTACTAACCAAAACTGTTGGCCTCATTCTGGAGTATCCATTATTAAAATCACTGACTGCCTTGCTCAACCATTCACAAGTTAAATTATTATTATCTATATATACCAGTATTTCATATTTGTGGCTGAACCAACTTTTATAATCTAAAACATTCATATCGTTCGACCTGACTGACAAAACTTTAAGAGATTTCAAATCTGTAAGCATTTTCGAGTCCAAATACGTAAGTCTGTTGTAAGAAAGATCTAAATTTTGCAAAGATGCAAGCCCTCGGAAAACACCGTAATCTAATTGCGTCAAATAATTACGGCCTAGACGCAAAGTCCTCAAATGACAAAACTTATGAAAAGTGGAAGGTCCAATTTGCTGTATTTTGTTATAACTCAAATCCAGACTCCAAAGGCTTGAGGGTAAAAGTAGTGATGTAATATCTAAGTCCCCAATTTTATTATCACTCATGTCTAATATTTTCAAATCTCTCTGCTGACTCAAGTCTATGAGCGTAACATTTGAAATATCATTTGAACGTAAATATAATGTTATTAAACGTAAGGCTTCTCCATACGGTACATTTAACTTAAACAAAGCATTATTAGAAAGATCAAGTACTCCACCTTCCGGATGAAATATTGTTATATGGATGCTTTCTAGTTTCTCTATCTCGTTGAAAGTCATATTAACTAGCTTTAAGTTGTTATTATTATTAAAAGCCATATCAGGAATGAAGTCTACTCTATTGTAAGACAAATCTAAATGTTGCAGGTTATTCATCTTAGAGAAGCTCTCATAATATAAATGAGAGATATAGTTACTACTTAAGTTTAAACATGTGACATGAGCTAGATCATTGGCGTTCACAATAAAATCAATTAATTTATTCTTTGACAAGTTTAGATCTACAACACGAATGAGCGATTGAAAAGCATTGTATTCGACATTTGTAATAGAGTTCATAGACAGGTCCAGTTCAGTAAATATATCTACAGAACTCATATCCATATCTGCTGTATATCTAGAAGAAATCTCATTGGCTGTGTCATTGGGAACAAGAGCGATGTGATTCTCAGAGAGAATAATTTTGCAGATTGAATGATTACCAAAATGAGCCCAATGTCTTAAAAACATTATGGGCTTTATTTGATCCAGCTTATTAGAGGAAAGATCAAATGTTATTAAATGTTCAATAATTTGAAGTGATTCGTCATCGATATTCTCTATCTCATTGCCTCGCACATACAAATGTTTCAAGTTCTGAAGTTTATTTAAAGCACCGTTTAGATCCTTAATTCTATTGTTATTCAGTCGCAAAACTTTCAGCTGTGTTAAATTAAAAAAGGGCTCTTTAGTAAGGTCAGAGATTATGTTGTAGGATAGATCAAGTTCTATCAATGAGGTAAGTTTCTCAAAAGCAAGGCTAGACAAAGTTTCGATAGCATTGTATGCTAAAGATAGATTTTTGAGTACGTTAGGCTGGCTTTCGAATTGGAAGTTCATATCATCGATTTCGGTTATTTTGTTATGTGATAAGTCAAGTTCTTCGAGATGGCTTAGGTAAAAAAACGGAGTACCTTCTATTTTTTCTAGGCCCGTGTCAGAGAGGTGTAACGTTTTTAGTCTACTGGTGTATTGAAGCATGGCTAGGTTAGGTTTTTGTCTATTTGCTGTTATTTTGAGCTTAGTGATGACATTTAGAAATCCGTTATCGATGTTGACATTGTCGAAGGTTTCGATTGCGTTGGTGAGGTATACTTGGACGTCGACGGGGTCGTTGGTAGCCTCTAGGCACTCTTTGGGTAGCTCGATGCCGTGAATCGCGCCGATACAAGTGATCCGCAGTGAGCAACGTCCGTAGGCAATCATCTTGTCGACCGGGCAGTAGCACGAGGCGAGCGACACCCCGACCATGATGCAGATGAGTGTTTTGTAACCTGGAAATAAACAATTTGTAAGAAACAGCAGTTTCAAATTTTATAACCTGTATTGAGTGTGGATGTTTCAATTGTTTTAATCTATATTAAGAATGCAAAGTAAATGTAATTAATGTAAATAATGTCACTTCAATTATGTACTGTATTTTGCTGTGCAATAAAAAAACATAAAACCATTAAGAAACATTTAATTGAAGACCTCGAGTAGCCTACATCAGAAAGTAAATGAAATGTTTTCGTTTAAAAGTACATTTACTTCACAGTTTTTTTTTTCCATGCAAGAATTGTACCCACTAGACATATGCTATGATAATGCCAATTCAATTTAAGATGCTGTGTCATCCGTTTACCTAAATTAAGCGTTAGATTCATTGTATTACTAGCTACATTGTATACCAGCAAAAGTACAAGAATACTATAACTAAAACAAAGAACTTAAAACAAGTGATACGTGGGCAGTCAAATCGCGAAATGAGATCTCTTCCATACAGTGTTAGGTACATCTTAGGTAAATAAATAATAATGTCACACTTATGTATATACTCGTAATTTTAAAAAGGTTCTGTGTGATTTTATTTAAGGATAATATTATTAATAAAAGCCGACGTGATCCATTGGCAAGTGCATGTTTCTGCTGATCTGGAGGTCTCCCGGGTTCGATTCCCGGGTCAGGCTAAACTGTTAGGTACCTACTGAGTTTTTTCTGAATTCTCAGTAGCAGCACGGAGTCTGGTGATGTGCCCGTCCAAGTGACTGCAATGTATACTGCAGGTAACGGCAATAAGCTCGCCTCCTATTACGTAGAACCTAAAATTCATAAGGCGAAATGTGGGTGTAATATTACACCTCTGCCTACCCCTTCGGGGATACAGGCGTGAGTAGGTAAGTATATAAAAAAATATGTACCTTTAAACATGTTGCGTGCTTCTTCTACCGATAGCTGCAAAAAATAAAATAAACACATTTTATTTTACATACAAAAGCCGGCTTCATGTCAGAGCAGGGCTGTAGGACAATAGTTTCTAAAGATAGATATTGAAAAAGGAAGCTGTCGCGTCTGTCGGGTTTTCGACATTGTTCTCATTTTAATACAGTCCAAAATCAATTATAACGTAATATAAATTTTGTTGTTTGCTTTTGTGCGTTAGAGTTGTAAATGTTATTTTTTTAAATTGAGTTTAGACATAATTTAAAAAGATGATGTGAATAATAGACGGCACGGTTGGCGTAGTGGTTTAAGTGGCCGCCTCGCCGCTTGTCACTGCGCCGAGTGTTGTGGGTTCGATTCCCACACAAGACCACTATTTGTGTGATTCACAAATTGTTGTTTCGAGTCTGGGTGTTAATTGTGTCCGTTAGTTGTATGTTTCCTAAGTCCCCCGCGATATAAGATAGTCCTAGTGCGGGAGTTGTCTTTTTTTTTTAAATAAATTTATCCAATCTTAGAACAAGTCATTGATAACCTAATGAAGATACCAACGGACACAACTGGGTATCGAGTTCGAATCCACGGCGTGCATCCCTTACTTTTCGGCGGTATGTGCGGATTGAATTTTTAATTATCGCTTGCCGTACCTCGGTGAGCTTGTTAAGCCGTCGATCCCGTTGCTCACGAAGATCTTTAGCAGTGATTATAGGAAAAAAAAATACCTGAACCTTCCTCATGAATCAGTGTGATAATTGGTTAAAACTGCATGAACATGATTTCAGTCTTTTTTTATTCGTAACGCACAGACAGACAGACTCGGTTCCCACAGAGTCTGTCAACAATAACTACTATATCCTTAGACGAAAATTCAAAACAATGTTATTGAGACGTTAGCTGTAAATATGTTGCTTTAACTGCCGGTGGTTGTAACATTTACACGTCTGCCTACCCCTTAAGGGATACAGGCGTGACCCTATACATAAAAAATAATTAATAACAGCCGGTTTCAATATTCGATTTATCCAGAGATTTGAAGATTCGAGATACGTGTTTGACATATTTCGTACGGAGCTTATGTCAAAAATGAATCTAAAATCTCAAACAAATGGATAGATCCATTATTGAATTCATCGGGTTAGGGCGACCGCTGATCTAAAGATACGTGGCTAATTGCGAAAGCGGTAGAAATGGAATATTTCGACTAAAACTAAATTAATCCTATAATAATGATTGTTAATTTGCATATTCCAGCATTTTTTAAAGCACTGTTTCAGAACTGTAGGAAATATGGCGTGCCTTTACAATCATTCAGTTTATTTTACAGTTATTTGCTTATCGTTTAGTTAACCAAATACTGTCTTATAATATTAAGTTGTACATTAATATGAGGTCTTCGAATATTATTTTAACATACCTAGGTAATATGTTTCAACTGTAAGTAAACTGAAATAAACGAAAAAAACGACACAAAATACGCAGCACTCGGCACAATAACCATCACCCTGTATATATACTGTCCCACTGCTGGGCACGGGCCTCTACTCACTATAAGAAGGGTAAGGCCATAGTCCACCACGCTGGCCCAGTGCGGGTTGGCAGACTTCACATGTCTTTCGAGAACATTATGGAGAACTCTCAGACATGCAGGTTTCCTCACGATGTTTTCCTTCACCGTTTAGCAAGCGATAATTAACAATTTAATATGCACATAACTCCGAAAAGTAAACGGCACAACAATGTCACACATATTTCCATACAGAGGTCGAATCCAAAACTCTTACTGCGAAAACTCGTTTTAAACATGACCACTATATAAAATTGTATTGCTTCACAGCATATAAACTCACTAAAATCATCATCATTACAGAAGACAAGTTCATAAATTCACGTAACTGACCCGTTAGTCAGCATCAAAATCGGTTCAGCAGTTTATCAGAAAACGTAAAAACAAACAGAATTACTTTTACATTTATATAGTGATAGAATGAGATAAAGTTGTAACTATACCTACTCACTCTGAAACTACAACTGCGTAATATAATTATTGCTAGAAACTTCGGGATAGTTGAAATATGTACATTATATTCTACTTTAAAAAATTCGAACGTAGTAACAGTTAGATATAGCTTTTGAACCTGGAATTAGTTGTTTAAATTTTTACCCGAAGTTTTCAGCGGATTTTAGCAACCGAGGTCACAGAGTGACTATATTTAGGTATCTACATTTAGTTTGCCTCGAAGAATAATTCAAAAATAGCTAATCATCATCATCAGCCCTAATATACTGTCCCACTGCTGGGCAAGGGCCTCTTCTCACTATAAGAAGATCAAGGCCATAGTCTACCACGCTGGCCAAGTGCGGGTTGGCAAACTTCACTGTAAGTTAACTTAAATAAACGAAAAAATCGACACAAAAATAGCTAGAATAAATAACTAGTATTAGTTTTGAAATAAGTAAGACTTACCGGGGTCCATGAATATTGCGTCGTATTTATGTCGAACTCAAAGTCCAAGTGAGAATCGACTTGTATCATTTGATGCTTGGTATTTTAGCTGAGCCCGCGTAATTAGAAACGATTGGGGACATAGATTAAATAGTACGTCGCATTGAGTTTAATGCCTAACATCTTTCGTCGCAGAGAAGACATTTTTAAAAGATGTTTTAGTTACTTATTTTGTCGTGTATTTGTATTCTTGTTTTCATTTATAGTAGTATATTCACCCCTTAATATTTTTTGCAAATGCATATCCACACACTGTGTAAACGTGACATATTGTGAAGATAGATGGATGTTTGTTAATCTTACACAAAAACTACTGCACAAATTTTAAGAATATATATATACATTTACTTATCATATTACATACCTTATTTTGCTTGAAACGTCAGGCAAAATAAGGTATGTAAATACCTAATGCATGTTCGCGTTAATTCCCGTATATATATATATATATATATATATATATATATTCTTAAACATGCAACGCGAGTGTTTAAAAGTTTGTATTGCACAAATTTTGATGGAAAACTTTGCGATATAAAGAACGTTATGCAGCGAGACAATGAAAAAATACTGCCAATAGTGACCCCAAAAAATTATATGTAGGTAAAATACCTACGATAAGCATATCAAGTGCCACGTCTGCAATTTAAAAGACAAGTGGATGTTTTTGGTTCTGCAGATTATAAATTGACAATCAGTTTGTAGGTACGGCTTTATTACTATAATAGGTACATCATATTACACAAAGGTACTTTTTACGAGTTATTTAATAGGTACTTATATTACTTATATTTATGTAATAGGTTTTTAACGCATATTTATTTGAAAATTAAGGCGACATAACATATATCTATATTCTATATCCTTTATAGTTATATACATACATAAAAATAAAAATGAAATGTCTGTCAGTAATTTTAAAATAACTATGTTGTGTAATGTTTTTTTCAAGTGCTCTTTAGGACGCAGTCTTAAACAAACATTTTGAAAATATTTGTCCGTCTGGTGGAAGACTGCGTCCTAAAGAGCACTTGATACTGAACCTATTTTAATGGGACTTTCCATAGAATAAGACTGTAGGCGTAGGGCTACGTATAGGTTTTGACTCGGTTAATGGCGCTGTTGTTAAGATATCGAATATAAGCAATGGTCTGTTGTAACTAAACACAACCGGACACAATGAACACCCAGACTCTAAACAACAATTTTTGGATCACACAAAGTTATCGTGTGGGAATCGAACCCTCAACATTCGACGCAATTTCAAGCGGCGAGGCGACCGTATAACCCACTTCGCCAACCGTGCAGTCAAACTAATAATAAGACACACACACATGATGCCCTACATGTTAAATTAGACCGCATTTCAAACCAATAAAGAGCATATTCAGTTGTAATAGGAATCATAAGATCCGAAACAGGCAACCATCACAGTATAATTAATATGACTGTGCAACCATCCTGTGGTATTGAAAAATAAAACGGTAATTTGTTTTCAATAAAGTAAATATTAAATTTCTACTGCTCTGTTTTTAACTTCCAATACAGCTCAAAGCATTATTTTGTTGCATATAGGTATTTATAAAATCTTTTTGGGTTTACGCGAATGTTACACATTGAAATTAAACTACAGTTTACGGATTTTATCGCGATATATTGGTTTCACTAACTTATTACATTTAAACCGAATGATCTAGAAACTACATTTTTAGTTTGTGATGGTGATGATATTATTACAAAGGTACCTACCATCACTAGTTAAAGTCCTCAAACTGGTCGTAATGATCGCAGTAGTCTACAGAGAACATGGCAGCACATTCCTCTTCCCCCACTGAGGCATCGCGACTGACGTAGTACGGGTTCAAATCTACCAGTTGCAAAAGTGGCACGTCACTTTCTACTGACACCATGAAGGCTAGCTTTAACTGATCCCTGGAATGAAACGAAATGCCGCTGATACACTTGAGCATTTACTTGTAACCGAAAAACGAGCATTCGTTTTTGTTTTGCGCCAAACATTGCAACAAATCTTATCTTATCTATAAGGTGTAAAACGACCCTTAGCGAAAACTGAAACCCCATATTGTACCAATCATTACGAACATTTCTTACTTCGGCACCATACCTGGGAAATTACTGATTCTGGAGATATTGAGGCTCAAAGTTACTATACAATTTTTGTAATTAGGTACAAAATCGATGCAATTACTACGCCAACCTGTTCTATGGATGTCCTATGCAACCACTGATAAGTAGGTATTTCGAAAATTGCACGCGCACACTTTTAATTGCGGCTTAAAAAATGGTTATTTGAAAAAAAATATCATTTCCCAAGTTTTTTTATTTTTGCTTAGTATGACGTGGCATGATGTCCACAACGAGTAGACTTCGGCTTGTAGATGTCTTGTGACACCCTGTATATCTTCACGATATTTCTAGCGAACGCTCCAATCAGCAAAAAGTTTGAAGCTGTCCATTTGCTTGAATGCTCGGCAGAATGCTCGATAGAACTCTCTCGTTAGTCTTCTATTAGGTATGTAACATTCCCAAGAATGTTCATTACAGGGGAAAGTTCAAGTGTATCAGCACCATTAGGTACTATTTACATAATCTGTAGTGCCGTGTTTCATTTTTATCGGACGACCCGGTTACGTAGTGGAAGTGTAACAACTGTCACGCCGAAGGTCATGGGTTCAATTTCCGCTCAAATTTGTGTGCATGAACATGGATGTTTGTCTTGGTCACGGTGTTTCTACGTATAATATGTATGTATTTAGTATGTTAATCCTTTGGCTAGTACCCATAGCACAAACTCTGCTTAATTTGGGACTAGATAGTGTTATATGTATCTGGTAGAATATAAAAATTCTTGTGTTAACCGTTTCTGCCGAATCCCATAGGAATTTCTGGAAATCCAGACTTAGTGCACCCTACGGTACCCAAAGAACATACTGCCTGCCTTTCAGCTTCTTGAGCCTAGTAGTTTCGGGTGCCTTGTCTACCAGACAGTTAGGAACGCAAGACATTTATACATACATACATACATAATACTCACGCCTTTTTTCCGTCGGGGTAGGCAGACACAACAGAACGCTACTTGCTTCTATCCTTACAAACCTCACGCGCTTCCTCCACACTCATTACTCTTTTCATACATAGAGATTTATATGCAAGTATAGCTTGGTATGGATGTATATAATAGTGTTACTTTGTAAGTGTCTACACAGCATTAGTTGTTTACTCACAGATTCATAGAATCCTTATCGAGCGCGTCGAATTGCTTCACAGTATAAGCTACGTGTTCGCTCTCGTACGGAGATGACGCTTTGAATATACCCATCTACAAACAGGCATACATGCGTTATTAGATATCACTAGACTTCGGACGCTGCTCTGCCTGTGTGAATTTACACCTAAACCTTCCACAGAATGGTTTATTCCACTTTGTTTACCAGGGAGATATCACCTGGGTGAAAAAAGTAGACTTATGATGTAGGCGATAAAAATCCACAAGACTGTTCGGTGAATCAGTTCCAAGGTAAAAAAATCTAAGAATTATTTCACTTGGAAGATATCACCTAGGTGATCATTCCAAGATGAATTGACGACACCGCGAAATTTACTTTCATCACCCAGGTAAACAAAATGGAATAGATATCAGGAATCATCATCAGCGCTGTATATAAGCTGTCCCACCGCTGGGCACGAGCCTGTTCCCACAAAGGGAAGGGTAAGGCCATAGTTCACCGCGCCTGCCAAGTCCGGTTTAGCAGTCTTCAGATGACTTTTGAGAACATTATGGAGACCTCTGAGATAGGCAAGTTTCCTCTCGATGCTTGCCTTCACATTGAACCAGCTATAATTAACGATTTATACCAGGTAGTAGAGCCTTGCTGATTTCAGCACGAATGGGCCGGCTCGACCGGGGAAGTACTACCCTCTCACAAAAAATCGACGTAAAGTAACAGTAACCAAACTGTTGTGTTTCGTTCGGTGAGTAGAGTGTCGGAGGCCCAGCCCCGATTCCTTCTCCTGCATCCCATTCCTCCTCCTGTCCCCTTTCCCAACCCCAAGGGGCTGCCACGCACTTGTGACTCCTGTGGTGTTACTTGTGTCCATGGGCGGCGGCAATTGCTTACCATCAGGCGATCCGTCTGCTCGTTTGCCGCCTTATTTTATAAAAAAAAATTATACGCACGTAACTTCGAAAAGTCTATGATGTGCGCCGTGGATTCGAACTACTGCATCAGATATGTATGTGTATAGGAAAACTCAGGTCATTCAAGTTTTTGAATTTATACATACCTACAGATAGACAGAACGATATGGGGTCTTTATGTTATAATATGAATAGATAATAATAATAAAAATATCTTATTAGTTTGTCTCATCACGCGTTAAAGTAAGCCTGCGATCCGCTTTCTAGTCCAACCACATTTTACAGAATATTTATCTAATCTCTTCTCTGTCGGCAGCAATAGCTTAGTGGAGATACCAGAAAACTGCCATACAGAGGGCTAGTCGATGACTTTTCAGTATTATGTGCGTATAGTATTGTTAATTATAGATTGCCCTGTGCTTCTGCCGTCGGTCCCGGCATTACCTTTGAATAAACTAGCATATCGCTATCCCATCGCGGAGGTCAGACAGGCAGTCATTCTGTGGAAAAACGAATATTCAATCAAAACTGCGCATAACGCTAGGAGGATGATAATTTATCTTATCACTACTTACATGTAACACGGCGTTTTTGTAAGGTGCTATAGCTTCGATAGCTTTGTAGCGCTTATGGATGTCGAGCATAACCAGGACGTGAGGCGGGAGGTACTCCGGCTGTGGCTTAACACGTTCTAATACCAGCTGTAATGAGAGTAGAGGTAGTAGAGTCTTGCTGATGACAGCATGAATAGCGGGCTCGACCGGGGAAGTACGACCCTCTCATAGAATATCGATGTAAAGTAACAGTATGTATGCTGTTGCGTTTCGTTCGGTAAGTGGTAAGTGGTCTTGGAGGCCCCATTCACATTTCCCTCTCTCTTCTCCTATTCGTTTTTTCCAACAAAGCAAGCTCAGATGTAAATTGTCGTGACCAATCTGAATAGTGACTTCTAAAAGGGTTGCTTAACTTGGACGATCTATAACGAACGGCGAGTCGAGGCACACTTGACCCTTTTATGAATCATTTTAGTCAAGATTAAAATGTTATCACATTGTACGTCTTATACATTTATACTAGAATAGGCATCTTGATCCGCCCATGTGGCAGTCTGTTATCGCGATATGTGTTATCGCAGATAAAACCGTCACTGCAGCCTCCTAATCATTTCTCAAAACATAAATCGTATCACACTATCACTTCGTTGCGATAAATTCTATTCTGTTCAATTCTACCAATTATACACATCGCCATCTAGTCCCAAACTAAGCAGAGTTTGTACTATGGGTATTAGACAATGGATAAAACTACATTTGTACATTTTAGTCAATAAGTAAATAATAAACATTGTAATACCCAGACCAAGACAAACATTCATGTTCACGGAAACAAATGATTCACTTGAACGAGCATCGAACATGCGACCTTTGGCAATCGGTTATACTCCAAATACGCTCCCGGGACGAAATATGAAAGAAGGACAATTAAAAAAAAATATTTAATATTGGTATGGAATGATAAAAATGTAACTGACCTTAGGAAACAAAACAGCTAGTCCATTGACTTTAGCTATATCGTTGGGTGGCGCGTAGAAGCCTGGTATGACCAAACCCGCGGGAGGAAAGTACTGATCAGGGTCTTCTTCCTCCGACGATGAGGAATCCTCATCCTCCAACGCCTATAGAAGGATTTATTATAACTATAAAATTCAATAAAACACAGTAATAAAGGACAAGGGCTTCAAAATGTACTACACGAGTTTATTTTAAATTGTCTTTCGGGATATATACCACGTACCTTTGTTTGGGATCGGGTACAGTGCGATAGTGATAACAGTGCTAGTGGTGTTGTACGCAAAAAACGAGTAAGAAAGCGGGTAGACCGTTATACTTGCTCGTAACATTCATCCACCCGCAATACCCTCAGTATATCTGTGAACATGGCGCTTGCAACAGTGCTGAAATATCGGTTACTCCAAACAAAGGTACGTGGTATATGTATATCCCGAAAGACAATTTAAAATAAGTTTGAATGACCACGAAGTTTAAATTCCTGTACTACACGAGGCCTCGTAAAGATAACAAAAATAATAATAATGAAACGTTTCTTAACATTAAATAAATAAGCGGATCCCATGGCCTTTAGGCTAGTGGAGCTAAAAAGTGGGGAAAAAAGCTAGTGACGGCACTATCTTCCACTAGACTATCAGTTTAGTGTGCAGTTGTCACCGGAAAATAACAAAAACCGCTTTATACATTTACTAGCGTTATAAACATTCGCAGGATTCTAAACGAGAGATACATTGAATTATTTTACGCCCAGATGTTAAGAAATTGATAAACTTACTGAATTCATTCGTAATATTATAACCAAAGGCCATGTGAGCTCTGATTGGTTGAGTAAGTCACGAGTTTCATTTCCTTCCTCGCCACTGCCATTCTTCGCCACTTTTACGAATAAACCGGCACTTTAGCGATGTTAATGAGCCTAAGTTGACGGAGCCCTGCTTTGCAGGGCTCCGATTTTTGTGTTCAAGGTTGCAAGAAAATCTAACATAACCTATTAAGTTGAACTGCTGCCGTTCTTCATTATCACCGACCGACCAATCAGAGCGCAGTGTGTTATTTGCCGTATTTTAAAGAAGCATAAAATTAAAAGCTCTTCTGTAATTAGTCGATCCGTTTAGAATCTTACGAATGCATATCCGTTAGTTTATATTTTATATAGGGCGGAAGCCCGTGCAGGTCAACTCATCTTTAGCATCACTGAGCTGCACTGACTTCTACTCCCTGCACCTGAGTCCGGTGCAGGGAGTGGCGAATGGTCTCAGGGGTAGCGCAGGTCGCGATGATCCCTAAGGCAAGGCTGGTGGACTATCCTTCTCGAGGTTGCCGCCCGTTCTTGGTCCAGTTCCTTCAGAAATGGATGCAACCAAAACCTCCAGCCGAAACACAAATAACAGGCACTTTACACACGCATACACACACACGTACACACATGCGCGCACACACACACATTCACTTACACATCTCTTCACCACGCCCCCTCGTGGCCGGGTGGGCTTGGGCCCGTAGTAAACAGTCACGGGTAAGAGAAGTTGACCACCTGCGCTAGGACCTGCGCAGTCGAGCGCCGTACGCGGGGATGACGGAGTCCTGGGGGGTTGAGCCGAGCGGCGCTGGCGGTAATGCGACCGTGAGGCAACACGCCCTCTTTGGTCCCGATTTCACGCTAAACGGTAGCCCCCGCTGTGAGCCGCAGCGGGGGAAATGGCCATCGTGTCCCGTCAGAGGGCCACAGGCTAGGGACGTGGGGTCCGCATCAGCAGTTGGAATTTATTTCGGCTGTTGATGTGGTGGGTGAAGGCTATACTGAAGGCGCAAGCGAGGGAAGACGGATGGAGTTGGTAACTCGGCTCCGACCTTTGACCCGAGCGGGCGCCCGATGTCGTGCTGTAAGCCAGCCTTGCGTTCCTATATCCCTCTGGTAATCCTAACGTCCGGTATGACGTTCCCTGTTGCTGGCTCCATGGAGGGTGGGAAGCCAGAGGGATGAAGTCTTTAAGTAAACGCATGGATACCGAAATCCTTTTTACTACCCCAACCGCGACGGGGACGGCGAAAGCTGTTCCCGCCGCCACAACCAAAACCATACAGATGGTCGACGCCGTGGCCCCGGCTGCAGGTGTCAAACCATCCCCCAAGGACGTGACTTCAGCGCTGGCTAACGCTAGTACTGGTCCCGTCCTTACAATCGTCAGCCCGTTTGAGATCAAGCGGGAAGATGACTCCTCCTTCGCGGGCTGGCAAGTGGTGAGTCACCGTAAGGGTAAGGGTAAGGGCAAGACCACCGGTCCTGTCCTACGCACGCCCACCACACAACCGAGTGGCCCCGCTGCTACCAGTTCCACGAAGAAAAAGAGGAACAACAAAAGCAAGAGACAGCGCATGGCAATTAGGCGGAAGGCTGAACAAGCCGCTGCTACTGCCGGTGCTGCCTCCACTAAAACAGCTGAGCAGGTTGCCGTCGCAGGTCCCAGCAATGTGACTAGCGCGCAGCCCACGCTCAGTAGCGAGGGGTGCACGAAGGCCGGAGGCAGTACGGGGAAGCCGCCTGCCGCCAAGCGGCGGGCTGGCCACCCTGGACGGCATCCAGCCCCAGCACCACCGGGAAACGCGGCAGGTAAAACTGCCGAAAACAAGGAAAGAGGTGAGGCCAAACGTGCTCTCAACGAGACCAGCTCGCCTCGAGGGGAGCACAAGAAGCCCCGCCTCGACTCCTCCAGGATACAAGGTAAGTCCTACGCACAGGCCTCCAAGGCGTCCCTGGGTGTTGCAGTAACATGCAAACGCACAGGGAACTTGCCGAAGGAGTTGGTGGACCAGGTACTCCGGGAGCTCCAAAAGAAGATCCTGAGTGATGCCTGGTCGACCAAAACCCCTAAACGCCCCGCTCCAGCGTTCACCGGGAAACCCGTGCACGCGGACGGGGTCCTCAAACTTTGGTGCGCCGACGAGGCAACGCGTACCTGGCTGACGGAGGCAGTCTCTCTCCTGGTCCCACCACCGGGCTTCGAACTGGAGGTCAGGGGCCAGGAAGAGACCCCGAAGAGAGTGCGGTGCGGCATTGTCGTACCCGACGAACAGGGGGTCTTAGACGACGTGCGCGACGTGGGTCGCGCTCTGGAGTTTCAGAACCCCTGGTTGGAGGTTGACAAATGGTCGATGCTGCACTCTGAAAGGCAGTCGGGTGGGTGGTTCCTAGTAGTGGGCGTCCCAGTAGAACAGGTCCCGATCCTGATGAAGAACGAGCGCCGCCTCGCGTTGGGGGTAGGTGCCGTCTACGTCAGGTTCCGGGACCCCTCAGGTAAGTTTGTCGACCATCCTCCGGACGACAACTCCACACGAGTCAAGCAGGACTCAAACACCAAGCCAGGGTGCGACGCAGAACCCGGCCCGTCAGAGCCGGCCGCGTCTGGCTCGGGGGCTGGCCCGTCAGCCGAGGGTAACTCGGAAGATGAGAGCCTGCTCCTGAGCCCGGTGCGGCGGGACGACGGGGTGGAGCCTGGCGACATCCTGGCCGGCCTAACGCAGCTGACGGTCGGGGAGGTGGGGACATCATCCAAAGATGAACCCTCTGCCTAGTGACGTCAGTTGCCTCCAAATCAACCTCCATCACAGCCAAACGGCCACTGCGCAACTGCGCAAATGGATGGAGGTCCAACAATCAGCCATCGTGCTCATCCAGGAACCTTGGATAAGGGGTGGCCTCATCAGAGGCCTCTCCAGCCTGGGAGGTAAGATTTATTCTTCAACTGACCACACACATCCAAGAACCTGCATACTGACAACTAAAAACATCAGAGCCCAAGTTCTAACGGAGTTCTGTTCCAGAGACATCACAGCGATACAAATTGAAATAACACAGCAGCCAAGGAGTATAGCGGTTGTTTTCGCATCGGTCTACATGCCCGAGGCCGAAGACCCGCCACCGTTCGACCTCACGCGTCTGGTTAACCAGTGCGAGAGAACCAAAACGGAGGTCGTAATAGGAACGGACTCCAATGCCCACCACCAAATGTGGGGCATGAACTGCAATAACAACAGAGGTAAATCACTGGTTGAATACCTATTCACCACTAATCTTACCCTATTAAACACAGGTACGGAGCCCACCTTCGTCACAAGACGTAGTCAGACAATTATCGACTTAACTCTCGCAACAGAAGGAGCGGCTGAACGCATCAAGGGATGGCACGTCTCGAAAGAGGCATCGTGCTCAGACCACAGATGGATCAGCTTCTCTATGGAAGTCGTTATACAACCTACACAGCCACGCAGGAAACCACACAACACTGACAAAGCAAAGTATGTCCAATTACTTAAAGAGAAACTTACCCTTACTGCTATGCCGACGGTACTGGGTGACAATGAACAGATCGACGAGCAGGTATGTACACTGACGCAGTCGATGCTAGACAGCTACCACGCAGCATGCCCAGAAACCACTCTACCCTCAACCCCAGGTAAACAACCCTGGTGGGGCGCTGAGCTTGAACGCAAGCGCAAGAAGGTAAGAAGGGCCCTTAACAGGGCAATGAACACAAGCGCGGACGCAGATTGGGACGCTTATAAAGCGGCCAAATCAAGCTACAAGAAATGCCTCAGATTCAGACGCACCATGGGATGGCGGAAATTCTGTGGGAGCATTGAATCTTGCCAACAAGCAAACCGGGTAAGGAAACTACTGGCTCAGCAACCGTTGGTTGCACCAGGTACTCTCCGTAAACCGGATAACACATACACCACATCGGAGGAGGAGACAAGACGCGTCCTACTAGAAACACACTTCCCAGGCTGCGTCCTCACCCCGGTAATAACGTGGCACGATACACCAACAGTGGCGACCGAACACGAGTGGAGACACGCAAACACCGTGGTCACAGAAGAAAAACTCCGATGGGCCATCGATAGCTTCCATCCCTTCAAAGCAGCCGGACTGGACGGCATCTTCCCTGGGTTATTACAATGGGGGGGTGAACCGGTCCGCAAAAAACTTCTGGCAATCATGAAGGCTAGCCTGGCCCTTAGATATGTACCGAAGAATTGGAGGGAAGTCAAACTAATTTTCATACCAAAACCAGGCAAAACAGACTACACAAATGCAAAGTCCTTCAGACCAATAAGCCTGACCTCCTTCATGCTTAAAGCCTTGGAAAGGCTATGCGAGAGGGAATTAAGAAGTGGGGCACTTAAACACCTACCCCTACATGCCAATCAACATGCATACAGCTCAGGGAAATCGACGGAATCGGCCTTACATCAGGTCGTGAACCAGATAGAAGCTGCTATACAACAAAAAAGCATCTGTCTGGGCACCTTCATTGACATAGAAGGAGCCTTTGACAAGACAAACTTCTCCAGTATAAGCAACGCCCTAGCCAGACATGGTGTGGATCAGATGCTCATACAGTGGATCCAAAACATGCTCAGCAAAAGAGTAGTGCGCCTGCACGGCGACTCCCAGACAGCCTTGATAACTAAAGGTTGCCCGCAGGGCGGTGTACTCTCCCCGCTATTGTGGAACTTAGTCATCAATGAACTCATAGACAAACTCAACGCGAGATATTTTTACACAATAGGATATGCAGATGATCTGACCATTCTCACCTCAGGTAAGGTAACTAGTACAGTGTACGACCTTACTCAACAGGCTCTACGCATAGTAGAGTGGTGGTGTAATGAGTACGAATTATCAGTAAACCCGAACAAGACCGAACTAGTTATGTTCACACACAAACGCGCGCTGGGTACTTACCGACTGCCCAGGCTATTCAACACAGAGCTCAAGCTGTCCACCGAGGTAAAGTACCTGGGAGTCACTCTTGACAGCAAATTGACATGGAACAGCCACATGGAAAATAAGCTCAATAAAGCCAGCATCGTCTTCTGGCAGTGCAAGAAGATGATAGGTAAACGATGGGGCCTATCCCCCAAAATTGTCTTATGGCTCTATAAGACAATAATACGTCCGATGATAAGCTACGGCGCAGTAGTGTGGTGGCCTCGGACCAACATAACAACGGCCGCCAACAAGCTTCAAAAGCTTCAAAGACTTGCATGCCTAGCGGCCACGGGCTGCATGAAAACTACACCTACAGCGGCACTCGAAGTGTTGCTGGACTTGCCTCCATTGCACCTGTTCATACAACAGGAAGCAACGATGTCGGCGATCCGGCTAAGAGCACTGAAGCTCTGGAAAGACACTAACACACTGCACACTAGCAACTTAAACACACTCTTTAAAGAAGTTCCTCTCACACAAGCCATTGGCGACCGAATACCGAAACAATTTGTTTTCGATAAGAAATACAAAATCCAACTGTACGAGGATCTACACGAGGGAGCGGTTGGCCACAACGAGCTCACGATCTTCACAGATGGGTCTAAGACGGATACAGGTACGGGTTCAGGAGTATTCTCCGAGGACCTTAACATCAACATCGCAGCACCGCTGGGAGCCTACAACACGGTCTACCAGGCCGAATGTTTTGGCATAATCCTAGCTGCCACAGCAATCATGGCACGTGAGGTAAGGGAACGATCCATTAGGATCCTCTCAGATAGTAAGGCTGTCCTCTCAGCCCTCAAAAGCCATACTATCACCTCGGCACTCACGCTTGAATGCCACCAGAAACTAACAGAGGTAGGTAAACAAAACAAATTAACACTGCAATGGATCAAGGGCCACAGTGGCTCAAGAGGGAATGACGCAGCCGACGTACTTGCCAGAAGAGGGGCCACTTTAGAGGTGGTGGGACCCGAGCCCATTATTCCCCTCCCTTCTGGTTTCTATCGCAACCTGGTAAGGAATAGGACCAGGACCCAACACAACCAGTCCTGGATTGGTATTGAAACATGTAGGCAGGCCAAGGAGGCTCTTCCCGCAGTAGACGGTAAGATAGCCAAACAAATCCTCCGGCTGTCCAAACAACAACTGCGGACAGTCACGGCCGCCTACACAGGACACGGATTCTTTAATAAACACCTATTTACTATAGGTATCACCGACAGCCCGCTGTGCAGGGCCTGTATGGCAGCGGACGAGACGGCAGCCCACCTGCTCCTCGACTGCCCTGAGGTCGCACAGTACAGGCAGCAGTACCTGACGAGATACAGCACCCTGAGGGAGGCAGTGGGCCACATCAAGAGTCTGCTGGCCTTCCTCGAAGAGCTGGGGTGGCTCGAATGAAGACACCATTCCCACCTGCACGCAAAATACACGCCAAGACGTGGAGTTGCGGAAACAGCCCGTGCCATCAAGTATCAAGTAAGTAAGTAAGTAGTTTATAAATTTACGACGACACGCCGGAAATTGATAAATTTGCGAAAATTTGGTCGTAAAATAGTACAATTTATCGCCCGTTTAGAATCCTACGAAAAAAAATTTTATTCCCTCGGTAATTTATAAATTTGTGGTCACAGTCATTAAAACATATAAAACTAAACGTTAATAAAATTCAGATCAGTGTCTGACATAAGGTTATGTCAGACGTATACTGAACCGTGACCTATTTTTGCCATATTCATATTATAATTCATGTTTTTGTATTTTTACTCTGTTGTGTATATGTATATCTTTGATCCTTGTTTTTTGTTCTTGTAGTGTATGAATGTATGGCAAAAATAAAACCTTATTTCATATCATTTCATTTCAGATATTCAGTAGTGCATAGTGCATACATATACTAGGTGACGTATTCACTGCTGTGCAGTACCGCAACCACTCTCTTTTATTTGTCTAAAAACGTAAAGCATCATCGATGTCTGCCTACCTCCGGGACGACGATATCAACTTCGTCATCCTCAGGCTCAGCGTTAAACTTCTCCAAAGCCTCCAGATCCTGGGAATAATAAAAACATATTAGCTATAAGAATTGGACTCCTTACTGTCTTAGGCTCTGACCTGACGGTTGTGGCAATGTAACGATTGAGTAATAATGGATTAAACATGTACATACATATTCTGAAAATCTTCTGGATCATATTCTGAAAATGCAAGTGGATAGGGTTCCCACCAAGAACTTAGGGTCACATGTAAATGGTGCACCTGCCGGTCAACGGACGAGGCTCTGGCAAACAAAATATCCCAATAAGCGGCAATAGGCTCGCCACCTATTACGTGGGATCAAAACACTGGCGAAAAGTGGGCGTTTAATATGCCTCTGCCTACGCCTTCGGGGAAGCAGGCGTGAGTCTATCTATGTATGTATGTATGTATGCAAGTGAATCAATAAAGTCTTCGCCCCTCCTATTACTGTCTTTCCCCTTCTAGGTTTAGCTGCTCTAATTTTATTCATATATTTTTTATAGACTCACGCCTGTATCTCCGAAGGGGTAGGCAGAGGTATAATATTACACCCACATTTCGCCATGAATCTTTAGGTCCCACGTAATAGGGGGCGAGCCTATTGCCGTACCGTATTTTCCTAACGTAAAAACCCAATAACACTTTGCCCGACCCGGGAATCGAACCCGAGACCTCCCAATCCTACGCGCACATTTGTACCGCGAGACCAACGAGGCAGTCTTAGGTTAGTACTTATGGTTATTAGGGACGTAGTAATAACTTGTATAATACCAAACTCTTCGTCTTTGTACGTACCTACATACGATCAAATAGTAGTTGTCCCAGCGCTGGTTTATACTATTGTGACACATTGTATGACGGATTTGATCCCAGCGTACAATGCTTGCCTATTTAATATCCATGTTCGTAAACAGGGGCGTCGCCAGCCGATTGTCTAAGGAGGGGGGGGGGAGTTGATATGGAAAATGAGAAAAATACGAATTGTCGGGTTTCTGAGTCTCTAGGGGGAGGCAGCTGCCCCCTCTGCCTCCCCTTGGCGACGCCCTTGTTCGTAAAAGGTGGTTTTCGTATCACATTTCATTTCATTCCGTGGGTGTCGTAAGAGGCGACTCCGAGAAAATAGTACATTAAATTTATAAACCGATGACAAACTCAACATCAAACCCAGCTGACCAAAGCTAAGACCAAATACTTTGCCCAGCGGTGGACTGTGAAAAGCTGTATGATGTAAAGTTAGTGTTTCTCTAATTTGTGCTTTTTTCCACAGCATAGGAGGCAAACTAGCAGACGGATCGCCTGGTGATAAGGGATTACCGCCCATGGACACTGATAACCCTAGAGGAGTCACAAGCACATTGCTGACCTGGATGGGAAAGGCAATAGGACGAGGAACGAGGTGAGGGAGAACAGAAAGGTAACAAATGAGGCTATTGATCGATATGCGTCGTATTGGTTATGATCCAGGACCATACAAAGACAAGTTGGAGCCGAGGTATTCTTGGTGGCAACAGAAATCATCTTAATTTAACTTAAGTAGTTCTTACCCCGGTTTACTATTGTTTGACAAAAAACGTATGACAAAAGATCATTTTACAAACAACGTTTGAAAAACTAATCATTTGACAAACTTTCATTTCGCAAACATATTATTTTAAAAACAATCATTTGACATAATACAGGTTTCGCAAATGTTTTACTTGGAAAATAATTAAAATGTTAAATAATTATTTTAAAAATAATCATTTGACTAAATAATTCGTTTGCCAAATTGGTGATTATACAAAAAGTTAGAAGATAAATTATTAGTTTTTAAAAATAACTAAATTCTAACCAATACTTACGCGAAATTTTGAAAATATTTAATTGCATGGTTGCAATTTTCATCTTGGACAGATTATTTATAGGCAAGTAATAATTTTGTATTAATACTAATTCCATAGAAACTTAAGTCTTTTAAAAAAACACAATGCCTGAATTAAGCGAAATAAGTAGAATTCGGTTCTGGCACTCGCCGGCCGCTGCCGCGGCACGCTCGCTTCGCTCGCTCGGCTCGTGCGTTGTGGTCGCAGTTCTTACCTAACCTAACCAGCCATTGTTTCAGTTGACCCTACACAAAGATTGTTGTATTAACGTAGATTTTGGTTACTAAAATATTTACCAAGCAAGGCATTTTGTCAAATGTTATTTATGCTTTACGTTGTTTTGCCAAATAACATGTTTAAAAAAATTATCAATTTGTAAATTAATGTTTTAGCATAGTAACTTTTTTATAGTAAATATATTGTCTAATGAGCAGTTTATTATACAATAGTTTGTAAAATAATAAATTTATCAAGTATAATTTTGTCAAATGTTATTTGTCAAATGAAAATTTTTCATTTGTTTTTTGTCAAATAATCGGACACCTCTTACCCCACTTTTCAAGAGTTCCAATCGGTGGGCCTCTCTAGCCTGCTTTTTTTGTTCTAGAAGATCTTCTATGGCTTGTCGAGCTAATCTTTGCATAACTGACAGCTTACGTAGCTTCTTTTCTCTTTTATCGGCCTGAAATGTAATAAAATTATTAAGTAACTTGATGAGCCCACGGCTACCTCGCGTTATTTAGTGTTACTGCTCCCGTGGGTCATAGTGTGATGTTAAATAGCCTTCCTGGATAAATAGGCTAACTAACACCGAAAGAATTTTTCAAATCGGCCCAGTAGTTCCTGAGATTAGCGTGTTCAGGCAAACAAGCAAACAAACAGCTTTATTACATTAAGTATACATGTTACACCTTTATGCTCTGGGCCTGACTTGCACGACCTTAGGTATTTCAAGTATAACAGTAACGTTTCAAACGTTCAGACAGAATTATTAATTAATAAAAACTGACAGTCTTGGTAAAATTATACACACAATATAAAATTATTGCGTTTTTTACTGACAGACAACGCATTGCCAAAACTATTGGGCACAAGAAGCAAAAATTTGGCATTTATGTTCATTACAGGGGTGATTTGAGATACCCCAAAATTACTACGGGATCGAGCAGACAGGTTAAATTTTACCTAGCATGTAAGCAAGTACCTACACAAAATTCTTCCACTGCTCTCATTCACAATGCAATTACGCTACTTTACGTCGATTTTTTATGAGAGAATGGTACACTCTACCAAATAAAAGCTGCCGTCACAGCATAAAAACATGTAGACACTCTTACCCTTATCTTTTCTCTTTCTTCTTCGCGTTTTTTCAGTATTTCTTCTTTGGTAGGACTGAAAGTTCTGTAGTAATCGTAAGCAGTTGTCATGCGCAGTTCCCTTTCTACTGGTTTCGTGGGATCATGTGGTTCTAGGCGGAGTTCTTCGTAAATGATTCGACGCACTAACGCTGTGATATCAAAATCATCAAATTTAGCGAGAGATGACAAAAGTTTTAGTTTTGTAGATATATCTTATGCTGGGTCCTATCCTATGTCAAGGAGATCTTTACAAACATACAATCAACGTGATGTCAACATTCAATCAGTGTATAACACAAAGTGTTGTGTCATGACTGCACGCTTGGCATAGTGGTTTAAGCGGCCGCCTCGTCGCTTGACACTGCGCCGAGTGTTGTAGGTTCGATTCCCACATGAGACAACACTTTGTGTGATCCATTAATTGTTGTTTCGAGTCTGGGTGTTAATTGTCCTCGTTAGATGTATGTTTGTAAAGTCTCCCGCGACACAGGATTTAGCCCTAATGCGGGAGAAGTCTTTAAAAAAGAAAAAAAAATAGATGTTGGCATCGAACTCATGACTCACACCACGAATCCAACCGGCAAGTCGACCGCTTAAACCAGTATACCAGTATTCACACTTTAGCTCGAATGGAAAATTATTGGTGTTATCGAAAATTTTGAATTGACCTCCTAAGATCATCAAAGCATTCGTTACAGAAATGAGTTACCTTCCAAAATAACTTTGTGGAACCTTGACTGGACTGAACTTAAAAACCAATTTGAATAAACCAAGAAATAATTTGTCTATTGACTACGGCATACAACTTCTCATAGTGGGAGGAGACCTGTGATGATGAGAATCGGAGACTTTACATCACCAAGAAGACCCAACATTTTCATTTGGTGTGTAACACTTGAAGTTCTTCAAACTCGAGACTTTTTCGAGGATTATTTATTTATGCAGATCATAACCAAAACACTACTTACTAGCAAAACATTCTTCAGAGTCCAATAACCGCAAACACAGAGCCAATGCTGACCCGGACTGCAGCTTGTGCAACGAGGCCTCGTTCAAAGGAGCGTCTCCCGCGTAAAATACGTCAGCTACCATGTCTTCCGTGATGTCTATCATCTCGCGGGCGACCATTATTATGTCTAAATAAAGGATATACATGGCAAATCTGCGATTAATATCACTGGTATTGGCTTTGTCTCACTACTATTATATACGCAAGGATGAATAGATGGATTTTGTTATTATTTCTCGCAAAAGCTACTAAAGGATTTTGGCACATACATCAAAAAAGCATATAGGCTACCTTTTGTTGTGGCGAAGCCGCGTGTAAAAACTAGTCTTAATATATAAAATCCTTGCTTTACTGACTGACTGACAGACACGCTACAGCCGAAACTATTGGGTGCAGGAAGCTGAAATTTGGCATGTATGTTCCTTGGGAACCGTAGGTGTGAACTAAGAAGGGATTTCCCGAAATTCCCACGGGATCCGCCAAAACGGGGAAATTAAAAAAAATGCAGGCGTAGCTGCTGGCGTCCTCTAGTATTACATATAAATGAACTTTTAAATGCATGGCTTTGCTAGTAATTGGCCGCTCTCTTGTCATATAGCGTTTCTGTGGTCAAATCAACAGATGCAGTGATGGCAGGGGATATCCATGACAGGACTCTTTACTGAGGTCGAACAGTCGAAAAGATGGACAATATTATACTTATATGTCTTTACTAATATTTTATCAACCTATTGTGTTGATTAATTAGCCTCTCTTCATTAAGTCTCTTTTGTATTCGATGCGTGACCAAATGTTACGCAGCAATGATTTCGTGTACGTAAGTCAAAATGATCTGACTTTTCGGAGTGATGTGTGCAATAAATTGTTAATTATAGTTTGCCCCGACTATCTCGAAGACCTTTGATAAGTCTTTACTGGCAGTCAGTGTCTAGAATATACTGACACCAGTTTAATCCATGGAATTTCGCTATCCTTTTGGTCTGCAGTCCCTCTGTCGAAATGCTAATATTCGGAGTTAGTAAGCGGACTCTGGGTTGCAACTGGGATAACGCTAGGAGGAAATCTAACAAATAATGATAGACTCAACTGTTACTATCCCATCTCTCATAAAGCTCGGGATGAGCGTTCAGGCAGTGGGGCCAGTACAGCACAAAGTTCAGGTCGGTCAAGTAAGGCACCATCAGTTCAGCTCGGTGGTACTTCCTAGCTTCCTGGCGAGCCTTCCGTCGGGCTGCGGATGATACTATTTCTTGTTCCTTCTCCATTGCTCTAGCAGCTATCCATGCCTGCAAAATATAAGTCACCTACTTTCAAACTATAGAGATTTTCATTTTTTTTTCTTTTTTTTTTTAAAAAGACAGCTCCCGTATAAGGACTAAATCCTGTGTCGCGGGAGACTTTACAAACATACATCTAAGGCCCGGCGCCCACTATCGGTGGGCATCGGTGCGGCTCGGTACAGCTCGGGCGCCTTACGGCAGCTGCGGGCGGCTTCGGGCTCCTGAGAGCTGCGTCATGCTACTTCGGGCTAGGACGCCAAGGCTGTCCAGATGCCGAGGCTGTCGAGTCCCAATCCACCATTATAAATAAACACGCACAACTGTTTTCACGTAACGTTACGACTGCTCTGCGATGTTTCTGCCGCCCGAACTATTCTGAGGCTACCTAAAATTAGCTACGGCGTCCTTAGGTGTCCTTACGACCGCCGAGGCAGCTCTCAGGCGCCCGAAGCCGCCGTAAGGCGCCCGAGCTGTACCGAGCCGCACCGATGCCCACCGATAGTGGGCGCCGGGCCTAACGCGGACAATGAACACCCAGACTCGAAACAACAATTTATGGATCACACAAAGTGTTGTCTCGTGTGGGAATCGAACCGCCTTACTAACCACCGCTTAAACCACTACGCCAAATACGTATCTGCCCGCAGTTTCGCCTGCATGTGTCGGTTTTTGAGACCAAAGTGACACTGGTCTAAACAATGGAATACCGCTATCCCTTTAGATTACGTAGGATACCAATCGCTCAATAGAAAAGCTAATCCTCTATCATACTCGTATCTGGTGAGAGTATGAAGCGATACCCGTGCTCAAAGGTGAAAGTGGGTGTACCTAATATAGAGTTAGATCGTTAACATAAGCCGTGCATAATAATAATTATGTCTGATACACAAGCTGTTCTTTAAAATCATGATAATTTGATCGTAAAACTAAATGCATTTTTGTTTATACAATTAACTAGAAAGGCAGCCATTCCAGTGATCACAAAAAAGATAAAAAAAATAAAGTTTCTTTATGGCTCGGTATCGTGTAAATATGCATTTAAAAAACATAATTATTTGGATTCACAGACAGACACTTCATGTGTATGTATTGAAAGTATATGTTACTGGAAAATAACGAAAACCGCAAATTTATAAATTCTCTAGGCCATTTTTAAACTAACCTAACCTAGCCTATCCGTCATCCTACGGATCTTGTTATATTCCGGTGACATATAACGGACTTTCTCGGACCACATTGGAGACATCCTAAAAACAGGATACCTAGGTTAGAAGTAACCTGAAAAGAACAGCATGCATGAGGAATTCAATGGCGCGAGAGAGATAATATATGCCAGGATCGTTTCAAATGGAGTTCCGTAGTCTCTGCCTACCCGTCCGGGAAACAGGCGTGAGACTATGTATGTATTAATTAAGTGCATTACGTATATTAATATCACTTGTTGATCCTACTGAAAACAAGTCCAGTTCAATCTATCGACGCATATTCAAAACATAAACATGACGTGTGAAATACCGAAGCTCGAATAACAAAACATGACTCCAGAGTAGTGTTTCTACTTAGTAAAGTTGAATGACGTTCGCAAAACCACTGTTATGTTTGTTATCAAGGAATATTACGTATGTGACAATGTTTTGTGTATTGTAGAACAAGTAAAATTTTAATATTATATTGTAAATGTTATAAATTGTATAATTTGTTTTCTGTATCCCCAAAGGGGTAAGCTGTCCGTGTGGTGACGGATTAAGAATACCAATTGTCACCACCCCATATCATCCCATGGGTGTCGTAAGAACCAACAGAGGGAGCATAGTATGCAGAGAACAGCACTGCAAGAGAAGGAAAACTTGATACAAACCCTATACCAACCCGCTTGGCCAGCGTGGTATAGTAGGCCAATTCCTCCTCTCAAAGGAGAGGCCTAGTCCAGCAGTGGACTATCAAAGGCTGATGATGAGAAAGGGGTAAGCAGAGGTGTAATAAATTTTAATATTAATCCCACATTTCGCCATGTGATGAATTAGGAGGTTCCACGTAATAGGGGACGAGCCTAATGCCGTTACCGGGCACATTGCCAGACTCCGTGCTGCTACTGAGAATTTGGAAAAACTAAGCAACACTTTTGCCCGACCCGGGAATCGAACACGAGACCGATCAGCAGCCGCATACGCTATCCATTGGACCACGGAGGCAGTCAATTTTGTTTACTTATAATAATATGCAAATATATTGCATACATGATACCCCGAAGGGGAGGCTGTTGGACAACTACTGCAGTCCACTCCTGGACGTATATCTAAAAGGTGAAGGCAAAGGCCTGCCTTTCCCAACATGCGCCGCAGTACGCCACACCGAATTCCGTATTTAGTTTGTTCCTGCCACCTTAGTTAATTTTCGAATTCTCAAAAACGCCTGCCAGTCAACCTCCCTTTGTACATTACAAAACTATGTTTTACAACTAAGGATGAATTTTTGGATATCATTCATTATGATCCTATAACGACTGTCAAACATCTTCATGACAACTGGGACCGAAGCCTCAAAGAGCACGATAGTGCTCTCTGAGGCTCGGGGCAAGTCATAAATAACAATTCAATACGCACATAGCTCCGAAAAGTCATTGGTGCGCGCCGTGGATTCGAACCCGATACCTTCTGCATGGCAGTCTGTTGGTATTTCCACTAGGCTAAGGCTGCCTTTTGCACCTATCAGTGTTTAAAATAAATGTTTTCTGTCATTTTAAGATAATTCTAGGTAGCCAAATCAGTCACTTTTAATGAAATGTCAAAAACTAGCTTTTTGTACGGATTTTGTATGCAATATTATGCACTATTTGCGTCATAATTTTTTTACGGTCAAGTGAGGCATCAATCAATTGACAATAAAAAAATAAAATAGAGATTTGAAATTAATTTATAAATAAAATTAAAATATGATTTACTATATTTAAGAATCTTTATAAACTATTATACTTGCAGGTCTAACCGCAATTAGCAATTTAGGTTATGCTCAACAGGTTCACAGACACAGTCCAAAGATCGAACTCGAAACTTTTAGATGAGCAATCCGATACCATTGCGTCACAAAGGCAATCCTTCAACAAATCACAAACCCATCTATCAACCGTATCTGCCACACAATAACATAAATTTTGTATTGGTTTGTAAATCCCGACAGCTGTCTGTTCCGTTGTGACATGCCTTAAATCTGCTGCAGACGTAAATTATGGCAAAAAAAAACAAATATGGCTGTTATTTGGCACGGATGAAGGGATGTCAAGCAAGAATTAAACGAAATGAAAAAGAAATAAGGAAACGTCGACGCTTTCAGAGTTAAATGTTCACATATATAAAGTTCATATATTAGAATGGCACAGGGTGTAGGTACACTTATGTGTAGTTATTTTACAGACAAAATTGTCTTGAAAGAGTTTTGGAAAAGCTTAAAATGGTTAACTACTACTATATATATACGGTATACGATCTTGTTGCAAATGGCGTTCTGTAGTCAGTGGCGTAGCTAGCTTGAGTTTGGGTGGGTTTTTTTTTGTCGCTACCAACAAACTCTCATAGTGCTGAGCTAGTGCCTATGTTGTTTTATATTTTTGTACATTGTTCTTAAAGTTGAGTTTTGGGTGTCACCTCTTTTTTTGGATGAGTGGCACCCCAAAAAGGGTGGCACCCGGATCGCCTCAGCCGCCTCCCCCTTCCTACGCCACTGTCTATAGTCTCTGCCTACCCCTCCTGGAAACAGACGTGAGTCTACTACGTACTATCAAAATGCAATTTAATGCATGTCCCTAAATCGTGTGACGTTGTGATGCCTTCACCGATTAGAACAGTGTTGTGGCCTCGATTCCCGCACGTAACAACACTTTGTGTGATCTGCAAATTAGTCTGGCTATATTTTATTCCCGATGACCGAATGGTTAAAAGTCGACACAAGATTGGCTTGTTTAAAAATGAAACAGAGCAATAACTGCTTTGCTTGTTTCAGAGTAAATGAAACGATCCAATTAAATTAGTGGTTCCTAATACGAGGCTGCGGCAGGCGCCGCGAGGAAAATTGTTCGATGTTCCAGTGGCTCGCACTAAATTGTTAAAATACTCACCAGTCGGGCGCGCACTTAGTATTTTAAATAACGTCTCTCAGCATTTAGATAAATTTAATTGTTAATTGGCGGAATTCATAAGTGTAACTTTAATGTATTTGTCACTTATGTAGCTACATTGTCGAATTAGAGAGGAAAGTAATGAAAGTAAATGTAAGTAAAACGAAAGTTATGGTTTTGGAAACGGAGGAATGCGTTACGGCTTGTAATGTTATGATCGATGGACAGCGAGTGGAGCAAGTGAATGAGTTTGTATATTTAGGTACGCTGTTTACAAGAGATGGTAAGAATTTAGAAGATATTGAAAGAGAGTTAATGCAGGTAATAGAGTGAATGGAGCTCTGAAGGCGTTTATGAATAGCTAAAACGTGTCCAAAAAGGCACGTTTGGCTGTGCATAGAGGGGTGTTAGTACCTACTCTTATGTATGGTAGTGATAGTTGGGTATGACAGAAGAGTCATGAAAGTAAGTAGAATAAATGCTGTAGAAATGAGAGCACTGAGAAGTATGTGTGGTATTTCTTTAACTGACAGAGTAAAGAATTGTGTGATAAGAGAGTGTTGTGGGGTAAAAGAAGATGTAGTGACAAGCATCGAGATAGGTATGCTAAGATTGTTTGGGCACGTGGTGAGGATGGATGACGAAAGACTAAGCAGATATATAAGGCAAGTCCGGATGGGACAGGACGAAGGGGAAGACCTAGGCGGACGAAGGGGAAGACCTAGGCGGACGTTCTCTGACCAGCAGGCCGATTCAGAATGTCACGACAAGTAATCGTACGATATGTCAAATTATTTTCCTCGTCTTTTAGCCGCCTATCAGAGATATTTTGAAAAAATATTCATTGAATTCGGTTTATTTATTAATTTACTTCATACTGAATGCATAAAATTGATAAAAAATGTGATAGTTTTGACAAAAAGTGAGGTAGCCCGTTTGACAATTAACGGAATCGAATGTCAAATAAGATATCGAACGATTCTGAATCGCCCCCCTGATTGGAGACATCCTAAAAACAGGACAGTTTAGAAGTACCCTGAACAGAAGAGCATGCATGAGGAATTCGATGGAGCAAGAGAGATAATATATGTCAGGATCGTTGCAAATGGGGTTCCGTAGTCTCTGCCTACCCCTCCGGGAAACAGGCGTGAGTCTATGTATGTATGTATTGTCGTATTGGGTAGATACCTGTAAAGGCAATTGTATGTTGATATAAATAAATAAATAAATTTACTATTGTAAGCTATAAACTAGCAAAGCTGTTTTAATTTTGTTCTGTAATTTTGGTCGGAACGATCTGACCGGGGAAGTAGGCAGTGATAATAGCTAAAACATGGGTGGGCCAGCTTTACTGGGGTAGTCATATTTCTATGTGCGACTGTCATTACTTGACAACACTAGATATTAGAAGCAAAGAGCGACGTACGGCCTTGAAGCCCAGGGCTACTAAATCAAAATACTAGTGGATTGGTGCCTGATTACAATGTAAGATATTTATTATGTCAACCCGTTTGCTTTCTAGGCAAACGAGCAGCCAGACGGTAAGCGATCACTGCCGTCCAACGAATAGACGGAGCAGCGGGATAAAAGAGAAGGAGAAAAGGATGGGCGCGTGGGATCGGGAGGTCTCCGGTTCAATTCCCGGGTCGGGTAAAGTGTTATTGGGTTTTTCCGTTAGGAAATTCTCAGTAGCAGCACGGAGTCTGGTAATGTGCCCGGTAAGGCAATAGGCTCGCCCCCTATTACGTGGGACCTAAAAACTCATGGCGAAATGTGAGTGTAATATTACACCGCTGCCTACCCTTTCGGGGATACAGGCGTGAGTCTATAGAGAAAAGGATTGGGACTTCGTTCTCAAAATCACCTTAGAGCTCAGCATCCAATATCACTCAATAAAACTAGGCTTACCTGAAGGCAGCGATAGCCCAGTGGTGTACGTAGCGGACTGTTGAGACGATGGCATCGGATTCGATCCCCAGGTACTCCGGAACTCCGGACACACATCTCTGACTTATCGAAGTTATGTGTGTATTAAAAATGTTAATTATCGCTCGCTTGTATGGCCGGTACATGACATTAGGCTCGCCCCCTTTTACATTGGGACCGAGACATAACTGGCGAAGTGTGGGTGTGTGATACACCTCTGCCTACGCCTTAGGAGATAAAGGCGTGAAGATATGTTAAGTTAAAACCAGGCTTACCTGTTCGTCAGGAGTAGGTTCGTCCAACTCATAAAAATGCCGGTCTGACCCTGAACCGGCTGCTTCATCCCTAAAATACTGCAGCTCTTTCTTGATAACTTCGCCAAAGCGCACCATATCCACGCCTCGGAATACTTTAGTGACCTTCATGTTCTGGAAATGATAAAAATCTTTGGATATTCGTAGGGGTACTCAATGGGATATTCACTTACTGTTGAAAACAATAATGAACAATTTAATACATAAATGTCAAAAGTGAGTGTTCTGCCTAACAATATTTATTATAAAATGAAGTCCATACATCTGTCTCTCTGTATAGTCGTTAATCATCATCATCAGCCCTTTATACTGTCCCACTGCTGGGCACGGGCCTCTTCTCACTATGAGAAGGATAAGGCTATAGTCCACCACGCTGGCCAAGTGCCGGTTGGCAGATTTCACATGTATTTCGAGAACATTATGGAGAACTCTCAGACATGCAGGTTTCCTCACGATGTTTTCCTTCACCAATAAGCAAGCGATAATTAAAAATTTAATACGCAGTTAACTTCGAAAGTTATTGGTGCATGCGGTGGATTCGGACCCGAGACCCTGCGCGAAGCAGTCTGTCGGTTTCACCACTCGGCTATCGCTGCATATCGCCGCTCTCTCTATTATGATTGCGATAAATTCAAAACTAGCGAACGAATTTTTGAACGGTTTTCACTAATGGCTTGTGTGATTCCAGAGAGAGGTTTAGGTGCATAATGCAGGCGGGTGGAGCCATTGGCAAATATTACACCCACATTTCACCATGATTTTTTAGGTCCCACGAAATAGGGGGCGAGCCCATTGCCGTTACCGGGCACATCACCAGACTCAGTGCTGCTACTGATAATTCGGAAAACCCAGTAACACTTGCCCGACCCGGGAATCGAACCCGGGACCTCTGATCAGCAGTCGCATACGCTATCCACTGGACCACGGAGCAGTAAGAAAATCTATAGTTTATAACCCGATAAACTCTGCACAGCTCTTTGATTTTGTCTCTGGGTATTACTATAGTAACTATCAGGTTAATTTTAGCAATACACGGTATAATTATTTTGCATTTGATAAGAGTACCTATTTTGCGTACGTCGCCATGTATGATTACGTTTCCATAAAGACAATTTGCGAGCGTGTTTCCAGGTAATAGATTGACGAATGCAGCGACATCGCCGCGTGCACGCAACTACTTCGCGGATTCACTACGAGCGTGCTTAGAAATTTTCACCGATTTGTATATTTTCAACATGTTGGTTGGTTTGTTGAAAATTGTAAATAATATAATAAACCGCTGTCCTTCTCTCGCACGTGCTACGTTCCTTTATAATGAGCTATTTTTGTCAATTAAAACATTGGCACTGATGTATTCGAATATGGCCGTTAAACCTGATAAAATATCTTGAATCACTCAGTTTGTTCATATTTTCAACGTAGTGAACGCTCTTAGTAACGGAGTTTGGTTTTAGGTATGCTGCATAATATAAGTGAGAACGCAAGAGACTTTATACACACTTCTGCCTGCGGCTTCGTCTTCTCATATTTCATAGAATTATGTATCCACCGACGCCGGTGTCAGTGTCCTGTTATGCCAGCTAATTTAGAAACGCTCAATATCGATTATAAGCTCTAATGCTGCAAAGTTTCGTCAAAATCCATTCAGTAGTGTGAAAAAGTAACAGATCTTCATCCGTCCTCATACGTAGGACGCGAAGGAGCGTCCTTACACATGTTGAATAGTAAACTAAATATTGCAGTAAAGTGTTACTTACTACGATGAAGATATAGACAGGTTCACTCTGATTTCTAAATCTACTCAAAGCATCTATTTCATCAGCAGGGACCTACAACCAAGAAACATTTAATTCGAACATAGGTACATTGATATCGTCCATGTAAGTGCATGATATGTGTAACAGAAATTAATAAGCTTTCAATTTAATACATTAAATGTAAACATGTTGTATTTTTACATCTAGCTTTCGTAGGTATGTGCTAAACATATAGGATGTCAATACGAATCAACCAAGACCTTGTTATACGAACGCGATAATACTAATATGGTGACTTACTTTGAGCAATATCATTTTGCCATCACTCCAATCCATTTTAACAATCTGGAACAGTCTATCAAGAGCGGTGCAGGAACCAAATGCATAACTGTATATTTCAGCACCTATCAAAGATGTAAAATGTTCTTTAGATTTACCAGTACCGTAAGGATATTATTCAAGTTGCTTTCTGCCTGTAAATATAACTAGGTATGTCTAGGGAAAAACAAACTGTAAAGACGCGAGATGTAGGCGCGTCGCAGACAAGGTATTTAATTTTCCCTTGCAGGTCTCTTCTCCCAATATCGCATTAAGTAGGTATACTTCTTTTATGCTATAGGCAGCAAGCGAGCAAAAAGATTGCCTGATGGTAAGCCATTACCGGCACCCTGGACACCCGCAGAAGAGTCATAAGTGCATTGCCGACCTGAGTGAGAATAGGAACAGGAGAAGAAACTGGATCAGCGAGAAGGGGATGACGCCCCGGAACTCTAGTTCACCAAACGAAACACTACAGTACTTATACTGTTACTTTACGTCTATATTCTATGAGCTTCCCAGGTCGAACCGGTATCATCATCATCATATCAGCCGAAAGACGTCCACTGCTGGACATAGGTCTCCCCCAAGGCTCTCCACATAGACCGGTCCTGAGCCACCCGCATCCATTCGTGCCGACGACCCCAACAAGATCGTCAGTCCACCTTGCGGGAGGCCTACCTCTGCTACGAACCGGCGGTATTGTCATGCTGAAATCAGCAAGGCTCTACTGCCTACAAAAAATCATCATATGATAGAAGTAAAGTATTTGTATGAAGCAAACTATGTATGTACTTACAAAACAAAGCATGTACATTAATTCTTAGAGTATTCTCGAATTCTTTTTCGTCGTGTATCTGATGAAATATTTCTAGTTTCTTTTTGGTAGTCATATTGGTGACACCAAACACTGTAATCTATTTGGTCACATTGTTCCAGTTAACTTTAACACAAAACTGAGCCAACTAGTTTAATATAATTTCAGAATATATGAAAAATATATGCTTTTTAATGAAAAAGTGCGAAAGTAACGCAAAAAACTTGAATGAAACAACATAAATAAAAGAACAGAAAATTATTTATTAAAACGTAAAACAAACAGTTATAAACAAAAAATAATAATAAAGCTTACAGTTTTCTTTAGAGATTTGTGGCTCACAAAAATACGAAAGCATTCACTTTTACAAATGTACAGACAGACAGCTTTATACATAGAGAAAATTATGAAAGGGCATTTCAAGAATAATTTTGAATCATCATAACTCTGTGGTTGTGATGTTAAAAAGTTCTCTTTAAAAGTTACATCTTCATTCAATCAATCAATCAATTCAATCAATCATTTATTTATTTGTATCATCCTTATCATTATCTTAGCATTATGTTATACGGTTCAAGATCCTCGCCTTAGAGCCCGAACTCTGCCAATTAAATCACTGACCTTCCAGAAACAACTCAACATTACTTTCCTGAACATACGAGTACAAATCACCTTGTAAACGGCAGTCCTATTAAAAATATATAGTGAAGACAAGTATATCCTTCTTTGGATTTGTCATATTTAATCAATTAATAAAAATGTTTTATCAATCGTCTATGGTCAATTTCTTTTCATCTTTTTTCTCTTTTCTCATTTTAAAGAACACGTCTTGAATAGTGGCAGCGCTCAAAGTGTAATGATCTATAAGTATTTTGTATTTCTTCTTTAGTTGCTGAAGTTTCGAGAACATTTCACCGTACAGCATTGTATGATCATTGTCTTCAATATAGAACACTAGTAGACACTGCAATTATATAAAGATCGCTGTAAGACTATCTGGATGCTATTTAAAAACTAGTAGAGCTTGAGAACACTCTTCATTTGCTATCACAGCACCGCTCCAACACGGTGCATGGTTTGCTACCGGAATTGCGACTTAGGGTCACGTGAGCCTGAAGACTACTAGTTCAAGTTCGAGGAACCTAATCTGTCATTGTAACAGCACTGCTCCAGCACGGGACCTAGTTTGTCAACGGGATTGTGACTTTGAGTCTTGCGACTTAAAGTATAATTTCAAATGACAAGATACAATAAGTAAAGGCACGTCGACCGTTGAACTATTTTCGGTTATAATGTTTGACCTTTGCTGAAGCAGTAGTGTTCTATGTAGTAGCAGACTAAAAAACACTCCGTTCAGGCATTTATTTCGTGCTATACATTGATATGCTACCAAAGTAAGCCGAGCAGACCAGTGGCGGATCCAGGTTTTGGTTGAGAGGGCTTGAATTTTGTGAAGGAAGGGAAAAACTAAAAGTCATTTATCTTTGGCAGAAAACTGATGCTTTTGGAAGAGACTTGAGCCCTCTAGCCTTCCCTTAAAATCCGCTCCTGAAGCAGACTACTCCTAACTCCAGAGACTGCATATGTGCTATAGACAGACTTCGTTTGACTAGACGTGGACTAATAACCCCACGACGATCAGAATGTGGTTGAATGGCAAAACCAGGTCGGAACCAGAACCTAGCAGCAAACCTTATTTATCTCTATATAAATCTTTAAGGTTTTCAGTTTATTTTTTAATTTGACTTTCATAAACATCAAGTTGTGACCGTGAACAATGAATACAGATTTACATAGAAGCGCAGTTCTTAAGGATTTCGTGTGCCGATTCCAAGTGGGGACTGTCTCCAGTTTAGTTCGTAGTTGGCGCCGTTAGCGGCGCTGGCGTCGTTCTCCGTCTCTCTCGCTCTCGTAGTTAAGATACACTCGAGGAGAGAGAGAGACAGCTGCCGCAGCGTGACTGCCACGCCGCCATGCGGCAATTTGAGTCGCAGAAAGTTTGTCTTCAAAGCACCCATATGAAATGCGCCTCTATGTAAATATCTAAGCTCTTTGCCGTGAATAAGGGATTTTGATGTTGACTTTAAAACCTAGAACGATGACCCGAGAGTATTTAATTCGGACTCTTACCACAAGCTCTTCGATAAGTACACTGGTCTCAAACATCTGCTTGAAATCAGTTATAAGTTCTTTTATTCCTTTACTGAATGCGTCAATGCTTTGGGTGAGATGGGCCTTCCTCATATCTATTAATGCTACGAATAGAAAACAGATTCACATCTTAACTGTAGCTTTTATACACTTTGTAGTAAATACTAATCATCTTAATATATAAAATCCTTGCGTTACTGACTGACTGACAGACACGCTACAGCCGAAACTATTGGGCGCAGGAAGCTGAAATTTGGCATGTATGTTCCTTGGGGACCGTAGGGGTGCACTAAGAAGGGATTTCCCGAAATTCCCACGGGATCGGCCAAAACGGGTAAATTTAAAAAAAATGCAGGCGTAGCTGCTGGCGTCCTCTAGTACGAATATATGATGCAATTGGCAATTTGGATGTCTGGTGTTTCAGTGACACCATTACTGTTGCTCGAAGAATCTCATGAGATTTCAGACACTACTACTCCCAAAATAACTATGACCGACCGAATAAATACGACCTGAACTATGATTCAATTAGTATTTTAAACCTAAAGTGCCGAAAACGTTTGAAAGCATTCATAATAATATCTTTATGAGCAAGTGAGTAAATTGAGGTGTTGTTATTAAAGTGAGTAATTATAGAGGAAAAGGTGGTAATGTGGCCCTTGCAGCCCCCTTTTAACCATTAACCCCCTTCGATATTTATAGTTTAGAAACGCGCAATCTTGATTTTTTTGGTGGAACGCGGTGGTCATGTGACATTGTTGCTCCGCTCTCGGACGTAGTCAAGATGGCGAGGGCAGCAGTAACTGTTAAGTGACGCAGTCGAAAACAACGACTCTGAATATGAGGCACATGCCCATTCGTATAGCTTACCTGAAGATTCAGATACGATCTATTTAATCTCGATAAAAACGGGCAAATTAAAAAAAAATGCAGGCATAGCTGCTGGCGTCCTCTAGTCATCAATAAAACTTTTGCGTAACTGACTGACAGACAAGACAACCGAAAATACCGGGCGCAAGAAGCTGATATTTGACATGTATGTTTTTTGGACATAAAGACATAAATACATATTTATTTCTGCATGTTGGTTGTTTACCACACTTATACAAGTCAAAAACATATTCTAGATGACGCCGACTTTTCCTAGTTAAATCACTTCTTGAGAAGAAAGGCCGAAACAAACTCAGAGTCGTTGCTTTTTCTGTAATTGCCATTCCGTTTATCTGTTCTTGATCTTTTAAAGTCCAGACAAAATGAGTTTAGTATGCGAGTACATTGCAGGATATCGTCTGACGCTTTTGACTGACTCAGTCCACTGATGGCCCGCATTCAACAGCCATCGTACAGCTCAACCTTGATTTAGGGAGCCACCACGATCTGTGTCACTATGCCTCGAGGTCATCAGAAGGTGTATGCATGAGCATGTCAGCCTAAGCCGTTAGGGGTGCACTAAGAGTATTTTTGGTGAAAAAGAGGGTCTGACTTTGTATGAAAGCTTTATCTAAAAAGATGTATGATAGATTTGATGATCGTAATTATTTTATTAGAAAAAACTTCGCAAATATAATACATATTTGCGAAGTTTTTTATACATAATAAAATTTGTCATTTTGCGACTAACTGAGTCGCAAATGTCAAATTCTCAAAATATCTAATCCAATTGACTAAACATTTAACGGAAAGTAACATTTTTGAGAAATGGACATTTTGTGTATTGGACATTTTGCGAATTGGACATTTTGCGTCTGTTAGAAATTTCGCGAATTGGTCATTTTGCGACTAAACGAATAATACGAATTAACTCACATTGAGTTTCATCTTCGTGTAATATTTTGTAGGAAGTGATCACAATCAGTTTGATTCGAACTATGAACCCCCCGGTTAGGCTACCGATCACTTCGGTCGCTGGGCCTATTGCTCTGAACTGTCCCCCAATTAGGATCGCTATGCGATCGTACAACGATTCCATATCTTGACGGGTTACACTGGAATGAAACAACAAAGATATGAGATTTGATTTCGCATGGTGGTCATAATAATTATACAATTGAAAATTACTTGTCTGCCTCCGTGGTGCAGTGGATAGCGTATGCGACTGCTGATTGGAGGTCCCGGGTTAGATTCCCGGGTCGGAAAAAACTATTGCTGGGTTTTTCCGAATTATCAGTAGCAGCACGAAGTCTGGTGATGTGCCCAGTTACGGCGATAGGCTCGCCCCCTATTACGTGAGACCTAAAAATTCATGGCGAAATGTGGGTGTAATATTACACCTCTGCCTACCCCTTCGGGGATATAGGCGTGAGTCTATAAAAAAAATTGTACTTGTCCTGTCTGACATACCATTGTAGATCCCAAACTACTGAAGATAGAAACATAAGATTTGGAACAAGTTCCTTTTATAACATAAAAACAATGTATTCTGGATGCCCTATCCTCTATTCCTTCTCCCTCATCCCACTCCTCATCCTATCCCTTTTCTCATCCCCAAGGGGCGGCAACGCACTTGTGACTCCTGTGGTGTTGCTTGTGTCCATAGGCGGCGGTGATTGCTTACCATCAGGCGATCCGTCTGCTCGTTTGCCGCCTATTACTATAAAAACCCTTTCCATTTGAAATCCAAGACCAGCTTAGATGCTGGAACCGAACTTCTCCTTCTCGAGTCGAAGGTACAGAGATCAAATGGCACCAGCCCGGTATGTGGCCACAGCAACTGTACTGTCGGTAGATCTGTGCGGACATTTACTACACTCTAGCAGGTGACTCATGGCCAGTTCTGGAGCGCCATAGTTGCATGTAGGCCGAGTCGATGATACCCCAGAAATTATCTTCAGTATTCAAACAACCTCACCTAGCCACCGTCATAATAATCGTGGTCGGTGCAGCCACCAACAGCTTTAAGGCCTGTGAGATCAATGGCTTAGTCATAGGATCAGCGTTCAACATAGGCTCGTCAATGAACGCAACTGTAGGAGACATGATGTAGACGACGGCTAGCTGTAAACGGCGGGTACACGCTAGGTTGTATTTACGGACTTTTATGTCGCGGTATGGGTTCAATCCTGGAAAAAGGCACAATATTACACTTTCTGATGAACTTCTCATTATCGTCATAAAATTAATTGTCCTGATTGACCAGCTTTTTACTTTATTTTAAATTCATGACATCATCGCCCTAGCGTTATCCCGGTTGCATACAAGACTTACACGCCTTGGAGCCAGGGGTCCGCTTACTGGTCTTACCAGATATGACAGAATATCAACTTTTCCATAGAACGACTGCCGTCTGACCTCCGCAACCCAAAGGGATAACGATATTCCATGGGATTGCCATGGTTTAGACCAGTATCAGTTTATTTGAGGGTACTGACTCCCCGTAACGACTGTCAAAGATCTTCATGACAGCCGGGAACGACGGATAAAGGTCAACGCTCATTAGAGCCACCCGGCACCCACTCCGCACCGCCTCGCCTCGTGCGGTTAGTATTCTTTATATGGATTTGTATGGGTATGCGCTCACTACATCAACTCCGTAGCGTCACCGGCTCGCCTCTGTCGTAAGCCGTCAACGCGCACTCTCTCTCACTCTCACAACTCGCTGCTCGCATGCTTGCTGCGCGTTGACTACTTGTCGCCGCGTTGACCGCGCGGCGTTCACTCGTTGACGGCGCGCGGTCCGCTGGTTGACCGCGCGACGTCCACTCGTGGACGCCGTGCGGAGTTGGTGCCGGGTGGCTCTAATGAGCGTTGACCTTTAACGTGCTCTGCGAGGCACGAGGCAAGCGATAATTAACAATTCAAAACGCACAGACACACACTTCGAAAAGTCATTGGTGCGCGCCGTGGATTTCAACCCGATACCCTCTGCATGGCAGTCCGTTGGTATCTCAACTAGGCTATCGCTGCCTTTTTTTATTTTAAATTCTTGACATAAACATTAAAAGAAGTTATAGTCAGCTACACATTTCAGTAACATGTAACAGAAACGTCGGTTAAAAGTTATTGTCTGGTTTCAAGACTTCTAAGATACCTGATTTTCAGTAAGACTTTCGCTACCACGTCTCAATCCAATTCAAACGACTTATGACCATAAGGTTCATAAGTCGTCGTATTTAACGTTCTAACTAAACCAATATAAAAAATACTCGACCTGCCCAAAATAAAAATACTAAACGAGACTTGGCTTGCCGTTCGTAACAGATCGACAAAGTTAAGCAACGCTTGCACTGGTCACCACATGGATGGGTGACCACGTGTGGCATTTACATCTTAGCGCTACGGTGCTTCGGAGGGCACGTAAAGCTGTCGGTCCCGGTTCATGTCTCAGGATAAGAATCGTTAGGCCAGGTCGGAGGCCCTCGGGCGATCTGAAAACTCCGACACTAGAGTTGGCCACACACTCACACGAAAATCAAAACAAAACCAAGATAAAATAGCAAAAACAATCCGTACCCAAGTATTGTAAAGCTAAATCACTTGATGAGATAGCCTTATTGTAATCTAAACCCTGAAGTTGGCAGATAATCAGCAAGTTTTCGAGTCCAGTCAAAAATATATCCAACCCGGATCTTGCAACTTTTCTCATATACTGCAATATAGAAACGATGCAGTTTTAAAACTGCTATATTTCACTTTATAAAAATTTTCATTTTATCATTATATATTTATTATAATAAAGGCAAAACTTTGGAAGGCTTTGTACTGCTTTGCTAAAAGACTTCCGAACGAATTTTATGAAGAAACATCACAGAATGTAATATAGCGTGCATATTGGAATAACACATGCTACTTTGACCAATATAAAACGCAGCTGACGTTGGTTTACATCCAATGTGATTCCAGCTACAGCGACTGCCGTCTGACCTCCGCAATACGAAGGGATAGTGATATTGGATTAGATGCAGAGTTAGCGTATTATCTGAGGAGCAGTGTCATCATATCATCATCATCCGTTATCATTAATGTTTCGCACAATTGCCACTTAGTCCAGACAAATGAATTTCAACAATGCAAAAATCAGCACGCCCTTTTTGGCAATTTTCCTGGTAACACTGAAATAGTAACGCTTCATAGTTGTATTGCATCTTTTGATTTTCGTTAGTTAACACTTTCACTGTCCGACCGCCAGACACAATAGAAATTCAATTGTCCTGAGCCACATGAGGTTCATGGGACTGGGAATGGGTTAAGGATAGTTTAGTTTTTTTAGTAGTTAAATTTTATTGTAATACATGTCATAAGAATGTATATAATTACGCAATCAATTCTTATCTTTAGATAAAAAAAAAGTAAAAATATATCTTTCTGTTCACACTGAAATCGGCATAAATCGTCTCAATTGGGATGCTTTCGTTCTGTAAAAGTTTTAGCCGACCTCGGTGATGTTATGCTGTGCCTGCCATATGAGAAATAGCTTAGTGGCTGTGCCAGTGTTTACATAATTATATAGTCAGCAAGAGTTCACTCTATCCGTCACTTGGGCTGGCAACTAAACACAGTAGCAACGCTCAAATATGCAAACGGAGCAATAACCAAGCATCAGACGCGCCATGCTTTGCACAAAAACTTCTTCGATATTTTGAGCATACCTGGCATCTCTGATTCTTGATAGAATATCCGTCTACCCAGCTGTTCCCCCTGGTCATCACGATATCTCCAGCTAGCATCCTTAACACAGCTGACTTGCCCGCTCTAGGTGGACCCACGATACCTATGCATTCACCTAAGAAAGATACAGTTACACATGTAAAAAAACAGTACACATCAGTACACAATTCTGAAAGCCTGGATCATGTGTCAAGGAGGGAAGGAATCTAAGCCGACTCTTTAATTAAGAAGCATATCCCGAAAACAACACATGCTTTTCAGCTTAAGCATTCGCGTCAGCATTGCAAATATCAATTTCACTCACAGTACACTAGCGTGAAGATTGGGGACCAATTATGCTAATATCAAATCATCATGTCAGGCAAGGCAACGTACAACCCAAAGTTCTAGGTGAAAGAAGCTGAAAATTAGCACGTATGTTCTTTGGGAGTGTCGGTGAATGCTAAGACAGGACTTTTGGTAAGAGGGTAAAAATTATGTTAGTTTACGAAACATTTTATTTCGTAAGGCGGTTGAAGCTGCGAGAAAAAGCTAGTATTTTATATTTAACATTATTAAACCTTGTCCGTGTGGTGACGGATTAAGAATATGGAATGTCACCACCCCATATCATCCCATGGGTGTCGTAAGAGCCGACAGAGGGAGCATATTATGCAGAGAACAGCACTGTAAGAGAAGGAACACTTGTGGTATAGTAGGCCAATTCCTACTTTCAAAAGAGAGGCCTAGTCCAGCAGTGGACTATCAAGGTGATTTTCCACCAGAGAGGCGAGACGAGACTAGGCGAGAAGAGAATTGAAATCGCCATGACCCTTTTCCACTAAAAATTGCCATCGCGAGCTCGCGCGTGACCGCCGCGCCGCCCGTAGGCTTCATTAGATAAAGATATAGGTACAGTGCTGTTTGAGTTCGTCTTGCAATACACACGCAATTTCTATCGCGAGAAGCGTGTTTCTGTAGCAAAGATAATTATACTCTATGTCGGAAGCAATAAAGTTAATTTTTACACAAACAAATATTTCAATTCACACCTCGCATATTCTCGCCAATCCACACTGTTTCCACCAAAGATGCGCTGGGAGAGAATTGAAAATTTGCCATGCAAATTTCGATTCTCTCGTCGCCTCGCCTCGTCTCGCCACTCTGGTGGAAAATCAGCTTTAAAGGCTGATGATGATGATGATTATTATTATTAAACCTTACAAACGACGCACGGAGATCTATGTAGACAAAGAGCTTACCTGGTTTAGCTCTCAGACTGATTCCTTTCACGGCATTATGTTTACCTTTACTCCTCCACGTGTTGAAGTATCTAAAGTTTTTATGTATATCGTAGGCGATGAAAACTTCTGCTTTGTATTGTTCTGGGAAATAAAACATGCTATAATTTAATTTAAATTGTTTTTCGGGATATATACCACGTACCTTTGTTTGGAGTAACCGATATTTCGGCACTGTTGCAAGCGCCATGTTCACGGATGTACTGATGGTATTGCGGGTGGATGAATGTTACGAGCAAGTATAACGGTCTACCCGCTTTCTTACTCGTTTTTTGCGTTCAACACCACTAGCACTGTTATCACTATCACATTGTACCCGATCACGACATACCACACTCACTACGTCAGCTCGCGGTTTGATTTTGTTCTTTTCACGGGTTTTGCATAGACGTACGTCGTGATCGGGTACAATGTGATAGTGATAACAGTGCTAGTGGTGTTGAACGCAAAAAACGAGTAAGAAAGCGGGTAGACCGTTATACTTGCTCGTAACATTCATCCACCCGCAATACCATCAGTACATCCGTGAACATGGCGCTTGCAACAGTGCCGAAATATCGGTTACTCCAAACAAAGGTACGTGGTATATATCCCGAAAAACAATTTAAATTAAGTTTAAATGACCACGAAAGTTTAAATTCCTATAAAACATGCTATGTTTGATTATTAAAAATATTGAACAAGAACTACATACGCTAAATCCTAGCCTATTCAACTTATTATATAGGGGAACCGTGGAGACAAGAATCTAGAAATACTGCATTGATTTTGCACCTTAGAACTAAGTATCAAAATCAAGTATTGCGGACCCAAAGTGAGGGCCACCTCGAAGGTAAAAAAATCGTGCAGAGGTCATCGCTAAGTGTTAGCTATAAAGTTGAATGTCTCACGGTTTTTGACATGGCATGCCATCACGAAACTGTCTGAAATCTTATTTCGTTCATAACTTAAGTAATAATCGTTTTAGAGACAATTCTTTCAACCAGACCCTATTAAACTAGCTCTTCTTTCGGTGAGTAGCAATTTCAAGGCAAAAAGTTAAGTATTTTTTTAATATCCATAAAAATATTTAGGGAAAGCATGTTTTTCAAATTAAAATTCTATCGAGCGAAAATCTTCCAATCGTGTAGGGATCTGTCCAAGGAGTCCCTAGATAAAGACGTGATAAATAATATATAAAATTTTCACTTTGCTGGTGTGTCTCACTGCTTCAAAATCGGTAATCAAAAACGGCATACAATTTCGAGGTAGCGCCTTAAGATTGCAACCGAGATAGCACTTAGATGATTCTAAGTATCAAATCTCTCCTCGAGATATGTACTTGGTTAAAAAAACACGTTACACACAAATGAAGACGCGGGCGAAAGCTGGTTAATGTTATATGAAACTTGATTGAGAGACCTTTGGTTCATCATCATCGTCAGCTTGCCGTAGTCCCCTGCTGGATATAGGCCTCTCCAGACCAGTGGTACGCCATTGAGCCCAATTTACGGCCTTTTGTGTCCAGCCACTGCCAGCCACTTTGCGTGTATCGTCACTTCACCTAACCCTAACCTTTGTTTACTTTCTTTTTTTTTATTTATATAGTTATAGGCGGCAAACGAGCATACGGATCGCCTGATGGTAAGCAATTACCACCGCCCATGGACACAAGCAACACCACAGGAGTCACAAGCGCGTTGCCGCCCCTTGGGGTTGGGAAAAGGGATAGGATGAGGAGTGGGATGAGGGAGAAGGAATAGGGGATAGGGCCTCCGGCACTCTCACTCACCGAACGAAACGCAACAGTTGACGTACTGTTACTTTACGTCGATTTTCTGTGAGAGGGTAGTACTTCCCCGGTCGAGTCGGCCTATTCATACTGAAATCAGCAAGGCTCTACTACCGTGAATCAGCAAGGCTCTACTACCGTGAATCAGCAAGGCTCTACTACCGTGATTATTCAAATAGCTCTTCATAGGTAGAAGCTATATCAGTTTATCTACTAACTGCAGCTAAGCGGATAGAAAGCGGCATACGAAAAATTTGCCCATCTACTTCCGATAGCAGAAAGATATGTCAATACTTACTGGTATCTATCAAGTTCTGAACCAAATCTCTTTCTTTCTTCACTTCGGGGTTGTCATGTACTTGCGCCGGCTTCCGATAATTTATATGTGTCACATGTTCCAAAATAGTTTGTATTACTTTCCGCTCTAATAGAATCACAATAATCTGTCGAATTAAGTAGGTTTCAGATTGATTGAAATGAAAGGGGTAGTACGGACTTCGACACGTCACGTTTCACCTCGATTTGATCGGCGTCAAATAAAATACTCGTCGTCCTCAAAATTCGACTAGGTTTTTGGAGACGCGCTAGACAGGAACCGATGGAGGCAGATAATGGGCTCGAGATGCAACCCCAATGCTGACCTCGATCCTCAGACAATTGGGTCCGACTTCAGAGGAAATTAGTGCGTAGAACCAGGTTTGAGTCGAATAAGCTATCCATGAGCAACGCGCTGGTAGAATGATTTTAAGACCTCCCTTCCCTCCCCTCCTCCATCCACCTGAGAATCATTCTACCGATATATATTATATATTATAATTATATTCTTTGGAGGAGAGTAGTGGTTACCCGCGTACGTACTCCTCAGTGGCGCCCATTAATCGTACTAAGCTCAAAGGAAATCGTACTAATCAGCTTAATGCATTGAGTACATGTTCCAAGTATTTTTTATCGAACACTTGTTACAATTGTCAGGCTAATATAAAACTAGGCACATAAGAAATCAAACAGAGAAACACCTTAAAAAAGCAAAAATAAACATACCAAATAAATAATAAACTGAAATACTAAGAACAGAGAATGACTGCTCTCTGTTGCATCGAAGTACCCAAATGGTGTGGACGATGAAGATTCTGAAAATAAGTATTTTTTTTTAATAGGTATATCCGCTTTCACTACGTAAAGTATAGTGATGGCCTTTTCGTAATGTCGGCGATGCTGATCATTCCAATTTCAGTTAGGTACCTGACACAATTCTGTAATCAACTAGGTACATACTACCTAGTACCTACCTACCTACTACAAATCAGCCTTTTCACCTGATAGCTTCGGGCGTACCTACAGTAGAAATCGCGATGGGGGGCGATCGAACTTGTCATTATGAACAAACTTTTATTCAGGGACATCGTTCCAATCGGGCAAAAATAGCTGTGCCATACTAAATTACACTTGGATCTCATCAAAATGTAATGTAGTAAGTAAGTAATACTTTTTCGCGATTTTATCAATACCTCAGAACAAAGTCCTTGCTAATATAGTCCATTGAAAAGTAATATTTGGATTTATCAGAGGACGCAATTTTATTTTACAGATGTGTAGGAAGGGCTATTGTAAAGATGAATGCAAATTTGTGGGGTCGTACCTCTTGTCCTTCGGCCGCCATCTTGGAAAGAGTGCAGGCGCAGAAAGTTTTTCTTGATTATCTAGTAAACTATTGGCCGTACATAGAATAATATGTGAAAGAGATTTTTGTTGCAAATAAACTTTGGTTCTAAAAACTTTTGTCGTAAAGCCAAAAATAAAAAGTTACATTTTATTAATTTTGTATTTTGGCAATTTAACGTTTTTTGCTTTATAACTGTGCCCCAGTTTTTGAGTTGAGCCAGGCTTTGGCATAGGGTCTCATTAAGCGCCGGTATTAAATGGTTGATGAAGATCGCACTTTTGTCGGTAATTCTTCATTTTCCGCAATTCAATTTGATATCTCCAATAATTTGCCAGTAGGCGTCCCCGGAACATTTAAGCACTGCAGAACAAATTGCAGTAGGTATCCTCTGGCTGGGCAGAACATGAACGTCAAATGCCCAGGGATAGAGTACCTACTTTTTGTTCATCTCCAGTTTTTAGGGTAATTTTAATGAGTGAAAATTGGACCTTACGGCACTGCAAAGTCTCAAGTTGAAAGACTGGTTCTTGCTATGAAAGAGGTAAAGACACAGTAAAGGGGTTTGGGTAATTTTGTATGAACCAGTGGCATGATTTTTTTTTGAGCGGCCGCTTAAATTATTGTTGCTAACGTATAGTGATATATATAATAATAATGACTCATAAAATAACTTTGCCCTAAGTAATATCGGAGCTGAAATATATGATATCGAAGTAGGAAGAATTTCAACATCATGTCGTCTAAAAAAAGACGTAACCATGTATATGTATTGTGAAAAAATACAGCACGCATGGCACAATACATACATTCATAAAGTTACGCATGTTATTGGAGGAGTATGTACGGCATTCATCATCATCATATCAGCCACACGACGTCCACTGCTGCTCCCCCAAGGTTCTCCAAACAGACCAGTCTTGAGCCGCCCGCATCCAACCGCCTCCCGCGATCTTGACGAAATCGTCGGTCCACCTTGCGAGGGGCCTACCTCTGCTGCGTCGTCCGGTACGTGGCCGCCACTCCAGAACCTTTCTGCCTCAACGGCCATCGGTTCTTCGAGCTATGTGCCCTGCCCACTGCCACTTCAGCTTGGCTATCCGGAGAGCTATGTCGGCGACTTTGGTTCTACTGCGGATCTCCTCATTTCTGATTCGATCTCGCAGTAAAACTCCAAGCATAGCTCTCTCCATCGCCCTATGAGTGACTTTGAGCCTTCTGATAAGGCCCATAGTGAGCGACCACGTCTCTGATCCGTAAGTCATCACTGGAAACACACACTGGTCAAAGTCTTGAGACACTGCGTGATATCGGACGAGAAGATATGTCGTAGCTTTCCAAACGCTGCCCAACCGAGTTGGATTCGACGATTGACCTCCTTCTCGAAGTTGGACCTACCTAATTGGACTACTGGTACCAGGTGGATATAATTGTCCACAACTTCGACTGCAGAGTTCCCAACCTGAATCGGAGCAGGTACAACATGGACGTTCGACATGATTTTCGTCTTGACCATGTTCATCTTAAGACCTACTTGTTGGGAGACTCTACATAGGCCATCGAGGATTGTGCCGAGGTCTTCCATGGTCTCATCCATGACTACGATATCGTCTGCGAATCGAAGGTGAGTGATGTACTCGCCGTTGATATTGATATTTATGAAGGCTATAAGATTTTCTTTGAAAATAATAGTTACTGCTTTTTTGCAAGTAAACGTATGTGCCGTCTAGTATAATAATGGCTCTACGATCACCTATAGGGGCATCTTGATTTCCAAATAGAGCATTTGGAATGGATAGACATCGGGATATAACCTCTTCACGGGTCCGGGGTCATGTGGTTTAGTTTAGTTTAGTTGGTCGTGGGTTTTCCGCACTTAGCCACTTATTTAGGCCATTTTGCGTAAGTGGCGACTTGATTGACGCCAACTACTCATATCACCTTAGCTCCTTCCAGAAAGCCATTAGTTGGCTGATGTCGTTCAAAGCCTCACACATGGTTCTGGGGTTGTTCAGCAGCTTTGCCCGTTGATCGCTCACACTTGTACAGTGCAGAATGACGTGAGCGGGTGTTTCTTCGGTTTCCATGCAGCCCCTGCACAGTGGGCTGTCCGTAACTCCTATGTTGAATAGGTGCTTGTTGAGTGGACAGTGGCCGGTTATTATGCCTGTCAGATGCTTAAGAGTTTTTCTATTAGAATGCAGCAGCTTGTGCGAGAGTCGCTTGTTCAAGCGGGGGATAGCATCTTTTGTTTGTCTGCATTCTTTTGTGTCTGCCCACTGTTTTTCGTGTTCATGTGCGGTTCTCTCGCGTATCCACGTTTTGAGTTGGCTTGCCGGTATCGGTACAATCGGCTCGGGGTCATGTGGTTAAAACCCAAGTTCTGTGGCACAAATTCTGCGATTAAATCTTGTCTAACCAGTCGCATTGTCTTAAATTTTTAGCAAATGGCAATTTGATTTTATAGATTATTTACTTTAAATATCTCGGCTTCGATGAACGTGGGAAAGAAACGTTCAAAGAAACAATTAACGGCTTAATGTGTTCTTTTTAACAAAAGACTTTTCATTAGTGGCCGCGTGTTTAAAAAAACATGCCACTTATACCCAAACCCCTTTATGTTTTGTTACTAACTACGAAAAAATTACAATACCTACATTGAAAAGAAAATTTGTAGCCAATTTCATTCGATTTTGTTATTTTTCATTTAATGGCCAACGCAGCGGGACCAAAGTTGTAGACAATTTAATTTGCAACCAAATATGTCTTGATTTTTTTCTTTACGGCCAATAGTTTTACAAATAAACTAGAAAATACATTAAATTTGTACCACTCTTTTCAAGATGGCGGCCGCAGGACAAGGACTGCGACCCCACAAACTTGGGTTTTACTTCACATTAACCCCCTCTTGACATCTATAAAATAAAAATGCGTCTTCTGACAAAAGCACACTAAGCCCAAAAAAGTAACATTGCAATGGACTATAAGAGGTGGCAGCTGCCCACAGATTATACAACAGCTACCCTTGCATGTACCTTCCTACACTTCCTAAAGTCTTGTGAATAAGCCGTGGTAAACGACAAATTTTATTATTAATAATAATGCCGCCCTGTATTTTACTATGAAGATGACATTATACAGGCTACAGCCTGACATAATTATATAATCCCCCTATTGGGAATGTTGAAGAATAAAATTAGTCATGAAATAAATAATATTTAAATATTTTTTGCCAGCGCCATCTATGTTTAATTTTAAGTACCTACTATACAGAGGTTTTAGTAGCCAACCTGTATGTCTTCGTCTCTACCTTAAGTTCTAACATTTTTCGTAAGATGGCGCTAGTAGTCAATGTACAAAAATAGACCACGGAGCATATTCCAAGTTCGCATACCAGGGGATCGTTTTCGAGTTGTTTGTAGATAGGAACAAATTTTGCATACATTTTGTAAAAGCACCATTGGCAATCACTATAGACCGTCACTAAGAACTCAGGGCGCTTTAAGAAAAAGGATGGCAAATGTTGCCAAATATATTACCTAACAATAATCTTCGACATCACGCATTCTATTTATCAAAGTCATTAAGTCTTTATTTTCAATTAGATTATCCAAGAACATAATTACTAAAACAACACATTAGGTACACAAATTTGTCTGTATTTATTGAACATCTAATATTTACTCATCATTGTGCTTACCACAACAAGTTGCAGTTGAAAACATCTCCAACCCAACAACCAAGTCAGGACACTGGTGTCTATTCAAATTGCAAAACGCGTTCATCCTCGATTGCGTCACGAGATGCGTCATCCCCATAAAAAACGGGTACATGGGGCTAAAATAGGCTATGATCGTTACTAATCTGTACGGTACGATTAGCCAAGGATGTTGGACCCAGAGGAACTCTATCAATCGTAGTGTGGTCGGTATAACCATGCCTGAAAAAAGAAACCAAAGTTAGTAATAATGTTTTAGGACAACCCACACATAGGTAGTCATCGTGAGTGACACAAACTAAGCAGAGGTTGTACTAAGGCTAAGTACCAGATAGCTGATAAACATTGTCAGGTATTCTAAAGTATATACATATGTTAGATAAATTACACCCCAGCATAACTTCACGCCTTTTATTCCCGAAGGGGTAGGCAGAGGTGTATTACACACCCACACTTCGCCAGTTATGTTTCGGTCCCTATGTAATAGGGGGCGAGCCTATTGCCATTTACCGGGCACATTATTAAGCGAGCGCTAAATGACATTTTTAATTATCGCTCGCTTAATCAAAGCATCGAACGAATACTTTCGTGCTCCTTACACAAAGATTTAACCTGGAATACTATCGGTGACCTGGGTGGGAAATGTGGGAATAAAACCCAGGACCTTCAGCTTCGCAGTTAGAGGCACTACCTATTAGACCAAAAAAACAGTCGGAAGTTTGGTTCCAGGAGCTTAGTACGAATTTAGCCATGTTCCGCCTCTCCTGGATTTGTTTTACCGCGCACTAATTGGCCCGCCTCAGAATTAAAATGCCAGGTTCGAGTACACCTGCCGGCTACTATTGACTATTACTAACAAGGGGTGATTTTAGAAAATGTATGGAAGAATGTTTCCATTGAGGAATGACTCGAATGTGGTCCTCCGGTGCGCATATCTACTTGGACTAAGTTCCCTAATAGTTTACGGCCTCGAAGCGGCCTAATATTAGTGAGATCACTGCGGCTGGTCAAATTAAGGTAAAACATCAATTAGTGATAAAATTAGATCAAGCTAGATCACTACCAAGCCTAAAGTAGATAGCAAATTGTGATGTTAATATTTGCGAATTTGGTAACATAATAGACACATTAGCATTACATACTCGCAGTAAAAAGAAACAGTTTCACATTTTTATTATACGCCATATAATTTAATAGCTGGATGTGGTACACACACATTACGTTGGTAAAAATTTATTGTAATAATAATATAAGTACATATACGTTTCTTTATGGAAATTGGCTGCAGTATCTCTAGATTGATCTACATATTAACTATTGCACTAGCGTGAGCACTATAATGGCGCCTTGAGACACCCTTTAGAAAAAAGTTATTTTACGTATAACACTGTTGGAAAATTATACTTCTAGTGCTCTTATATTTTAGTTTGACTATAGATACTTAATAATCTTCATTGCTATTGAGGCTCCTATATTTTATTATATGTATGTTCTTTTACTCCATTTTGATAGAGCACAGATCAGGTAAACTTAGCTTAATATCATGGTATGTAGCGGGTAGAAACGGCTTAATAACATTACTACAAATCTCCAAAGTATTGGAGTCGCTGGGAAAAATTATTTTTCGTCACCAAACGTGCACCGTGATTAAATTAATCTTAAGTATATAGAGGTTTAGAATGACCACTCAGACAGCGACAACACCCCACTCTCCCCCGTGAAGGGGAGCGAACGATCATCGAGGGCTGATGGTAGATGTACCACCGCCCGCCTCACGCTCAGGGTGCCGCGCCACGTCTCCTCATCGTGGCTTGCGAGGACTCACATAGTGTGAAAGTCTCGGGAAGAGCTTACTATAGAAATGATCCTATGAAGTAAGGTCTTAACACAAACTTCCGGGTCTTCTCACGATTCCCCTAGGGGAACCGGGGGGAAACTGCTACAGGTGGTGTGCTGTTACAGTGGTCTCAGCCGCCGCCTGCAACTGCAGACGGGTCACGGGGTTGTGGTCGTTGCCACTGATGTCATATCCGGGCGTCTTGTCCGGGTGTGCTTCACGCCGCTAGCGAGACCTGACCCCACCGGCAGTATTCCCAAGAGGGGAACGTCCGGTGAGCGATCTACTAGCCAGCGGCGGCTTGTTAGGTGGGGGCTTCGCTTACGTTGGCGAGGTCGAGCTTGCCGGGGGATGCTCCCGACAAGCGCCCGTCAGCCGACGTGAGCGAGCTGGAGTCAATCTGGTGTGACTGCTGCGGGGATCAGGTCCCGCGGCAGTGGTCGGTCCGGTGGGCGCCGATGGTAAGGCGCCAGCTCCCGTAGGTGGCGGAAGGATGACCCGTCAGCGCGGGCGAACATGTTGGCGCTCAGGCGACCGATGAAGTCGTCGAGGCTCTCCATGCGTAGGTCCCTGGAGATGACGTCGTTCCTCACGTAGCGAGGGGCGTCTACAACGGCGCGTAGGGCGAGCGACTGCTGCGCACGCAACCGTTTGCGGAGGGTCTCCGCAGCCAGCGCGTACCACGCTGGGGAGGCATAGGTGAGGCGGGTGCGGATATATGCCTTGTAGACAGCTAGCTTCGCACGGAGGGGAAGTCCGGACGCCAAGACAGGACGCAGGAGAGCTCGAGCTGTTCGCGCTTGGCCAACAACGTTCTTGACGTGTGGGGCCATCGTGAGACGACGGTCTATGGTCACGCCGAGGTATTTTACCGTCGGGGACCAGTCGACGTGGTGTCCGAGCATGGTGAGAGGCGGGGGCAGTCTCCGTCCACCCATGGAGATCGCCTGGGTCTTCGTCACGTTGACCGTCAGTCTCCAGTCTTCTAGCCAGGGCGGGAGTGCATCCAGGGCGCGCTGCATCTTAACCGCCGCGTGAACGGGGTTAAGGGAGGTGGTGATGTAGGCAGCATCGTCTGCGTACAGCGCCAGCATGGCGCCTCCAGCGACGGGGATGTCGTCCGTGTACCTACTGTAGCACACGGGCGAGAGGCAACTCCCTTGAGGGACGCCGGCTCTGATGGGGCGCTCTGTTGACAGGACGCCGTCAACTGTAACTTGAAAGCGCCTGTCCTGAAGGAAGGTGGCCACAGTCTTGACTACTCGACGGGGAGTAGTAGACGTGGACAGCTTGTAGACCAGACCGGCGTGCCAGACGCGATCGAACGCCTTCTCCATGTCGAGAAGTACTGCGACAGGGCTCTCCCTCTTGTTGAGGGCCACCGTCATGTGGTGCAGTACTCTCGCGAGCTGGTGTGTTGTGGAATGTTCGGCTCGGAACCCGAACTGCTCGTCGCGGGGTTGGATGTGTGGAGTGAGATGCAGCAGTAGAAGCTTCTCGAAGACTTTCGAGAGTGTCGACAGCAGCGTGATTGGCCGATAGCTTTCGGGCTTCAGAATGTTTTTCCCGGGCTTGGGCAGCATTATGACTCGGCCGAGTCTCCATGCTGCGGGGAAGTGGCTTGTGCGGAGGATGCCGTTGAATAGCTGCGTCAACGACGCGATTGCTCGCGGAGGTAGGTGACGCAGGGCTTCATTGGTGATCCGGTCGGGACCAGGGGCTTTCCGCAGTTTGGTGCGGCGAATCATTCGCTGCACCTGACCCGGGGAAAAGACTACTGGGTCTTCCGTGGGGGCTATCGGCGATTGGAAGTATGACTCCAGGCGCTGCTGGGTAGCTTCTAAATGCTGCATGTTGGAAGCTGGATTCGCTCGGTCCTCGGGGCGGTAACGTGGGGTACCGTCACCAGCCAAGAGAGGCCTAACCGGAGGTTGCTTCCCGGAGAGTTGGCGGCACAGGCGGTGGATGCCTGACCAGTCTTCACCTGCTCGCTCGATGGTGCGATGCCAGGACTCGGTGGCGACTGTCTCCAGTGCACTTGAGATCTTCGCAGCCAGAGCGTTGAGCTGGGACTTCATGGTCGGGCATCGGGTGCGTTGCCATTGGCGTCTCAGCTTCCTCTTCCTCTCGATCATCGCCATGATGTGAGCCGGGAGTTGGGGAGGGCGACGTGTCGACGCAGCGTCCAGACGCGAGACTCGAAGCGCTGTGTTGATAACAGCGCTGAGTTGCTCAGCGAGTGTGTCGACGTCTGCATGGGTCTCGATCCGGCGATAGGGTGCGTGGTTCGCCATGTAGCCGGCGAATGCTTGCCAATCCTGGCGGTGTCGAGAGGGTGGCAACACTGTTCGAGCCGGAGCACTCGACAGTGTGAGCAGTACGGGTTGATGATCCGAGAGGAGGTGGTCGTCCAGGACGTCGATCGATGGTGCGGTCGGCAGGCCGCGGATGACCGTCAAGTCGATGACGTCTGGTGTGAGGGCTGCCTGGTACGGGTAGTGCGTCGGGACTTCTGGTCCCAGCACGTCGTAGCCGTTGCGGTCTGCATCGTCCAGTAGACGGCGGCCGTCAGGGCAGGTGGTGGTGGAGTTCCAAGCCGTGTGTTTGACGTTAAAGTCGCCCGCGACAATGGTCGCGTTCGGCGAGTCCAGCAGGGCGTGAACATCAGCCGTCGCTAGTCTGTTGCTGGGCGGCTTGTAGAAAGCAAACACACGGATGGGGCGTCTCGGGAAGAGCTTACTATAGAAATGATCCTATGAAGTAAGGTCTTAACACAAACCGGCCGATCCGCGAGAGGTCATTCAGTCGCGGAGAATCTTAACACCGACTTGTAAAAAGTGACGTCATTGGTTCAGTGCTATCTTGCGGTATTTTATGGAACTAGGAGAGCAATCGCAGCGATAACAATCCAATGCGTTCAATCCAGATAACATAGGTGACAGCGCTGTTGATAGATCAATAATATTAATTTTTATTTATTTTTTATTTTATTTATTTAACTTTTGCACAACACAAACAATGTGATACAAGGTGGACTTAATGCCTTAGGCATTCTCTACCAGTCAACCTAGGGTGGTGCAGAGATAATATTAATTTTTAATTTATTTATCCAAGCAATTCTCAATTATTTTAGTTGGCATCGTAATGTAAATCCTTGTGGATTAAGAATAGCAACCAACGCCATTTCATTCCGTGGGTATCATAAGAGAATGAAACAACTAAGCAAAATACACGAAGCAAAACAAAACAAAAAACTGTAAAGGAAGGAATTAGGAATATTAATATAAGAAACAGAAGAAAAAGACAACTACCAATAGTGGGACTATCATCTGAAACAAAACGGAAATTAATTTCAGCAACAATATATAAATCATGAATTTAAAGAAACTAATTCTTATTCAAGTATTTCATGTTGCCTTAGAATTGAATTTCTCTGCGGAGTCTTAAATGCATAGGTATCTAATAATTAATTATCATGATTAATAACATTTTTTTATAGACTCACGCCTGTATCCCCGAAGGGGTAGGCAGAGGTGTAATATTACACCCACATTTCACCATGTAATTTTTTTAGGTCCCACGTAATAGGGGGCAAGCCTATTGCCACAGAATAGATTGTTCTTACGAACAGAAGCACCACTTCGCAAACCAATTTAAAGAAATGGCGACTCTTTCTACTAAGCAAGAAAGTGCAATTCAGCTCGCATGAGCATTCAGTACCTAACGCGATATTGACCTAACTGTTCCCGCTCTTTTCTAACACATAACGCTGTCGCTGTCTGGCGCGGAGCGGTGCGCTAGGGTTGTCGACTTGCCGCTGCTACTATAATATTTATTCATCGTCTATCTACCTACTTGACCACGTACCTAATAATAAATATTTATACTATAAGTATCCTATCCCACTATTTGAGCTCGTAGAACGAAAACCACAAAAATTCTGGTGGTTTACATTTTCACTATACTAATTCTTAGTTATTTCCTAAACGTGTAGACCGATTTACATGACTCAAACAGATAAAATGGTTTTTGAACTAGACCTTTAATTTGACACCATAATCGTTGAGATATCTCAACAAATAAAAAGTACAATTTTCAAGTTGCTCTCGTAAAATAAATAAAATCAAAATTTCAAGTTGCTTCCGACACACATACGTTAAATGAGCAATACTTCGCACCAGACTTGTGATGTGAACATTTTTGTTGTTCACTATTAAAATTCACGTTATTAGCTAGCCCTGCGCGCGAGCGGTGACGACGCTGTAGGTACGGCCGAGTGAAGGCCTGCTATTGCCGTTACCGGGCACATCACCAGACTGCTACTGAGTATTCGAAAAAACCCAGTATAACTTTTGCTCGACCCGGGAATCGAACCCGGGACCTCCGATCAGCAGTCGCATACGCTATCCACAGGACCACGGAGGCAGTCATTAGATTAATAATCTACATCAATTAAAATCTCCGCCTGTGACAGGGATTAAGAAAATAGTCGGAATTATTAAGAAGCACAAATGCCAAATCTCCCATTTCCAATATTCTTGGTCCAAATTTCAGACAAACCACAATATTTAATTAGGCTCATCATCAGATTATTATAATTATTAGAGCAATACCAATTTAAGTTATTTAACGTGGAAATTCACTTACTCTTTTAAAATCTAATTGACATGCACAATTCCAAAAACTGCAAGGCGAAGAATGGGATGGAAAATAAACGCTGTGGATATGGATAAGCATTCTTAAATTTAAAAATTCTACATGATTTTCCCTTCCTCCTTTGCTGCCGGATCCTTTAAGGGGAGCGCAAAGAAGCTGTTCTCAATGCCATCAAGGTGACGGCCGACATGCGATTATTATTGATAGGTTATTGGTATGATCACCTTTACTATGGGACTCCATGACTGTTTTTAGATCAGGCAGCACGTAGTCAATTTAATAACAATAAAAAAGTTAATAATAATTGATGACGGTGAAGAGCAACTATCTGTATTACCAGTAACCTGAACCAGTATTATTATGCTAACATTGTACCCACTTTTATGAGAAATTCTTAATACTATCATTGCGTTTAAATAGCAGTATACAACGGGGAAAATAGAGTATCTTGGAGGCAAAATACGTACTTATCAATAAAAAAAAAATTTTCTTTATTAACTTTATCTTGACACTAGAAACGAGAATCTACCGAATTTTGAAGTCATTAAATTTGTAATAAATAATTTATTGAAAGCACTTCTCAATGACGAAACTGAATAGTTTCTTAAAAACCAACGTTATCCCGGTGAGGCAAAAAAAAGAGGCCAATCAATGTAAGACGATTATAACAAATGAAATTAAGTGAAATGAACAAAAAATGTACTACCGTCGAAGACAAACAGAGGTGTTTCTACCTGAAATCATTTAGTTAATGCGACTAAAACTCGTTAAAGAAACTTGCATAGTGCATTTCCACTCATAATAAAATTGTTGTCAAAATATAAAACTGTAGAACTTGAAATGCTGACTCAACTTGTACCCAAAATATTGAAAAGAAGGGAACCCTTGTGCTCTAAATAATTACCGTATTTTTCTTAATCAGGGTCAGTGATGATCATAGATGTAGATAACATTTTAGAAAATTTCAATTCTGAAGCAGCATCAAATTGTTTAAATAAAAAAACAATTTCTTTACACAATAAGAATTTATGAATCACTTATTGTTATTGAAATTACTCTTTTTGGTTTAGTTAATAGTTCAGCTGTTGTTGCCTATTTCAATATTAAACTTTATACGAACAACTTTAAACATTTTTGGGATAATTAAATTAAAATAACAATATTCTTGATCTTTCAACAGTGCTGTCACCTATGTTATTTAATTGGAACGCACAGGAATGTACTTGCTGCGATCGATCACGTAGTTCCATTAAACGCCGCAAGATAGCACTGAACCAATGACGTCACTATTTATAAGTCGGTGTTAAGATTCTCCGGGGCTGAATGACCTCTCGCGGATCGGTCGGTTTGAGTTAAGACCTTACTTCATAGGATCATTTCTATAGTAAGCTCTTCCCGAGACTTTCACATTATGTGAGTCCTCGCAAGCCACGATGAGGAGACGTGGCGCGGCACCCTGAGCGTGAGACGGGCGGTGGTACATCTACCATCAGCCCTCGATGATCGTTCGCTCCCCTACACGGGGGAGAGTGGGGTGTTGACGCTGTCTGAGTGGTCTTTTTAACACTTATAAATCATTAACTCGACCCAACAGTAGTGATAAACTATTCAATTCATCATACTCCTAACCTAATAATACGTCAAACACAACAACTATGCGTGGTCCGTTTACAAGCTTAATCAGTTTAAACTGAAAACTAGCTTTCCCGTTAGTTGAGTGCCTACTGGCTTCCGAAAACCAAAGGGCAGCGATATTGCATAGATTAGACCAGTTTCAGTTAATTAAATGTATTAACTTCCCATTGCCGCGACATGTCAAAAATCTTCTAGTTGTACTATTGGTTCAACTCCCATAATTGTGCAGAGCACAACAGCAGAGACTATTACACTGCAGAGTCAAGGTTACAATTATTTCATTAGTTGTCATAAATTACCGTAAAACGGGGTGAATAGATAGGTCTTTAAACTTTGTTAACGATTTTCGTAATGTTGCAGAATTGATACTCATTTTTCTAAGCATATATTTATTGAGTCTTAGGCCAGACTATTGAAATATATTTGTTTTTGTTCGGATATGTCTGTAGTTATTAAAAAAATCAACAAAATATACGTGATTTCTGTTTACCTCCCATCAGGGGACAATAGACACACCTGAGGGGTGATTAGATAAATTTCGTAGGGTTGGCTCATTGTCCCCCCCGTGGGATCTCCACCTTGTCGTGGTGGGGGGGCATAGTAACCGTGGATTTCGATTTTCTCCCACGGTGAAGCTAAGCGGGATCCCGGGAGGGGACGCTCCACGTGGGCTTGCGTGAGGCCTGCGTAGGATGCGTCCATAGGTGCGGGTGCGGGGGACAGTTCTGTCTGTCCCTCGCAGTCGGGTGCGGTTGCGGGAGGAGAGGCGTGTCGGTGTTGCGTTGCCGCGCGCCCTATCTCCCGCAACCAAATGGGGGCGCACCATCGTTGCGTCGCGGTGGGGCCGCAGAGGAAGAGGAGATGCGGTGTTGCGTTGCCGTCCTCCCTATCCTCTGCGGCCGCTGGGTGTTTTGGCGGCGGAGCCCAACACCTTCATCCGCCGCCAAGGGGGTTTCGGTCGGGGCCCGCCTGACCATCTGGCGGGCCAATACCCGTCGGGAGGTAGCGAGGAATGCTTAGGTGAAACCCTACCCTCCGACACATGGGTACATGAGGAGCACGGGTTGGTTTTTAGTCAGTAAGAGTCTGACAGTCCCTTCGTCCTTCCGCCCAGGGCGAAGGGACTCCATGAGGATTTTCCAACCCGACACCAAAAAAAAAAAAAAAAAAGGTTGGCTCATTGTAGTTTCCTTCCCTGAATATTTTATAAACTGCTACAGGTGGTGTGCTGTTACAGTGGTGTCAGCCGCCGCCTGCAACTGCAGGCGGGTCACGGGGTTGTGGTCGTTGCCACTGAAGTCATGTCCGGCCGTCTTGTCCGGGTGTGCTTCACGCCGCTAGCGAAACCTGACCCCACCGGCAGTATTCCCAAGAGGGGAACGTCCGGTGAGCGGTCTACGAGCCAGCGGCGGCTTGTTCGGTGGGGGCTTCGCTTACGTTGGCGAGGTCGAGCTTGCCGGGGGAGGCTCCCGACAAGCGCCCGTCAGCCCACGTGAGCGAGCTGGAGTCAGTCCGGTGTGATTGCTGCGGGGATCAGGTCCCGCGGCAGTGGTCGGTCCGGTGGGCGCCGATGCTAGGCCGCCAGCTCCCGCAGGTGGCGGAAGGATGACCCGTCAGCGCGGGCAAACATGTTGGCGCTCAGGCGACCGACGAAGTCGTCGAGGCTCTCCATGCGAAGGTCCCTGGAGATGACGTCGTTCCTCACGTAGCGAGGGGCGTCTACAACGGCGCGTAGGGCGAGCGACTGCTGCGCACGCAGCCGTTTGCGGAGAGTCTCCGCAGTCAGCGCATACCACGCTGGGGAGGCATAGGTGAGGCGGGTGCGGATGTATGCCTTGTAGACGGCCAGCTTCGCACGGAGGGGAAGTCCGGACGCCAGGACAGGACGCAAGAGAGCTCGAGCGGTTCGCGCTTGGCCAACAACGTTCTTCACGTGTGGGGCTATCGTGAGACGACGGTCTATGTTCACGCCTAGGTATTTCACCGTCGGCGACCAGTCGACGTGGTGTCCGAGCATGGTGAGAGGCGGGGGCAGTCTCCGTCCACCCATGGAGATCGCCTGGGTCTTCGCCACGTTGACCGTCAGTCTCCAGTCTTCCAGCCAGGGCGGGAGTGCATCCAGTGCGCGCTGCATCTTAACCGCCGCGTGAACGGGGTTAAGAGAGGTGGTGATATAGGCAGCGTCGTCTGCGTACAGCGCCAGCATGGCGCCTCCAGCGACGGGGATGTCGTCCGTGTACCTGCTGTAGCACACGGGCGAGAGGCAACTCCCTTGAGGGACGCCGGCTCTGATGGGGCGCTCTGTTGATAGGACGCCGTCAACTGTCACTTGAAAGCGCCTGTCCTGAAGAAAGGTGGCCACAGTGTTGACTACTCGGCGGGGAGTAGTAGACGTGGACAGCTTGTAGACCAGGCCGGCGTGCCAGACGCGATCGAACGCCTTCTCCATATCAAGAAGTGCTGCGACAGGGCTCTCCCTCTTGTTGAGGGCCACCGTCATGTGGTGCAGTACTCTCGCGAGCTGGTGCGTCGTGGAGTGTTCGGCTCGGAACCCGAACTGCTCGTCGCGTGGCTGGATGTGTGGTACAAGATGCAGCAGTAGAAGCTTCTCGAAGACTTTCGAGAGTGTCGACAGCAGCGTGATGGGCCGATAGCTTTCGGGCTTCAGTATGTTCTTCCCGGGCTTAGGCAGCATATGACTCGGCCGAGTCTCCATGCTGCGGGAAAGTGGCTTGTGCGGAGGATGCCGTTGAACAGCTGCGTCAGCGTCGCGATTGCTCGCGGAGGTAGGTGACGCAGGGCTTCGTTGGTGATCCGGTCGGGACCAGGGGCTTTCCGCAGTTTGGTGCGGCGAATCATTCGCTGCAACTGACCCGGGGAAAAGACTACTGGGTCCTCCGTGGGGGCTATCGGCGATTGGAAGTATGACTCCAGGCGCTGCTGGGTAGCTTCTAAATGCTGCATGTTGGAAGCTGGATTCGCTCGGTCCTCGGGGCGGTAACGTGGGGTACCGTCACCAGCCAAGAGAGGCCTAACCGGAGGTTGCTTCCCGGAGAGTTGGCGGCACAGGCGGTGGATGCCTGACCAGTCTTCACCTGCTCGCTCGATGGTGCGATGCCAGGACTCGGTGGCGACTGTCTCCAGTGCACTTGAGATCTTCGCAGCCAGAGCGTTGAGCTGGGACTTCATGGTCGGGCATCGGGTGCGTTGCCATTGGCGTCTGAGCTTCCTCTTCCTCTCGATCATCGCCATGATGTAGGCCGGGAGTTGGGGAGGCCGGCGTGTCGACGCAGCGTCCAGACGCGAGACTCGAAGCGCTGTGTTGATCACAGCGCTGAGTTGCTCAGCGAGTGTGTCGACGTCTGCGTGGGTCTCGATCCGGCGATAGGGCGCGTGCTTCGCTATGTAGTCGGCGAATGCTTGCCAATCCTGGCGGTGTCGAGAGGGTGGCGTCACTGTTCGAGCCGGAGCCCTCGACAGTGTGAGGAGTACGGGTTGGTGATCCGAGAGGAGGTGGTCGTCCAGGACGTCAATCGATGGTGCGGTCGGCAGGCCGCGGATGACCGTCAAGTCGATGACGTCTGGTATGAAAGCTGCCTGGTACGGATAGTGCGTGGGGACTTCTGGCCCCAGCACGTCATAGCCGTTGCGGTCTGCATCGTCCAGTAGACGGCGGCCGTCAGGGCAAGTGGTGGTGGAGTTCCAGGCCGTGTGTTTAGCGTTGAAGTCGCCCGCGACTATGGTCGCGTTCGACGAGTCCAGCAGGGCGTGAACATCAGCCATCGCTAGTCTGTTGTTGGGCGGCTTGTAGAAAGCAAACACACGGATGGGGCGGATGTCGATGCAGACTTCTACGCCAAGGGCGTACGACGACTGCAGCGTTGGTACAGGCAGCGGTTGGTGGACGATCCTTCTCTTCACTAGGACTGCTAATCCCCTGTACGCAGTCCCAGCTGGAGAGATGTGGTCCTCTCGGTACACATGGTACCCTGGCATCTTGAAGGAGATACTGGCCTTAAGGTGCGTCTCGTTGACGAGGGCAATGTCAACCTGCCGCTGGGAGAGCAGCAACCTTAAGAGCCTGGTCTTCTCGGGGGACACTCCGTCGGCGTTCCAGTACACAATGCGTAGGCTACTAGCGGCCATAAGCGCATAGTTCGCCTACGCATTTAAGGATGAGCGGGACCGGATCCCGCCCGTCCTGCAGGGCCTGTAGCACGGCGTTGAGCGCGCCGATGGCTATGGTGATCACCGGGTCTACTCGTGGCGGCGCCAGCGTGGTTGGCACCGGTGCTGTCGCTGCAGCCTGCTTCGCCTTCGTCCCCCTTGAGGGGGCAGCGACCACAGGTGCAGTAGACTGCTCCTTCTTCTTGGTCTGCTTCGTGGATGTCGCAGCAGACTTGCTCCGGGGTCTCCTTCGCCTCCTCCTCTTCTTACCGGCTGCCGCCTGAGCAGGGTTAGCAGCGGCCATAAGAGAACCGGGGGCGTTTTCTTCGGCAGCGACAATAGCTGTTTTTGCCATAGCTGCAGAAGTGCGAGCAATAGTGCCGGCTCGTTTGTTCCGCGCCTCCTTGCGGAACACCGGGCAGGCAACGTTGTTCGCCGTGTGTGCACCTCCGCAGTTCGCGCAGGTGGGTGGCGCCTCAAGTGGGCGTGGACAGTCCTTCGCGGCGTGTTCCTCTCCGCAGCGCACACAGGCAGGGGGCCTGTGGCAGTTGTGCGATGAGTGCCGGAACAGCTGGCATCTATGGCACTGCGCGGGGCCTTTCTTGCCGCGCCATGATTCAATTTTGACGCCGGGCATACAGAGTAACTCTGTGATGTCATATATGCCCGGCGTGATGTCTGGGGTCCGCTGCAGCTGCGCGTGGAACAGGCAGCCGGGACGGCCGGTGCGCGCCCGTATGGCGCGGACGTACTCCGGGATGTACCCGAGCTCCCGGAGTTCCCTCTCGATGTCCCCGGGGTCGGTGTTTGAAGGCAGGCCTCGTATTGCCACCTTCACACTCTGCTCGGCTGGGAGGGAGTAACAGTACCAGGATATCCTGGTCTCCTTCTCCAGCTGTGTGAGGTAGCGTTGGGTGGTCCGGTATTCGGCCTCCGACTTCGGCATGAATCGGATGCCTTTTCCGTACGCGCGGCTGTTCGGCGCGTACCCAAGCCGCTTTTTGAGCTCCTTGAGGTGCGTCGGCCAGTCCGGTAGTACCTCGACCACGAGTGGCGGGTACCTGGTCTTCGCAGGAGCGGGTGTGGTGGTTGTCGTCACAGTGGCGGTGGTTGTGGTAGCCACTGGAGTAGGTAGCGGTGCTGCGGCAGTGGTGACGGCAGTAGGTGCGACAGAGGTGGACGCGCCCGCTGTGGTCACGGTGGCAACGGCGGCGTAGGACGGCCCAGTCCCCATGGGTGAGACCAAGGTCGTGCTGATTAGGCTGAAGGGCGGCGTTGTAAAAATTGCCTGCCTCTTCTCGGCCATCTGGGGGGGTGAGGGGAACCTCTCCGGAGAGATGGTCACCGGTGGCGCCGTGTATCGCGGCGCGCAAGGTGGCCCAGACTGTCCGGTGGTGGTGGTGGTGCTGCACTGGGTGCACTGGGTGTCAGCGGCCTCTTCTCTCGCCGCTGCTGAGGCGCCATCTGCAGGAGAGCAGCAGATGTCGCCAGAGGGACGAGGTGCGGCGGCAAGGCTGCGACGCGTTGGTCGGGCGTGATGCCCGCCGCTGGGGCAGCAGTGACAGCGGTAGTGAGTGCCGGAGTGGCGCCGGATGAGGGCACGGCGCCGGACGGCTGCATGGTACCGGTCGGTTGCCCGGCGCGGGACGGTGGTGCGGCGCTGGTGCTTGCCTGCGGCCACGCGAACGGGTGCGTGGCGCGGGTGAGCTGCGCGGGTTGCGGGGGGACGACGGTCGAGATGCCGACAATTGGAGGCATCGATGGCGCTGAGAGCCTGGGTGGTACCGGTGACGACCTTGGGGACGTCCTCGGCGTCGGTGTCGGCGTTACGGGCAGTGGGCTGCCCGCAAAATACTCCTCATCCCCAAGGCCAGGTGTCATGATGAGGGGAGGTGGGGTGGTGCGGGGCGCTCGGCTGACCTGCTGGTCATTAATCATGCGCTCGACGCCCGCCTGTATGGTGGCGAGCGGAGCGACACGCGAGCGCCATATGCTGCGTCTCGGAGGCAGCGGGCGAGTTGCCTTCCTCGATGGAGGGTACTGTTGTTGGGATAGTGGCGGCATGTTTCGACGGCGCATCCTTACCGCGGCGGAAAGTAAGCACCGCGGTCGAGACGCGGCGGTTGAAACGCGGCGGTTGGAACGCCGAGCTGTGTTGATGGCGCAGCGAGGTTGCGGCGCGGCGCGGTGATGCCGCGGCGCGTTAGCACGTCGCGGTCAGCCACGCGACGCGGAGGCGACACGCGGACGGCACGCGACGGTCGAACGCGACGCGGTTATGAACGCGGCGCCGTAATGCACGTGCAATAGGTTGGGGGGCTGTCGTGCGCGGTCTCTGCCGACCCCCTCGGCACACGACCCCGACTGATACGGCCCCCGGGGCTTGCCGCTGGTGGCAGACCGAGGACCGAAATCAATAGTGAGCCGTGTGATAATCCAAGAAAGTCGGTAGATGCACAATAATTATTAAATAGGCGTCCCCGCGTGAGCGAGATGTGATGCACACGGAATTAACTTGTCGCGAGACCCGAGCGCTGCGAGAAGCGGCGTCCTCTCGCTACGACGGCCGGCGGGCTTTGAGGCTTTTCTTAACACAAACCGGCCGAATCGCGAGAGGTCATTCAGCTGCGGAGAATCTTAACACCGACAGGTAAAAAGTGACGTCATTTTCGTAACGACATCTAGTGAAATCTCACATTAATCCGTTTCAATGCAGCTTTCGACCCCTGTGATAAAGTAACAATGGATATAAAATAACAATAGATACCTCATAAGCGTTTCTTACTTTTGATCCATGAATTATAAGAATAGAGGGTCGAAGACTTCAGAATGGTGCAATTGAAAGTCGATTAGCATATTATTTAACAACACTTTAACAGACTCACTCAGAACGTATTTGTTCCTGTATTTCGTTGGAATGCCTCAGGGTGGCCAATTGGTACTAACCTTTTTAGTGACTGTATACATTGAATCTACAGTTTAAAAGAAATAGCAAACGATATCATTGCTTCTAAATATTCATTAGAGATGAAAATAATTATGTATATGACTGTATTTGCTATAACAGAATAACTTCAGGGACATTGGCCTTTGTCAATGGAAACTATGAGTCTGCAAATGAAAATTTCTACCAATTTAACCTTTTTTATATTGGATGGTTTGTATAATTAGATTTTTTGTTATAATGCTTACGGAACGGCAAGTCTGATTTCTTTTTCTTAAGACAGATGTCAAGATTTGCTAAATTGTTCTGTTAGAGATACAATACTTCAACGAGGGTGTTCCACAATTAATGTATTATTTTGTCGTGTTGAGTATTAGTTTTGGCCGGGTTTAGATAAATCTCTTAAGTACCTATGACTATAATTAAAACTGCAATTTATCGTGCATATATGTTGGTTTCATAACCAGTATGTTTCATATCTGATTAAAAAGATATTCACCTATCTGCTTTTCAGAAGCATAAGACATTAGATGCAGTAAAGCCTCTCGGTAAACATTAAAAGTTACAAGGCCCCAGTACACAATGGCGTATGATGGGCCATGCAATGCACCACTGTAGGCCACGATCACTTGGTGTTCACACGATGGCGCATGGCTCATTGCTGCCTGGCGAAACACTTGCGATGGACGTGGAAGAAATTATGGCCACGGCTATTTATTTATACTTAAACTGCACACAAGTACCTATTACAGAAGTATGTACCGCCAGAAAGTTATGAAAAAAATGAGGCACAAGGCGATGATTGATATAAATCAATAAACTTGAAATTATTTTCATTGCTCCACGATACCTACTCACGTTTTTATATTTATTTATTATCTTTATAGACTCACGCCTGTATTCCCGAAGGGGTAGGCAGAGGTGTTATATTACACCCATATTTCGCCATGAGTTTTAAGGGCGCACGTAATAGGGGGCGAGCCTATTGCCGTTACTGACGTTTTGGGCGATCAAATTCTCATATTCAAGTACTAGCATGCAACAAAAAGTGCACTATCCTGTTCGTCGGTGACGAACTTAACAATGGGCGATTGTGTGAACACCAGAGGCCACGCGCTACGCCACGATTCCATTGAAGTGTGCCCAAAAAACCGACAACATCCCGATTGCGCGCCACTATTGACAATTGTCTGCCACTAAATACCATTACCGCCTGTACACAATGGCGACTGCCTGAAGTGGGCCAGCATACGCCATTGTGTACTGGAGCCTTTACAAATTTTAAACAGACCACTCAGACAGCGACAACACCCCACTCTCCCCCGTGAAGGGGAGCGAACGATCATCGAGGGCTGATGGTAGATGTTAAAGGTGCTCGTTATATTAGATAGCAGAAAAAAAACGCCGTTTACAAAATATAGCAGAAGCAGTATGCTCTTTATTTCCACTCCAATCTGCTATGCTATCCGTTTTATATTTTGACGAAGGTTACTTGAGTATAGACAAGTAACGCCATCTATGCAAAAATGCGATATTAATACAAACTGATGGCATATGGTAAAACTATGATCGATGTTACCTGTTAGTTCTATTGCGTCGCCACAAGATGACATCGTGTCTTGTATATTTATATTAATCAACTTTTGCACCATTAAAATAAGAGCGAAAATCAAATGTATACTGATTACATACTGTCATGTCATGTAGCTCGCTCTTTCTTTCGCATAGTTTGAGATTTGCTATCTCTATCAAAACGAAAAAGCGCAAGTACCTACTTAAAAGCGCAGACGCGGATAAAAAGCATTTCAAAAGCGCAGTTCGTTTTCAGTTCTGTTGTCAGCGTGCTGCGTTACAAATTTGTATTATAGCTCTCGCGCATTTCGTGATGAACTTTTGAATTTCGCATTTCGTGATGATCTTTATGTCTGTTATGTCGCGTGTATATACATATAGGTAACATGGTTAAAAGTTGTTAATTACTTGTAAATATTTAGTTAAAGTGTAATATAGTTAATCAATACAAAATAATAGTTCTAAATATGCCTAAAGTTGGACAAGTGTGGAACCATTTTGATGTTTGTTGTACGAAGTTGCGGGCAAAAGCTAGTTTCTATATAAATCAAAATCCGCGCTAGATCCAACGAAACAACACTCCGTTACATATCTGCTATCTGTTGCACGCAAATAAAAAGCATGCCGTCAAAACGCTAAAAACATAACGAAATCGAACGCTGTCGCATTTTTGCTACAATGTGTGTTACTAATATATTATAGCATAAAAAATAGTCTGCTCTTAATTTAAAGCATAACGTTGAAACGCGTTTTTGTTTTATAGCCGTTGTGAACACGCCTAGTAGATGTACCACCGCCCGCCTCACGCTCAGGGTGCCGCGCCACGTTTCCTCATCGTGGCTTGCGAGGACTCACATAGTGTGAAAGGTCTCGGGAAGAGCTTACTATAGAAATGATCCTATGAAGTAAGGTCTTAACTCGAACCGGCCGATCCGCGAGACGTCATTCAGTCACGGAGAATCTTAACACCGACTTATAAATAATGACGTCACTTGCACAGCGGCCTCTAGGGGAATCTCTAAGCGAAGCGCTATGCAGGTTTAGGGTAGTCGACCCCTCGAAAAAGTAACAATAGATATTCAAAAAGGGGCCTCTAACAAAAAGCCCTAGTGATTGAAGAAGTTGAAGAATTAGAGGGAAGGGGAGAATAAAGATTTCGCAATCAACGTATCATACCAATTTAGTATTGCATTTAAAAGTAGATTTTAAGTAGATAGTATTATCATATTATGCTTACTCACTTTTTTTTAATTTATTTACCAACTAGCTTTTGCCCGCCGCTTCGCGCGCGTTAAATTCGGGGTAACACAAATCTACTTTCAGTCTCAAGATGTGTGAAGACACTCCTGATTATTCTAAAGACTTCAGAAACTCTATGGGGTACAAAGTAACTCGGTCAGTATCCATGACATTATCTACCATTATCTACTGAAAGGTACATAATAACATCACAATATATCTCTATAAACATTTTCGCATTTTTAATATTAGTAGGGACAATCGTTTCAGCCGTTTAAGCTTATTATATAATTATTAGTTTATATATGTGAACAATTTTATGTAATAGGTCGGGGCAAAAGCATTTTATTATTTCGAATGTGTTATTAGTTATCAAACCTCTTTGGCTGTACTGAATGTAACTGGCTGGTTTTTCAATGTGCACAATATGACATTATGTATGACGTGACAGTACTGACAGATATGTTAGTACAACATGCGCAACACTCAATTATTAGCACATGCGCAACACTTAATTATTAGCGCATGCGTTCTTACTTCCAAGAGGTAAATTTGTGCCGTACAAACTTCTACCCTCCCTACAATCCCTCCCAGGTTAATTTTTGCAACTTATGGTAGCCTATGTCCGTCTCCATGGTCCAATATATCTCTATGTTAAATATCAACAAAATCGGTTCAGCCGTTTTAGCGTGAAAACGGAACATACATACATACATACATACATACACACTTTCAAATTTATAATATTAGTAGGGATATAAAAATACATACAATTAACAGATATTATAGCATTATGAAACAGGCGGCGACGCGGTTCGCAACCCGTCACGTCTCGTTTCCCGCGAGGGCGAAAAGCGGCCTGCGGAAAGCGATTTGCTACATTGAATGTTGGCGGTGGAATAGACGGAAAATTGGATGAAGTATACCAGATGATGGATGATAGAAAGATTGATGTTCTGTGTGTGAATGAAAGGAAAAAGAAAGGATGTGACACTACCAAGCATGGCAGCTACACGGCGTATTGGTCCGGAGTAGATAGTACCACCAGAGCCTGCAAGGGAGTTGGTTTAGTACTGTCTGCGCGAATGAATGAGTGCGTAAAAGAGTTTGAATGTGTAAATGCAAGGCTACTATGGATGAGAATGAAAGTAGGACTTACTCTTCTTCTTATTGTAGGGGTTTACGCCCCGGTCAATATACCTAGTAACGGGTATGTCACAACAAGAAAAAGACGAAAGGCAGGAGTTTTGGGAGAGTTTAAGAGAGATTCTGAGGACCTGTAAGGATAATGAAAGATTGATTTTGTTAGGTGATTTCAATGGATGGGTGGGAGTAAAGCGAGATGCATTTGAAAGGGTTTTAGGTGGATTCGGTGATAAGAGTGTGAACGAAAATGGAAAAGAACTGCTTGAGGTTTGTTTGGAGTGGAGCCTTTGTGTGACAAACACCATGTTTGATCACAAAAGGATACATTTGTATACACGTGAGGCGAAAAATGTTAGGAGAAGTATGATTAATTTTGTAATAGTAGATGAACGACTGAGAAAGAATGTGTTGGATACGAGAGTGTTTCGAGGGATCGGCATCCATACAGACCACTTTTTGGTGTTAAGCCGGATAAGTGGGCTCTTTAGAGGATGGCGACACCGAGAAAATAATCAAAAGAGGGTCTTGGAAAGAATAAAAGTAGAAAATCGGCAAGAGAAAGATGTGAAAGATGAGTTTAAACGAAGATTGATAGCAAGATTTGAGAGGTTCGATGGCATAAATGATATGGAAGAATTATGGCATTCCTTTAAAGAAGATGTAGTATGTGTAGCGTCTGTAGTATGTGGTGTGATCAAGAGAAGGAAACTACGAAAGGTTAAGAATACATGGTGGGACAAGGATGTACAATCAGCAGTATCAGAGAAAAAGAAAGCGTGGTTAGATTGATTGGCTGCCAGAGCAAATAAAATAATGCAATGCATGGCAACGAGTGATGACATAGATGAAGCAAGAAAGGAGTTTGTTAGGTGTAAAAGAATAGTGAAAGAAATGGTTAAAAGGAAAAAAGTGGAAAAGAAAGATGAGTTTGATAGTAGATTATCTGACGACTTTCGGAGAAACATTAAGTTTTTCAGGAAATCCGATCGTGCAGTTCGAGGAAAAACTCAATCCTCAGAATACACAGCAATCAGAGACAAGAATGGAAAGATACTGAAAGGTGAATCGTGTGTGCTAAAGAGATGGAAAGAGTATTTTGAAGGATTATTTGAAAGAACGACGACAGAGACATCAACAGGTGAAATGAATGATAATGATAGCAATGATGAAAGCGATATTGGCGTGGATGAGATTTTGAAAGCACTGGCCAGTATGAAATTAGGTAAGGCTGCAGGGTATGATAGGATTACAGTCGAAATGCTGAAGGCTGGACAGGGCATCATAGTTAGTCAGCTGCAGCGTTTATTTAACTTGTGCTGGAGCACCGGCCGGGTACCTGATGACTGGGCCACAGCAGTAGTTGTGCCTCTTTATAAAGGAAAAGGCTCGCAACAAGACTGCAAAAACTATAGAGGCATTAGCCTTCTCAGCATTGTTGGCAAATTGTATGCGAAGGTACTGATTGAAAGAGCTATGAAAGTAACCGACAAGAAAATATGGGATTTACAAGTGGGATTCCGAAAGGGTATGGGGTGTACGGATCAAGTATTTTCCTTGCGATGCATAGCCGAGAAATTTTTGGCCAAAGGTCAAAAGGTCTACTGCGCATTCGTGGATTTGGAAAAGGCTTATGATAAAGTGGTGAGGAATGAAATGTGGTCGGTACTGTCGATGTATGGGGTGAACAGCAGCCTCATACGAGCTCTGAAATCCCTTTGAGGATTCTAGAGCTTGTGTGAGGATAAACGGGGCATACACTGACTGATTTACCATCAACACAGGTGTTAGACAGGGATGTGTAGCGTCGCCGTGGCTCTTCAACCTCTTCATGGACAGTTGTTTGCAAGATTTGAAACATAGTGATTGTGAATTAAGGATGAATGAGTTACTTGTCAAATGCCTCCTTTATGCTGATGATCAGGTTATGCTTGCGTCTTCCGCGGAGGAGTTGCAGGAGATGGTAACAATCATGCATGGTGCGTTAGAGAGGCAAGGAATGAAAGTGAATGTAAGTAAAAAGAAAGTTATGGTTTTTGAAAAGGAGGAATGCGTTACGGCTTGTAATATTATGATCGATGGACAGCGAGTGGAGCAAGTGAATGAATTTGTATATTTAGGTACGCTGTTTACAAGAGATGGTAAGAATGTAGAAGATATTGAAAGAAGAGTTAATGCAGGTAATAGAGTGAATGGAGCTCTAAAGGCGTTTATGAATAGCCAAAATGTGTCCAAAAAGGCACGTTTGGCTGTGCATAGAGGGGTGTTAGTACCTACTCTTATGTATGGTAGTGATAGTTGGGTATGGCAGAAGAGTCATGAAAGTAGAATAAATGCTGTAGAAATGAGAGCACTGAGAAGAATGTGTGGTGTTTCTCTGACTGACAGAATAAAGAATTGTGTGCTGCTTGCGTACAGGTCCACAAACAAATGCGATCAGATGGTGTCCCGCAGGCGTGATGGGACGAAGAAAAGTCTGCAGGATATTATCACGCTGCTGAAGGAGACCGATCATGACGACGTGCCGACGTTTGTGGCTAGGGACTTGAACAAGTTGCCTCCCGTCACCTTCGACCACGTCGATGTCACAAGCCTCTTGAGAGACATCGTCTTTCTTAAGGCAAGTTTAGCGGATGTGAACAAGTAATTGGAAGCATCCCAGGAAACCGTTGCGCACGGAGGTGGACGACCTACGTAATGCAGTTGCAGTAACTGGGTCACCGGCGCGTAGTAACATCAACACGCGCCGAGGGGCCTGCGTTGATACGTCAGTCCAAAGTTTCACGTCAGCAGTTTTGTCGCCGCGGAATGCTGTGACTGCTGAGTGCGCTACCCGAGCGCCGCGCAGCCCTGCCCCCGTCCTCGCGGCTCCCTCTATCGCCGCGCGACCTAAAAAAGAAGAGGCGCAGCGAGTAATTGCTAGCACCCCTGCTGCTACTAAGAAGTTTATGCCGGAGATGGCATCGAGGAACGAGGTAGCTGATGATGGTTTTGTGACGGTGCAGAAAAAGAAGCGTCGTCAGAAAACTGTCAAGAACTGCTGCGGCACGGCTCCTGTGGAGCCTGGTGCAAGAGCCTGCGCGCCGCCGCACCGAACACACCCGTGTACATCTCTCGCCTGCACTACACCACGACGGCGGGGGACATCGCGGAGTAGGTACGTCAAAAGGCCAAGTACATGCCGAGAGTGCAGTTGCTGGAGTCGCGCCGTAATTTCAACTTCAAGGCGTTTGTGGTGCGGATCCCGACCTGCTATCTACATGTCGTCATGAAGGAGGACTTTTGGCCGAATGGTGTGGTTTTCCGTCGCTTCCGCGGACAAGTGCCACACGAACGCACAGCATCATCGTGCAAGTTTTTTAACATAGTTCATAAGTATACTTACTAACAAAAATTGTACATTGTATGTATGTTCATTCTGTAAGATATCTATCATAATTAAAAATATGTATGTCAATCCATTGTCTAGTACCCATAGTACAAGCTCTGCTTAGTTTGGGACTAGATGGTGTTGCGTGTATTATATTGTATACTTATTATCTATATTTATACTTATATAAATAAATTGATTTGATTTGATTTGATAAGAGAGTGTTGTGGGGTAAAAGAAGATATAGTGACAAGCATCGAGAAAGGTATGCTAAGATGGTTTGGGTACGTGGAGAGGATGGATGACGAAAGACTGACCAAGCAGATATATAAGTCAGGAGCAGTCAAGGCAAGTGTGGAAGGGACAGGACGAAGGGGAAGACCTAGGCGGACGTTCTCTGACCAGATTGGAGACATCCTAAAACAGGACAGGTGAGAAGTACCCTGAACAGAAGAGCATGCATGAGGAATCTGATGGGAGTGAATGAAGCAAGAGAGATATGTCAGGATCGTTGCAAATGGCGTTCCGTAGTCTCTGCCTACCCCTCCGGGAAACAGGCGTGAGTCTATGTATGTATGTATGTATGAAACCTCTAGGGTGTGTAATTAAATGCTACTAGATCGAACATGTAGGTACATATTTTAAAGGTAGTAGAGCCTTGCTGATTTCAGCATGAATGGGCCGGCTCGACCGGGGTAGTACCACCCTCTCACAGAAAATCGACGTAAAGTAACAGTACCTAAACTGTTGCGTGTGAGTCAGAGTGCCGGAGGCCCTATCCCCTTTTCCTTCTCCCTCATCCCACTCCTCATCCTATTCCTTTTCTCATCCTCAAGGGGCGGCAACGCACTGGTGACTCCTATGGTGTTGCTTGTGTCCATGGACGGCGGTAATTGCTTACCATCAGGCAATCCGTCTGCTCGTTTGCCGCCTAATACCATAAAAAAAAAACATAGCAAAAAGTCATCAACATCATTACAAACGCCCTCGATATGGTTACTAAAATTAAACTTACAGTCTATTTCTAATTCTAAATACCTGTGAGAAGGAACAACATCTATGATAGGACAGGTGCACGTTGAATTTGTTGCATTAAGCAGACACTTGTAGTTATGTGCGACTACACTTTTAGGCTCGAGGCACTTTATGTGTGGTGATTTTACTACCAATAGTTTTGTTTTACTGCTGTTGACTACTAGACCGGCATCGTGGCACCATTTTAGCAATGAGTTAAGGTCTTTTTGCAGAAGATCATGGGCTTTATGAGGATCTTTATCTCCAATAACGAGACATGTGTCGTCTGCAAACTGGTAACATGAGCAGTGTTGGATACTACTGCTCATGTCATTGACATACGTAATGAAATGAATAGGTCCAAGCACTGATCCTTGTGATGTGCCCGTTGTGAGATCAATTGGGTCGCTCAATGAATCACCTATCCTTACGACATATTTTCGGTTTTTAAGATAATTTTCGCACCAGTTCTTTAAGGGGCCGCGTATGCCACAGCTATCTAACCTATAAATAAGTCGGTTGTGATCTAGGGTGTCAAAAGCACGTGAAAAATCAATAAACATTGCTAAAACAACCCTTTTCTCATTAAGATGCTTATTGACCTCGTCAACAAATTTAGATAACAACTGTGATGTACCTTTTCCTGTTTGGAAACCACATTGGTTAGGATAAATGACATCGTGATTTTTATAAAAAGCTTGTATTTGTTGACAAACATATTTTTCAACGATTTTGTCAATAGTCGAAAGTAACATTATGGGGCTATAATTTGTGTAGTCATCTCGTTTACCTTTTTTGTAAAGTGGTCTAACGCAACCTAATTTCAACTCATCGGGATATAAACCTGTTGTCACACTACAGTTTACCAATTTAGCTATAGCATTTGCAACGTCCTGTCCTATCATTTTAATATGCGATACATTAATATTATCTGTCCCGGGTTAATAACAACACCTCAATTTACTCACTTGCTCATAAAGATATTATTATTAAATGAATGCTTTCAAACGCTTTCTCCACTTTAGGTTTAAAATACTAATTGAATCATAGTTAAGGTCGTAGTTATTCGGTCGGTCATAGTTATTTTGGGAGTAGTAGTGTCTGAAATCTCATGAGATTCTCCGAGCAACAGTAAAAGTGTCACTGAAACACCAGACATCCAAATTGCCAATTGCATCATATATTCGTACTAGAGGACGCCAGCAGCTACGCCTGCATTTTTTTTTAATTTACCCGTTTTGGCCGATCCCGTGGGAATTTCGGGAAATCCCTTCTTAGTGCACCCCTACGGTCCCCAAGGAACATACATGCCAAATTACAGCTTACTGCGCGCAATAGTTTCGGCTGTAGCGTGTCTGTCAGTCAGTCAGTAACGCAAGGATTTTATATAGTAAGATTTTACAATAAACAAATATGGAGCTTGTTTGTTTTTCAACCTAAACCTTTTGTCCAAATTTCATAGCAAATGCTTAACACATAATCATTATTTAATTTGTTATTTTGTCCGCCTTGACAACTATAAAGTTTGTCATCAAATATTTATGTTGAAAGTAAAAAAATTAATGAGCACCCGCTTCCCAAGTACTTAGTTCTGATTCTTACGTCTATGATACTTCATCATCATGTCTGTCTATAAACCTTCACTGCTAGGCATATGCCTCTACCAAGGTTCTGAACATAGACCAATCTATACCTGTTAATAATAAAAAAAAAATACGTACCAAATCCCAATGACATGATGAAAACTTGAGTAATGACCGTACTTTCGGATGCGATAAAGCTTATAAAATACAAATGAGCTAAGAAAGCTAGCGCGAACAAAACCAGTAGCAATAATACGGCACCTGAAACATAACAATAATAGATTTATGAAACGCATCATAATTACTAGGTACCTCATACGAAAGAGGCAGAAATAAACAACAGAGATAAAAAAGATTTGTATAATGAGACAGAAATAGATTAAAATGAAACGAATAACTACAAATGCCTACTCATAATTTTCACTCTCATTTGCACCTACGGGTATATAAAAGCTGCCGTATTTAACTAGTCTTTGTTATTTTCCATTTATTTCTTGAGACATTTTCGACAGTGCCTAAGTATGTGCTATATTAAAATTGTGCTAAGACAATATCGGGACTGACAGCTTTTCCCTAAGAAGCATCGTAACGCTTTACTTTAAATGGCACAATGAGTGGTCACTCACCCAACCAAGTGATGACCTCAAGGATATTGCTTAACTTTTCTGATCTAATGTACTATGGGCGCTACTTAAAAACAACAAAACACACTTACCCACAAATAAAATACTATTAAAAGTCTTATCGAAATCTAAAAGTAGGCAGCAAAATATCACAGAAGTTGGTATTATAGCCATATACACCAAAAAATGTGCCACGAGCTTAGAACTCCAATGTATTATAGGTGAACATCCTGCCATAATATGAGTGATTCGAGATCCGGCCTTACGTTCTGATATTGATAGTATTATAGATGGAGTTAGATTAATAATAGATACTGAAATTAAAGAAATACGTAGTACAGATTTTGGCTTTAACAGAATATCGACGTATAGTAACAGTGTTTTGCCACTGCGTTTAGGTCGGAAACTAAGAGTACTAGACTGGACTGTACCAAAGTTAGCTTAAAGATGTATGTATTCCTGTGGGCAGTTGGATTATTAGATTTTCTGTCCGTCTGAAACATTTTGCAGTCGACTACTGGCTGCATACTTTTGCACTTAAGCCACCTAATTTGCATCCAACCAAATGCTCCCATTTGGATTTGGTCGGCTATACCACGCTGGCAAAAAGAAGTTGGTATTGGCTTTGATGTCGAGTTTGGCGTATCTTTCTTTTAAGTTACTCTTTTTTTATAGTATAGGAAGACAAACGAACAAGCGGGTCACCTGATGGTAAGTAATCACCGCCACCCATAGACACCTGCAATTCCCGAAGGATCACAAATGCGTTGCCTTGTGTATTCTCCTATTTGCTTCGTGTAGATTCTTCACGACACACACGGAATGTAATATGATATTGACACTTTAGAACCTACAATTCTAGTGGCACAAAAACAATGACTTACAAAAAGCAACACAGACGCACCACTTGAGACACAAAAACCAATTCTTCGGTTTGATCAGTACACTTTTCCACCTCGGTATTGCCTTATATGTAGTGATGATCCTCTTTATATTATTAGGTACGTGTAGATTCAAATACATATTGCTGAATATGTTGACGCTTTTAGTCACTTCTGTTGGATCTGATGTTACTATTAGTTTCGATTTATTTTGATGCATCATTAGTCCTACGGCTTTTTTTGTGATACTGGTTGTATGGTCAGGTTTCTTGAACGCTGAAAAATATTTTGTAGTGTTTAAAACTTCAGTTTTTATGCCTATCACATTGGATTACGGAGGCAGTAGCTCTGTGAGAATACTTATATTCTGTCAAACAAAAAATCGATCTTGGATACCACTGCGAAAATCGTATATGCAACTGTGATAACGCTATAATGATAAATATATCTTGCGAAAATAGAAACAGCTTTGGTGTACCTACTGCCATCATAATATTAAATTTGGTCTCTATTTAAGCCTTTTTCAATATGCTTTGACTTTAGTATGTTCGTATACAATCGTATGTGAAATAAAGGTAAATTGATTACGAATATTTACGTGTATACATAAATTAATTAAAGAAAATATTTTTCAATAATATCAGATGAATCATTAATACATTCTATATTAAATAAATTACCTTTTTCAACGTCTTCTGTAAAAACGGTATCTAATCTATTCAAACCGGTGATTGCACGTACATCACTTCGTCTGTACGATCTCAAATTGTGTAACAATTTCAAATTACTGTCTTGCTGGTGCTGAATTAACTTGGAGAACCCAAGGTATCGGTTCGTGGTCAATGTTATTATCATCAAGCCAATTATCGGAATGAGGACTTGCTGTAATGAAGGAATTATTTCAAATGCATAAATTGTTATTGTTTTTATCTGAAATGGCTCCTTATATCCCATTAGCTTTAGATTCACAACTGAATCAGGTAAGTGCTATTGTGGAGATTAAAATAGTAGAATTGAGAAGGCAAGTCATAGCTAGTATTGCTAGCTATCCTTATATTTCTTTGACAACTTACCACAATTATAAATTGGTATTTTTTCATCCACAAATACCGATAGTTTCTTCTGATCAGTACCTTAAACTGGTTCAACATCAACGGCCAACCTTTTAACCGGTCAGATTCTAACACTGAAATATCAACACAACTTTGAATTTACTTTACTCTCGATTTATCTCTACTTAATTTTCTTTCTTTTACATAACGTCAGTTTTGAGAAGACTAAGACAAATCAGTGCAAACATTTTCAGGATTTTGCGAAACTAAAGTTAGGCCACTGATTTTTGTATAATTAACTATAATAATATATAATAGATAGTGGTTACATGGCTAAGGAAATATATTTTTTGTGTTATGTTTATATCAGTCCCAAATATAAATGATAAAAAAGTTTGAAAAGGAACAATTCATGTATGTACAAACCTTTATGTAACATTTCAGTTACATTTACATTTTCGGCATCCGCTTCGTCTATAAATCTGTAAAAACAATTAATTTTTATAGTTCAAATTAGTATGAAACAACTGATTTCATTTCACTATTTTGGGCAACCTCGGGTAATTTTACCGTCATATCACCAAAAATGCTCAAGCAGATCAAAAGTCAAAATAATATGAATTTTTGGGTTTACGATACGATCAAAGTCTCAGTCAAACCAATAGGTATATCGTTTTTAAATCTGTAAACAGTAGTTCAATTTTAATATGAATAATCACTGAAATTATTTCTTACTGCAAATAAATGTCCTCCATCATCAATCCAAGATCAATAGAATTTATTGTCAGATAACCGCCACCCTCTTCTAAAGCAGCAAACAATTCTGTATACAACTCATGCTTCGTCATAAGTAGAACGAAGGAAACAGTGCGTTTGCCTTGAAGCTTATACGTCATGTTTGGTATAATCTTTCCCACAAGTTCTAATAATTCACCCATGAGAGCTTCGTTGTTTAATGTTATTGTGAGATTGAAGCCACCACCTAAGTAGAAACGAAAATTAGTTGAGTATTGGTTAAAAGATTTTCTCGCTGGCAACCCAAATGACGAACTTTCGCCTCAGTGTCTGCAGGCAGGCAGAGAGGGTGCGCAGACCTTTGAAGTCTACCCATTAAAACCGCCACAGTGTCGAAGACGTCCCTGCAATGTATCTGACACTGACATGTCCAACTGAGCAAAATGAAAGGAGAAGACAAGCAAAGCAGACCCCAGTATCAGTGAGAATAATATTATTTAGGAGAGAGAAAGAGGGTGTCGTCGACACGTTGTTGGAAAGCTGCGCGAATCAAGGCTAGCATACTTTGCTGCTACCCTACCGTCGATTGAGTGATGGTATATTCTTGACACTGCGCCGAGTATTGTGGGTTCAATCCCCACAGGATACAACACTTTGTGTGATTCATAAATTGTTGTTTCGAGTCTGGGTGTTCATTGTGTCCGTTAGTTATATGTTTGTAAATTCCCCCGCGATACAGGATTTAGTCCTAATGCGAGAGTTGTATTTTTAAATAAAAAATACAATATAATTTGCCAAACACATTCTAAGGATAAAATCTGAATTTAATATAAAAAACATATATATATATATATATATAAATCAAAAAGTAACTTGCCAATGGCTTCTTTCAAAAACCCCGGACTGCCGTAACAACGTAACTTAGCTTTACTCAGAATAGCGATCCGGTCGCCCAATACTTCAGCCTCCTCTAAGTAAGATGTTGACATTATTATTGTCTTTTCGCCACGCAGATCCTAGAAGAGAATAAAAGAATATCCAATACCAAAATAATAAAAAAACAAACCAAAGAAGAAGTAAGAATCTTGTAAAAGTTCGGAGTTAGCGTGTCTATGTTTTAGAGCTACTTCAACTCATGTGAGCTTTACTGCTGCCAAAAGACTTTTCAGATTACCTACACCGTGTTTCATTGCAGTTTTGTGATTAAGTACTTTTTAATTTTCGTGTCAGAAATATGTGATTATGAAAATTTCTTATTATCTCGAGCACGACCTTACTTTTTTTTATTTTTAAGTTTACAGACAATCTATTCTTGACAGCCTCAATTTTTTTGTCCAGAACGGATTAACCATCACCAATGTACCATGTGAGTTGAATATAAGTGTCTGAATTTGGTTGAACATGGGTTCCATCATCATCAGTTCATAAGCTCACCATGACAAGGTCCCAAATTCGATGCCTTGCTTCATAAGCCATGCCGGACGTCGGTTCATCCAGCACCAAAACGTCTGAATCACTGACTAGAGCACACGCTACCTTGAAAGGAAATAATAACAGCTTTTAAACCGCATCGTCTCAACAATATAACGGTTGCATCCAAAGTTTATATTTGGAGCCCTCAGTCCGCTTACTAGTCTAATTCGATAAAACATAATATAAGATTTGCTGCAGAACGACCATCTGACCTCCGCAACCGAGAGGGTCTTTTTTTATAGTAATAGGCGGCAAACGAGCAGACGGATCGCCTGATGGTAAGCAATTACCGCCGCCCATGGACACAAGCAACACCACAGGAGTCACAAGTGCGTTGCCGCCTCTAGGGGTTGGGAAAAGGGATAGGATAAGGAGTGGGATGAGGGAGAAGGAATAGGAGATAGGGCCTCCGGCACTCTCACTCACCGACAAAACGCAACAGTTTAGGTACTGTTACTTTACGTTGATCTTCTATGAGAGGGTAGTACTTCCCCGGCCGAGCTGGCCCATTCATGCTGAAATCAGCAAGGCTCTACTACCGTGAAAATATATATACCTAACTATGAACCGGATACGGGCCAAGCGATAATTAACAATAACATTTTTGAAAGTAATGAATAAATGTTATCCACCTGGTTTAACTAGGACCCCAGGCTCAAAATTAAGTCTTGGATGGAACTAGGATGACGCTAGGCCGATGATTAGAATGAATTCCTTTCCAAAATCTGATCCTTGATAGTAATCATGAAAAGCTCTATGACAAAAGTCGATGTAGTAATATGGATAGTTAAGTAAATATTATATACCTGTACCATGGGGTCTCATTCCTTAGAACGTTTTCCGTCATTCTTAACTCTCTCAACAGATGGCTTTACTAGTATCGATTGTTATTGATGGTTTTCATGCATAAATGATAAATAAGAAAATAAAGTTCTAAAATATGATATTTATTAATTAAAAAATCCCTTTATTACGATTAAATAAAAAAATGAAACATTTAATTGAATATGAATATTTTTGAAAAATATGATGTGCACTTCGTTGCTCTGGTGGCCAAAATACGTACTAGCTTGTAGTAAAACGTTACAATGAGTTAACTTTGACTCGGCATTCATAGATGGCGCTTTTACGTATGTATATATTTATTTTTATTTAATTTGGTATTAATCTGTAGATGGTAAAATAAATAAATATTTATTAAATAAACATCAAATATTTGAAAAAGTAAGATATTATGTTAACCAATGAACGGCCATGAATGAGCATTTATTTTAAAAAGTCTGTATAGGTACCTAGTCGTCCGATTGCGTTTTGTTTTTACATTTAAGTACGTCAAAGTAGTGTAATTTAAATTTTATACATAATAACAACTTACTGTGTTTGTAGTAGTATTATATAATAAATTTTCATAAATTATGTTAATCAATATGCGTCTTACATTTATAGGTACCTAAGTACCTATAGTCTGTTCAAGATACGAAAAAATAAAATGTAAACAAACCATAAAATGGTTCTTTTAATGTCGCCTTCGCAACAGTAGATTTAAGTTAAATACTCCAAGCGAAAGATGCAGTTAGTTTTACAAAAATACGCCTGTCCCTTCAATTCATAAATGATACTGTATATTTTTAACCTTTTATTTTTTTCGTAGGTATCTTGAACAGACAATAGCAACTAATAAACAGTTGATGTTGAGTATGTTGTAAATCAAGCTAATGAAAAAAACAAAACGCATTTTTAAACTTTGATAGCCGACTTCTCTAGAAGTCTAGAACTCATTCGCTTGGTTCCCGATAGGTATAGTATTAAATTTGTCTATGCCGATAGTCATGACTTCATGAGTCGCACAATTGCAAAATCGCGTACCAAGTACACCAAGTGCGTCTCTATAAAAATACCAGGGTCGAAAACCAGGTATCAATATACTTGCAAGTTTTTGGGCACTCGAGTATAGAAAACTTCGTGTGACGCCCTGGTAATGCAAGTTTGTATTGAAAAATAAACCTTATCTTAATATGAGTAAGGATGTTTGTCGCAAAATTTGGTAATGGACTTTTCTAAATACTTTCATGGAAATTTATTCCTTACTACCATATATTTAAGGAACTTTGTCGCGCAAAACCTTGCAATTTTTATATTCCTGAGTACTCAAAATACTTTCAAGTATTTTAGTGTTTTGTGCGATAAAGTTCCGTAAATGTATGGCAGTAAGGAATATTATTTCATAAAAGTATCTGTAGGGTAAATACGCCATACGTCGGCCCCTCCCCAAACTTCGGCCGTCTGCACATTTTCGGCTTGCGTTCATTTAAAACGTATTGAAGTTACAAATTTGCCACTCGAATTACAATCTTAGTTCATAATCTATATGTACAACCGTTACTTTCCGATTACGTTACACACTCTTCGCACACTGAGCGTCAGTAGCGATTGCGCCGTCGAAGCGTCAATTTCATATTTAAAGTTCCTTACTTGCTGTGAATACCCACACTTCGGGGATTGATATTAGAACGGTCAGACATTCCTTTTTATTGTTTTAAGCATTATTATTAGTAATTAGTGATTTTTACTATATTTTGAGATAGATTTTTCAATGTTTAACGTATTGTTTTAAGGGAAAATAGGAGGCCGCCAATAGAATACCAATTTTGAATTAAAACCGGATTCTCGGCCGTGGCCGACTAAAAGTAAATGCAGTCTGTTTTATAATTTCCAATTGTACTAATTCCATTGCCTTAATAAGAGAATTTGCAACGCATATAGGCAAATAAATCTATTTTACGTTTAATCGCCAAATACCGGCCGGGGTGATATTAGTTGAATCTCGAGAAATAATGTACACAAAATAGAGGCTGGCTTTAGAAACATTAAAGATCGTAATGTCGACCAGCCTCGAATTCGAGCCCAACTATACAGGCTGATTACTTTTCTTATTTTCTCAAAATTAAATATTTATTATACGTTTATTTATTTATAATATAAAGAGTTAAGTTTAAATGTAGGAGTTGATATAATTGAAAACATTTATATTAGCTTATTATGGTATGGAAATATAAGATATAAATTGCTCTTTGGAACTTGCTACCTTAACCCATGTTAATTACGTAGCTTAAAAATATAAATATATTCAATAATGATACTCTAGGCCAAAAATGGTATGAATTATTTTTGAAAAGATATCCAGAACTAATTATTTATTTTATTTATTTATTTATTTTCGTTTATTAGGGAAACAAACAGATAAGTAACATACATGGTATATAACATATAAGAAATGCACAATCCAGTGAAGTTTCCACTATGAGTTTTAACATAAATCAAGTAAGTGGACACAAAATAATAAAAAAAACAAAAGAAAACAAGCTTAATCTAAAACTAAAATACAAAATTAAAACAAAAGCAAAAGCACAATTTGGTTGGAAGCAAAGGCACAGTTTGGTTGATCGCTAAATTATAAATAACAATAACAAACGTAAGTACATAATTTCTAAGCTAAGCACTAGATTGGACAGATTTTACAAGTGCATTTTTAAAACTACTGAGGGATAGATGGAAAATATCAATGTCGGAGAATTTATTATTATGATTACGACAAGATCGATTAATAAAAGTATACGGATTAATAAAAATTATAATTATTTTGATGTTTACTTTGTTATAAATTGTAATACTTACCTAACGTATACGACAGCCTCGTTGGTCTCGCGGCATAAATGTGCACGTGGGATCGGGAGGTCCCGGGTTCAATTACTGGGTCGGGCAGTGTTATTGGGTTTTTCTGTCACGAAATTCTCAGTAGCAGCACGGAGTCTGGAAATGTGCCCGGTACGGCAATAGGCTCGCCCCTTATTACGTGGGACTAAAGTATATCTGGCGAAAAGTGGGTGTAGAAATACACCTCTGCCTACCCCTTCGGGGATAAAAGGCGTGACGATGACTTACCTAACGTTATTTAAGTGCAAATAAAAAAATACTTTACCTACTATTAAACAAATACGATTAATAACGTATACTTAGTGAGACTCCTGCCAAAATAAATCATATTAATAATATTTATCCGTCTTAATTTAAAACATCCTATACCCGGCCGATATTTGGGAAAAACGCGACCGACCATGGCCCGTGAATGGCCGACTTTAGGGATTTTTCGTTCTCGACGCATATAAACCTTAGTACTTTTTCCTTGTAGTAGAAATGTCAACCTTATGCCCATAAACATGAAATAGATTTATCAAACTATCCAAAACCGCATCGGAAGCTATCCTTTCGTTGCAAATTGATGGTGCCAGACCGATTCCAAAACAGAAAAACCGTAAGGATGCCGATATTTAGCGTATTTACCCTACTACGTTACGGTCGGGAGTCGGTAATACGCGAAACGTGTTCGCGTACGTTCAAGTAAAAAATACTTTGAAAGTGTTGCAAATATTTTAGTGTTTTGCGCGACAAAGTTTCGTAAATGTATGACGGTAAGGAATAATATCCCATGAAAGTAAAAGTACTCCGTTACGATCGTGGATCGGCAAAACGCGAGACGCGATCGCGTACGTTTAATTCAAGTAAGAAATACTTTGAAAGTGTTGCAAGTAGGTATTTTAAAAAAAATCGTTACAATCACCTTCAAAATTACGAATCCTACAAAATAAATGATTTTATAATAGTTAAATTTAGTTTTTTATCTAATTCTGTTTATCCACTTTAATGGAGGAATAAAAAACGACCTAATTTATCAATTTAAAAATATTAATTTGCCAACATCTGGATTTGAGTTAATTATCTAAATAACTAACTTGCACATTTGCATAACTTGCTTGTAAGGCCGAATTAATAAACCAATTGTAATGACTAGCTTTTGCGCGCGACTTCGTTGCCGTGAAAGTTGAAGAGAAAAAATTCCAACGTTTTTGCAAGATTTTTTGTTAGTTGACGAGGTATCATGGTTTCATAAATAAAAAAAATAAAATGAACTGTTGTTTCATTTCTACATTTTAATAGTTACCTACCTATTCCCCTTTTGCAATCTCGACGTTCGCTTCGCCAGGGGTTCGCCATTTAGGTTACATTAATTTCGCCTGAATACCAATTTAATTAAGAATATAATAATACAAATAAAGAATAACAATTTTCACGAAGCAGAACTCAAAGGAAAGCACCACCTAGTATAGTAAATGTACCTATTATATTATCTGTAGCATGCACCACAGACCCTGGGACCACCGACCATCAGACCAAGGCAACCTCACAAGGTCATAGGTTTTGTCAAGTCTATTCAAACTAGCCCAAACACTACTAGTTTCTCATGTGTAGTTTAGGAGTTTCAGTGACCACCTGCCGGCTTCATCATCAGACCAAGGCAACCTCACAAGGTCCATAGATTTTGTCAAATCTATTCAAACGAGCCCAAACACTAATAGTTTATCATGTGTAGTTTAGGAGTTTCTGTGACCACCTGCCGGCTTCATCATCAGACCAAGGCAACCTCACAAGGTCATAGGTTTTGTCGGTTTTATCAAGTCTTGTCAAACGAGCCCAAACACGACTAGTTTATCATGTGTAGTTTAGGAGTTCCTGTGACCACCTTCCGGCTTCATCATCAGACCAAGGCAACCTCACAAGGTCCATAGATTTTGTCAAATCTATTCAAACGAGCCCAAACACTAATAGTTTATCATGTGTAGTTTAGGAGTTTCTGTGACCACCTGCCGGCTTCATCATCAGACCAAGGTAACCTCACAAGGTCATAGGTTTTGTCGGTTTTATCAAGTCTTGTCAAACGAGCCCAAACACGACTAGTTTATCATGTGTAGTTTAGGAGTTCCTGTGACCACCTTCCGGCTTCATCATCAGACCAAGGCAACCACACAAGGTCACAGGTTTTGTCAAGTCTTGTCAAACGAGCCCAAACACGACTAGTTTATCATGTGTAGTTTAGGAGTTCCTGTGACCACCTTCCGGCTTCATCATCAGACCAAGGCAACCACACAAGGTCATAGGTTTTGTCAAGTCTATTCAAACGAGCCCAAACACTACTAGTTTATCACGTGTAGTTTAGGAGTTCCTGTGACCATTTTCCGGCTTCATCATCAGACCAAGGCAACCTCACAAAGTCATAGGTTTTGTCAAGTCAATTCAAACGAGCCCAAACACGAGTAGTTTATCATAATATGTAGTTTAGAAGTTCCTGTAACCATCTTCTCGGCTTCAGCATCAGACCAAGGTGCATTCACAAGGTCATTCATCACTGCACCATTTCAATGTTACCGTAACATAGCCACCAAACTTACGTAAGTATGTCAAATATCAGCTTTATGGAACAGTGTACAAAGTGCATTCCAAATTTTGAACGGAAAGACACGAAGTCATAAAAATATCGCTATAGGCTTGTTGAAAATATATCGATATATCGATGTATCGATATTTTCAATTCAATATATCGATATTTTTTGCCGATATATTTTAATCCGATATATCGATAAATCGATACAAAATATGCAATATCGAAAATTGTATAAAAACGATATATTTTTATTTATGTAACTACATCCAAAGCCCTAAATATAGTATGGAAGCAAAAAGAAAATGTATTGTTTATAAAAACTGTACTGTTGACTGCATGGCTGAAATCAGTCCGCTAGTCGAACGGCGCCGTTGTATTCAGTGACTAGGTTTTTAATTGAGCGACTGACGATTTTTAACAATAGATAATATAGTGTGCTTCCTGAAGAAGGTTTAGATATATCTAAAATTCACGAGGGTGGAGCCGCGTCCGAAGATGTTATGTTTCAAAATAGCTTTTGATATTATTGACTAGGCCTGAACTAAATACTAAATTATTATTATTATAAAACACTCAATTGTTTTAAAAATGCACCGATATATCGATGTATCGATATTTTTTCCAGTAGATATCGACGCCGATATTGATATTTTTATAAATATCGATACATCGATTTATATCGATATTTTAGTTCACTTCCGACATCCCTATATCGCTAGATGTTTTAACGCCACCGATACATACGTAAAATAGGTACCTACTAGATCGGTTGGTCGTGTTATAACCTTGAAATGAGGCACACTTGGGTGACAAGGTGAAATATCATAAAGGCCTTGCCACACGGCACAATTTTACCACTGATCAAATTTTCAATCGAATTGGCTTTGCCCGTCTACACGACACAATCAAATCACTGATTTTCATTCCGTCCACCCGATTGGTTAAAGTCTGGTGGTACCGCCCACCCGATGAACTTGAGTTGGACGACCGGCGTCTACACGTCACGATTTCATCAAGTGATTTAGTCAAGTTGGACGTAAAATTGTGCCGTGTGGCAAGGCCTTTATATTTCTACATTTTAGACAGAATGTTTTTTTATTATAGCGCCACCTCTTCTTTTTAATTTAAAATAACATTGCTTACAAAATGAGACGTAAGATGTCGCTACCATCGACTCCCATTTTTTCGTCGCTAGCGCCATCTGTTGTATTATTTACGATATTAACAAGTACTTATAAAAATAAAGGTCTAATATTAAGGATCTAACGTGGCCAATTTTTATGAACGACTTGCGGCATCTGTACTGTAAAGTATTATATTTATCTATGCCTGTACACATCTGAGCGCTTCTTTGGAGAGCTCTTTGGGGTAAAAATCCATTTTATCAGACAAATTCAGGTGCTTTATCAGCTTATCAGCCGTTTCGCTAGTGCCTTTTCGTGTCAGCTGCAACGATGAAACAATTAATAAAACAGGCTATATTTCGAGAGAGATCAGTCCCTATCCTTTATTTACTAAGAAGAACTAACTAAACTAACAAATTACTGGCATCACGCCAAGAAACGCAACTATGATGACGGACTTGCAGAAATATTTAATCGGGCAAATAGGATTTAGACTTTTGACTGAAAGGCAAAACTGTTATTTATGCTGCCATTTAAACTTTCCAGTAGATGAAAACCAAAATATTTTCAAGGTTCTATAATAGAGCATGGCCAAATTCAAAACACTTATTTAACGTGCAAAACGGCTACTTACAGTAATTTCTCATATATTCAGCTATCTACGCTATAGGTATATATTATTATACTAATAGTGACTAACGGCCAATCCAATATTCAACCCAATAATCAGCAACAACAGCTAACAAACTCTTCAGCTTTATAGGTACATATTATATTAGTCTTATACTAATATGGTGCCATGTAGTTGACGGCATAGAATACAAGTGTCACCACCGCCTATCATCCCGTGGGTGTCGTATGAGGCGACTAAGGGATAACACGATGCAAATACCATCTTTGCGTAGAGACGGAAAACCCGACATCAAACTAGGCATGAGATCGATATATCAAAACGAATCTGAAATCCAATTGCAGACAGAAATCGTATCGTATCGATATTCCAATGTGAAAAAGCGATTTTAGAAAACGTAAAACAATACCACGATAACGCAAACTACACAAATCCGAACCAAACGGTGCAAGCGCAATCAAACTACAAAGTAAATCTAAAGCTTACGTTACCGATAGTTTTCATATTTATTCGTTCTCTTTCACACTACCAAACGACTAGTTAGTTAGAATGAGAGAGAGCGAATTTCATTTCCTTTTCTTTCTAACTTTCACTAAGTTAGAAAGAAAAGGAAATGAAATTCGCTCCGTTGAAAGAGCGAAAGAGATGACGAGCGAATCGTTTTGGATTGTGGCGGTTTTATGAATTGTAGACTTCGATTGTTTACGTTTGTCGTACACTACGCATCAACATTCGCTACTGAAATCGATTTCTAAAATCGGTTTTGAAATCGATTTCAAAACTTGAAATCGGATTTTTATGGGTTTGCGTAAAAATCCGAAAACGCCCATGCCTACATCAAACCCTATACGACTGCCTCGTTGGTCTCGCGGCATAAATGTGCGCGTGAATTGGGAGGTCCCGGGTTCGATTCCTGGGTCGGGCAGTGTTATTGGGTTTTTCTATCACGAAATTCTCAGTAGCAGCACGGAGTCTGGAAATGTGCCCGGTAGGGCAATAGGCTCGCCCCTTATTACGTGGGACTAAAGTATATCTGGCGAAAAGTGGGTGTAGAAATACACCTCTGCCTACCCCTTCGGGAATAAAAGGCGTGACGTTATGTATGTATGTATTAATATATAAAGCTGAAGAGTTTGTTTGTTTGTTTGTTTGTTTGGTGGAACGCGCTAACCTCAGGAACTACTGGTCCGATTTGAATTTTTTGTTGCTGTCCTTAAGAACCATCCTCGTACTTCAAAGAATATTAAAAAAAAATGAATTGGCAAAATCAGTTCAGCTGCTCTCGAAATTTGCGCTTAGCAACACATTCAACGATTCATTTTTATATTAAATATATATCTCATGTTACCTAATCCATGGATAGTTCACGGTAGTAGTGCCTTGCTGATTTCAGCATGAATGGGCCAGCTCGGCCGGGGAAGTACTACCCTCTCATAGAAGACCAACGTAAAGTAACAGTACCTAAACTGTTGCGTTTTGTCGGTGAGTGAGAGTGCCGGAGGCCCTATCTCCTATTCCTTCTCCCTCATCCCACTCCTTATCCTATCCCTTTTCCCAACCCCTAGAGGCGGCAACGCACTTGTGACTCCTGTGGTGTTGCTTGTGTCCATGGGCGGCGGTAATTGCTTACCATCAGGCGATCTGTCTGCTCGTTTGCCGCCTATTAACATTAAAAAAAAAGATGACAAATGTTGGTACCGGCCGTTTGAATACGAAGGTAAAAAATTTGCATACGTTTACAAACAGCATGATATTTTCTCTGACGCTTAAACGCCTGTGTATTACGCTCTCTTGGGGACACAGTGCTACGACGTCCAGTAAATCTTGCACTCTCTGCACATTATCTAATCCGTTCACGTAAACTGTGCCTTCACTCGGCGCAAACATTCCTGAAATACGGCGCATATTAATCAGAAACATGGGAATCTACCTCTGGTCATATGGCACAAAATATCCTTTTGCGAGACTTAGTGGATAAATCAAAGCTACGCATACTGCTACGCATTGGGTCTCGGGTTGAAATCCACGGTGCGTACAAATTATTTTCCAGGTTCTGTCCGTATTAAATTGATAATTATCTTGCTAAACGGTGAAGAAAAACATCGTGAGGAAACCTGCATGTCTGAGAGTTCTCCACAATGTTCTCGGAATACATGATGAGAAGTCTGCAAACCCGCTCTAGGACAGCGTGGTAGACTATGGCCTTACCGTTTTCATAGTGAGAAGAGGCGTGGGAAAGGTTATACACAGAACTGATAAAGAGATCAAATAGACCTCACATGGCCTTTTTAGGCAAATAACTAAATGCATTCCTGTTATGCATTGTGAGTATGGAATCCCCAAGCAATTTCTTGAAGAAGTCTGTTCGACACAGACCTAGGACGCAGTGGGCCATTCGAATAGCTAGTGTCTGGTAGGTACTTAACCTCTTGTATGCCGGAATGCCGGACACAATTGAAAAGCCATTGTGTCTCGCGTGGATATGCGTTCCGGCACACAAGGGGAGCATTCCCTGTGCCATAAACCACATGTAGCTCTTATCAATTGATTTACTACTGCGTCTGTTGTTGGGCAGTGAACGTACTAGTAGCCCAGTGAGTAACAACATATCTTAAATTCCTCCGATACCAGCTTTCAAAGTGGTAGACGGGTGATCGTAAGAGAATCTGCAAAGCATCACAAAAATCTTAGAACGTGAGGATGCAAGCTAAAAACGTACCTCCTATTATGGACATAAGGGTGGACTTGCCGGCGCCGGTTTGTCCAAGTATGACAGTCACCTCGCCCCTGTATACGTCAAAACTGATTGCGTCCAATGCACAATGGTAGCCAGACGGGTCTTTGAATGTCTGAAACAACTGCTTTCTTTATTTTGCAATCCAAAGGATACTCGCGGGTAACGCTTCAAGGAGTTTGAGAGCCCGGGGAGGGGAGATGTAGACCTGGTCAAAGAACTCAAATTACCATAGAAGCACATTTAAAATGGGTGCTCTGAAGACAAACTTTCCTTTCCTTTGACCGAAATTGCCGGCAGTCGTTCACCCAGTGTAATAGCAAGAGAGACGGAAGGTCCCCCAATGTATCTTAACTACTAGAGCAAGAGAGGTGGAGAAACGACGCCAGCGTCGCCAACTACGAACTAAACTGGGGGCAGACCCCACTTGGAATCGGCTCACGAAATCCTTAAGGTCTGTGGTTCTATGTAAATCCGAGTTCTTTGACCTGGTCTACATCTCTCCTTCTCTGGCTCATTAAGAACAGACTAAAAAGTCATTGGTCATTGGCAGAAAGCAGATATCTACTGCATACTGTTATAGGCGATAACAGTCTACCAACCAAAGTTTCAGACACCATACTACAAAAATTGCAATTGTAAACCCGATTATAAACGATGACTCGACCAAAACTAATAGGGCGATCTCAAAGAAATGTCAATTTTATAACATTAATATTAACTATCTCGATAAATATTATTAATATTCCATAAGTAACTCACCATAACATATTACACTTGTGTGAAAACTTTATACATACTGAAAATAAAATTAATCAAATGAATAAATAAAGCAAGATGAAACATAAAAGAGAGTCGTATGTTGCGAAGTAGGATTGAAAATATCATCATCATCAAAAGTCTGCCAGTGGACTTACCCACTGCTGAATAGGTATAGGCCTCTCCAATGGCACGCCATCGCGCCCGAATTCCGACTCTTCGTGTCCAGCCGCTGCCAGCCATTTTGCGCATATATCCTCTCCACCTAGCCGGAGGGCGTCTTACACTACGTTTGCCAAAGTGCATAAGAATATAATGTACCAAAATATTATGCTATATAGCTTGACATATTTACCTTGCAAACATTGCTAACTTTAACAGCTATCTCAGCATTGACAGGTCCGGATTCAAAATACCTGGTGTCTCTCAATACTTGTGACCTGTACTCCGCAGTCACGTGGAAATTTACCCTCTTCTTCTTTCTACCCATAATAAATTCTCTCTGCAATAAGATTGTGCGCAAAAATTTGTAAATCTAGGGGAGGAAGAAGGACTCAAAGGCTTCTATTTCTTATGTTAAGAAAACCTTTACATAATATAGGTACTTAAAAATCAATTTTGAAGTGATGCCTTACCTTAGTGGATATGATCGCTACTGAAACTCTTACGGCTATTTTCAAAATTCGATCCATACATGGATTTTGAGATTCGAGATTCGTGTTTGACATATTTTGTATGGAGCTTAAGTTAAAAACTAATCTAAAATTTACAGATCTATCTATAGATCGAATATTGAATTCCGTAGTTAGTCAAGAACAGCCCTCAGATTTTTACCTACGAGCTACCTCATTACTGATATAAGTGAGCCAAAATATAAAATTACAAATCACCTTAAATATAAAATCCCATTTTCGTGGTATACCAAATCTTCTTGGCAGTACCAAATCGAGGTACCAGTCCAGTATCAACATAAAAACGAACTGGATACATGAGAATAACCAAGTTTGCAGCACAGACAAACTAGAACGCGTTCTGGTTATGTTCGAAAAAGTTGCTCCTTGCCCTGTAAGTAAGTAAATGCATGTATTTTTGGTCAGTTTGGCAAACGATAAAAGCTTGGAATAAGCAATCAATTTAATTCTATATTCTATAGTGGGACTTGGCATGAGGCGATTCTGACTGAGATGATTTGAGCTACGAACGGAATGAACCCAAACGACCGCGATTTATTTGCTAATTTGTGAGAAAAATCAGAGCAGGTACATAAAATGATTTGAAGTTTATATACATAATAAAAAGACGTTATTTTTTCGAATTCGAATTTCGGTTCGAATCCTCGGCGCGCACCACTGACTTTTCGGAGTTATGTGCGTATTGAACTGTTAATTATCGCTCCATCCTGACTGTCATGAAGATCTTTCACAGTCGTTATTGAGAGTCAGCACCTCTAAATTAAACTGACTCGAGTCTAAACTATGGAATAGCGGATAGCGGTAGATCAGACAGGCCGTCGCTCTGTGGAAAAGCTTATATTCAGCCAAATCCGGTTAGACTAGTAAGCGGACTCTAGCTTGAAAGTGTTGAAACTGGGATAAGGCTAAGAGGATACGGTAATTTCTTTATTTAAAGTTTACACAAAAAATTACAAACATGACCTGAATAGCCCAAGACCCACGACTGCCAGACCTTCTTTATTTTATAAAAGCTGAAAGTTTGCCTGTGCATGCCCCCTACAAAGGTAAGAACGACCACCGATTATAGAGTGTGGGTTGTGGTTACTTTGGCAGTTATCAGGTAGTAAAGGTGGATAAAATGGTACCTCAAATTCGTTATAGTATAAAAGCTAAATTTTATATATGACTAGAGGACGCCAGCAGCTACGCCTGCATTTTTTTAAATTTACCCGTTTTGGCCGATCCCGTGGAAATTTCGAGAAATCCCTTCTTAGTGCACCCCTACGGTCCTCAAGAAACACACATGCCAAATTTCAGCTTCCTGCGCCCAATAGCTTCGGCTGTAGCGTGTCTGTCAGTCAGTCAGTAACGCAAGGATTTTATATATTAAGATTTTATAAAATAACAAAGGTCTGGCAGTCGAGGGCTCTAGAATGCAATAAGACAAAATTTCAATATTTTAATGAACTTACGAACCAAGATATTCTGCATAAGTAACTTCAGCCCAGAACATGTATATCGGAGCGTGTGGCAATATACAACACAGGAACATTTTTAGAGCAGAAGTAGTTGTCCCCAAAGAGTGCCAAGTAGAATCCAATATGAATGTACAAATGTAAATCAGAAAAGCAATGCTTGTGGCGTGTTGGTCTGTTGAGAAAATTAATACCAATAACTAAAGTAAAAAGTTTGTAAGGATGTATGGATGTCCCTGACTCTTCCATTCAAAGCAGAAAAACGGATTTAAATAATACTATAAAATCTTTCTCATTGTATGAAGAGGCTCGTCCTAAAAGTAGGACAGTTAATAAGAATTCTGTGATCATGGCACTTAGATACCTACGTGGTATATATCCCAAAAGACAATTTGAAACTAACCGACCAACAATACTCACTGTTAGAAGACAGTGTGCTGCTTAAGATAGCCAACATTGAAATATTCAAGAAATATATCATTATCGCAATCACTATGATGAGACTGTTGGTGTATGGCAGAATTGGTTTCGATGTCACCTGGAAAGGACATTTCGAAATCACGAACCGTAGGACATTAAAATGTATACATATTTGCGCATTTATTATTTGTGTGTCGAGAATTGTTAATGATTTCTAAGACAATCTCAAAGCTAAGCAGCAATGCGGAATGCCACCCACTAAAGTATAAATATTTTATTTCAAACAGGTGGACCAATGATCTTGGTAGTTGTTAGGATCATAAGAAGAAATTAAATCCGGCCGACTCAAGATCGGACTGTGGAGAGCTTTGAAAGAGGCGTATGTTCAACAGCGGACGTCTTTAGTTCGAGATGATGACAAGATACTGTCGTAGGTACACTTTTGGAACTTCACTGACTGTAAGTACACTTTGCCAAAAGATATCTTGGAAAGTTATGACAAGATATCACAATACATCTCTAGGCTGCCAGGCAATGCTGTTGTTTCTCTTGATAAAACTTCCCTGTATCAGGTTCAGAAAAAAAAGAAAATAGGCCTCCCCATAACAACATTCTAAATCTGACATGGCATATGCAACAAAAACAAAGTAATTGAACCTAAACATACAAAAAGATTATTACCTTCAAGAAGAATGTGATAATCACAGCATACAAGATGCCCATAGCAGCAGCATCGAAAAAATGTGCCGCTCGGTACACAGTCGGCGAAACCCCAGACAGTCTGACCAAGTCCTGCACAAATTACAAATTGTCGTAGGTAATAAAGAAATTTTGAAAGACTAAAATGTACTAGAAAAGAATATTTATATTCAGTTCTTCATCTGTATAATATGTAGGTAAAATTCTTGCGTTACAGACTGACTGATCCACCTTTGCAAATTCCCCATAAGAATTTATATTTTTCTGGCCTGCTGGAAAAGAATTGACGTTTGTAATAAAAACAGATGAAATTGCGCTGAGCTGCATTAAGGAGAAGAACAGAAAATGTACACTTTTGCATTCATAATAACAGCAGCTGGCTGTTGCTTTTCTATTAGTCAGTAACACAATAATTTTATATATAGGTACAGATAAGGCAAGAAAGGTTTGAGAATAATTCAATGGGTTTGAGTGACTGATTGTTACTTACCCAAAATCCAGTTCTTTTCGAAACGATAATGCCTGTTACCTTATACATGAAATAAGGCAAAAGCGCAATAACTGTGCACACTATTATAAAATTGTGCAGCCTTTCAAGGTCTTTAGATACAAATTGTACCCTATCTTCTAAATGTAACGCCTGAAATAAATATTTTATTAACTTTTAATATTAAGTACGTGGTGCTCTTCTTTAAGAAAGGGGATAAAACCCTCTAAAGAACTACAGACCCATCACACTTCTGAGCCACTTCTACAAGCTGTTTTCGAGTGTCATTACGAATCGTACAAAATAATTAAGCGGGTCTTAATCGCATTAACTTAACTTATTTCCGCGACCACGCTCGGTGCAAGACGAGCGAAGCGTCGGCAACAAATAGGTGTTTATACCTTAAATAAGTTAAGTTAACGCGATTAAGAGCCACTAAATTATTTTGTATGATGTATACAAATCGCGAAAGTTTAAAATCGATTATTACGAATCGTCTCGAGAGCAAGCTAGACGACGTCCAGCCTCCCAAACCAGCCGGTTTCCGTAAAGGCTATATATAGTACCATAGACCACATACATACGCTGCGGCAGGTTATACAGAAGTCCGAGGAGATTAACCAGCCTCTATGCTTGCCGTTTGTGGACTATGAGAAAGCCTTCGATTCGATCGAAACCTGGGCGGTGATACAGTCTCTCCAACGGTGCCAGATTGACTACCGATATATCGAAGTGCTGAAGTGTTTGGATGATAACGCCACTATGTCAGTCCGCCTCCAGGACCAGAGTTCGAAACCTATTCAACTCCAGCGAGGGGTGAGACAGGGGGATGTCATATCCCCGAAACTTTTACCACTGCGCTGGAGGATGTTTTCAAGCTTTTGGACTGGAATGGACTCGGCATCAACATCAACGGCGAGTACAAGACGAAAATCATGTCGAACGTCCATGTTGTACCTGCTCCTATTCAGGTTGGGAACTCTACGCTCGAAGTTGTCGACAAGTATATCTAGCTGCTACAAGTAGTCCAATTAGGTAGGTCCAACTTCGAGAAGGAGGTCAATCGTCGAATCCAACTCGGTTGGGCAGCGTTCGGGAAGCTACGACATATCTTCTCGTCCGATATCCCGCAGTGTCTCAAGACGAAAGCCTTTGACCAGTGTGTGTTGCCATAGTGATGACTTACGGATCAGAGACGTGGTCGCTCACTATTGGCCTTATCAGAAGGCTCAAGGTCACTCAGAGGGCGATGGAGAGGGCTATGCTTGGAGTTTCCCTGCGAGATCGAATCAGAAATGAGGAGATCCGCAGTAGAACCAAAGACCCGACATAGCTCTCCGGATAGCCAAGCTGAAGTAGCAGTGGGCAGGGCACATATCTCGAAGAACCGTTGGGGCAGAAAGGTTCTGTAGTGGCGGCCACGTACCGGACGACGCAGCAGAGGTAGGCCCCCCCGCAAGGTGGACCGACGATCTCGTCAAGATCGCGGGAGGCGGTTGGATGCGGGCGGCTCAAGACTGGTATGTGTGGAGAACCGTGGAGGAGGCATATGTCCAGCAGTGGACGTCGATTGGCTGATATGATGATGATGATGATGATTAAGTACGTACACACGGCTGCACGTCAATATAGACACTTTGACCTTTGTACCGTTCTTATGGCGTAGGCAACAAGAGTTATAATCGTACTACAACTGTACATGTTGATGTGCCGTGAAGCGAACATTTCTTAAGTCTACCCATTCATCACGATCCGTGGGAGGTAGCATAGCAAGACGTTTGTCTGAGAATATAAAGGCATGTCTACTGCCATATCCACAGAAATTGATCTAGCCAATTTCTGTGGCCCATCCGTGTGGTGACGGATTAAGAATACGGAATATCACCACCCCATATCATCCCATGGGTGTCGTAAGAGCCGACAGCGGGAGCATATTATGCAGAGAACAGCACTGTAAAAGAAGGAAACTTGGTACAAACCCTATACCAACCCATTTGGTCAGCGTGGTATAGTAGGCAAATTCCTCCTTACAAAGGAGAGGCCTAGTCCAGCAGTGGACTGTTAAAGGCTGATAATGATGAATTTCTGTGGCCATACCTGCAGTTACGGTTTTGAACATTCGGACACAGTTATCGAAACTGAATCTATACAAACTTCTATAAATTTGTGCATCTGTGTGTTAGCACCTTTATAGCTAAGAGTTAATAAAATATTAATAGGTAATAAAAGATAATAATTACTGTGACATCTCTTTTAACATGTTGCTTGATATATGACTTGTCTATGGCCCACTGTACCGTTCCGAGCAATGGATTAGCAACTTCATCTGCAAGAATAATAAAGTTACTAAGTATTTTGTGTCACATAGTTCGATCTGAAGACCTAAATTCAATGATACTATTATCCTTTTGGCTTATAAAACATACATCAACGTCCTCCGTCGTGTCTCTCTGTCTGTTCGTGACAAACTTAAATAACACTGAACGGATTTTCATGGCGTTTTTACCGGTGCACAGATGTATTCATGTCATTCATGAAGAAGGTCCGGGCACATAATTTTGATATATTTAACACTACCAAGTTTTAAGAAATAAACATCTATAAATTCAACTGGCAGCCCAGCCAGGTCTATCTATCACAATATATTGATTATTTGAAAGATTAATGACTTATATTAATTCTTTATGCATTTTTCAGGTCAGGCACCACCATCGATCCTTGTGGCACACCTCACGTCAATATCTAAGATGTGATCATTTTGATGCCTTAATTTATATTTTTATTACAAGACTATTTTTAGGCTACAATTTATACCTAGAATACTAAATAAGGAATCGAAAAATCATTTTGAACTTTTAACTAAGTATTATAAAACTGGGTCGATAGCTTCTAACATAATATTCATTGTTATGATTGTCTAGATTTTCCCTTCGTCGAAAGAAATTAATAATCTCTAAAACAAATGTAGGCACGTCCCTACAATAGACTTCGAGTTCATTAAGCATCAGATCTGATAATAAAGCCAATCTCACAGAGTTTGTATTAGGTGCTTACTGCTTACTGTGTATAAACTGACGAGCTGGACAAATGAAATTTGGATGATACAAAAGACATCATAAACATAGAAAAAATGTTTTATGAGGCACCTGGGGCTGTAAGATGTCGCAAAAATACATTAATTGTCTTTTCATCTTCAGTCCTTGGTTCAAAATTATTAAACATTTTGATGAAGTAAGTAAAATTATTGGTATTTGTTCCTGGATCCTGAAAGAAATATTGTTAAAGTTAAAAACCTAAACGGTTAAAAAACGAAATACGTGCGACAAGACGCTTTAAAATTGGTACATATTTAGTTAGTTATGAAGATCATAAAACAGAAAGAGACAAAATACTCCGTTACTCTCTTTCTACGAAATATCCTATTTTGTAGAAGGTTCGCGTAGTTGTATACATATATCTACGTAATTATTATGCCAGCAAAGTATACAAGACGAGTAATGGGTCTTATTATAATGTTATGAAAATCTTCAGAGACAGCAATGAAAATAACCATTTTATGAAATTAATAATCATTAATTATTAGAATAAGCATATTATTTTTACCAATATATTGACGATGACAATGTTATTATCAAGAAGTTTAGACGGTTTTTTGTCGTTAAATAAAACGTATAATTTGTTGCTGAGCTCCCAAGACACTTTCGATTCCATTTCTGAAATTATAAACAAAAATTGTTTCAGCCAATTCAAAGAGTGGTACGAAAGATACAAGATATAAGCTGCACTGGGACTAATCTCGCCTTTAGGTATCTACCAGTGGGTAGGGCTACCTGCCAGGCTAGAAAGTGGATCTTGTCCTTCAAGGAGGTGATAACGAGACCGTGTACGAAGTTTCTTGTTTCTTTGTGGTCTGCGAGTGTGGTCAACTCTGGTGTTGCGTCGGTATCATGACAATGATTTAAATTATGATGATAATGTTTGCGGACTGTAACATTTTGGTAGTCGGCGTAAAAGCAACCGCTGGATTAAACGTGTTCTGGAGTGCACACCACGTCACGGCAAACGTAACGGACACTCCTGATTGGTACGGAGATTTACGCATAGAGTCTAGCAGTGGCTGGACACGAAGATGGGCAATAGAGAAGAGAAGATGGGCGAGTGCAGTGGCGCCAATAACCAGCAATGGGCTAAAACAAGCTAATGACGATGATGTGATAAATTGTATGCAGCTAAAGAAATGTACAGGTTCGTAGCTGACTGCAGACAGCAGCAAACGACGTGTTGCCGCGTCAGGTCGTCGCGACATGTCGCTGTAGGATTTTAAATCCAACCGCAAACGGCAGCAGCAGATTGCAGCGCCCTATTTCTATTGGTCTTTATTGTTCTATGTAGTGATAAGATGTGTGGCATCTTTGAGAACGTCATGTCACCAATATGCGGTCTAGCAATACAAATGTACGGTCGGGTAATACTGATATGCGCTCGAGCGACACGTCGCGACGAGCAGCATACTACGCTTCGCTTGCTACGGAAGGTATTTCATAGGAATACATAGAAAGATCGGTATGTGTGACAACGTTGGGGAGGCCTACGTCCAGCAGAGGACGTCTCTAGGGTGACATGATGAATAGAAACCAGTAGAGTTACGACACGTCGCCTGCTGCTGTCTGCGGTCGGCAGCGACACCGTACCTTAAAGATTTAGGTGATAAAATACATACCTTGCGCAGTATTGTTGTTCAACTCGCTAATAACGTTGTTCATCAGCATATCAGTGAAATTGGTGTGCGGCGAATAGTATATTTTGTATGTATTATACATATCACCTCGGGTCTAAAAACAATTTATGTACCTACTTAAAATTTTTAGATAAGTACTTAATAGATTTTCTATAAAACATACCTAATTTGGTTAAATGGACTGGACAGAATTTTACCCATAAACAGGCCCTAGCTATAAATATAACTGAAATCTACCAAGTTGGGGTATGAGGACTATGAGCACTAGCCCGTTAAGAGACACGGGACTAGGCTGGACAGGGAACCTGAACATGTGCATAACTTCACGCCTTTTATCCCCGAGGGGGTAGGCAGAGGTGTATTTCTACACCCACTTTTCGCCAGATATACTTTAGTCCCACGTAATCAGGGGCGAGCCTATTGCCGTACCGGGCACATTTCCAGACTCCGTGCTGCTACTGAGAATTTCGTGAGAGAAAAACCCAATAACACCGCCCGACCCAGGAATCGAACCCGGGACCTCCTGATCCCACGCGCACATTTATGCCGCGAGACCAACGAGGCAGTTGTATAGGGTTTGATGTCGAGTTTTCCATCTCTACACAAAGATGGTATTTGCATCGTGTTATCCCTTAGTCGCCTCTTACGACACCCACGGGAAGATAGGGGGTGGTGACACTTGTATTCTATGCCGTCAACCACACGGCAAAGTAAGTATAAAGTTACCGGAAAGTGCTAGTTTAATCACAGTAAAACAAAGCATTACAATCTAAAGCTATATTACACTGTAACAGATTAGATGGCTTGTTATATGGAGAATCTTGTCCAACACTCAAGATATAAAAAATATCTAAAATTAAAAATTATTTCTTACATTTGCATCACCATCAGACTTTTCTGTCAGCAATATGGACTGTCTTGCTAAAAATAAGGCAAGAAATACTAAGCAACCTTGAAACAATTCGGACAATGTCGCCCAATAACGCGTTATACGCAATCGCGTAATCTGCCACGCCATTACATTTAAAGGGAAGCATATTCGTGATATCTGCTGATTAATAAAATCTAAAATAGACATGGTTATATAAACCGAAACAACTAATCCAAATCTAATTTAAAAGCGTAGAAGTCTCTAAACACGGTTGATTCAAATAAAAATATTTTTGAATCCTCGCGCCAAACATGTAACACTGCTTGACATCAGATCTGTCATGAATGACATGAATGGCATTTCCATTTCAATGTTGCAATATTCAGAAAAACCTATCAATAAGCGTAGATAAATCAAACTGTACAATACTTATTTTATTTCATAAGCTGAATTTGCAACCTAAATATATTTATAGCCGTGTGGTTGACGGCATAGAATACAAGTGTCACCACCCCCTATCTTCCCGTGGGTGTCGTATGAGGCGACTAAGGGATAACACGATGCAAATATCATCTTTGCGTAGAGACGGAAAACTCGACATCAAACCCTATGCGACTGCCTCGTTGGTCTCGCGGCATAAATGTGCGCGTGGGATCGGGAGGTCCTGGGTTCGATTCCTGGGTCGAGCAGTGTTATTGGGTTTTTCTGTCACGAAATTCTCAGTAGCAGCACGGAGTCTGGAAATGTGCCCGGTACGGCAATAGGCTCGCCCCTTATTACGTGGGAGTTGGGACTAAAGTATATCTGGCGAAAAGTGGGTGTAGAAATACACCTCTGCCTACCCCTTCGGGGATAAAAGGCGTGACGATATGTATGTATGTATGTAATATATTTATTTAACAAAAATATTTAATCAGCACATAATAATATGTTTGTGCGATGTCCACAAGTGTGCTGACTTAACTTCACCCATCAATCAGCCTATTGCAGCCGCCCACTCAATCACTGAACATGACCATAATTTTGAACGGTAAATAGCGAAAAGGAATCACAATATAGCTTTAGGGTTCTAACTACCTTAAAATTAAATTGATTCATATGAATTTATCCGATTATATAAATACGGTTATAAAATTAAGATTCGATATCATTCGAGTTGATTCGATAAGACAATTATAATTGATAGTTGGCAACACAGACAGTTCGCCATATTGAATTTTTTTATTTTTTTTAGTGATTCGGAAATTATCGTCTGCAATGGAGTCTAATTTTTGCTTATCAAAATTTGATCATATTTTTGTTGAGTATTCGCCAAAATTATGTCATTTGTCCATCGTTTCTCAATCCGGTCGCGGTCATTGCAGAAAATCCTCGGTCGTTTGACAATATTCGCTTGAGATTATTGTTATTGTACTCACTGTCGACCCTGGAGACATCTTGTGATAAAAAACCATTATTGCGGCAAGTTACTTCGCTGTCTGATTTTGTCTTCACGTGAAACGAGTAACAAAATTAGATTGGTGCTATCCAAGTGTTCGCAAACATGGATGTGTCGTGGGGTAAGTAATAAAAAACGTGAGAATGTAATTGATTTTTTAAAATTACTTGGTATAGTGATGTCATTGCGTGGTAATTTCCAGACGCGGATAATTTTGAGCCTAAACTGCCGACCACGTTGACTAACTCAAGTAAGTGGGAAGGCGAGGATGAGGAAGATACTGTGAAGGTAACGTATGCGTTGCCAAATTGTTTATTTTTATATTCTAAGATTATTGCGTTTGTGTTGATTGAATTTTAGTTCGAACTTAGTACTTAACCTCAATCTTTGTGCATACGTGTTGACGTCAGTGAAATTGCAGGAAAGTTGGGAAGATGAGGAGGAAGAAAAGAAAGATGAGGAAAAAACTGAGCCTGCCCCGCCTCCGGCCAAACCAAAAAAGAGGATTCAGGACAAAATAGCTGAAAGAGAGGTAAACTTACTCATATTATGGAACATATGTTCATGACACAATTACAAGGACACTGCGTTAATTGAGCTTTGTCAACTAATATTTCTAAACTTTATCGCTTTTAAGCCAAAAAGTATGTCAATATTAATTATATACTTATCAACATTTACTGAATCTATGAAAAATTTACTTTACAGTATCATTACAATAACTAACATTTTATACTACAATCTCATTATTTTCATATTATAATTGTTTTGTGCTTATCATTATAGACCATTCATATATATTTACCATAGACATGCTAGGGAGTGAAAGTTTGGCTCTGCTTGTAATCAGTCTAAATACCCCAATAGAAAGTTTTAACCCAACCTGCTTAGCATTCTATCAAGTTTATCTAGATTGTATGTAGACTAGAAACATTTTATCTAATTTACATACCTAGTTAAGTAAAGGCTGTAACATAACATAACTTCACGCCTTTTATCCCCAAAGGGGTAGGCAGAGGTGTATACACACCCACATTTCGCCAGTTTAAAGGCTGTCTTATGAACAATATTTTTTTTATAAAACATGTCGTTATAAATAAAATAATGTTGCTACTTAGTGCTTTTCAATTCGGTTGTAATAGAATTTGTTATTTAATTTTCTTATATTTTACTTCTATAAATGTTTAGTTGTTATTTGCTGTAATGTATAGTTAAGAGTATACCACATAATCATTACTAACCTTAAGCAATGACACAAATTACTATGTTGCTTAATCATAAGTAATTAATAATGATTAGCTAGCAGCATATTATATTACATGATCAGCATGTTTTGCCTCTCAATACTTATTCTTAGGTATAGCTTAGGTGGCAAAAAGTAAATGAAATTTTGCTTAGTAAACAGTTTTAGAAGTTCTTTAGAATGTTTGGGTATATGTGCCATTTAACATGAGTACCACTAAAAGTAACACATTGCACTTAAAGTAAAAAAGAAAAAATTCTAAAGAAAAGACCTAATTTATTTATCTTAATATATGTATGATTTATTTTGGCATGCTGTATAGTCCAAGATCCCAGAGCCGCCAGACCTACGTCATTTTAGCAAGCCTGAAATTTTGAGGATTATTAGTATAATATCTTGTTTAGAGGTAAAATTTAAGTTAACTTAGATTATGACACTGTTTTACGTTATGGAAGAGCGGAGACTCCTAATACAGGCATTGTTTGCTTAAAAGGAGGCTCCAATCATCAATTATTGTTTTTGTAATCATTTGTTACTGAAAAAAAAAGATGCCAACCCGCTAGCTTGAAAGATGGGCCATTTCACAGGTGCCAGTTAACAAGATATTTGAGGATTATTAAATCCTCAAAATATCAGCTTTGCTATAATGACGTAGGTCTGGCGGCTCGGGATCTTACTCTAGTACGAGATGCCTATGTCCAGCAGTGGACTGATACAGGTTGATGATGTATGATTTATTATGATAACTACCTATAGAGAACTTTGTTGAATAGATTTTATGTAAATCAACAATATTAACTTAACATCTTTTTTATCTTAAGAGTTGTTGGTGCATTATTGGTTTAAATATATGAGCCATGAGCGAGTGAGATGTTTTGAGTATACATACATTAAGTGTGATATGACTGAGTAAACATCAGATGTAGATAATAATTTAGATGTGTAATGCTGACTCTGGACTTTGTTCTCTATTATGATATCAACAAAGTTAGTAAATAGTATCAGGGTTAGATATATACTTTGCAAAATACTCAGCATCCTTAAAACATTAATTATAATGTATATTTTTAGACTATACTCTGTTCAAACTGTCAGCGATAGCCTAGTGGAGATACCAACAGACTGCCATGCAGAGGGTATCGGGTTCGAATCCACGGCACGCACTACTGACTTTTCGGCGTTATGTGCGAACTAGTCTAAACCATGGAATATCGCTATCCCTTTGGGTTGCGGAGGTTAGGCAAGGAAGCTAATATTGAGCCAAATCCGGTTAGACTAGAAAGAGGACCCCGGGTTGAAACTGGGATAATGCTAGGAAGATGGTGACTCTGTTCAAACTGCCTAGACTAATTCAACAGTGTCTAGTCCAAATTTTTACATATAATTTGTGTATTGTCACCACATTTTGGTCCCTACAAATAAAAAAGCCTTTTGGCGAATTATAACAAAATTTTTCAACTACCATTTTCAGATTTTTTATATTAACAAGCAAAATCACCTAGCCGTGTTGTTGACGGCATAGAATACAAGTGTCACCACCCCCTATCTTCCCGTGGGTGTCGTAAGAGGCAACTAAGCGATAACACGATGCAAATACCATCTTTGCGTAGAGACGGGAAACTCTACATCAAACCCTATACGACTGCCTCGTTGGTCTCGCGGCATAAGTGTGCGCGTGGGATCGGGAGGTCCCGGGGTCGATTCCTGGGTCAGGCAGTGTTTTTGGGTTTTTCTGTCACGAAATTCTCAGTAGCAGCACGGAGTCTGGAAATGTGCCCGGTACGGCTCGCCCCTTATTACGTGGGACTAAAGTATATCTGGCGAAAAGTGGGTGTAGAAATACACCTCTGCCTACCTCTTCGGGGTTATAGGCGTGAGACTATGTATGTATGTGTATCAACTAAATACATTCAGTCCTCTGAGTTATCCCCCTATTCGTTGACATAAATAAATTTATGAAAAAAGTTTCTAATCTCCAAATCCATGGATAAGTCATATATCAGCTGTTAATCTTTTCTAAATAATATATAATAATATATTTACATAGACATTTATTTTCTGCATTTTTTGTTTACAACACTCATACATACATACATATAAGTTAAAAGCCTATTCTAGACGAAGCCGCCTTTCCCTAGCTAAATGCTACCAATACCAAATTACCTCTCTTCATTCTCATTTATTTAATCTATATTTTAATTCATCAGCGTCAGGAACGCGAGAAAGCTGAACGCGTGTCCGTGGAGAAGGTGGAGGAACTGACTCCTGAACAGAAGCTGGCTGAAAAACTTCGCCAGCAGAAACTACAAGAAGAGTCCGATTTGAGGCTCGCCATGGAAACCTTTGGTAAGATATACATGATATCATGAATATCTAATTCAAATTTCTAATTTCTTTCGCCCTTTAAGTCATATCAAATTTTTGCTGCTGTTTTAGTAGGACTTTCAATGCGTGTCTTAGGAAGGCTGTGTACATTATGTTGATAAGTCATAAAATAATCCATTTAAAATTATGTTATGGTTTCACAACTGGAATTTATAACTCTGCAACTAAAACCTCAATCACAATTTCTTGCAGATTGTCTGCAATATATGTGACTGAATGGTTAACAAAGACGAAATTCTGCCTGTCTCAGTCAGTCTGGATTTTTACCCTGTTAACCAAAACACACTGATATACTTTAATTTTATAAAGATTTCAATAGCACAGAATATAAAATTAACATTGGATTAGTCATGCGGAGCAAAAGTGTTACTGGGTTTTTCCGAATTCTCAGTAGAGTAGCATGGAGTCTGGTGATGTGCCCTCGCCCCCTATTACGTGGGACCTAAACATTCATGGCGAAATGTGGGTGTAACATTACACCTTTGCCTACCCCTTCGGGGATACAGGCGTGAGCCTATAAATAAAGAAATAGTTATGCCTCAAGATAAAGCATATTCATTTGAATTCTAATAGCACATAATTAATGTTTTCAGGTGTCACCGAAGCAAACATGGGCAAGATAGACAGCTTCAATCCCGTCACAAAGGCTGAGTTCACAGAGTTTGCCGACTTGCTCACTAGGAAGATTACTTTCTTCAAGGCTAGGGAGGAGTTTCCGGGCTTCGTAGATGACCTAGTCAGGAATATTATTGTTCAAAGTAAGTGGACACTGATTCAATTTCATCTGAAGATGTATGTACATACACTCACTCAGATGAGTGTATTGCATATAAGCTGGTATGGTATGACCAGCTTTCATGCAATCAAAATTATATTAGTGGATAGACGTCCACTACTGGACATAGGCCTCCCCTAAGGATCTCCAATGCTTTTATAAAATACTTACTAGTGGATGTCGGCAATAGCGACAAGGTAGCATTTGTGTTGGTAAGCTATACAACTAAACATCTTTAATCAAAATCCACTCAGTAGTCCGTCCATAGTCAGTATTTGTAGTATAATCAACATCAGATTTAAAACTGCTGATCAGAGAATCATTTGCTTGCAATGATTTCATCTCCAGATTATCCATAACGATCAGCACAAATCGTATGTGCTTGCCATGAAGCTAATACACAGAGGAGATGCCATACAGAATGTGCACTTGATACAACAGGAGTGCACATTTGATGGGCTGGTGGGCGTGGCTTACTCAGTCTATCGGCAACTCGCATCGAACGTACATCTGGCGCGCTCTGAACAAAAAATGTTTTTCGTTAAAAATACTACAAAAATATGAAGTGTTGTGTGTTAGATTGCAGGAATTACTCCGATAAACGCCAAATTGCCACGGAAGGCATCACATTTCACTCGTAAGTGTTTGAAATCGATTATTTTAATGATATTCCAGAATATTCTATTCGTTCGAATTTTATCACAGTAATAATCTGCTCACCGATAGATGACGCCGCATGATTTAAATTAGTGATGAAAAACTGTTAAAATATTATTTACATCTTTGAAATTGTACTTAAAATGGTTGTATAAACAAACTTTAATTTACTTGTACCGTTAATTCTTATCTAAATACAAATTAATTGTAAAAATGATTTTATCAAATAAGCGTAGTACATGTAGTCTAGGATAGATCACGATAGATGACGCTATTGGGAATACAGGGCCGTACTTAGATTTAAAAATAAAATATTTAACTATGACAAATTTTATTATAGGATAATTTTTTGAGTCTTTATGTTTCAGATTTCCTACCGATGATGAATTAAAGATGCAATGGGTAAACAAAATCGCTCGGTACAATTGGATCCCGTTGAAATATACAAGAATTTGTTCCTGCGTGTTGACTAATTAATAAGCTTGTGTGAATGTGAATTGTACTTATTATTTATTTTTACAAACAATAGTTTTAACTGTTTTACTTATCAAATCTGAGTCTTGGTCACTTGAATAAAGGAAGTTTTATTATTATTATAAATTAATACAAATACAAAATATTTTTAAGTCTCAACCAATAAAAACCGAATATTTCATAAAAAGGTGCCTGTATATATCCCAATATCAGGAAAAATCAGTATGTTGGGTTGTTTTTGTATTTTATATTAATAAACTGTTTAAAATGAACGACCTTGTGTATTAATTTTAAATCTCAATATTTAAAAGCGCCCTCTATGAACGGATCGGATTACCCTTCCCTTAATATAATAATATGTATTAGTAATATATGCGTATTATTCCAAACAGGGCGCCGAATAGCAACTATTTTTTATTTAAAATTATAATAAGGTAAAACACACCCAAGTACGACCACTTCATTTGCCCTCTAGTGTCGAATGGCAGAATTACGTTGTCATAAGTCAGTGGGCGGAGTCAGCAGGAGTGTAACGTCCCCCTCACCCCCGTCCGCTGTCACGCATAGTTTGTATAGGAAAATACGTTCCGCCATCTCCTCTGTGTATTAGCTTCATGGTGCTTGCACATCCACCAAAAATGGGCGTTTAAGCTGTTCTGTTCTCAATTCCAATTACACAACTTTCTACCTATCTTGTGAATAATTTCGAATTGTGTTGGTTACCATTTCCTTTAAAATAAATGGTAATTTTATCTTGTTGATCCTGATAAAGACTTAAAACTGTTGTTATGTCTTCTTAACATCATGAGTGTGGAAGCCATAGGTCAATAAAATGATAATTTCTCCGACTTCGGGTATTCCCCGTATGAAATACTATGTGTAGATATGATTCACTGCATTGGTACTACATAATATGGAGATGTCACTAATTTTGTGTCATACCTATTAATATTTATGAAATGAACCTCTATGGTGTAATTATTGAGGTCTACTTGGAATCTGTTGATTAAAGGTTGCCTCCTGCAGCTTGAGATTTATTATTATGAGTTCAGGAGTTTTATTTTTAAGAAAGTATATATTTGACGTAATGATCACCTTTTGGTGTGAGTAACATTACGCCTTGGTTGGTCACCATTACTTTTGAATATTTTATCAATGGTGGACCATTACATAAATATGAGTTCATCGTGATATGTTTACAACTTTACAAAAATAGATGCACAAGTGCAGATAACTAAACTACATAATTTCTAGTTATGTGCTATTAATTGTTACTGTTATTTAATTTATTTATCCTGCATTTGATTCCCCGTATGTGGTTGATATGATGCATAACAGAACATTTTAGTGTTACGCATTTAACCTCTTTTGTCTCGTGACAACCGCAATCTACAATTGCAGCAAATGAATTTCAGTAGTTGTTACGATGCCTGCGCTAAAACACATTTCCCTTACAATTTCTAACTGCGCCCCCTAGAGGTCTCTACTGACCGTAACTATATGCTAGAGGCGCTTTTATCGACGGCTTATGGCGACTGGCAACTCGATCAAACTCCTTCTAGACCCTAGTATTTATAATCTAATCAGAGAGATACTAACATAGGCTGTATTTCCACTTTCCAGTGCACTCAAGCGACATAAAAAGGATAAAGATGACTGTTGACAACCTTTATATTGAGAAGCAGAAATCTGAAAAGAGCGACAAGTCTAAGAAGCCAGCCAAGGGCAAGGGGAAGGCAAAATTAAAAGTTGAAGGCGATAATGTGAGTACCATCATTAGATATAAAATGTCACCACCCCATCTTCCCGTGGGTGTCGTAAGAGGTGACTAAGGGATAACACGATGCAAATACCATCTTTGCGTAGAGACGGAAAACTCGACATCAAACCCTATACGACTGCCTCGTTGGTCCCGCGGCATAAATGTGCGCGTGGGATCGGGAGGTCTCGGGTTCGATTCCTGGGTTGGGCAGTGTTATTGGGTTTTTCTGTCACGAAATTCTCAGTAGCAGCACGGAGTCTGGAAATGTGCCCGGTACGCCAATAGGCTCGCCCCTTATTACGTGGGACTAAAGTATATCTGGCGAAAACTGGGTGTAGAAATACACCTCTGCTTACCTCTTCGGGGTTATAGGCGTGAGGCTATGTATGTATGTATGTTTACTGACTAACTGACCACAATAACAACCAGCTGAAATATGGCATGTATGTTCATTGGAGCTGAGCATAGGGTGTTTTTAAGATGGGATTTTTAAACTGTAAAATTAAAATAGATGTGGACATTCTCTAGTCATGTTAATTTCAAAATTTTAAGGGTCCAGTATCATTCACTTATGGGCTAGAGGGACAATAAATCCTGATATCTAAAAATAAAATTTGACAACTAGGAACTTTACTGATAAGTTGGGCTATAAAAAAGTGTATTTTATGCTGGTGTAGCCATGATCAGCTAAAAAATACTGTATAAATGTTGTTGAAATAGGTCAAAGAACTGCATTAAGCCCAGTTATATATGTTTCTGTCCGTGTGGTGACGGATTTGTCCATGTGGTGACGGATTAAGAATACGGAATGTCACCACCCCATATCATCCCATGGGTGTCGTAAGAGCCGACAGAGGGAGCATATTATGCAGAGAACAGCAGTAAGAGAAGGAAAACTTGATTCAAACCCTATACCAACCCGTTTGGCCAGCGTGGTATAGTAGGCCAATTCCTCCTTTCAAAGGAGAGGCCTAGTCCAGCAGTGGACTGTTAAAGGCTGATGATGATATATGTTTCATCTCATTTAATGGTTTAATTAAGTAAAGAAAACATAATTTATTCATATGCTTTTGAGCTCTTGTGCCTTTAGAGAAGTATTTCGATGCATTCAACAAAATTAAAGCCTAATCTATTATCAGAAGATATGAAGAACCCCGCTGCATAATACTACTATAGTTTCTGAATAAAATCTTCGAATGTAGCAAATTGTTTGACTATAATTTTAATGGCAATATTTTGGCAACGAATGTGCAGTACTAGACCAACGTCATTCTTGGCACAACAAGCTGAAAACATTTGTTGTCAGTGAAATCTGCGCATCATCGCATAAAGAATAAAGCGTGATTGTAGCTTTAATTAACCTCCGCATTATTTTAGACTAGTCGAACTCGCTCCTATGCCCACCTATTACGGCCCGGTCACGGCCTACAGCGGCGGGCGGCAGCGGCGAGCATTTTCAATGTACATGGCGCGTTTACTGTGACGCGGCGCGCGGCCGCCTCAGAGTAAACGCGCCATGTACATCGCCCCTGCCGCGCCGCTCGCCGCTTAGACCGATCTCGTGACCAAGCCCTTAGGTTCTACTCTCTCCTCAAGACTACCAGAATAAATTGTGATATGTTGCTCCTCTAGGTATTAATAAAATTGATGCCGTTGTTACTGAGTTAATTGATCGCAAACGAGCAAATCTTCTGTCATCAATATTATTCATAAGGATTTGGAATTATTGCTCTGATTACAGAACTACTATGAATCGGCTTTAAAACAATTTATTTTTATTATTTTACAAAATTTTTACGCATTTTAAAAATAGCCTCTTCTCTTCCACAGTCCACAAATAATATAGAAACGTCACTAACTAAAGCCAGAATTTCAGAAAACTTGTCAGAAACAGAACCACAGATTACACTTCATTTAGCATCATAGAGATTTAAAGCATAGAGTGGCAGAGAGGGACCAATGAGTGTCCGTCGGTGCGAGAGAGAACGCTACAGTTAAGGCATCTGGCATATCTGCATTTTTTGCAGTAACAAAATAATTTTATTACTGAGGAAATTGGAATAATAAGCTATGCTACATCAGAGTAAGAACAGCAATAGAGAATAAATTAAACCGTGGGGCACAAATATGTACATAATTTGTACTTCTGCATAACAATTCCATTTTACATACATTCCTAAGGCCTTTCAGCCTAATACATCAGCGATACATTCTTTATTTTGTAACTGTATAGGCCTGACTACGCCCATTGATTGACATTGTAATCTTATCAGTATTTCGTATAACTGTTATCAACTTATCTCAATACAACGTGCTTTATCGCTCACGCTATCTACTACGTGAGTCAGACAGCTGTTTGCAATAATTAGTAGTTTTATGTAATATGTACTTATAAACAATTGTGGGGTCAAGCTTATCATACAAAAGATAATGAGAGTCAAGAATTTTTAGTTTGTAAACACGATGATATGAGAATTATTTGTTTGAATGAGGAAAGACCTGGTTTTGATGGCGTAACGAATGAACTGAACGAAGCATTTGTTTCATTATTAAACTGTACAATGTGTATCGGATTCGTTGTTATTATTTGCATTACTGATCCTAACGTTATCCTGGTCGCCTCCAAGACTAACACGCCTTGAAGCCCGGGGTCCGCTTACTAGTCCAACCAAACAACAACTTTTCCACAGGGCGACTGCCGTCTGACCTCCGCAACCCAAAGAGAGACAGACGGACCGCATTTCAACTGCAATTGCAGTTCGGATGCAGTTTGAATGCAGTTGACACGACTGCAAACCAAACGTGCAGTCCGATTGCAGTTCAATTGCAGTCGGCGTGCAATCAAACTGCACGGTTGGTTTGCAGTTCTATTGCAGTCGTGTCAACTGCATTCAAACTGCATCCGAACTGCAATTGCAGTTGGATAGCCGTAGTGATATTCCATGGTTTAGACCAGTACCTACCAGTTTATTTGAGGGTACTGACTGCCTGTAACGACTGTCAAATTTCTTTTTGACAGCCGGTATCGACGGTTTATCGTGCTCTCCGGCGCATGGGGCAAGCGATAATAATTAACAATTTAATACGCACATAACATCAAAAAGTTAATGGTGGGTGCCGTGGATTCGAACCCGATACCCTCGGTATAGCCGTCCATTGGTATCTCCAGTTAGGCTATCGCTGCCCTTTATATTGTAGATGTTAGTCTGTTTACAAATAGCAAAACTATTAAAGTATAATATGTGTATGAACTAAGGCAGCGCTAGCAGCCCTTTGGGTTAGTCAGACGGGCAGTCGCTCTGTGGAAAAGCTAATATTCATAGTAAGCGGACCCCAGATTGAAACTGGGATAATGCTAGGAGGATGATGATGTGTATGAACTAATTGTATCTCTTGTTTACAGGCTCATCTCAACCAATACGACACATACGGCAATTTCGACGACGACTACGACGATTTTATGTAATACATCACATCTCGTCACTGAATTGTACGTACCTGGTGTCAAAGTCACCTCCATACAAACTGACAACCAACCAACCTTTTTATATGAACATTATTGCTTGTATGGCAACACAGAAAATCAAATATATAAGGAACTGATGTATCTTGAATAATATTTTTATGTTTAGGTTGTGTCCACATATTATTGTTATATTTTATGTATAATTATTTCACTGTGTTATCTTACATGCATATAATTATGAAAAATCTATATTTTTATGTGAAAGTCATTTCATGTAAAATTATTTCCAATCGGACCGTCATGTGAAGAGGTTGTTTTTTTAATTATAGTTTTTAATTCTTTTCGCTTTTTTATTTATTTATGCGTTTGACACCAGGTACTTGGCACGTTACACTAATTTTATGATGTTAAAAAAATGGAATACAAGAAAATAACAAAAATATTTTCCAACTTAAATAATTATGGTACTAAGGTTTTAAGTTCGGTTCCATAATCACGTTATTTATTATCACTAAATTAAACTTTAAAGAAGCATCGAATATCATAATTTTGTATTTAAGACTACCTTCATATACACTTGAACAAATTATGATCTAAAACATCACATGAAATGCATGATTCCATTGTAAATATGAATCCTTTATAGATTTTCCATAAAAAATATTAAAATGTGATGTGATAAATAAATAAAATGTGCTGATTAAAATCTAAAACGCTTCCTTTTAATGACAAAAATATGGCTCAAGATTTTTGAATTTCTATTTTAAAGTAAGTTACATGTAGTTAAGTATTTCGTTATGAACATTTTTTATGTTAGTTTCAAAGTTATAAGCTAGATGTGACAGATAAGATTTTTTTTTTTTCATTATCTTGGATTATTCAACATGGCAACATTGAACAGTTAATGTAACGTGCCGTAAGCCATGTATAGCCTATATACATATATATACAATGTAATATACAGTCGTTTCATTCTACGGTTATGGTCCGATGTTATGTTATATAGATAATAAATTTTTTATTGTGATATATTTTGTTGTTTTATTTTAAAAATCGATGTATGAGCAATATCCACTCCTATTGTGATATGTGGTAAGGATGATTGTAAGGATTTTTTTCAAATTCTAAATGAATACTCAGGTCAACAAAACAATATTTTGATGTTTTTTATGCTAATGCCGTAAAATGGGGTGAATAGACACAGATTTCAACTTCAACATCGATTTTATTAGATATTTTGAATGAGAGTCATTAGTGAATGAGAGGACATTAATTAGTAAATTAAGAAAAAGTAAGCGTTTTCTATTTACCTCAAAACAGGGGTCAAAAGATACGGGAAGGGGGCGAATAGAGAAAAAACGCTAGGGCTGTCAAAATCAACTTAAATTTTTATTCAATATATCAACATTGTTATTAATCAGACAACTATGTATTTTTTTTTTAAACCAGATATGAAGTCACGAGCATAAATATATTACTATGGGCATATTAGCAAATATATCTGACCCAAAAATGAGTTCAATAATATCTGTCTGCACGTACCCAGAAAAAATATGTGATATCATCAGGCAGCATAATGCAGTGACATCAAAATTATGTGATGAAAATGTCGAAGCATAAATATGTGATGTGACAGGTGGCAAAATGTTATGATCCTTTGTGGAGAGCAAATATATGTTACGTTTTCTATTTCTGTGATTTGCATTGATTCCGCCCTAAAAGCATAAATATGTGACATCAACTAAGTGGTAATAATATCTGACATTATTTTATCTTCAATTTAATTTAAAATTCATACGAAATAATTAAAGAAATAAATTGTATTTTAAATTGTTAAACAATTTAAAATATAGGGCTATCGTTTTATACTACATTTATGTCATGTTATCCAATATCAGGACCGAATTAAACTATTCATTTTAGTGGGTAGATCTTTTCTCTCTGCGGCCGGCAGTAACAGTTTAGGAATAGGGTATCGAACTGCCTTGTCAAATCAGTTACTTTTGTCATCTGTCGAAACGCTAGTTTTGTATTGTAATAATTTTACATACTCAACTGCTGTACTTTTTGATGGTTTTATTTATATAAAATTTGCTGTAAGAGCAAAATTAAAATTTAAGGATATTTATGTGTTTTGAGACAGTCTTTTTGATAAATGATAATTTGCAATTTACTTTTAATACAGTCCGATCCCCTGTATAGTCTACATCTCAGGCCCCCAGACCTTACTTATTATTTTGCTTTTTTTTGGATTTCATTGGATTAACGATGATTTATCAAACATCAACGTTGATGAATATGAGAATTAAAAATAAATTGTTTTTTTTTACAAAACTTAAATAAAATAATATTTTACTAAATTGATTTCTGTGTAAGCCATAATTTTCCAATTATATCTAAAGAAATACTTTTTCTAACTGAACAAGAGTTAAAATATAATTTTCCATAAGAGGTTATTCCTCATAGGTATAAATTTTTAAGTTATTCGGTATTTATTAGTATAATAATACTAATAATGCGCAAACGTTTTACTTAATTATTACTGAAGACCCATCATCATCAGCCCTTTATACTGTCCCACTGCTGGGCATGGGCCTGTACTCACTATGAGAAGGGTAAGGCCAAAGTTCACCACCTGGCCAAGTGCGGGTTGGCAGACTTCACATGTCTTTCGAAAACATTATGGAGAACTCCCAGACATGCACGTTTCCTCACGATGTTTTTCTTCACCGATTAGCAAGCGATAGTTAACAATTTAATACGCACTTAACTCTCCGAAAAGTCATTGGTGCGTGTCGTGGATTCGAACCCGAGAACCTCTGCGTAGCAGTCTGTCGGTCTCTCCGCTCAGCTATCGCTGCTCTCCGAAGACCCATTAGATAAATATTCTAACAAATATAACAAATTTTGTAAAACTATCTAAAAATTACGCTCACGCTTATACAAATAGCGAGTCTTTAAGTGGGTGGCTTTTTTTTTTTGCTGGCAACACTGAAAACGTCAGACGTAAAATTACGTAGCTCCGTGCTTTTAAAATTTTTAATAAAGTTTAAATCAATATTAAACGTTTATGTTTCACTAAAGTTGTATTTATGCCAAAAGAAGTGTGAAAGACATTGAGTTTGGTGTTTGAAAAGGATTGAAACCTCGCTGCCGACAGTTCTTGGCGGACAGATCAACTACCCAGTGTCAACGGACGGATTTCAAATCATCATCCTGAAACCCGGGGAGTATTTTACTTATTAACTTACACTCCTCATCACATATTTACTCGGCTCACATAACGTGAGCTTCGTCCATCACACACTGGCACAATTTCTGTCTCCTTTTGCTTGACAAAAGTGGAAGCAAAATCGAGGACTGAAATGCCCCATACAAACACCCACTACACTAATCACACTTCACAATTATTATTTTAAGTGTATATGCATCAATTTCTAGTTGATTTATTTGAATATAATTAGTATTAGTACCTAGTATAATAATAGCTACAGCCTACAGCTATCTTACCTAGTGTACTTAAGATTGTCCAAGAAACTAAGATATTATAAGTAATATAGGTATCTAGTAATCAAATTACCTTTCTAGTTCCTTTGTTATTCTTTTTCTGTTCAATTTGTATAACTTTTCTCATTATTATTTTTTTTGTAACATACCTACATCACTGTACTTTCTTAAAATATTTCTGTCTTTCAACTTTTTCTGAGTATTTGTTATATTTATATATTAACATCCCTTTCCCCATACCCTATAATATTTTTCAAATAATTCAGCTGTTTTATTTTTCTTCTTTTAAGGTAATTTGGGTACAAAATATGTCTTCACACACTTTGATGACCCGTAAGGCTTTGGCAAAGGAAACGGAGCACAAGTTGAAGATTGCACTATTGGAACTCAAGAAATATAAGGAAGATCATAGTCAACTGTTGAAGGAACGAATTGACAGTGAAGAGGAAATTAAGTATGTTAATGACAAAGTCTCACAACTGAAAGCACAATTGACGGAACTCCACATAGAACATATGGACATTCTGGACCAGCGGGACAGACTGCAGGAAGAAGTCAGATCATATAGTAGCTGCGATGATACATATATGAGGCAGCTCAGTCGCATCATGGAGTTGGAAACAAGCTTGAGTGAAGCTCAATCCAAAATAACAACCTTGGAGAGTTCCATTCAGTCACTAAGCAGCGCAGCAAACCAGGACCTGTTCTCTGAAGTCATTGGTGGAAAGGCAAATATTTTTAAATCTGTAAAATGTAATTGTAACTTTACATATAAGGTGTCAAATTGTAAATTTAGGAAATTGACAAAATTAAATAAATTAATAAAGCGACTTGAGTTAGGCTATAAGAGGTCAAAGAAAATTGTAGATTTAACACAAATTAACCATGATTTAGTTAAAGAGAGTGAGTTATTAGTTTCTAAGCTTAAGGATAGTAGTGAGCAATTAGCCTGTAGCCGATTACAATATGAACAACACACATGTGAGCTGCAAACACAAATCACATCATTAAATGCACAGCTCAACAAATTGATAATAGATCATCAAAGTGAAACACAGGAATATATATTGAAATATGATGAAATTAGCAGAGTTGGTAGAGAAAATCTAAAACAACTGCTCTCTATGACCAACAACGGTAACTGTTTAAATTGTTCAAATCATAAGTTAGAGGCTTCACCTAATTGTACAACCAAGTTATATAGTGACTTTCAAGATAAATATCCTTCGAAAACATGTCATGGTTCTGACACATTGTTACATAATGAAAATAATAAGGTTTTAGATAACAATGTTTTAATTTTTTCTGACCAATTAGGAATTGGTATGGGTAGCCTGATTAATAGTTATACTGATCGGTCAATACAAAATATTTGTTCACCAGGACAAGGAATGTCTATGTTAATTAATAAATTAAAGTATGCTAGACTAAATAAACATTCTACAGTTATAATTTTATATGGGGATAGCCTACTAGTTACCAAGAAAGAAATATTAGCTTTATCAGATATTATGATAGAACAAAGTTCTAAAGTGGGGTGCAACTTTATTGTCTGTGCATTACCATATTCCAATAACTTATCTTATAAAGAAAATAACCAGATAGGTAAATTGAATCTATTATTATATAATAGCACTTGTAGTCATAGTGACCATATTTTATTTTTTGACTCTAATATTTTTATTAGTAATTTCTTTTTAACAAAAGATACTATGTATCTCTCTTTTATATATAGGCGACAACTTGCTAAATTATTAGCATTTAATTTACATAGTGAACGCAGTACTACTAGAGTACTTAGGAATTTGGTAGATAATAGTTATACCAATAGTAGTATTGACAAATCTATTAGTTTAAACTACTAGATGAGACAACAGATAGGCATTCATGTGTTTTAAACTTAGCTCATCAAAACATACAAGGCCTATCTAGCAAAGAATTAGAGATAGATTTATTTTTAAAGAAACATAAGTTGCATGTATTATGCATTACGGAACATTGGTTAAGAGGTGACCAATTAATATTCAGTAATGAATTTTATACAGTGATTAGTGCATTCGTAAGAAAGAACGCTATTCGTGGTGGCTCTCTCATATATGTTTGTAATAGTATTAAATGTAAAGAACGAAAGGACATAGCCGAACTTTCTATCGAGCGCACCGCTGAGATATCTTGTGTTGAACTTGAGCAACACGTCATAGTCTGTGTATACCGACCACCGCAAAGTGACTTTAGCCAATTTGAAAGCATCATGGAGGATGTCTTAAAACACTTAAGTTCCAGCAGGAAATCAATAATCGTATGTGGTGATTTTAATGTTAACTTGTTAGAACAATCACCAACTTGTACTAGGTTAGTTAGTTTATTTATGTCATTTAATTTGAATGTTTTATTTTCTGAACCAACCAGAACTACCTCACATTCTTCTACATGCTTAGATAATATTTTTTGCAATTGTTTGTACTTAAGTAAAGCTGTTTTGAGTGACTTGACATCAGATCACTGTGGACAAAAGGTTGTAATTCCAACTAATACAACCCCTACAGTACAAAAAATCACATGTAGGCCTATGACCTCTGCTCGCCTTAATCGCTTTAGTGATGATGTTGCTGCTAAGATCGCCAGCATTGACTTAACTCACGATGATCCAGATGAATTATATAAGTGGTTATTTGATGTTATTAAAAATGAGTACAATAAAATTTTTAAGCAGAAGACATTTGCCAAGAGCTCTAAAGTTAAATTTTGTGATTGGGCAACAGTAGGAATATACAAAAGTAGATCTAGGTTGTATGATCTGTATGGTATGAAGCAATACAATTTTAATCCTTCATTTATTGAATATGTAAGAAATTACTCAAAAGTTTTTAAGAGAGCATGTGCTTCAGCTAAGTCTATATTTATAAGTAATAAAATTAAAGAATCCAAGAACAAAATAAAAACAACTTGGAACATTATTAACAGTGAGACTGGTCGAGCTAAGTTAGTAGATAATAGCTTTGAATTAAAATGTAATGGAGAAATAGTTACAAAGAAAATTGATGTTGCTCAGGCTTTTAACAACTTCTTCATAAACATACCAGTGAAAACAACCAAGTGTTTAGACTCATGCCCAAGCAAAGCAGAGATGTTAGTTAGGGGCAATGTGAATGAGTGTGATGTGCTGTTTAATTTTAAATACATTGACACCAATGACATCCTCAAGACATTCAAGACCATCAATATTAAGAAATCTATTGACTTATGGGGTATTTCAGTTAGTCTTGTTCGCCAAATCATTTTTAGCATAGCTCCATATTTAGCTGCAATATTTAATAGATGCGTGGATAAAGGGGTATTTCCTGATTTAATGAAACACAGCAAGGTGATACCACTTTTCAAAAAAGGATCCAAGAGCGACCCTAGTAACTTTCGGCCAATTTCTATCTTGCCTGCAATCAGTAAAATTTTTGAAAAGGTTATTTTGCATCAGTTAGAGAGCCACTTTCTCACAAATAATTTATTGCACAGTGAGCAGTATGGCTTCACTAAGGGTCGCTCCACCGTTGATGCCGGTGTAGCTCTATTAAAACATATCTTTAACGCTTGGGAAAATTCGAAGGATGCCATTGGTGTTTTTTGCGACTTGTCAAAAGCTTTTGATTGTGTTGAACATGATACACTTTTACGTAAACTCAACCATTATGGTATTCGAGATAGCGCACTCAATCTTGTTGCCAGTTACCTTAGAGATAGAGTTCAGTATGTAGATGTTAGTGGAAGTAGGTCTCAAGGTTTGCCAGTGGGAATGGGCGTTCCACAGGGCTCTATTCTTGGTCCGTTTCTTTTTTTAATATATATTAATGACTTGCCATTCTTTGTTAGAAATTTATGTGATATTGTTCTTTTTGCTGACGATACTTCACTTATTTTTAAAGTTGATCGTAATACAAGTAACATTGACAGCGTAAATAATTCTCTTGCGCAAGTACTACATTGGTTCACGACAAATAATTTGCTACTCAACTCTGGCAAAACAAAATGTGTGAAATTCACTTTGCCGAATGTCAAAAATGTTCTTACTAATATAATTTTAAATAACGAAACAATTAACCTAGTTGATTCAACTGTATTTTTAGGTTTAACTTTAGATTGTAAGCTTCAGTGGGGTGCCCAAATATCCTGTCTGGCAGTCAAACTTAGTTCTGCAGCATTTGCAGTTAGGAAAGTTCGCCAATTCACAGACGTAGATACTGCTAGACTAGTTTACTTTAGTTACTTTCACAGTGTAATGTCTTACGGGATACTATTATGGGGTACGGCGGCCGATATTCAGACAATTTTTGTTATTCAAAAGAGGGCCATACGTGCAATATATAAGTTAGGTGCTAGAGATTCTTTACGAGATAAATTTAAAGAAGTAGAAATATTTACAGTTGCATCGCAGTATATATTTGCTAATTTAATGTACGTTAAGAAAAACTTAACTCTTTACCGTAAAAATAGTGACGTGCACAAAGTGAACACAAGGAATAAGCATAAACTAGTGGGCACTAACTACCGTCTACATAAAGTTCATAACTCATTTGCGGTACTCGGTATACAATTCTTCAACAAATTACCTCTGGAAATAATGAATTTACCTCTGCACAAATTTAAAACCACTACTAGGAATTTTCTTTTAAAAAGGGGTTATTACACTATTAAAGAATTTCTAGATGACAAGACATCATGGGTCTAGTTGCTTTTTTTTTAAATTCACCATTATTGTTATTTTTATGACTGTGTAAAATACTCTCTTCTTAATTAGTAACATGTTAAGTGGAGGTGCCTCGTGAACACATGATTTTTGCAGGATTTGGATATTATTACGATTTGTTGAATGTAGTTTAACATTATTTATTCCTGATCATATCGTTGTTCACTTGTCACCTTCACAAAATTCTTTCTACATTTGCATTCCTTCACGCGGTCCACTGATTTATGTTCATAATAACGATCTGGAAAATGGAGGTAATTGGCGGTCATGGTCAGTATACCAATAGATTGTTTCTTACTGCCGGTTTGTATACCGTTATCGTCATGCTCACTAAAATGTCATTTCTTGTGGTGGCGTCGTGTGTCGGGTCATCCCTGTCCCTCTAATATGGCGAGAGGGATGATGGCTGGCACATGCGTCATACTCGTGAACGGGTGCTACTTGCGATGACTGGTCGATGATGGTCTTGCGGGCTGGTATTAGATTTTAATATTTAACTGCATCATTTCCATTATGGGTCTGATCACTTTCGCGGATTGCCTGCATTATTAGGTATATAAATATAATGTAAGTGGATGCTCCTGTTTCACCATGTCTATTCTGAGGAGACTAACCAAATGAACATCAAAAGTATTATGCTTGAGTATTATTATGTACAGTAAATATATACAAATGATATAGAAGGTGTAACAGTTGCAGCACCTTACAAAATGTAAATTATGTGTATTATGCAAAACCTGGCGAAGAAAAAGAGTGACCGTGAGTTTTATTGCCCGTTCTTTCTCATGGTTCTACCTATTGCTTTGCGAACATGGCAGTAAATGTAAATGTAGAGTCTTTAAGTAATTATTTTATAAATTTATTATTTTGACGTTCATAAGCGTCACATTGTGACCCAAATGAATAAACGATTTTGAATTTGAATTTGAATTTGGGTCTGGCAGGATATTAGACGCCTCCGATTGTTCTGGCTACTTGCATAAATGATTGAATTAATTCCCTTCCCTTCCCTATTAATATAAAAATCAAGACTGAGAATTTAAGAAAAGTTAGTAAGTAGGTACTATTTTTACGTACCTTTAGCACCTCACCTAGCTACAAAACCTAGCTAAAAATTGGCTGTCGATCCATGCTAGCAGGTATGCGTAAACTCATAGCACATTCTGACACTACATAATTGTATAGATTTAGATTCTGCAAAAATGAGTAAGGTCTGAGGGCCCTGGGATCTTGGACTATTTGTTGTGGTTGAAGTAAGCAACGTTTGACACAATTGATCCGTTAATCGTAAATAAAGTTTATACCGCTAATTGCTACTCTTAAAATAATTATCACAAATAATGTCTTATCGTAGTACTGATCATTTACGACATCGAACAGCAGCCATATACCTGATTTGAATCCCATTGAGAATCTGTGGAGTTCAATGGTTCAACAATGGGATCCTACTCGGGCTGGAACCCATGATTTTCTACGTTTTCACATTTTCGCAAATTTATCAATTTGCGACGCCTCGTGGTAAATTTATAAGCTAACGGATATCCATTCGTTAGATTCTAAACGGTTCGGCCAATTCCCATCGCATTAATTTTACGCTTTTTTAAAACACGGCAAATAACACACTGCTCTCTGATTGGTCGGTCGGTGATAATGAAGGTCGGCATCAGTTCAATTTAATTGGCTATGTTAGGTTTTCTTGTAACACTAAACACAAAAATAGGAGCCCTGCGAAGAAGTGTTCCGTTGACTTAGGCTCATAAACATCTCTAAAGTTCAAGTTTATTCGTTAAAGTGGCGAACAATGGCGGTGAAGAGCAAGGAAAAATACACGTGACTTATTCAACAAATCAGAGTGAACATGGCAATTGGTTATTGCTTACTTATTATTTTACGCGTGAATTCGTTAGTTTAGCCATTTGCAAAAATGTGAGCGGAAAATTATAAATTGTAGGGATGTCAGATATTATTGGCACCTAGTTGATGTCACATATTTATGCTTTTAGGGCGGAATCAATGCAAATCACAGAAATAGAAAACGTAACATAGGTATATTTGCTCTCCACAAAAGATCATAACATTTTGCCACTTGTCACATCACATATTTATGCTTCGACATTTTCATCACATAATTTTGATGTCACTGCATTATGCTGCCTGATGATATCAGATATTTTTGCTGGGTACTTGCAGACAGATATTATTGAACTCATTTTTGGGTCAGATATATTTGCTAATATTATATGCCCATAGTAATATATTTATGCTCGTGACTGAACATTTACCTCTTTAATCATACAGGTAGGCACCTGCCTAAATATAAACAATATTTTCAATGGTTATCTGACAAAAAGGTGCGTATGATGAACTAACCTGGATCCTGGATTGACAACCCTAAAAAACATATTTCTATTGATCCCCCACGCGTATCTATTCACCCCCAATGGCGTATCTATTGACCCTAACGGCGTATCTATTAACCCCCTTCCCGTATCTATTCACCTCGAATTCGAGCAAAATAGCTAGCTTCTCAATTTTAATGAAAAAGAATATAAAATAATCAAACACGGACACTTTCCTTTGTTTTTCTTAAAGATGGGAAATGTATGTATCGAATAATACACATCTACAGGGTGAACACAACCAATAACTTGATGTTTATAGGAAATTTATAAAGAGCAAAAATTACTTGTTTTCACACCTTCACTTTAACCGCTTAAATCTATATGAAATTTCAACTTGACGTAAATTTGTGTGTGTTGAGCCTATATAAAACATGTTGCCACGTAGAAAATCACAGAGAAAAACATTCCTTATAGGGCTAAACAAACAAACTAGAGTCAACAATATCAAACTTCCGGACTTTTTTCTATTCACCCCACGATTTCTATTCACCCCATTTTACGTACTAACATAATGCACAACTTTATGTCAACTCAAAAGTACTTATCAAAGTTGGTGACAAAAAAGAGCCAAAATATTTTTTATTTTCGTACATATTTGTGAATGTGGTATTCCTAGTATTCCTACATATAGCACATACATACATAGACTCACGCCTGTTTCCCCGAAGGGGTAGGCAGAGGCATATTAAACGCCCACTTTTCGCCAGTGTTTTGATCCCACGTAATAGGTGGCGAGCCTATTGCCGCTTATCGGGATATTTTGTTTGCCAGAGCCTCGTCCGTTGATCGGCAGGTGCACCACTTGCAGGTGAGGTTGGCTTGGGACCCTAAGTTCTTGGTGGGAACCCTATGCACCCTTACCCTACATATAGTACTTATACTAAAAATCTGCTTTACTCAACGTGAGCAGGCACATATGATCGAGATATGTGGATGCGTGCTAGCCAAGATTAAAGAAAAGAAAGAAACCATTGCAAGCTACTTTTGGCCACTTTACAACTTAAAACCTTGACTTCGTAGAATTTTAGTTCAAGGTTTGACTTGGCTAGTCCGCTAGTTGTCACGTAAAGAACACTGTACAGGCTACATTAGAAAGCCACTAAAATTATAGGCATAAACACTATAGATTTCTTTATATCGAGTAACAGGCTCTTTTACTATTGCTAGTACAGACTGATATGAAATTGTTTAGTCGTGATCCGCTCGGGAATGAGGTGAATCTAGGACTTAAATGGAGTATTGTCACCCCCTGAGCCAAATTAGCGGTATACAAGTCTAATACAGGAGCGTAGTCTAATTACAAGTCACTTGTATATTTACTTATATACAGGTGTAAAAAGACCCTTAACGAAAACTGAAACCCCATAATGATGTACCTAGCATTACATACCATGAACATTTTTACCTCTGTACCTGGGAAATTACTGGTTCCTGAGATATTGAAGTTACTATGAAATTTTTGTAATTAGGTACAATATGGATGCATTTACCCTGCCAATCTGTTCTATAGATGTCCTATGCACCCATGGATAAGTAGGGATTTCGAAAATTGCACGCGCGTGACGCGCGTACTTTTAATTACGGATTAAAAAATGTGTTTCCTTTAAAAACATATCGTTTCCCAGGTTTTATTTTCGCTTAGTATGACTTGGCATGATGTCGAAAACAAGTAGACTTCGGCTTGGTGATGGGTCTTGTGACATCCTGTATATATATATTTTATAGACTCACGCCTGTATCCCCGAAGGGGTAGGCAGAGGTGTAATATTACACCCACATCTCGCCATGAATCTTAAGTCCCACGTAATAGAGGCCGAGCCTATTGCCGTTACCGGGCACATCACTAGACTCCGAGCTGGTACTGAGAATTCGGCAAAACCCAGTAACACTTGCCCGACCCGGGATTCGAACCCGGGACCTCCAATCAGTAGTCGCATACGCTATCCACTGGACCACGGAGGCAGTGTATATTTACGACCACAAAAAAAGTAAGTTTTCCATCTGGTTGTGTACCAACAGTGTCGATGTTGACATACAACCTTGCGACTTATATCCTATTATGGGCACTTCTTCAAACAATGCGTGGGCTATTGACATCTGATAGCATCAAGTTGCATGTCATCAAAATAAACAGTACCATAACCTGCCTACATATTGTACTCGTAAGTAGGCAGCTGTGTAAACATTCACAAGTTTTGCAACTGCACTTCGACGGTTTTGGACATAGCATTGCCTTTATAAGGATGGTGTACCTTGATTCAATTACTACGCGTTTGCTAATCGGTAGTCACTGATTAGCGAAGAGTGTAGGGTTTTATGAGTATGTAAAATGTTTAGTGGTTAGTGACCTTGCTGCTATGCAGGTCGTGGGTTCGATTCCCACCCTGGATAAATCTTTGTGTGATCAGTACGATACGAAGATTTATCGAAGGTTGTAAAAGTAGTGCCAGTATTGGTATTAAATCCTTTAAACAATACAAAATAGGCTAGTTGACAAAAAAATTTTATAAGTCCGTCTTTTAGATTATTCAAAAATAAGCGATACGTATTTTTTTATTTGTAAATTAAACCAAAAATGACCAAGATATAGCTCATTAAAGTTACGTATAACGTCACGCCGTGCTGCATTTTTTCGCACTAGCTGACGTCACACGTAACTTTAATGGGCTATATCTTAGTTATTTTTTATTTAATCGAAAAAAGAAAAAATACGTGTCCAATATTTTTTTATAATCTAAAATACGGACTAAATAAAATGAAATAATTTTGACCCTGGAAACTACCCTATTGTAGATAAGTAGGTACCAACAGAGCCGTTTACTTCTACAACTAGTATCGTCCGTAGTTTTTACTTTTTACTAGATGAGACCGCGGTTACTCCCGCTCGGCGGCTCGGCCGCCTTATTTGTGGTTACTACTCCAAACCCGTGGATCATAGCGTGGTGTTATGTAGCATAATAAAGCCTTCCTCGATAAATAAGCTGTCCAACACAAAAAGTGGGTATTATTCAAATTGGATCAGTAGTTCCTTAAATAAGCAAGTTCAAACATACAAACTTACCTTTTTTATGTTAAGTATAGATTTTCAAACGCCCGCAGCAGGTGGCATTTTAAAGGCTAGCAATCAAATCAATTACATAATAGATTGTCAACTAAAATGTTAACGTTGTCGCAGGAAACTGTCGACATACCCAGCCGACATAATCGATTCACATCACCATATCGATTTGGCACACAATCCATCGGTCATACCGAGTACCTACCTATATTTCGTGAACGAAAATAACCAAGTGTCTGCGTTTTTATCTTAGAATTCTTTTATACATATTTATCGTATACTAGAGGACGCCAGCAGCTACGCCTGCAATTTTTTTAATTTTACCCGTTTTGGCCGATCCCGTGGGAATTTCGGGAAATCCCTTCTTAGTGCACCCCTACGGTCCCCAAGGAACATACATGCCAAATTTCGGCTTCCTGCGCCCAATAGTTTCGGCTGCAGCGTGTCTGTCAGTCAGTCAGTAACGCAAGGATTTTATATATTAAGATTATGGAACATGTGAAAAATTTACAGTTTTTACAAGTGATCTAGTTATCTACCTATTTATAGTGGAAATACATAATAGTAACTTATGGTCTCTGTACCAAAATTCATTTAGTCCTTACGATATTTGTATCATTATGGTCCAGACGGACAAGATTTTCTTTTTTTAGTGAACGTACTTGGGGACGTTTTATCCTGGAATAAAGCCTGTGTTTCAAACTTTCACGAACACGCAAGGTTTTGTATCGTGAGTAGATTGAACCCGCGACACTCGGCACAGTTTGAAACGACATCAAGCTTTTAAACCACTTCGCCTTTCATGTAGGTTACGATCAGTTATAACGTAGGTAACTACTCTACAAAGCTTAATGTATGGCTAGTTCAGTATTAGGTACTTAATATGCACTTTTCCATATAGGTATATTTTTACTGTTCCTAATTTAATATGCCTCCGTCGAGGTAATTTTCACAAAAAGGGGTGAAAAGCTTTTGCTTTACGTTTTAATACCATTATTACCTACCAGTCGTATTAATTTCGTAATTTTGCTATTTGCCAAGTATTATCGGAGCCTCTGTAATTCAAATTCATTTACCTATTCACAAAGGTTACAGAGAACGAACTTAACTTTTTTTTACAACCCGATTCGGGATGGTAGGGCTATGAGAAGATCCTGGAAGAAACTCATGCCACTCTTTTATATCAGACTCTTAAATTATGTATTAACAATGTAGTCAGGATATTCCTAATTAATAATAATTTAAAGGTAGGTAGGTATATATCGGTCTCGATCTTATGTGCGAAGCTTTCTAGTGACCTTGCCGAAGCATAGCGCGAAGAATACCAAGGGAGTTAGTAGCTATAATCTGATAGTCTTGCCATATTTTATCTTTGTATTTGTACGAAAATTCCCACATACCGTCAGGCCAGACCAATAATTGCCTCATCTAGAAGATTTTTAGTCAATTCAAATTTCACACTGGAAGTCTGGCTACTATTATTCTTAAGCAATGCCGGGAGCGATAGCTACATGTGTATAATAAGATTGCATATCAAACTTGTTTCCAAGATATTATCTCATTTTTGGCTTCATCTTATCTAGATCGGCCATCTTGAGAACATGTTTTTCCAAATTGTAGACCGTCGATGCTCAGATGCCTAATTTGATAGTAAATAGACGACGAAATTTAGTCAGATGAACTAAAATTTGAAGGACGACAGACTAATTAGCAAATTTCCAAATCAAATAAAGAAGTTGCGATGCAACAGCTTTTAAGGATGGTGGCGTGTGAATTAAGTATCTAGCCGTGAAATAGTTTGGATTTTAGATTGGCCAGATGCGTTAGTAGGTACCTATTATGAATGAGTAAAAAATGCACGGATGGCGCATCAATAAGCCATCTTGCTCACGGTCTTGCAACCGCCGGATAACTTGGATTCAAACCCAAAAAGTGCACATGTAGGTACCTACTGTACACACGTTCGTCTTGACATTACTTAGCTCTTTTCTTAACCATTTGGTCGCAATTTCTATAAGATGGACATAGCTAGTCCTATTGCGGAAGCCATCTTAAAAAAGTAAAAATGAGTATATCCCCTTTCTACTTCTTCTCTGTACAACTATATTGTGATATCAACATAACACAAGAACACTTAAGTTACTGAACTTCCAAGATAATTGTTTCCTACCTGTTGAATCTTATGATGACATAATTCGAATGATTCACAAATTACTGAGAAACAACCTCTTGTTCCCATGATCGTGTAGGTCATTGTCTGAGAGACTCAGTGCGACACGCGACGTCCTCCGGTGAGACTAGCTTCTTCACAGAGAAAGTTTCACGCCAATGTGCGCAGCATTTTGTGCATTTTTTCGTTGATGTCACCATAAAGAGTATTGTTCTGCATTGCTAAATAATTGCTGTTAACCGGGTTCGTATTGTCATAAGTTTATGGATAATCGTTAAGACTTAAGTCCCAGGTTCAATAGGTAAGTACCTACCTAGGTGAAATAATTTTAGTTTAATTATCTATGGTACCTACCTACTTTTCAGACAAGGAGAGGTTGTAAATTCGGTTGTATTTTCTATGTTTGCTACCTCAGAACTCCGGCTTTTATCAGCCGATTTAAATAAATATAATTTAAATATTATTATTTAAGATAATTCTGTAGCACGGTGTTCGATAAATATCCCTTCGAATTTGTGCCTCTGAATTTTCTTTGCCGGCCAATTTAGTGGTATTTGTACCTATCACGCAATAAAAAATGTAGGTACCTACCATAGATTTAACAAGACTTCTCTCATCTATGGTACCTACATTCTTGGATTTATGAGAGTTTAAATTTAAATTCCGATCTATCCGGGAAATGGATTACCATAGACTCATAGCCTATATCCCGGATGACAGTATAAAGATACGCCTGCTAATGCTAGTTAATAAATACCTAGTTATATAATAAACCTCTCAAGGCCTTGGGTAGGTACTTAAAAACGGAGGTATTTAGGTATATAATCTACATTTATGCACACCTGTTCCCCAATGACAGAATTATTATGTCATATAGGTACTTACTTATGACTGCCTCCGTGGTCCAGGTTTGCTGGTCGGTTCGTCTCGGGTTTGATTTCCGTGAGAGTTTCCGAATTCCCGAAAGTGGTTTTCGAATTCTCAGTAGCAGCATGGAGTCTGTCGATGTGCCCGGCAACGGCAATAGGCTCGCCCTTATTGCGTGGGAATGACATAACACTTCTGCCTTCCCCTACAGGGATACGGGCGTGGTGAGTCTATAAAAAACACTTGGGTACCTACTACTGTAAATGGTAGATATCAAGTTCGCATTTTTAGTAAGTAGACAGGTATATTTTAGGATTCCTGCATATAGGTGTAGGTACATAGCCTTTGCCTACAAGTCTATTTCCTTTTCGCGGACGGGACAAAGTAGAGAGAGTAAATATAGGTATGTATATCTTTGAAAGACCCTTGTCATTTATTTCTATGATTATGTTTATGTATTGATTAGTAGAATAAGGGCTGTAAAGGCGGCCTCAGAAATTGGCCCAAGCGCAAGGCGGTCTAGAGGCTTTTGCGGGGTGTCGGTAGGTATGTTTCTGCGAAGCCTTAGTAATTTCATAAATATATAGGTACCTATATTCACCTGTACAATAAAACTTCCTTCAGCCACAGAATATATAATTAGGACCTACGGTACACAGCTACGGTACTTCAGCTGCCAATATCTAGTTATGTAATTATAATCTTTATCATGAGTTAAATCATATTTTTAATCGGTTTTTAATGAGAGTGCTCATCATAACAAGTACCTACCTACTTAGGTAATTAGGAGCGGTGATTGTTGAGTGCATCCTTCCTATTGACACAGAGCTCGAGAGTATAATAAACAACTGCCAAATACAAACACAAGGCTGTTCTCAATAAGAACCTGTTTGAGCTAGGGTTGTCAGCTATAAAAACTTTTGAACCCAAGTCATTCATAGAAAATTTCGTCCAAAATCTTTGAAAGGTAAAAAGCTTATTGCATTTTGACATTTACCTACCTATCAAAAAATAACTTTTCCCGTATAGCGTAGTAGCAATGAATTCAGATTTATACATAGAACCGCAGTTCTTAAGGATTTCGTGTGCCGATTCCAAGTGGGGACTGTCGCCAGTTTAGTTCGTAGTTGGCGCCGTTAGCGGCGCTGGCGTAGTTAAGATACACAGGAGGAACGTTCGTCTCTCTTACGACTGCTGTCACAGCGCGACTGCCACGCTGCCAAGCGGCAATTAGGGTCACAGAAAGTTTGTCTTCAGAGCGCCCATAGACAATGCGCCTCTATGTAAATATCTGAGCTCTTTGCCCAAAGCTAAATAAAGCGTCCTCATTCAATTTTGCATATTTAGATGATACGAATCTTTTTGAATGCACAGATAACATTGGTTTATGCGTCATCATCCGTCCTATAACCCCTTAGTACCCTGCTGTTTGTAACCGTCCTCCGGTAATCTTGTGCATTAATTGATTGAATTTTTGTAAAACGCGCCGCGATACAATATTTTAGAAAAGAACGCGCGATTCCTTTAAAATCCGCATTGACACACATAACTTTTTATTTATTTATCGTCTCACGCCTGTGTCCCCGAAGGGGTAGGCAGAGGTGTAAATATCACACTCACATTTCGCCATGAATTTTTAGGTCCCACGTAGTAGAGGGCGAGCCTATTGCCGTTACCGGGCACATCACCACACTCCGTGCTGCTACTGAGAATTCGGAAAAACCCAGTAACACTCTTGCCCGACCCGGGAATCGAACCCGGGATCTCCGATCAGCAGTCGCATACGCTATCGACTGGACCACGGAGGCAGTCCACATAACTATGTCGTAAATTTACCGGAAGCTAGCAACCCTACATTGACACAGTTGCGGTATGACTTAATTAAAAATAAAACCAAACCGGAAGACCGGAACAATGGCGACTATTCATTACGTAAGCAGTATTTAACAAAGTTAGAAGCTTCCTAGATCGCTATCGTCTGCGGTGACCGTCGAGAAAGTCGTTGTAATCCAATTGAAGTATCTTGTCGGGTATTTTGTTTCGCAGTTTGTCGTATAAGTATTATGTTATGATCGCGAGGTGCTTGCATCATAACATCTGATAACTTATCTTCATTTTTAAAGGCAACGCTCGCACCAAAAAGTGTCACGGGGGATTTTACAAAACGGGGATTTAACTGACACAATGAACACCCATATTCGAAGCAACAACTAATGTATCACACAAAGTGTTGTTATTTTCACAGGTAGTAGAGTCTTGCTGATTTCAGCATGAATGGGCCGGCTCGACCGGGGAAGTACTACCCTCTCACAGAAAATCGACGTAAAGTAACAGTACTTAAACTGTTGCGTTTTGTTCGGTGAGTGAGAGTGCTGGAGGCCCTATCCCCTGTTCCTTCTTTCTCATCCCAATCCTCATCCTATCCTTTTTTCCGACCCCAATGGGCGGCAACGCACTTGTGACTCCTGTGGTGTTGCTTGTGTCTATGGGCGGTGGGAATTGCTTACCATCAGGCGATCCGTCTGCTCGTTTGCCGCCTATTAGGTAGGTACTTACAATAAAAAAAAGTGTTGTCTCGTGTGAGATCGAACCCACTACACTCAGCGCAGTGTCAGGAGGTGAGCAGGCTGCTTAAGCCACTAAGTAGTACTACGCGAACCGAGCAGCCATCAGCAGTACATGTTTAAAACTTATTTCTTTTATGGGACATAGTATGGCATGATGGTAAGAGATTACCGGCGCCCATGAACACCCGCAACCCCAGAGGAATCAGAAATGCGTTGCCGGCCTGGTTGGGAAAAGGAATAAAAGGAGAGTGAGAAAATGTGGCATGAGATAAACGGTGGCGGCCGCCCGGCACTGTCACTCACCGAATAAAACTCAGCAGGATAGGGTATTGGTACTTTACATCTAAGTATTGTATAGAATAATTCAGTGGTTTGTGTATCTGACTGCTAATCAAGAAGTCGTGAGTTCGATTCACAGGACAAATATTTGCCTGGAATTGAGTATAATTGAATATTCATGTACCTACCTAAGTGCTCCATGCTCCTTAAAATAATCATTCAACTTTGACAATATTTATCAGGCTCACTAGGCTGGCATCAAACCAGTTACGTTGCGTCAGTTGCCTTTCACGTGCGATCCTTAGTTCACGAGCACTGCTGACCCCAAACCAGTTAACACGTCACTTTGTACATTCATATTCAGTTACAGTTATGTATTTGGTTTGTATGTGTGTTTGTATACACTAATCTGCTGAATAGCTATCGTTGTTACCTCGTTTATTTACACCAATTCTCTGTAAAAGGTAGTAGGTACTTACTTCCTTTTTAATCGTGACAAAGTATGGTAGGTAAACGCCATTCGGCTACGAGAGGCCGAAGAGATGGCTTTACTGAATAAGCCATCGCATATCATAAGAATAACAAGAGGGTTTCCACCGCCAGAGGAAACCAAAAACACATAGTAGGTACCTAGGTACCTACCTACTTCTCTCTCATTCCTTAGACATCTCTCTGATCTAGATACCTACAAGGTTCTAGAAACAGCAAGAGATTATTATACCTAGTAACTTTGTACCTACCTATTGATTGCTGACACACAGTAATTATAGGTGATATATATATAGTGTGAAAGCATTTTCATTTAGGAACTATGGCGCGTTGAAAGCCGCCGGCAGTAGTAAGTCTATAAAATCCGACAAAAAGTGTTGGCGTCGTATAATGGCGCTGATTGTGCTAAGTATTATTTTCATCCAAAAAAACAAGTTTCTTTTAATCGAGTATTACACATTATATGACTGATGATGTTGCGATATCTTGTTACCTCACTACCTATGTATTCCACATATATTGAATAGTTAACAACAAAATACGCCGGCTTGGATTTGAGAAAAACGTACGACAAACCCTAAAGTTACCAATGTACTTAATAGCCCTCTAACCTATTTTTCAATGTCACCATGTCGGCCTAATGAGAATGCTTTACCTTGCCAAATTGCAGATCTCTGCAACTTATCGCTAAGATAAACCGCGGACGAACTGACTGACAAGTCTGACAACCAAAGTTGCCGATATTTTAGAGATTCCTATTATAACAGTAGGTACGCTGTATGTTTAGTAGACTACTTAAGCCGCTTAATCATACGTCAATCACTTTGTTGACACGTTACAATGTCTTTAACATCTGTTCCTTGTTTACGTAACAAAATATGTTAAGAGATGACTGACAGCAATTGTTCAGTTGCTAACACAAGAAAGCTTGTGGGTTTAGGCTCCACATAAGACAATCCGATTGTTTTGAGACTAGGTGTTTTAACCATCTTGCGATCTGTCTCCAATTAGGCTCAGGGAAATACCTCTTTAGTACCTAATTGAAATTTTATTAATGTTCTTCGGGTAATGTTTTGGACACGGATACATGACTTGAAACTAAATTCCACAGCAATTCTTCGATCGGTTTGTAGGTAAACAGAATTTAATTTAGACGTTGGACTAAAATAAATCTGGCGAAAAGTGGGTGTAGCAATACACCTCTGCATACCTCTTCCGGGATATAGGCGTGAGACTATGTATGTATGTATGTAATTTAGACGTAAGATGAAAATGAGAAGCAATTGCGTGAATCCACGGATCAGCCGTGGTCAGATAAATCGACCACAAAAAGACTCGAATCAGTGATAGCGAGCATCGTATTATTTTCTTATTTTATATCTGTCCATTCAATTAACTGCATGCAGTTTCATGTTTAAGCAATCAGTAGAGTCCTACAGTGAAAACGATCATCCCAATAATATAATTCAATACGGTATACTTAATGGCCCTCACCTTGATAATCGCCCAAGAAAAGCTTTTTCTATACTGTAGAGTAAAAGATTGTCCCGGCCCGATTGAAGAACTCAAGCTCAAGGTCTTTTGATCCTGGGGCCTGGGAAATGAACCTGTAGGCTGGTATTGAGTACCACATCTTAATGGTAAGCCTATGATAAAAGGCATTTATCTGTATCTTGCATGACGATTTTCGTACCTAAGTTCCCCAGTGTACAGTCGGCACCTTAGTCTAGTTCTAGTTCTTCTGGACAAGAAAGGAGAGGGTGGGATCAATTAAAATACTCACCGTAATAAATATGCTAAAAACGACCCTTGAGGCAACTTCGCTGCGTAATTGCAGGGTCTAACTAGAGTGCACTCAGGTACAAAATCTTACAATGCTTGCCTCCGTGGTCCAGTGGATAGCGTATGCGACTGCTGATCGGAGGTCCCGGGTTCGATTCCTGGGTCGGGCAAAAGTGTTACTGGGTTTTTCCGAATTCTCAGTAGCAGCACGGAATCTGGTGTTGTGCCCGGTAACGGCAATAGGCTCGCCCCCTATTACGTGGGATCTAAAAATTCATGGCGAAATGTGGGTGTAATCTCTGCCTACTCCTTCGAGGAAACAGGCGTGAGTCTATAAATAAAAAAAATGCCTCATTAATCAAAATTCACGCGCAATGCCTCTCTACATTTGTTACTAAATACCAAAGCCCATTATACCCAAACATGTTGTACAAAAACCGTTAGAAAACCTCACAATCATTTGTGAAACCGTCTCTATATTAACAAAATGTTTTGTTAGGGGCATTACCAAGTTTAAGACATTAGACGGCCCTGTTTAGAAACAAGACGAATGCTTTCCGTTATTTTTGAAAGGAAGTTATACGCAAGGTTATTATTTTTAAACACATGGTTTCCTAAAAATATTGTCTTTGAGACCCTGACCGATAATTTTTTGACACGAGGATTTCTCAAAATGCAGTCTAAAGCAGCGTTTCGCTACAATTCATGGTAATTTCTCATTATTATAAATATAATCATGACAAATATTTATGATGCAAAAACATCTGTCCATTTTGACAAAAGTAAGGTTTAAGTTTAACGTACGATCATTTTCAGTAAAAGCCGTCCAACTTTTTTATCTGAGAAAGAAACAAACATCCATTCATTCATCCACCCTTAGTTTTCGCATTTATAATAGTAGGTAGTACCTAAGACTCAATAGGTACATTTCAGTTCAGACTTAGCTCAACTTGGTAAACGAACATCATGAACTTCAAGACCGCAAACAATCAAAATTACCTTAATCTCCTACCGACTACATATCTTGTTAACATTCTTGCTCATAGAAACGAGAACTTCTTGATCGTATCTCAGATCATTAGGTTAGCTATGTAGTAACATCTATGAATGGACTGAACAGTAATTTGGTAATAGCCAACGACAATAAGTTGTATGAAAAACGGCCTTCGTAAGTCGTAATTGTTAATCATGGAATTTGTGGGCAATGTATTTTTCATCCAAGATGGTAGACAGGTGTAATGTAAACGAAAGGTAAGCTTCTTTGGCCTATTGTCCTTAACAAAATAATTTTTGACGACAAATGTTCCAACTAAAACGGATATGCAGAATCATGATGACGGAGCGCATTAGGAACGTATTTTCCGAAACCTTCAATAGCCAAGCCAGAAACTAAACTAGCGGCTGTAATAGCCATGCAAGCAGAAATTAAAGTAACGGCCGACTTGGTGTGTTGAGACACACGAAACAGTTTATGACTAATATCCTATATGTCAGTTGTCAGAAATCAATTGTAAAATTGTATCAGAAACCGCCTCAAGAGCTGCTTTTTGTAGAGTCAGTGAAACTTGGAGACAGTCTTGAAACAATAATATGTGGACCACACACAGAGTGTTGTCTCATATGAGAATCACACCTATGTCACTCGACGCTGTGCTAAACGGCAAGGTGAATGCTTAAACCATTACACCTCCCATGCAGTCAAAACCACGGCCCATAATCGGTGGACCAGAATTACGCAAAATGTTCACCTTCACCAAATCGCTTCGTCCAACTATAAATTCTTTTTAGATTAAATCTATAACATTCCTGTCAGATTGGATCATGGCGATATCTCCACAATGCACAATCAATAAAAACTATCCCATAGCAATTTTTTCTGTTACCAAATCGTTACAAAACGACCTTGCTACATATTTTCAAACTGATTGTGTGAAACGTCTATCGTGATACATTATATGATTCGATTCACGCCGAGATTCGCCATCTTTAATCTTCATTTCTTACGAAATCCATTGTTGTATGTGCCAGTTTTATACAAAATAGTTTAAAGTGCTATCACAAAATATATAGGTATAGAGAGTTCGTTGCGCTTGGACTGCACTCTGCCTTAATTTTGCTGTAACAAACTTATAACTTCAGTACTGTAGTCATCATCAGCCTTTAACAGTCCACTGCTGGACTAGGCCTCTCCTTTGAAAGGAGGCATTGGCCTACTATCGCTTTTTGGCCACGCTGGCCAAACGGGTTGGTATAGGGTTTGTATCAAGTTTTCTTTCTCTTACAGTGCTGTTCTCTGCGTAATATCCTCCCTCTGTCGGCTCTTACGACACCCATGGGATGATATGGGGTGGTGACATTCCGTATTCTTAATCCGTCACCACACGGACAGTAGTAGGTACTGTAGTATCTCCTAGAAATCACGTACAAAGCAGATGCGCGTTTTTTTTATTTGTCAATTACTCAGACTAATGCGCCGGTATCAGAACCTAGGATACAATGTGTGAATAACATCATCATCTTAGCGTTGTTCTGGTTGCAATCCAAGATCCTTACAATGGAGCCTGGGGTCCACTTTCGTAGTGCAACACCTCCTCTTCGTAAGTGCTTAAGCATCTTTGGCGCAAAACTTCTTCTCGGGGGTGAGGGGGTCAGACCATAAAGAGGAAACCGTCCAATCACTCCTGGAGAGACATGTGATCAATGAATTTCTTTTAGGTTGGACTTCTGTACCTTCGTATTCTATGGTAGTGTGTAACACACAGTAATCACTATGTACAGTGTTGTATCACTTTTGTAACACACGAAAATATCTTTGTGTTGTCGCGTTTGATCTAGATAAAAGTGCCGCGCGTTTTTGCTAAAGAAGTTTTTGCGAAAACCTTATCTGAGATGACATTGTTTCGAATAAGGTTATAATGAGTATATTGTTTGGCAAATAAGATTGAATAATATACTAGATTTTGACTACGAAGACCACTATGGACCGATTTACTGGAAAAGATGGCAGCGTCAGGTAGGGTTGCCAACTTTTTTTAGAAGAAATAGAGTACGTGTGATTTCAAAGGGGGTAATTAAAGAGTATGGACTTAAAAAAAGAGTATCATTTATTTCATATTTTAAAAAGGTATATTTTTGTATTTATTGCAGTACATAACAATTTTTCATTGATTTTTAAATAATTGTATGATTCCAAACATTCTAACTCTAAATTTATGTAGATCAAGAGCTCATTCTTAATTAATTTCAATGAAGCTCTTTCTCTCGGGATCCTGCAATTTTGCCGAAAAGATTTTGACAAAATTCCATTCCAAAAAATTTTGTCAACCTTTTTTTATACCATTGCAATATTTCGAATGATTTTAGTACGCATATTTTTATTTGGTCAAATTTTTACTTGGCAAAATATTACCAAGTATTTGTCATTTGGTCTTTAATCAAATGATTTATTACAGCAAACAATCTTCAGAAAATAAACGTTTGGTGATGTTAGTTTATTTATGGAAGTAGTTAGAGTACCTAGGTTAATTATTAAAAAAAATTGTTAGGTTAGGTTAGAACTGTGACCTCCTACGCACGAGCCGAGCGAACGAAGCGAGCGGTGCCGCGGTAGCGGCTGGCGAGTGCCAGAAACGACTTGCATTAATAGAAAAAAGAGATTGTTTTTAGTAGGTTAGTCGGAACTGAACTATTTAGATTAGGATAATTATTGATTTTGCGTAAAAACTGTTATTCCAACTGAAATATTTGAATTAATAAAACATGTTAAAAGTACTAGTTGGTAAACAAGTTATATTTTAAACGTTCATTTCCCAATCATTAGGTTTGCGTTACAATTTTTTGTGAATAGATTTTTTGCTAAGTAATAATTTGGCAAATAAAATCATGCGTAAAAATTTTTGGGTAGTGAAAATTTGTCAAATTTATTTCGGTCAAACAAAAGGGAGACCCCTTTTTCTCTTCTCGCCACTTCACATTCATGACCGAAAAGACTCTCAGTAAATGCTGAAGTGGCAGGAACAGAGAGTATTCACCTACTTAACCAATATTTTTTTAAACAATCAAATTCTCCAGGACACTTCTTAAAAATAAATTGCCACTTTTCTGCAGTGGATTTTTGCATAAAATCTGTGTTATTTAACCATTCAGCTTGGAGTTCTCTTAAAATTATAACTTCTGAATATAAACTGTCCATGTGTATAATAATCTTTGTAAATTAAGTTTTCCTTCTACAATTTTTTCTTAATAATTAAATTCAACATTAGTTCTTAAAGATATTGTATTTAGTGAATATAGCTAGTTATCACTACTAAAATCAAACCATTTTTGTAAATAAATTAAACATTTGTCTATACACAATGAAAAACTCGTGTTAATTTGATTAAACAAGTCAGGTGATGATTGTTCAATAAATTTAATTCCTGTTTTGTTGTGTACCCAAAATAGTAATAGTTGATTATGGGTTTTTGCATATTATATATATGACTGGCTCTAGTTCAGTAAAAATTGTGTAAAAAAGAGTATTTCAGCGTACTCTATCAGTGTTATAGATTATAGAGTACGGTTACATGATATAGAGTACAATACTCTATTTTAGAGTACGGTTGGCAACCCTAGCGTCAGGTAAAACGTGAAAGACACTAATTCCCAGTACTATATCATCCTCTTAGCGTTATCACAGTTAGAAACCGGAATCCGCTTCCTAGTCAAAAAGGATTTGACTGAATATAGGTTTTCCACACAGCGACTACCTGTCTGACCAGCGCAACCCAAAGGGATAGATAGCTATATTCCATGATTTAGACTAGTATCAGTTTGTCCATAGGTACTGACTCCCTATAACTATTGTGTAAGATTTTAATGACAGCTTAAGGTGCTCTCCGTGACATGGGGCAAGCGATAATTAACAATTTAATCGGCACGTAACTCAGAAAAGTCATTGGTGCGCCCAGTATATTCGAATCCGATACCCTCTACATAGCAGTATTTTGGTATCTCCACTAGGTTATCGCTACCTACCAGTCATACTACTTATATGCTGTATCACATTTGTCAGAAGATTCTTGTCATGCTGGTGTTATTATTATTATTATTTTTTTTATCTTAATAGGCGGCAAACGAGCAGACATATCGCCTGATAGTAAGCAATTACCGCCGCCCATGGACACGAGCAACACCACAGGAGTCACAAGTGCGTTGCCGCCCCTTGGGGTTGGGAAAAGGGATAGGAGGAGGAATGGGATAAGGAAGAAGGAATAGGGGATAGGGCCTCCGGCACTCACACTCACCAAACGAAACGCAACAGTTTAGGTACTGTTACTTTACGTCGATTTTCTGTAAGAGGGTAGTACTTCCCCGATCGAGCCGGCCCATTCATGCTGAAATCAGCAAGGCTCTACTACCTATAAAAATCCGTTATCCGGCCTATTGGCTATATTGGGCATAGGTATTTCTTGCATACGGTTTGGTAACATCAGAATCAGACGTCAGCATGTCAAGAAACGCATCTAAGTGTTTACATCGATGTTTATTGCTGCACTACTGATAGAATACAGTACGCGTCCCGGTCCATATGGGACTATAGAGTTTAATCGACGCATCACATCATCAGCAAAACTAAGATTTATCAGAGTATAATCAAGTTGCCATTATATTAAATTATAACACTTTATACGATTACTGTTATTCAATCGTATAATGGGAAACATTTCGCCATTAATCTAATGATCGAACTTTAATAACATTTACCAAAACTGTTTTAATATGTTATTACTACTTATTACGAATATAAGAATGTTTATAAACTTTCGGAGAGAAAGCGATCTGGTTTTTACCTACGGTGGGCCTATTATGTTTGATTTAAGGTTGTTTTTGTGTGGGCGATGGGTAGCCCACCAATAGCTGATTTGCATAAGCTGAATGTTAGGATTAAGTTACCAATTCCCTATGTCTGTTGGGAAATGGTGATTTTAATATTGTTGGATGGAGAACGATTTATTTACTGCTTGATCGACGCCTGCAATTAAGAGACATTTAATTTAATGGTTTCTTTGTGTAATGGACGAAATAGCACTAGAATGTACTTAGTTGGATTCTTTTCTTGGTATCGAAAGGCTACGTCGCCACTAAGGATACGGATTGTATCTACATAGCAAAAGTGCGAAGTCAACGCGCTGGATGACTTTAATTCATCTTGAAATTGGTTTAATATAATCGTCATCAGCCCTGTATATATACTGTCCCACTGCTGGGCACGGGCCTCTTCTTACTATGAAGAGCGTAAGGCCATAGTCCACCACGCTGGCCAAGTGCGGGTTGGCAGACTTCACATGTCTTTCGAGAACATTATGGAGAACTCTCAAACGTGCAGGTTTCCTCACGATGTTTTCCTTTATTTGTTGTGTGTTGTTAATATAATATAGATGGTTAAATGCAGGGAAGTAAAACATAAACGAGAAATGTTGTGTACACAATAGGTACACATTAGGTACACATAGTCTATCGTCGTCCAATGTTCATTGAATGAGGAAGGTCACAATATTCGCTTTGCTCTCCTTTGCCTTGCGCCTGGTGGGCAGCACATTTATGTATTTTAACGTAATGGAAAGAATGAGGAACCCACCACGCATCCTTGGATTGACCACCCCAACTATTGCAATAGAAGAAGATTGACAATACCGAACTTCTCTGAAAGGATCATCATCATCCTCTTAGCGTTATCCCAGTTTAAATCTGGGGTCCGCTTTCTAGTCTAACCGGATTTGGCTGAATATTAGCTTTTCCACGGAGCGACTGCCTGTCTGACCTCCGCAACCCGAAGGGATAGCGATGTTCCATGGTTTAGACTAGTGTCAGTTTATTAGAAGGTTCTGACGCCCTGTAACGATTGTCAAAGATCTTCATGATAACCGGGACCGACGGCTTAACGTGCTCTCCGAGGCATGGGACAAGCGATAATTAACAATTCAATACGCACATAACTCCGAAAAGTCATTGGTGCGCGCAGTGGATTCGAACTCGATACCCTCTGCATGGCAGTCTGTTGGTATCTCCACTTGGCTATCGCTGCCGAACTTCTCTGAAAGGATAAGGGATATAAAGGAATGGTATGGGTTTCAGGAAGATACCTGACTTGCAGTAAGTATCCATCCCGCTTTATGAGCCTAAATCATTGCCTATCGCTCCTGAGGATGCCTCGTGCAGAGGCGAAACACGTGTCGAAGCATGGTCGGCGCATGCAGTGTTTTATGTTGTAGGTATCACAAATTTTCCGAGGGGAACTAATACCCGCTGAATATCGACGAAAAGTGTAGTACTTTTCGTCGATACCCCTCTGTTTAAGATCTATATTCTTTTGAAAACTAAAAATAATTCCCTACATCAATTTGTTCTATGAAACGTGATTACAATTTGTTTTTGTCCAGGCGTTGAAAATCCTGCTGCGGACCATCGCCTTTACCACTTATTTTGGCTGGCGAAGGAGAGATTAGGAGTAAGAGACAGCTTCTCAGCCTCTAGCAAAAAATAAAATTAAAATACCGGATTACTCTCGAGCCCTACCTTGCCAATACGACAGCTAAATAAAAAATCTAAAACAGTACGTCAGGCTGACGTCACTTTTTATTGCGTGCCAAAGATTTATCCATTCACTTCCATCTAAAACTTTCCTTCTGCTCCATGAAACTGGTTGGTTTAAATATTCGCTATAATCTGAGCCTCGGAGCCTTCGACCGGTCATTCCAGCCAGTTATTCAATTTGTATGAACTTATGTAATCAATTTGAAGTTATGAATGTCTGATATTCGTCTAGCTTTAAGTACTGGATCAAATTGTAAATGAACTGTGGATGTTTTATTTAAGTTGTACATAAGACGGAAGCTTGGAAATATTTAGGATGTAAGTGGATACAGCTTTTAATATGAACTGATTATCTGGTTCGTTAGATGACCCTGGGATATAGCATATGAGCAGAGCATTCTTCAAAAAACTTTTCATCTAGATCATAGTCATAAGGAATAGTGTAGGTACATAACTTACTTGGTATCCGAAATACTTACTGCAGAGCAGGATAGGCAGGTTGAACCCAAAGTTAAACCTATAAAAAGTAAAAAGTAAGAAAAGTACGGGTATGGTTCTGCTTCGCGAGATGCCTATCAAAAATAAAACATACATACCTAATTATTCGGTCATTTTCTTCCCATCCCCGGAATGGCTCATTTACCCCCTCGGGGATACGTGTAAGGAACCACTGACATAATGGCACTTCTAAATATTGAATGGCATAATTTGAATAAATGAAACGATTATGTATGCATGTGAAATGAATTGTGGTAAACAGCACTATAAGTTAGAACTAAATAGCAAACTTGTTTAAACATTTTTACGTAATTATAATATTAAAATACTGGAGCAAATAAATTTTTAATCAAATTATTGTTTTCTAAAGATCTCTTCTCGCTTTACACCCTATACCAAAGATTATGGCTCTAGGCCATTAAGGCCCTATCCCATATTCCTCCTCCCTCATCCCACGCCTTATCCTATCCCTTTTCTCAACCCCAAGGGGCGGCAACGCACTTGTGACTCCTGTGGTGTTGCTTGTGTCCATGGGCGGCGGTAGGTAATTGCTTATCATCAGGCGATCCGTCTGCTCGTTTGTTACTATTACTATAATTTTTTTTGTGGTCTAATCCCACCCTCATTCTCACTACTGCATTAACTTTGTAGCCAGATTCACCAGGAATGACCATTGAAGACACCAAGTTTAGACACACATGAAGCCCAGAAGTAAGTCAAACAGTATTGGAACTCTTTAAATTAAAGGAGTTGAAAAGTGTTTGATCCACACTGAAAAAGATAAAAATAATGAGTACCTACCATATTATCCCATACAGTCACATAAAGATGGCGTGATATTTTTGCGATAAAATTATTGGTAGGTTAACCTAGATATTCTTTCTAAAACATGCGAAGTCTATGTTTAGAATGCACGCAAATGCTCTATGACCGTTTAGACAAAAATATTGTGAATGGTTATTGTTACATAATTGTTTCAGAATAAAACTCAGTGCGTGTTAGTATGGCTATGTTTTTTTATAGTGTCTGAGAAATTTGGGTTACATACCTATCCATTCAGCCAGAAGAACCGAGATTTGGTGATTGTCCAAACCCAACAGTTTTTTCGATGTGACTAATTTATCATGCCAAAGGAAGCCATGAAATATCGACCGGCCATACCCTTTGGGTTGCGGTGATCAAACAGCAGTTGCTCTGTGTAAAAGCTAATATTCTGTTAAAGCTGGTTAGAGTGTTCGACTATTACGTGGACCTCGGGCTCCAAGGCGATGTTCTTGGATGCAACTAAATGCTTGGACGATGAAGGTGAAGTGATCACGCCATACCCCAAATTATGTCTTATATGGGTATGCAATTATGCATACTGGTGACAACGATGGGTGACTTGACGTCTAAAATATTACCAGTATGCATACCCTCACACCATCAGGACATACTATCGAGACTCCGCAGCGTACTTGTCGATTACCTACTCGAAAAAGTGCGAGGTAAACGATATAACAGTACAAGGTACAGTAAAACGCGCTGAAGGAAACTCTGTATTGATCAACCTCTGGCGTTTTCATGCAGAACGAATCATTTGACCAACTTGGTCTCGAAACGCGGTACCACTACAATATAAGCAACCAAGCGTAGTGTTGCACGCACCGAAGGTCAGATGGAGCAATGACTTGAAGAGGGTTGCTTGTAGTCACTGTTTGACAAAAACGTAAGCGCTGGTATTGTGGCGTGTCGGCTCTATAATACAGTTATGTCTCATATCTCTCTCTGTCACTATATCATTCTAGATCCCACGCGCGGCTCCGCCCGTGTGGTTGACGACTCCGTCGGCTATCATGTCAACACGAAGCTATTGACATGTAGTGATGTACCTATATGCTACCTACTGTAAAGTTCCATCAACATCCATTCAGCAGTTTTAAAGGGAAAGGGAAATAAACCAATAATACACTTTTTAATTTATGATATTAGCATGGGTTAGTAGTAGGTAAAGATATAAACAAGTCTACCAATTTCAAATAAAACAATTCGCAAAGGCGTATCAAATAATGTTTGGTAACGCGCGATACTGTTGATCGAAAGTTGAGCTCATACGATAACTTATTATTTTAATGTGTTGTGTAACGGCGGTAATTGATTACCATCACGCCATCCTAATAGCCGAGTATAACATCGTAGTGGAACATTAGAGTAAACAATGACCGCTAATCTTTGTTTCGTGTGCATTTAACTTAAAAACATATTAGTTACGTTACAGCTTGAATTTTAAAATATGTCTTAAACCTTGGCTTCATTGATATTGCCTCGTCACATCGCAAGATGTTATAGTACAAAAAATTATGATATTATACCAATCTGTATATATGATGGATTGTATAATAAGAGAGTGTTGTGGGGTAAAAGATGTAGTGACAAGCATACAGAAAGGAATGCTAAGGTGGTTTGGGCACGTGGAGAGGATGGATGACGAAAGACTGACCAACCAGATATATAAGGCAAGTGTGAATGGGACAAGACGAAAGGGAAGACCTAGGCGGACGTTTTCTGACCAGATTGAAGACATCCTAAAAACAGGACAGGTTAAAAGTACCCTGAACAGAAGAGCATGCATGAGGAATTTGATGGGAGTGAATGAAGCAAGAGAGATATATCAGGATTGTTGCAAATGGCGTTCCGTAGTCTCTGCCTACCCCTCCGGGAAACAGGCGTGAGTCTATGTATGTATATATAAAATTCTTGCGTTCCTGGCTGACAGACAGCACAAGCACAGCCGAAACTATGGGACGCAAGAAGCAAAAATTTGGCATGTATGTTTCTTGGGGACTGGGCAGCTAAACGGTAAAAGTAAAATGAATGAGCAAGCGTAGGTACCGGGGCGTCCTCTGGTAATAATAAAGGACAATACATACACGGCTACTTAATCTCAAATTCTCAAACTAAACACAGTGCTATGAGAATCGGACTAGACGATTCCTCACGATGTTTTCCTTTTCGGTTAAGCAAGCGATTATTAACAATTTATTCCTCAAACTCAGACTGCCTCCGTGGTCCAGTGAATAGCGTATGCGTCTGCTGATCGGAGGTCTCGGGTTTGATTCCCGGGTCGGGCAAAAGTGTTACTGGGTTTTTCCGGATTCTCAGTAGCAGCACGGGGTCTGGTGGATGTGCCCGGTAACGGCAATAGGCTCGCCCCCTATTACGTGGGACCTAAACATTCATGACGAAATGTGGGTGTAATATTACATCTCTGCCTACCCCGTTCGGGTATAACTCGTGAGACTATAAAAAAATAAATAAAACTAGAGGACGCCAGCAGCTACGCCTGCATTTTTTTTAAATTTACCCGTTTTGGCCGATCCCGTGGGAATTTCGGAAAATCCCTTCTTAGTGCACCCCTACGGTCCCCAAGGAACATACATGCCAAATTTCAGCTTCCTGCGTCCAATAGTTTTGGCTGTAGCGTGTCTGTCAGTCAGTCAGTAACGCAAGGATTTTATATATTAAGATAAGAAAACTAGAAAAGTATTCCACACTGCATTCGGACCATAATCATGATATGCCTTTAGTGGATCCTTTCTGCAACACCCGTATCTATTCGCCAACATTTCAACTTGATCATTCTTTACTACTAACATCGCATTCTTTGTTTTCATATCATAAACTAGACATCGCCAGCGGCTTCGCCCGCGTCAATTATACAATACATATAAACCTTCCTCTTGAATAATTCTATCTATTAAAAAAACTGCATTAAAATCCGTTGCGTAGTTTTTAAGATTTAAGCATACATAGGGAGGGACAGACAGACAGAAAACAGACTTTGCTTTATACTATATAGTGACATTGATCTCAATGTGTAGTAATGAAAAATAATATTCATTATTTGTTTAAAATAATTACCCGAACAGCCTTACTCAATCCGACATCGTAAAACTTAAGTCTCAAGATATTTTTAAGAAACCAGAATATATCATTATTTTTTCGTTAAGACTCCTTTCCTTGACACTAAACCTAATGGGCCTTATTACAAAACATGGTCTAAATATAATACCAGGTTTAGACCTTGTTGGACACTTTTTAAAAGGACTTTTTGACGAAGGTAGTTATTTAGTTTTATTCGCCATTTGTTCCAACGAATTTTAGTGACAATAGTTTTACAAAAAAACTGTTTATAGCGCACGTATAATCAATTTAACGCAGGTAAGTTTCGAACTAAACCTCAATTTAAATTTAGTCCATGTTTTATAATAAAGCGGAATGTGTGACACGACTGACATCACAGACCACCTACCTGACATAATCATTACGTTTAGCATCATCGCTCGTAATGCTCAAACCGTTTAAGGTAAGATCCATTACCTTCTAAGATATGGTTTGAACTCCATAAAGTTACTTAACTATGTAGATAGCTAGGACGTTTTGCCTTATTTTCTTGTAAGCTAGCTTTCTCGAACCTTAATTAATTTTGGTTCAATACTCAATACTTTATTGCATTCCATAATTACAATGAGGTGTTAAACATAAGGGTAGTATCAATTATGGACCCTGTTGGACACAGAAAAGTTTTTATTAGGAGAGAGGAGGAAGAGGATTTTAATAATGATATGTATGATGTATACTTATTACTAATAATTTGTCTATATCTTTCAAGGTTTATGCTAAATATTTTTAATATTATTACGTCCTCAAAAAGCTGTTTTAAGATTTATTAGGCTTATTTAATATATTTACGAATGTAGGTACCATGGTTCTTTTGAGCTTCAGCTCTGTTCGTATTTTTTTATGTATATTGATTAATTTATTGTTCTGTATCAGCTGTGTATTACCAGTTTACGGATACCAAGGTTGTTTTAATAATTAGGTATCCTCGAATGCCTTTATGGGAGACTTGAGTGGCGGATCTAGGAGTTTGGGAGACTTGACCTTAGGGGGAGTCGATTATATCAAGGGAAACATTTAAAAGTTATTTGTGATGCGAAGACTGAAGACGTTTTTAGACGATGCTTGAAGCCTTGAACCTACATCCACACACCTTCGAAGCCTGCCCGAATTGTCGGCGATGGCCGCTTGTACTTTAGTTTTTTTACTGCGAGAAAAAAGTAAAGAAAAGTAGCACCTGTTTAGATAGAACTTAATCATACAACTAATAAAAAAGAACAGAAAATAAATTGTATAATGTTATCTGTCAAGTAATTTAAATGGAGCTTATCGGCAAGTGATCCGTAAAGACGTGGTAGGTATTCGTACCAATTCTTTACTTTGCTTATTAATTCTTTACATAAGCTAGCGTGATGATACCGTGTCATACACACAATAGCAGGTGTATGTGCGAGCAGGAAGCAGTAGGTAGATTTATGACAAGGACACGAGTACACTTTCACCGGCCGGCATCACCTTTCTATTCGGCGCGCGTCTGCACACGCGGATTTGTGAGACCGCGACGTGTGAGGTACCGCTACGGAAGTGAGCCAGCAAGTTGGACAACATGTAAGTTTGAGATGCCACCGTAAGATACTCGTACTCATGTGTACATTCATGTGTTTTCTGATGAAAATTACTTTTTAATAGTTTACCGCAGGGGTAGGCAGAGACTACGGAACGCCATTTGCAACGATCCTGACATATCTCTCTTGCTTCATTCACTCCCATCAGATTCCTCATGCATGCTCTTCTGTTCAGTTTCAATAGTTTGAGGTAAATAATCAGTGCAGCGATAGCTTAGTGGAAATACCAACAGACTATCTTGCAGAGGGTATTGGGTTCGAATCCACGGCGCGCACCAATGACCTTACGAAGTAAAAAGAATGAATTATCGCTTGCCCCGTGCCTCGCAGAGCACGTTAAACTGTCGGTCCAGGCTTCCACGAAAATCTTTGAAAGTCGTTACGGGGAGTCAGTACGCTCAAATAAAACCGATGCCAAATCTGAAAGGCTGACTGTGAAAAAAATGTTTTCTCTTTCATATTCTTTTTTAAAATTAACTTAAATTAGATGCCACTCCTCGTTCTCATTTCTGACACGGTAGACAGATATAGTCGCTAACTTTCTCAGCCGTATGTCACACTGACAAGCTACATACCTCTCATGTCCTGTGTGACTAACACTATATTTATATAATCGTGTAGTATGTATGTATTAGGCATTTTGCATAATTTTTGCGTTTAGATGGGCGCGTTTGTAAGAGAAATTCGCAATATATGTGCGCGCAAAGTTATTTGGTATGTAGTTTTTAATAATAGGTACTACAGACTAAGGAATAGGTGTATTATGGTAATAGCAAAGGTAATGTTTGTGTTTTATTGCTATTGGAGGCTTATTTAACCCAACCTAACTGCGGCTCAAAAGAAAATGTTGTAGCTACTTAGTGAATGAAAATTTCTATAAGTATACTATTTATGTATAATATTGATATTAGTATATATACATAGGTATTTAATGGGCACACTGTTAGTAATATTTACTGACAACCTCAGTAGAGCGTTAACGCCGATTTTTGTCGCTTGACACAAAATGCGTACTTTTCAAAGCATCTCATTGGCAATATATCTTACGAAACTGTGAATTACATATAATCGTAATATAGATTACATACAAAGGAAATAATTATCTTCTTCAATAAGTGTGAAATAGGATTTTGTATATTATTAAAATATTTGTGACATACGGCGATATAAACAAACAGTGTTTTCGATTTTTCCGTGACCGAGCTATCTTTAAACCTTAACATATTCTAAATCACTCGTAATTTTTTTTAACAAACTCGTTTATATGACTGTACAAATCATCAACCATAGAAACTAGTGAGGATTTAATTTTTATTAAGACCCAAACGTAAATAATCGGAGTATAATCAAAGTGAAATTCACGACAAAAATCTGCTGCTAAAATCGTTACTTTTACGATAATTCTTGCTCGTTTTTCTAAAATAAATATTTTAAACACAGAAGAATATATTCTGTAATTCTGTAACAAATATCTGTCTGCCTTTGTACAAATTACTTTGTATTGTGCAAGAAGTTTTAAATAAATATCTAATAAAACTCCCAAGAATTCACATGGCATTCATTGCAATACGTAGATTGTACGTATAGATGTACACACTTATGAATACTAAAATTCAATAGGTTCCAAATCACATAAAGTTTCCAAGGTCTAACAAAATAAGAATTAATTATTGCACCATCCGGGCATCCGTGCAATTATTTAATTATAATAATTACTGCTTTTGAATCGAACTTGTTTTTTCACACGAAGAGTTTTATCAAGGTAAAATTACTTACTATTTAGTGCAGTTATTTTGCAACTTCGAAATATGCTGTTAGTATAAATGACCATCGGTCCTGTTAGTCCCTTGCTTGCGAACGTGGCAGTAAATATAAATGTAGAACCAAAATAATGTTAAGTAATAATATTTTAAACTAGAGGACGCCAGCAGCTATGCCTGCAACTTTTTTTTTAATTTACCCGTTTTGGCCGATCCCGTGGGAATTTCGGGAAATTCCTTCTTAGTGCACCCCTATGGTCCCCAAGGAACATACATGCCAAATTTCAGCTTCCTGCGCCCAATAGTTTTGTCTGTAGCGTGTCTGTCAGTCAGTCAGTAACGCAAGGATTTTATATATTAAGATTTGACGTTCATATGTGTCACTTTTTTATCTAAATGAATAAAGGACTTTGACTTTGACTCTCTCTCTCTCTAGAACAGCCATTCTCAAAGTGTGCTCCGCGTAGCCCCAAGGCTCCATATTATATGGAGGATATACGGTTTTAAAGTGCGCGTAGGACTAGGCTTTGTTTTATTTTAGGGCTCCGCAAATATTTGGTTGCCCAAAAGGGTTCCATCCCTTAAAAAGTTTGAGAGCCACTGCTCTAGAAGAATCTCGACTTCACGTTGACCGACTTCACATGTCTATCGAAAACAAAATGGACAACTCTCAAGGCCTATTCAAACTTGAGCGATATTCGCTGCCGCTGTGGGTAGAGGTACATACCGCGCGGGTTTCGCTCAGGTATTTGGTATCAAGTACCGCGGCTAGTTCTTACCTCTCTGAGCGAAACTCGACTACCGCGCGTTATTCTACCCACAAGGATAGCGAATACCGCTTAGGTTTGAACAGTAATATTACCGCATACCCACTGGATTTTCTCTGCCGCAGACGGTAGCGAATACCGCTTAGGTCTTAACAGGCCTTTTAACATGCAGGTTTCCTCACGATGTTTTCCTTCACCAAGCGAGCGACCATTGACTGTTAAATACAATGATGTTACAAAAGTAAAAAGAAGTAGATACGTTATAGGCGTACCAAAAGCAGGACGCTAAACATAAGCCAGTTGGCAAGTCTGACATAATGTGTGTGTGACGTCGCGAGCCGGCGTCATAGTGAAACTGAGACATCTTGTCAACCGAAAATAAAATAAAATATGGAGTTATCGATGTGTGCGTTAGTGTACCGTTTCAACGGATTGATTACTAGGTAGGTAACGTACCTTTTCTTGTAATATCATTTGTTAAATAAGTAACTTCGAAAAGTCAGCTATGTGCGTCATGGATTTGAACCCGAGACTCTCTGCTTAGCGGTCTCTAGTTTCTCGTCTCCGTTAGGCCATCGCTGAGATCTTAGGTTGTTTAATAAACAACACTTAATTAATTAAAACATGAATTCTTATGCAATGAGAGATACAGAATAAATTCATGTGGTATTGAGAATTAGACATTGTGCGTGAGAGTACCCAATTGCGTGTAACATTCATTTTATGTAATAAAATGTTGTTTGTTTAAAGAATTGTAATTGTGTAATACATTGTACTACAACCAGTTTTGGACATTCGGTTTTTTTATAGTAATAGGCGGCAAACGAGCAGACGGATCGCCTGATGGTAAGCAATTACCGCCGCCCATGGACACAAGCAACATCACAGGAGTGCGTTGCCACCCCTTGGAGTTGGGAAAAGGGATAAGATAAGGAGTGGGATGATGGAGAAGGAATAGGGGATAGGGCTAGGGGATTAACTAATATTTATTAGTTAATTCAGATCATGCGTAATATTTCATAGCTTGTTGAAATAACTATGCAAACGCGTGCAACATTATACTCCATCTATATAGGTCTAAGTTTGTATACTCTAAATCGCATACCAACTCAACATAGTCAGAAACTACGCCCCACATCATCAAGGTCATTACAAAAAAAATAGTCCTGTGTGAGAATCGAACTCACAACCACCGGCGAGCAGTCAGGATCCTTAAGCAATAAATCCAACTACGGCATGTTGATAAATTACACCCAGAGACATAACAGTTTTTATCACAAAACAGTTTGTTTATTTTATTTATTTATATTTATGTAGAGTCACGCCTGTATCCCCGAAGCGGTAGGCAGAGGTATAATATTACACCCACATTTCGCAATGAGTTTTAGTCCCCACGTAATAAGTAGGTGGTGAGCCTATTGCCGTTACTGGGCACATCACCAGACTCCGTGCTGCTATTGGAAATTCGAAAAAACTCAAAACACTTGCACGACCCGGGAATCGTCCCGTTCCGAAACTGTTACTAGTACTTAAGGCGGAGGACTCGGAGGGTCGATACCCACGACCTCCGAGTCCTCCGCCTTAACAGTCAGAATCACTAACTACTACACCAAAAGTTCAGAAGTTACTAGACCAAAAGGCCAGTCCTTTTTTCTTTGTAGTAAAAAGAAAACCCGCCATGTCATGCTGGCACTAAGCGCCGGATAAATTATGTATGACAATCGACAAAAAACAAAACAATCAAATTCAAAGCTTTAGTTAAAATGGCCGTGCCAATTACGTCCAGGTGGATGTCTTCATTATACGTTACACAACAATTCGCTCTTATCTCAAGTAAATGTTCTCTCGTCGCATTATTTCGCGTAATGAAGTGTTACCTTATAGAAAAACCTTTCTTTTTAGTTGTAACGGTATCTTAAGGCACAGACGGTTTGCAAATGAAATACTTTTAGGTACGTGATTGCATTTTGAATCTACGTAGGATTATAAAATAATGTTAAAATAATTCTAGCTTAAGTTGTGTGGAACTTAGTATACCTACAGGATGACTCGTAAACCCTGAAGGAGGATATAGGTGTTATTTGAGGTCATTTTCGACCCTCATTTGACAGAGATTTTTAATACCGACGAACTCGAATTCAACCTCCTTTAAGGAAATGGCCGAATTACCAGTTACCTAGTATATCTGTGTATGTATTATACAAGTTAGAGCAATTGGAATTTGTTCGAACCCACCACACTCTTTACAGAATGTTTTAGTTTGGTGCGAGAACAGAAACACTAGTAGTGGCAATTATGACTGAGTCATCCACCTTGCCATCTCACCGTAGCGTTAAACGTTCGATGCTCTGTACCTTAAGGCATCCGTGGTCACAATTTGTCAGTGCGTGTGAATCTGAGCGGTATCAACACCTCTCTAGTGTTGCGTAACTGACTTAATACCGCGATGAGACCAGCGTTGTACAGTCAAACCTAGAAACATTAACATGTTCAAAATTAATTGAAAAAAGATCATTTGAATATAACAAAATAAATGATTAAATGAATCATTGTACCTACATACTTTTCTTGTGTATATTAAGACAGATCTAGATGATTAGACGAGTAAAATAATGTACCCAATGCTGTTAATCAAGCAATTATTGTAAATGAATTTCGACGACACTAACAATTTGAATGTTATTTTGTATTGAGACATCTATCTGGTTTTCCCCTAATCGCCTACGGTCCGGGTACGTCTCTTCCAAGATTTTATACAGCTATTTTTAGGACGTAATAAGTATAATTAACATCTAGCTCGAGTTTTTCTAGTGCCTAATAGAGTTCGAGAATTGGTTCTTTTAATAATTGCAACTATCGTTATGTTGAACATTTTATTGATTTTTGCCTTTGCACAGCCAAAATTTCATGATAGCCCAGAATTAAACCTAGACCAGCGATCGTTCATACAACGAGTAACAAAAGCCAGACAACAATTTGTATAAAGTTATTATATTACGTAGCCGACTGTACAATCCAATAAAAGTCTTATCGTCAATCAGAGTGGGACCATCAATTTTATTTAATATTAGGAATGTGCAAGAAGCACTATTGTTTTGTAAATGACACTTCCAAGTGCACTTTCACTTCATAAAAATGTTCAAGTACCACTTTGACGGAAGTACCTACTTCAGAACATTACATCAGTTTAAACATTCACATTACTGAGGTTTATTGCCTAAGGTTAAAATTCGCCATGTTTTTGGCTTGTTATGTAATGATAACTGTTGTTCTTGGATATGACAGATCATTGATAAGATGGAATACTTGGATGGTTTGTTGTTTAAGTGGTTAATCCCGACTTCTAGCCTGGACGGGACAGGTCGCGGGTTCGATGTACACTCAGGTGATTTGTTGCTGGCCACGATGATTGATTTGTTCTGGACCTGGGTGTCATCAACAGCTCTATGTACTGTCCCACTGTTGGACACGGGCCTCTTCTCACTATGAGAAGGGTAAATATAGTCTACCACGCTGGCCAAGTGCGGGTTAGCAGACTTCACATGTCTTTCGAGAACATTATGGAGAATTCTCAGACATGCAGGTTTCCTCAAGATGTTTTCTTTCACCGATTAGCAAGCGATAATTAACAAATTAATACGCACTTAACCCCGAAAAGTCATTGGTGTAGTAAGCCGGCCAGTGGCAGCTGCAAACAGCCTATCTCCTACCCTAAGGCCCAGTTCACACCGAAAGGCTTGCGGCTGCCCGCGACTGCTCGCGCCTGCCCCCGACTGCTCGCGGCCGCGCGCGACTGCTCGCGCCCGCCCCCGACTGCTCGCGGCCACGCGCAACTCACGTCACGGCTCAGGCTCACGCTATTCCTATGCGCAGTTCATATTCTACATATATTATATAACGAGGAAACACTTGTGTAATTCGCTGTGAAAATGAGTATTTTGTATTTAATCGTTATTGCACGTATAATTGAAGGCGAAGAAGAGGAAACGTGGATAAGATTAAGAAGGAAAATAAATTCTTGGGTACACGGCCGCCCGCGCCCTCTCGCGTTTGCTTGCGGCCGCCCGCGCCTTCCCGCACATGCTCGCGGCTGCCCGCGCCTTCCCGCGCATGCTCGCGGCTGCCCGCGCCTTCCCGCGCATGCTCGCGGCTGCCCGCGCCTTCCCGCGCATGCTCGCGGCCGCTCGCGCCCGCCAGAGCGGTCGTGCGCACGACGTTTTCAAGTTTGTCAAGTGATTCTATGTATTATAGTCATGGCGATAAAGACTAAAATTATATGACACTGAAACTGCTCTCCGCTTCGCTTCCGGCCGCTGCCATTTCGGTGTGAATTGAGCCTTAAAGCATAACCGCAGTTTTTACTTCTCAACTTCTACCATTCAGTCTTAGACACTAAACGTCAATTTTATAAGATATACGTCTGCCTACCCCTTCGGGGATAAAAGGCGTGAAGTTATGTTATGTTAAATATTTATTAGGTACAAGATTTATAGAGTACGCGTTATTACGACATCGGCTGACGTTCAAACGGCGATGCCTGGTGTTCGGCCGGTAGGTACTGTAGGTAGTGAAAGGATGCCTACAGAGTATATTATAAACACTAGCATTATAGCTGTGTGTTAAGATGACCTAATAGCTGCGTACACGCCTCACAGCGGAGGCAAACAAAGACACAAGAAAAGTGTATTTGCTATCGTGAAAGGAGCGAATAGAATAAGTTTTAAAATTATTTTCCAAGAAATACCTATGTGAAATTCTTGCGTTACCTACTGATTGACTGATAGACAACGCTCAGCCAAAACTATTGGTCAGAAGAAGCTGAAATTTTGCATGTCTTTTTCTTGAACACCGTATGAGTGCACTAAGGAGGTTATTCTTTTTTATTTATTGTTACTACCCCTTCGGGAATACAGGCGTGAGTCTATAAAAAAGAAATTATAGACTCACGCCTGTATCCCCGAAGTCGTAAGCAGAGGTGTAATATTACAGCCACATATCGCCATGAATTTTTAGGTCCCACGTAATACCCAAGTAGCACAAAACTGCATTATAAGATGTCACAAGAGGTAACATCGGTAACTTTAGCACTTATGAAGAGTTATTACAGTACACTCGACCTGCAATAGGTGAAAAGTGGGCTTTCAGCTGAATAAGAACGTTATTATGGCTCACGGAGACCACGCTGTAACGCTTGCAGCGTTAATATAGCTAATAATTTCAGATTATACAGCTTTAAGCAATTTAAATGATTTTTGTGGACTTTAACTAAGCTATATTCTGAATTGAAGACCACAACTGTACCCTTAGACCACTTGCATTTTAAGAAAGATCACGAGAGCTACTATAATGTAATCAGTTATTCTGTGGCTTCAAATAACAAAGATATAATGCCTTTTGCTGCACAAAGTGGAACTTGTGTAATGTTAATCAGCTTGTTACACGCAATCGTATAATAGCTCTTATAAAGCCGACATGATCACTATGGGTGAACTATATAATGCTAAGTTAAAGCAAACTGCCCTATATTAGTCACATGTTACCCATAATCACAGTGAGAGCTGAATACTTGTACTATCGTTGACAATTAATCTACTAGTGCCGTTAAATAAGACCTTGAAGACTTCTTTATTCAGCGCTTCGTAGGTGAGTAGCTAATCGCGTCGTTGAAGATATTGTGATAATATGTGGAAATATGACACAAATGACTGGCGGAATACGCCGAAATATTAATGCAGAATATTTGAGGATTCTGAATAGAAATACAGATGATACAGTGACCATTGAACAGGTTACACGTTTTATGAATAATAATCCAAGTGTGAATGAAATTTTAGAACGGGAGAGTTCCGTATTCGTAAATGTTGGTGTAAAAGCATGTGCAGATTTAGATGGACAAAACTCTTCAAGTATACAGCGAATGTTAAAAGATACTGGTATGGTAGGTCACGTATTGTGCAGTAATGACAATGAATATAGGTGGGCAGATAGATCTAACTATTCTGCAAGTTCAGACAGTGACCGTGTATCTAGTAATTATGACAAAAAAGAAAAATTTCGAGAAAATATAAGAGAATGGGCCATTGAAAATAATATTGCACACACAGCTTTAAGAGATCTGTCAAAAATTATCAATGAATTTATTCCAAATACATTACCTAATGACCTAAATAATCGATGCATCGAATATTTGGGGTCGGCGCAGTATGTCGCTTCTATACTGCTCTGTCACCAGTCATCCGATCGTTTAACCCTTTCTCTTTCATATCCATCCTCACACAGTCCATCCATCTTTTCCTTTGACGTCATAGGTACTGATTACTTTGCACTTTTATTAATTTATTATTTACATCCTTTTCACATAAGAAAATCATCCCAATAAAATCACAAAAATAAAATTTTTAGGTAGGTACCGTTCCTGACGTTTATTAAGGTTCAAAGAGCTAATTAAAGCTAATCAGTGGACTACTATTTTTATCTAACTAGAAGGTTGTATGCTACACGGTAACATTTTATTATTTTTAAAAATATTGTGAAATACGGTAGTTGGTTAAAGATACCCGTTAAGCCTCCTCTACACGTCTAAGTACAGACGCGTCCACGGACGTTGGCAGATGCATCAGCACACGGATCACCACGAGCCGTCTGCACGTCTGTAGGTCGATCAGCTCATACTCGACAAAAGCAACTCGCACATAACATCCCAAAAATGTATGTTGAGTTGATACCGAGCTGCCGCAGCTATTTATTTATTTAGTAGGTACTTTTATAAATATTATGTATGTGGTCTAATTTATTTGTGGTCATTGTTAAATGAAAAACTTAGGTAAGGTACCTAATCACCTTACCTAAGTTTTTCATTTCTCAATGACTACAGTGCTTAAGAGCCTGAGCTTTTAAATTTTTTTTACTTAATTATGTCTACTTTGGTCGAGAAAACTTTGATAGTTGCTAGGTACATGATTAACATACGCTAATCTAAAAATAAAGGATGATGTGATGATGATGAGGCTTAATCCACGGATCCCTAAAATTAGCCTAACCTACGGTTTGCGTACATGTTACCCACTATCAAGCTTTACATGAATCTGTAGCTGACTTGTGTAACACAAGAACCACTCGTAACAGCTTGTTACTGATTCATGTACCACGAGTGGATACTTAAACAGCTCATGCCGTTTGATTGTGGTTAATACGGTACACATTGCATATCTGCCATTTTTTAGATTCTAACCTATGTATACAATATAATAACAATTTGTCTACGTTTATTCAACGAAAATAACAACAGAATTTGAAAAGAAAATGTAATGATTTTATACATAAACATCTAATTGTCTAGTTACAAAGGAAAAATAAAAATGATATTTTTTTATAATAGTATCATCAACGTATTTTATACTATAATTTTCAAGAAAACAGTGATATTTTGAGAGCGCGTGAAAATATTCGTCTATAATTACATAGTATTTGACAATAAACTCTCTTTCCCATTCGATTTTCATGCACATGGAGGAAAAACAAAGTTTTACTTAGCGATAAACATTTGCCTAATTCCCACAAACACTTTACAAAATGGTTCGCACGAAACATATCAAAATAATAATTAAGTAGTAGGATGAAAATTATTCACAATTTTGCCACTTGTGAATTGTCAGCTCCATAAAAGAGTTACTAACATTCTGGAGTATATTTTGTGCTGAAAAATAGGTAACAAGCACTCTATTATTCAGCCCTTGTGGTGTATAAAAGGTAACACATACCCTGATAATCAGTCATTATTCAGCTCTTGGGGCGACTGTTACCTTTAATAATGCTCAAATAACGCTGATATAGTGCAACCAGCTACATTATTCAGCTAACAGCTGATTAATTTGTGCCCAAATCAGAGTTATATCAGCTGAGTAGGCGCCTCTAACGCTCTTATTCAGCAGGTTTATTCAGCTGAAGATTTCATTGTGAACAGTGATTCAGCTACTATTCAGCACTTCTGTGCTACTTGGGTAGGGGCGAGCCTATTGCCGTTACCGGGCACATCGCTAGACTCAGACTTGCTACACTGAGAATTCGGAAAAACCCAGTAACATTTTGCCCGACCCGGAAATCGAACCCGGGACCTCCGATCAGAAGTCGTATACGCTATCCACTGGACCACGGAGGCAGTCCTAACTACCCACTAAGGAGGTATATATAATGAAATGCCCGCAGTATCCAAAAGAAACGGTTAAATTAAAAAAGAGTATGCAAGCGTAGCTGCTAGAATCTTTTAGTTTAATTACCTAATATAATTTCGAACCCTTAACAGATTGCACGATTACGCTTATCTTAAAAATTGTAAGTCCGTTTTCCGTTTGATAGCTAAATATTAATATCCAGGCAGCTGTCTGCACCTATTATAATTTACCTACAGTTTACTACGGAACCTTCTACCCAAGTTCGATTACCTAGTTAAGCAGTGTCATTGGCTTTTGTTTTTTAATCGCAGGGCCGAACCGTCCCTATGTGCAATGTGCGCGGCGCACAGAGGCGCCAGGGTGACAGGGGCGCCGAGATATGCGTTAATTATAACAGTTATTAGCGAAAAAGGATGCCAAAAAAGGCGCTTCACAGATCTCGCACACAGGCGCAGTGGCGTAGGCGGCGTTGGCGGTCCGCCCCCATTATACCGGAATTGTTAAATGACTAAAAAAAAGCTCATCCGACTTTCGGCCACCCAACAGGCGCTTCATGGATTTCGCACACAAGCGCTGGATTGGGTCGGAACGGCTCTGGTTAATCGAAAACAAAATCGACCAGCCTTAAACATTACGTCCATATTATATAATAATAGGAGTATGTTTACAATGCAATAATGAACTAATAAATAAAACATATCATATGTGCCATGCAGCCTTATGACGTAACGCGTCAGGAAATGTAACGTGGGTCAACTTTCACCTACCCTTGGCCGAGTGTTGCCTTACGGAATATTGGTAATGTTGTTATTTAATAATCTTTATTTAATCAATTTTGTATTATGTTTATGCGCATACATATATTAGCTGTATATTTCAGCTGTTGGACACGTGGAGCGAATGAGTGAAGAAAGAATGACGAATCAGATTTATAAGGCAAATGTGTGTGGGCAAGTCGGTCGCGGCAGACCTCGTCGGACATTCCTCGATCAAATTCAAATTGGGGACGTCCTTAAAAACGGCAAGGTCCGAAGTAATCGAAACCGGCGAGCATGTATGAAAAGAGTCATGAATGTAGAGGAAGCGCGTGAGGTTTGTAAGGATAGGAGCAAGTGGCGTTCTGTAGTCTCTGCCTACCCCGACGGGAAAAAGGCGTGAGTATATGTATGTATATATGTATATTTCAGCACACTTTTTGGGAGAATGAACTGTGGTGAAATAGGTGTCAAATTGTTTTTAGTTAGATTATCAGTACGGTTGGTCCTAGCGTTATCCCGGTTGCATCCAAGGGTCACACCTTGGATCCTAGGGTCCAGTTACTAGTCTAACCAGATATGATATTCTACCACAAACACACATCACCATCTAGTCCCAAACTAAGCAGAGCTTGTATTATGGATACTAGCAATGGATAAACATACATATATACTTTTTTTGTAAATACATATACATTATACATAGAAACACCCAGACCAAGACAAACATCCATGTTCATGCACACAAATGTTTGACTTGAGCGGGAATCGAACCCGTGACCATCGGCGTAGCAGTCGCTTACAATCCCGCTGCGCCAACCAGTCGTCAATAGAAATTCAATTAGTACCTAGTTCTTGGTAGATGTATGTTTTAATTTTCTTGACAGCTTTTATATACATATATACATCTATATCATAGAATAACCATATACCTACTAGATCTATATGGGGGAGATGGTTGAAGTTAGTTTTCTAGAATATTCTGGGAGGTCCTGGTACTTACCAGGACCTCAAAACAAATTAGAAACCTATTTATAATGACTTCATTATAAATAGGTTCCTAATTTGTTTGGCGTTGCACGTTGGTGCTACGAATGTGTTTGATAATATACCTTAGACTGAAATTATTAAAAAAAAATGGTTATTTGAATTGAACATTTCCTGCTTTAGGTAGCTTATTCTACATTCAAATTGAAATTTATTCATTACAATATATTCATTATTCTATTGTATATTTCAGTTTCAACCACAGATATAATTATATTTCTATGGTTTCAACTTTGCGTTCAGTGGTTTTGTTTACCTGCGTGCTCGATAGATGGCGTTGTGCCGTGCGGCTGAATCGCGCTATGGTTTCGTTCACACGCCGGCTATATATAATCACAGTAATATTTTATACGTACACTTACCTTATACGGCAATCTTCATCCTATATGGTTCGACGATACACCGAATGGTTCTAGGTATTATTTTTGAATAAGTTTCTCAGCTGTATATGCTTATATAGCTGATCGGAACTTTGTATTTGTTGTATGTAATGTTTAATAATAATGGGAAACCAGAATATACATTTAGTATTAACTAGTATATTTTATATTTCCATGGATAATATGTATTATGTACATATTATACCTACATACATATGAATTGTGAAGGTATCAAATTGTGTACAAGTACATAATGTCACAGCCGTCTAATGTTATCAGTAAGAGGCTAGGCTCTACATAAATAAAGCGACGCAACTCAACTAGCGGCCTTAATGATAAATATACAGGCTCAACGTCCAGTACCAGTTGCAAATACTTGGGACCAGAAAAAAAACAGTAAGGCTCAGTTCACACCGAAATGGCAGCGGCTGGAAGCGACGCGCAGCGGCCGGCATCGAAGAGAAGGCTCGCGGCTGCCCGCGACTGCCCGCGACTGCTCGCGCCCGCCCGCGACTGCTCGCGGCCGCGCGCAGCTCACGTCACGGCTCAGGCTCACACTATTCCTATGCGCAGTTTACACACATCAACAAAGTCTAGGGATATTTTATATTTCATCAAATATCTAAAAATCTATGAAGAATTTTCTGATACAGTAAATAGAAGAATCATAGATTATTTTAAGGTCTTTAATAAAAATAAAAAACATTTCGTGTTTTTTTTTGTTTTAAATAAAAAAATTAATTTTTTTAATCATCATGGAAAATTAGTATGATAACAACAAACATTTCTTCTTAAAAAACTATTAATTTTAATAAAAATGGAAAAAATCTTGTAAAATCTAATCATTAATAATCAGTGTTGCCACCTCTTACATTGATTACACATCGACATCGATTGTTAATACTTAAAATTAAATTGTCAATGTCTTGCTGCGGTATGAGGTCCCATGTCCTTTGCAAGTGTTCGTAAAGTTGTTGTTCAGTCGTCAAATTTGGTGGAAAATCTCTCAAAGCTTTTCGTTGTAACATGTCCCAGGCATGCTCGATAGGATTTAAGTCGGGCGACTGTGCAGGCCAATCCAAAACTTGAATATCGTGCTCTCGGAGAGCGGTCGATACCAGCCGCGCCGTATGGCAAGGAGCATTATCGTGCATGAGTAGAAATTCATGGCCTATTTGAGTTCTGTGTGGGACAATAACGGGCTCTACTACCTCCTCGTGGTATTTTTGTGCAGTCATGCTGCCTTGGATCCAAACGAGTTGGGTTCGTCCGCCAAGACGAATTCCTGCCCACACCATGATTGTCCCGCCTTGGTATGGGTGGACCTCCTGAGGGTGCCGTAGACGGCTAACTCTCCCTGGAGCTCTCCAAACGCGTGTTCTTCGTGAATCCGGGTGAAACCCAAACCGGGACTCATCGGTGAACAGCACCAAAGACCATTGTTCGTCACTCCATGGTAAATGCTCCCGAGCCCACGATAGCCGCCGACCGCGATTGCCACGTCGCAATGCTGGAACACGCAATGGTCTTCGAGCATGAAGATCAACTTCATGTAACCTTCTTCGCACGGTTTGGTCGCTTACCAGCAGCTGGTGGTCCTCCTGGAGCCTTTGCACTAGTTGCAGCGCTGTGATATTGGGTTGTCTTCTGGCGGTCATTTGGAGAAATCGATCCTGTCTCTGCGTAGTAACACGATGTCTACCTGTGTGCTGTTCGGCCACATCTCCAGTACTGCGATAACGTGACCACAACCTTGATATCACATTTTGACTGGTATGTAGGGCCTCAGCAACGACGCGTTGAATTGCACCATTTTCTAACATGCCCACGGCTCGTAACATTTCATCTCGACTCAAATGACGACGTGACATGACTTTTAAAGTTCGTACGTCACGTTAAATTAAAAAAGAAAAACAATTAAAAACCCTTTTCATTAATAATTATAATAAAACAGTTTTAACTTTCTTTAATGTAACGAATTACTAGCAAATTTGCCGCCATATTTTGTTTATTATTTTGTTTTTTTTCTTTCCATATTCAAATTTTGAAAATAGAATAAAAGAGGTTTTAATCTGTATATAAACTTTTTGTGGAAACTAACAAGGTTCTAAACTATAAACTCGTAAATAATTTAGGATTAAGATATCCCTAGACTTTGTTGATGTTTGTATATTCTACATATAAAGAGGAAACACGTGTGTAATTAGCTGTGAAACTTAGTATTGTGGATTTAATAGTTATTGCACGTATAATTGAATAAGAAGAAGAGGAAACGCGGATTATTTGGTACACGGCCGCCCGCGCCTTCCCGCGCATGCTCGCGGCCGCCCGCGCCTTCCCGCGCATGCTCGCGGCCGCCCGCGCCTTCCCGCGCATGCTCGCGGCCGCTCCCGCCCGCCAGAGCGGTCGCGCGCCGACTCGGCACGGATTGTCAAGTGATTCTATGTATTATAGTCATGGTGATAAAGACTAAAATTATATGACACTGAAACTGCTCTCCGCTTCGCTTCCGGCCGCTGCCATTTCGGTGTGAACTGAGCCTAACACTTGACTACAAATTCAGGGGACCCCTGGCTCCTAGGCGAGGCTCTTGGAGCGCAAACGGGACAACGCTATAATAATGATAATGACTGATTACATATCGCAGTTAGGGTTACCATATGTAAATAGAGGGATGCCTGTCTACGGTACCTAAAATGCCTGGATTTTCAGAAAAATGCCTGTCTAAAGCAAAATGCTGTAGGTAATACTAATAAGTAAAACCCACAGAAATATATAGTAATAGAACGGTGACAAGGGCGTGGCGCGCGTGCCAAACTATTGCACTATAGTGCATGTGTTTTCGAACGCATTCGCATTACGCATCGCGTCTCCCTTTCGCGCGCTCAGGAGGTAAAAAAAACATTAAATTCGTTACGAATATGCCATATTGTGCAGTTTCCAATTGTAAAAATTAAAAGTGATGCAAAAATATGGAAAATGGAGGCATTTCATATCACCAGTAAGTATTGAAATTGAGTAAAACTTAAGATTATTAAGATTTAAAACAAGTGGGCTACTGTTACCATGTTTGTCTAATAAGAACATCATCGTTCATTTCTTCGTTATGTTAAATTTCCATTGCTTGAATTATACGATACTTGTTGACATATTTATGAAATAAACACGCAATGTACGGCGAGATACGCGATATTCACAAGATGCCAAAAACAATAACAAATCAGGGGCCACGGGTCAAATAAATAGCTGTGATTGGTCAGCGCGCGCTAGAGATTGACGTTCGGTTTATGGTTACTTTTTAAATTTATCGATAAATAAAAGGAATATTAATTCGAATTAATTATTATGTCTCTGGCTGTCTCTCTCTCTCATAAAGAAAGCAAGCATCATGTTCATGCTTTCAGATCACGAAAATGACATCTATTTGGGAATCCAAGATGGCGAACGAAACATTTTTAATAAAATTAATATGGGTATCATTTTAGGGGTTTTTATGGATTCTAGTCACGAAAATGACATCTATTTGGGAATCCAAGATGGCGGACGGGACATTTTTAATAAAATTAATATGGGTATCATTTTCGGGGTTTTATGGATTCTGGTCACGAAAATGACATCTATTTGGGAATCCAAGATGGCGGACGGGACATTTTTAATAAAATTAATATGGGTATCATTTTCGGGGTTTTCATGGATTCTGGTCACGAAAATGACATCTATTTGGGAATCCAAGATGGCGGACGGGACATTTTTTATAAAATTAATCTGGGTATAATTTTTGGGGTTTTCATGCTTTCTGATCACGAAACTGACATCCATTTGGAAATCCAAGTTGGCGGACGGGACATCTTTGATCACGAAATAGATGGTGATGTTGGATTACCCATCCTTTTAAACATCGGAGACGATACCCATATTGTTTTTTTTTTAAATCCCATCCACCATCTTTGATCACGAAATAGATGGTGTTTTTGAATTTCCCATTCCTTAAAATATCGGAGACGATACCCATATCGACTTTTAAAAAAATCCCGTCCGCCATCTTTAATTTCCTATCCGTCATCTTTGATCACGAAATAGATGTTGTATTTGGATTCTCCATCCCGTATATCAACGGAGACGATACCCATATTGATTTTTAAAAAAAATCCCTTCCACCAACTTTGATCACGAAATAGATGGTGTTTTTGAATTTCCCATTCCTTAAAATATCGGAGACGATACCCATATCGACTTTAAAAAAATCCCGTCCGCCATCTTTAATTTCCTATCCACCACCTTGAATCACGAAAAAGATGTTGTATTTGATTTTCCATCCCTTTTAACATCGCAGACGATACCAATATAGATTTTTTTTATTTTCCCATCCGCCATCTTTGATTTCCCATCCGCCATCTTCGATCACGAAATAGATGTTGTATTTCGATTCCCCAACCCTTAAAATAAAGAAGGCGATACCCATATGGTTTTTTAAAATTTTGTCACCCGCCATCTTTGATATTCCGTCCGCCATCTTGAATCACTAAATAAATTTCATATTATTTAATCAGCATCCTGAAAATCTCGAAAACAATACCCATATAGATTGTATCCTATTCGTTAAGCCTTTTTTTTTGCCTTTGACCCAACCCTCCCCCTTCTCGTTTGACCAAATTTATTATTTTTGTCTGGCCCCTAAAAGTTGTGGCGTAATTTTATATAGCCTATAGCCTTTCGGAATAATTGGGCTATCATAGGCAATATCAATTTTTAAAAGCCGACTGCTAGTTCCTGAGATTAGCCGACATTATCTTTTAGCCTTTTTAGCCTTTTGCCCAGCCACAAAGGGTCGAAACGTTATGTTATATAGCCTATAGCCTTCCGGAATAACTAGGCTACCGTATACAAAAATAATTTTTCAGATCCGACCGGTAGTTCCTGAGATTAGCGCGTTCAAACAAACAAACTCTGCCGCTTTATTACATTAGTATAGATATTTTATAATATAGTCAAAAGTTTTGTAAGATTTCAATACAGATTTTTAACTAAATAAATACGTTTTATTTTTATAACAGTATACTATAACCAAACTATTCATAAAAATTGGTTGCCTGTAAAGTCGGTATACGGGCGAAAGTTTTACGTGACAACGACTTTGAGTGGTAAAATAATTTTAATGTGAATATTCATTCGTATAGTAGGAAGAAGGATGAAAGACGCGTGCCTTTCACTTTTTATGTCTGTCTCTCTCGCTCTTAGGCGGGACGCGTGCCTCTCACTCGCTCTCATTGTGAGCGCATAACGTGAGCGGAGCGTAACGCAGTTTCTTGAAGTGTCACCCGGCAAACCAATTTATAAGACGTTGTCACGTCAATAAAACATTTTATATAAACAATAACATGATTTCATTTTCCATAGCTCTCACATCGATAATAATTCCTTAGTGTCCCCTCACTATCTATACGTCACTGTGGGCGGGGCTTGCTAAAATGTGGCACGCGCGAAATGTACGCGATGACGTGACATTCACCGTTCTATTACTATCTATTTATGTGGTAAAACCCAACAGATAATAATGAAGAAGGATACTTATTACTGATATTTGTCAGAGGACATATATTTTTTAATAGTTCTTTCTTTTCTAATACATAAACGTAAAAATCTTCACACGATACAGTTTTGTAATTTTCCTGAGTAATCAATATTGCTTTTACTGATTCAATTGTCAGCCGATTTCTTTCTTGCGTACCATAATGTCATAGTAAAAACAGAATAGTAAGCTAGCTAAGGCCGCTCGGCGAGTTAATTGCCTATTCTTGCCAACGCACGGGTTTTCACGTGTTTACACCGCGGCGCCGCCGGCTTTTTCGCCGTTTTATTTAAGTGATTGCGCTGAATACTACAGAATTCAAGCTTGCATATATTTTTTTTCAAATACCTACTGACTAGCTAAGCGTTATATAACTATCTAAATGCCCTTTATAGCGAGAAAAATGTAACAAGTTTAATTTACTGTCGTTTAACACATTGTATAATATTCATAACATTTATTACAAAACTGAATGTACATAAACAATTCGAGCGGGCGAGCAGTGGAGTGGAGTACCTACATGAATGCGCGCGATCAGACGCGCGGCGCATCCCTTCGCCGAACTTGCCGCGCTCGTGAGATTGTGTGCGTGAAAAGTGCGTGCGTACACGGCGCCCCGGCGACTCACGCATGCATTCAAACCAGCGCGGCGGCACAGAATAGATAGTTCTTACGAACAGAAGCACCACTTCGCAAACCAATTTAAAGAAATGGCGACTCTTGCTACTAAGCAAGAAAGTGCAATTCAGCTCGCATGAGCATTCAGTACCTAACGCGATATTGACCTAACTGTTCCCGCTCTTTTCTAACACATAACGCTGTCGCTGTCTGGCGCGGAGCGGTGCGCTAGAGTTGTCGACTTGCCGCTGCTACTATAATATTTATTCATCGTCTATCTACCTACTTGACCACGTACCTAATAACAAATATTTATACTATAAGTATCCTATCCCACTATTTGAGCTCGTAGAACGAAAACCACAAAAATTCAGGTGGTTCATTTTCACTATACTAATTCTTAGTTATTTCCTAAACGCGTAGACCGATTTACATGACTCAAACAGATAAAATGGTTTTTGAACTAGACCTTTAATTTGACACCATAATCGTTGAGATATCTCAACAAATAAAAAGTACAATTTTCTAGTTGCTCTCGTAAACTAAATAAAATCAAAATTTCAAGTTGCTTCTGACACACATCCGTTAAATGAGCAATACTTCGCACCAGACTTGTGATGTGAACATTTTTGTTGTTCACTATTAAAATTCACGTTATTAGCTAGCCCTACGCGCGAGCGGTGACGACGACGCGGTGTGGAAGCCGCGCCAAAGTGTAGGCACTTATCGCTGTAGGTACGGCCGAGTCACAGAATAAAGAATAGTACTAACGTACAGAAAATTCACTTGTCAAACCAATTTATTGAATTTGCGACTCTTGCTACTAAGCAACAAAGTACAATTCAACTCGCATAAGCACTCAGTGCCTAATGCGATATTAACCTAACCGTTCCCTTTCTTTTCTAACACATAACGCTGTCACTGTCTGGCGCAGAGTGGCGCGCTAGGGTTGTTGACTTGCCGCTGCAACTATAATATTTATTCATCGTCTATCTACCTACTTGACCACGTACCTAATAACAAATAATTGTCATATAAGTATACTATCCCACTATTTGAGCTCGTAGAACAAATACCACAAAAATTCTGGTTGTTTACATTTTTACTATACTGATTCTTAGTTATTTCCTAAACGCGTGGACCGATTTACATGATTGAAACAGATAAAATGGTTTTTGAACTAGATCTTTAATTTGACACCATAATCGTTAAGATATCTCAACAAACAAAAAATCAAATTTTCAAGTTGCTCTCGTAATATAAATAAAATAAAATCAAATTTTCAAGTCGTTTTCGACACACAGTTAATTGAGCAATACTTTGCATTAGACTTGTGATGATACATTTTCGTTGTCAAAGGCGTTTAGGTATATAATTTGAACAGTGTATGAACACGGCGCGTGAGAATACGGAGCGGTCGCACTCGTTGCGTTGCGTGACGTCTAATGTGAGCGGCGCGCGGCAACCCACTAAATCCAACCACGTCGACGTGGTCGGCCGAGGTACTTGTAAGTTTGTACCTAAAATGCGAAGTGCGCCAGGCCTGGCCGAGTGAAGGAGGCCTGGTGGCGGCGGCGGCCGATTTGTATGAAGCTATCCTACTATTCTGTTTTTACTATGATAATGTGTGACCTAGATTGATTACTTTTTGCCGAGTTATACCAAATCGGTTTAACTAACTAGGTCAGAGAGTGTAAACTGTTCTAATACTTCTAATGGAAAGACTTAGTCTCACGGAATAGGCTCCTGGTAATCGAAGTAAAGTTTCAGATGAGCTCAAAAGGAACCAAGAAGAAACTTCTCCTAAATATAAGATGGTACCTATATGTTAAAGAAGAATGAAAGTGCAGTAAACTTCAATATCCAATGTATATCCACTGCTTTGACTGTTAAGAGTTAAACTAAGTGATTGTATGTATATTAAATTTGTACTCGGCAGTTACAGCGTGCATGTAACGTTGCACAAACATCTCTCAGTTTCATCAGCAGTGAACGTCCGTATGCATGAACCTATGTATCTACATGTATGTACTCGTAAGTATATGTTACCGCCAATCTTTATAGTTCGTTATTTTATATAATAACTAGGCAATGTATAGAGTAAATAAATGTATATTTACTATCATGGCCACGTTATAATATTTTCTATTATTTCAGTAAAAGAAGATATATAAAAAGTGTTGAAATAAACATGTGTATAAAAGTTGAGCGTAGCGTAGCGCTGTTAACTACGCTGCGTAGTTAACAGAGAAATGTGTGGAGATCTAGTAATATTTTTTATGCACCATCAACATACGATTTAGCCATTTATATTTCCTCTCTTAGTGACACATAGCCATTTCATGTTTATAGGTGATAAACGTTGGGTAGGAGCCAATGACAATATTAATAAAAAGGTTAAGTTTTCGAGCATTGCACGCGCGCGCTTTTAATTGCGGTTTAAAAAATGTGAAAAATTAAAAAAAAACGTTTCCCAGGTTTTATTTTTGGTTAGTATGACTTGGCATGATATCCACAACGAGTAGACTTCGGCTTGGTGATGGGTCTTGTGAGACCCTGTATATAAATCCTAGGAGTCGTATACATTACAAAGTACGTACTGAACAATGTTTTCTTATGCGGCTTGAAGCAAACGTGTCGCCTCACGGTAAGCTATTCCCGCCACCCTCAGAACAGAAAAAACATAGAAATGGTATGCACCCAAATTACTATCGGAACCGCTGTCGCCAAACTCACACAAGTAAACCGATAATCATATATTGCACTACAAAGAAACAATTCGTTTGATTCGTAGTTTAAGTTTATTCAAAACTAGCCTATTTCACAGATTTGGAAATAAACCCTGCTGACCTACAAATAAGATTAATTTTGCTTTAGCAGTAGAACGTATTTACGATCTGTAGTCATACTAGATTCGATTTACGAGTCAATTCCGCTACTCAACCATAGATTAATCAATTATAATCTTAATTACATAAGGCATATGGTGGAAATTTGCGTGATCGGTCTGTTTCTGCTTCTACTCGGTTAGGGCCGTACCACATAGCACATTGGATTACTTTATCGATATCGATAGATGATGCGATATTTTGTTCATATAATAAGTGTATTTATCAATTAAATTTTATATTTAGTCAGTCAATGTTCATACAAATTAATAACATGTAACACGTGTGTTGTTAAGTAGCATAACAAATATTTTGAAAACTTATTGACAGTGATGAAAATAAAACATGATTACTTACTTGATAAAAAAACTTAACAATTTTCATTGATGGAAGCGCAGCAGGTTTCGTATATCTATAGCCTTTACTTGATATTATAAAATCGTCTTCTAAAAAATGCTCAGAGCATATCGTGCTTGATTTGGTTGGCATCCAATTAACTCTACCTGTTGCATCTATCCATTTTTCTTTGATGCTTGCATCTTTAGGAAATCTAAAAATATTTTAAATGATGTTAAGAGGACCTACTAATGCTTATTTAGTGATCAATGTAACGTTAGTTAAACATTGCATTGATCACTAAATTGATAAATTATAGGTACTTACTATTCACTACCTTGATAAATTATAGTTACTATTCAAAACATAGATTATATTTTTGCAACAAAGTATCTATTAGATTGAATCTAATACACCTCTTAAAATAAATTACGTGAGTGAATAAAGCCGACCTTATAATTGGATTGTAATGTAATACTAAATAATAACATATAATAATATTCGTAACATATCTTTATCTTTATATGCTACTACATACACACAACACCACCTAAGCAGAGCTTGTACTATGGGTACTAGACAATGGATAAACATACATATATACTTTTTTTTTAAATACGTAGGTACCTACATATTACATTGTTCATAGAAACACCCACCCAAATAAACAATTTATTAAAATAAACATTTTGTAAATGATTTATTTCCGTGTTTCGATATCAATCGATAATTTTAATATTCGACTTGACCACATCACTAAATGAGTAGCGCGGTATTTTCGAGAATGTTCTATTGAATAGAATCAATCCAAAATAAACTTTATCTTCGATATATAAGGTGCATTTTTACTAACCGTTCTATTAAATATTATTTAATTGAAAAAAATTAAGACTTTTATTGAAAACAATGAAAATTGTAATAACCGATGGTACGAAACACCTCCATTTTTAAGATTTTTTCGCGTGCTATCATTTTTGCACCCCAAAACGGCACAAAACGGCATAGTTATAGAAATGAAACTGTGTCACGAAACGAGTAATTCGACGCGATGTAAGAACGTGACTGGGGCCAGTTAAGCGTTACAACGCTTAATTGTGACACGCGTGCCACGCCTACTTACCATTTCCAGTGTAATATTTTCTCTTCCGTGCCGCCACCCATGCACACACGCTACACCAGAGGGGTCACAAGTCACAACCGTTGGCGGCCTAAATTCAAATTCAAATTAAATTTATTTGTTAAACACAGGTATATATTGAGATGTTACAGAATAAAGGAAGTGCAGTTCTGTGTCCTGCCAATGTTGGCGTACAAATATTCACATATTATTAACAAAAAAAGATATTAATAATGAAAACATACAAATAACACAAATATCTAAAATAACAAACCTAAAAACTAACACATTTAACGGATAATACCTTAAAAACAGCAATTTTATAGTATACTAGCTGACCCGGCAAACGTTGTTTTGCAATATATATTTTTTTTTAAATATAGATGTAGGCCTATTCTCATAGATATACCGGATAAGCCAAAAAATTTCATCAAAATCGGTCAAGCCGTTTCGGAGGAGTATGGGAACGAAAACTGTGACACGAGAATTTTATATTTTAGATTAAATCTCGTCATTGAGGAAATCTGTAACTGAATAATAACACTTTTCAGTCAATAATATTAGTAACTGTTTTTTAAAAAGGCTTATGTTTAGTGTTTTTATTGACTCCGGCAGTTTATTGTATATTTTCGGCGCTAAACAAAACACACTTTTCCATAGGAGCGCCGTATTAGCCTTACGAATACATAATACATTGTTTTTACGTCTACTGCGTGTGACGACATCGGACAATCTAGTAAATAAATGAGGATTTTTTTTCACAAATAATGCTACTTCAAATATAAACAGAGATGGAAGTGTCAAAATTTTATATTCAATGAAATAGGGTCTGCAGCTGTCCATAACTTGGAGGCCAAACATAGCTCTGATACATCTTTTTTGAAATTTAAAAGCTATTTCTTTATGGGTAGAGTTGCCCCAGAAAATAATGCCGTATCGAAGAATAGATGCAACTATACCATGTATGGAAAATTAAAAGGAGGAAGAGCGGGACCAGGGAGAAAAAAGGGATGGGGCATATTCGTCGGGAATATTTCATACACTAGATGTTTCCCGCGGTTTTACCCGCGTCCTGAGTGAACTACTTCGTGTACCGGGTTAATTTATAGCCTAAGTTACTCCTTGGTACATCAGCTATCCGCCAGTGAGAGTCTCGTCAATATCGGTCCAGTCGTTCCAGAGATTAGCGAGAACAAACAGGCAGACAGACAAACAGACAAAAATTAAAAAAAAACGGTATAATATATGTACCGTGTATACATCCGATGCATTTAGTAAAAAGCGGTTATTTTAATATTACAAACAGACACTCCAATTTTAATTATGTCTATAGATTGTCCATGTATTGTCGCTTCTCCAGATATTGAAGCGAGATGCTCAAGACGGAACGGGATAGCGGAGTACTGTGGATGCTCTCTGCCCCATCTAGGGGACATAGGTAAGTGAAGTAAGTCAAGCCAGGTATTGAATAAAATAACTGATTTATACATATTACTTGCTACAATGTACATTCAGCATGCATTTTGTACAAATAGGTTGGTGCAATTTGTTCGTTTATTTTGTACAAATTACTCCACCTTTCGAATTATGAGAGCGGAATGTTCGTTTGAGGAAAAAATGCTTATTACATCAGCTAATGTTTGATTACACAATTTTTAGTGTTGTGGTTTAGCGGACGATTAATTTTGCGTCGGATGTAGTGGATAACATCCCCACGTATACCACAACACTTCGTGTGGTCCATAGAAATACACTTCTTTGCAAAAAAAAAACGGGCACCGGTCATTGGCTTTTCTATTGATAATAATAATATTTTTAGTTTGTCATTAGTATAAATGACTAGAAATTTTGTATTATCAATGCGCATAGGTACCTATATATTTTAACATTTTAAATCCTGGAATCGGCATGTTAGTCAATTTAAACATAGAGCCGTGTTAAAATTTATAATGAAATTAAGATTACGAGTAGTTAATGGTATTAAAAAAATAATATATTATTATATACCTAATATTAAAAAAGACGTTAAAAATAAAAATGAATAACGGGTATGACCTCCCCTTGCAGTGATTGCGGCATGTAATCGTCTTGACTATATATTCTACCAGGCTTTTGATTGTGTCCTGTGGAATGTGTGATGTTTTAAGGAAGTGGTTGGACAGCTCGTACTCGCCTTTTACCAGGTCCCAGACGTGCTCAATGGGTTTAAGGTCTGGGCTCCGCGCTGGCTAATCCAAACTACGAATACCGACCTTTTGAACATGAGCATCTTTGTGGAATTTGAAAGCGGAGTCAACAAACACAGAAATTGTTCGAATAAAATAAAATGACCCCCACAAAACGCAATTATCTTAATATATCCTTCCTATCTTAAAGGACGATTCGAGTTCCTTCATGATACGTATAACCGTTATTTAAGGTCATCAGAAAATTTGAAACTAAAAATGCCGGTACATTCCACAGCGCTGTATGACAAATCTTTTTGTGTTAACGCTGTTCGCCTTTGGAATGCTTTACCATTACATATAAGACAGGCTCAAACGATAACGAAAAAAGCTTCAGTAAAGGCTCACTATACGTATATCACTATAACTTCTTCTAGTTCTACAAAATACATGTAAGTATTAAATATGTGTATGTATAGCCGTGTGGTTGACGGCATAGAATACAAGTGTCACCACCCCCTATCTTCCCGTGGGTGTCGTAAGAGGCGACTAAGGGATAACACGATGCAAATACCATCTTTGCGTAGAGACGGAAAACTCGACATCAAACCCTATACGACTGCCTCGTTGGTCTCGCGGCATAAATGTGCGCGTGGGATCGGGAGGTCCCGGGTTCGATTCCTGGGTCGGGCAGTGTTATTGGGTTTTTCTGTCACGAAATTCTCAGTAGCAGCACGGAGTCTGGAAATGTGCCCGGTACGGCAATAGGCTCGCCCCTTATTACGTGGGACTAAAGTATATCTGGCGAAAAGTGGGTGTAGAAATACACCTCTGCCTACCCCTTCGGGGATAAAAGGCGTGACGATATGTATGTATGTATGTGTATGTATATGTATGTAAGTATAAGTATGTATGTATGTGTATGTATATGTATGTAAGTATAAGTATGTATGTATGTATATGTATATATGTCCGTGTAGTGACGGATTAAGAATACGAATTGTCACCACCCCATATCATCCCATGGGTGTCGTAAGAGCCGACAGAGGTAGCATAGTATGCAGAGAACACCACTGTAAGAGAGAGAGAGAGAAGGAACACTTGATACAAATCCTATACCAACCCGTTTGGCCAGCGTGGTATAGTAGGCCAATTCCTCCTTTCAAAGGAGAGGCCTGGTCCAGCAGTGGACTATTAAAGGCTGATGATGATGATGATGATATATGTTTATCATTTATTATCATATTACAGGAATGAATATAGGTATATTAAGTATGTATATATTATATAGCTTTGTTTACTTTGTTTACACATGCAACTACCGATTTTCTCCTACCAATAATATTTCCATCCAAAGGTTGCCTGGTAGAAATCGCTTTCAGCGATAAGGCCGCCCTTTGTACCATAGTTAGTTATAAGATCTCTAATAATGTTTTTTAATGTGTACAATAAAGTGTAAAAATATATAAAATCCTTGCGTTACTGACTGACTGACAGACACGCTACAGCCGAAACTATTGGGCGCAGGAAGCTGAAATTTGGCATGTTTGTTCCTTGGGGACCGTAGGGGTGCACTAAGAAGGGATTTCCCGAAATTCCCACGGGATCGGCCAAAAGGGGTAAATTTAAAATATTGCAGGCGTAGCTGCTGGCGTCCTCTAGTTTGAAATAAAAATATATGTGGCATGGTGTTATTGGAATAAATTCTCTAGACATTCTTAAGTAATTAAAAAAATAGCTTGGATCTTGTTTTACCCTAGGGTAAAGATTATGGAAATCACCAAAATTACATGTTAATGGAAACATTGGTGAAACTCTTTTACGGGGGCGTCGTTTTTGTTTCTGTTTGATATTTTTCAACAAAAGCACTAACAGTAATGTTTCTTCGTCAGAGTCCATGGGTGTATAATCTATGGTCCATGGCTTGACTGCTGTCAAATAAATTTAAAACATCACTAGCATACAAACGCATGGCAGTCAGATACCTACGCTTTCAATTTAGGCGTTTGGTGTCGGACGGCTATAACCTGCGGCACGGTAAACGTGCGACAGCCGTCCGACACGAAACGTCTAAATTGAAAGAGCCCTTAGTTTAATGTACTTTCGAACCCGTAACAGATTCGATTTTAAACTTTCGCGATTTGTATACCTACATCATACAAAAAAAAATTGCTGGCCCTGTTTCACCATCTCTGAGTAAGCGTTTTACCGTTACCTTCACGGTAAATTCAAAATTAGAACGACATTTGTATGAATTTATATGCCAAGTAGTTTAACCAGAACTTATTGGACAGTGATGAAACAGACGCTTACGGCTTACCTAAGGCCTAAGGTAATAAATAAACCTTAACAGATTGCACGATCACGCTTATCTTAAAAATTGTAAGTCCGTTTTCCGTTTGATAGTTAAATATCAATATTCAGGCAGCTGTCTGCACCCATTAGGTATTATTATCTACAGTTTACTTCGAAACCTTCTACCCAAGTTCGATTACCTGGTTAAGCAGTGTCATTGGCTTTTGTTGGTCAATCGAGAAACAAAACCGACCAGCCTTAAACATTACGTCCATATTATAATAATACGAGTATGTTTACAATGCAATAATTAACTAATAAAATATAAAACATATCATACCTATGTGGCATGTAGCCTTACTTATGACGTAACGCGTCAGGAAATGCAACGTGGGTCAACTTTCACCTACCCTTGGCCGAGTGTTGCCTTACGGAATATTTATAATGTTGTTATTTAATAATCTTTATTTAATCAATTTTGTATTATGTTTATGCGCATACATATTATTATATTTGTTGTACACAACATTTCAGTTGTTGTGAGATCCACGTAATACCAAGTAGGTTAATTAAAAATCTTTAATGCTTTAAATAAATCTATTCACTCGACCATCGCATGAAAACACAATATATCTCAGACAACTAGACAATGGATAAACCCTACCTATATACTTTTTTTTGTAAATACATACACATTATACATAGAAACACCCAGACCAAGACAAACATCCATGTTCATGCACACAAATGTTTGACTTGAGCGGGAATCGAACCCGTGACCATAGGCGTAGCAGTCGCTTACACTCCCGCTGCGCCAACCAGTCGTCAATAGAAATTAAATTAGTAGTTCTTAGTAGATGTATGTTTTAATTTTCTTGACAGCCTTTATATACATATAATTATACATCTACATCATAGAATAAACAGATATACTAGATCTATATGGGGGAAATGGTTGAAGTTAGTTTTCTAGAATATTCTGGGAGGTCCTGGTAAGTCATTATAAATAGGTTTCTAATTTGTTTGGCGTTGCACGTAGGTGCTACGAATGTGTTGATACCTAGGACTGAAATTATTAAAAAAGATGGTTATTTGAATTGAGCATTTCCTGCTTTAGGTAGCTTATTCTACATTCAAATTGAAATTTATTCATTACAATATATTCATTATTCTATTGTATATTTCAGTTTCAACTACAGATATATTTTACATTTCTTTGGTTTCAACTTTGCGTTCAGTGGTTTTGTTTACCTGCGTGCTCGATAGATGGCGTTGTGCCGTGCGGCTGAATCGCGCTATGGTTTCGTTCACACGCCGGCTATATATAGTCACAGTAATATTTTGATCGTTGCGGTAATTGCTTACTATTACTATTTTTGTATAAGTTTCTCAGCTGTATAAAGCTGATCGGAACTTTAGTTTTTATTGTATGTAATGAAATTTTTATAATTCGATTACATGAATATTATGTGTAACATGTGCAGGTATCAAATGATGTACATAATAACATAAAGTCATGTCACAGCCGTCTAATGTTATCTGAGCCGTTTAATTAATAGAGAGCCTAGGCTCTACATAAAGCGACGCAACTCAACTAGCGGCCTTAATGATATACAGGCTCCGTCCAGTACCTACCAGTTGCAAATACTTTGGGTCCCGAAAAAACAGCAACACTTGACTACAAATTCAGGGGACCCCTGGCTCCTAGGCGAGGCTCTTGGAGCGCAACCGGGACAATGCTATAATGATGATAATGACCTGTGGGGCTGTTGTTGGTCCCTAACGGAGAGTAGCGATCGATAGAGACCGCTAGGGGGCGCATTTAGAAAATGTATGAAAATTGTTCCCGACGACAAGTCTATCGTCACCGTGACAATCGTGTGTAAACTCGTACTAGACCCTTGGATTACATATCGCAGTGCGTACCATATGTATGACCTAGATTGATTACTTTTTGCCGAGTTATACCTAATCGGCTTAACTAGGTCAGAGAGTGTAAACTGGTCCAATGGAAAGACTTAGTCTCACGGAATAGGCTCCTGGTAATCGAAGTAAAATTTCAGCTGAGCTCAAAAGGAACCAAGAAGAAACTTCCCCTAAATATAAGATGGCATTATTATGTTAAAGAATAATGAAAGTGCAGTAAACTTCAAAGATAGAGTGATATATAAGATGATCGAAATGGACGGTAACAAAGATCGCAGCGTAAATGAGTATTGGAAAGAGATGAGTAAATAAATAAAGTAAATGGCAAATTATAGTTTAAGAGAGTCGAAAGGGCATAATAGTGAGAATAGGTACGTGGTTGCTGGACAAAAGGAAAGCGCTGTGCAAGGGAAATAAACTAAGGCGTAAAGAATGACAGCTGATAAAACGTGCAATGACTCTTTGCAAGGAAGTAAGAAACATGAAAGATGAATGTAGGTAAGAAGAGCCCCAACAATGCAGAAGTCTAAGCAAGAATATAGTTTCCGTGCGTGGGAGCAAGATCGAGACAATCTTAAATAGAAATTCTATAGAATACGCGTAATACACTCAGTCCATCATCAATAGTTCCCATATCAAATTGACAAGTCCAAGTCGAATTATATAACGCCATTCACCTACATTAGCGCCATCTTGCGGAGTTATTGAACTGTCAAGCCGTCTGACGCGGTCACTCGAACAAAAGATTCAAGCGAGAGGTCTAAGATGCAGTTTGTACCATTCAAAGACTACAATAGACTACTCATTTGTGATGGCCATTCATTATTTTGGTAGTTACTTTAAGTCAGATATTAATTAGTTACGTAATCATTTTGTAAGACTATAACCTCACGGGTGAATGGGATGCACAATAAAATTGCTGTGATTATATTTTGATTTGACTATTGATTGAATGTAAATTATTTTACTTGTGGCATAATGGTGGTTAATAAACGCATGGCTTGCAAGTTTAAATGCAATCTGTTACCTATAAACATCCTTTTGCTTGTCAGAACCAAGGTGGTGTGGTAGATGTTTGGGAGCGCAACGGATACAAGTAGTGTATTCTTTTTACGTCGTATATTATATGTCTGTACTACTACATGAGTAAATAATACCTCATCATCATCAGCCTTTAACAGTCCACTGCTGGACTAGGCCTCTCCTTTGAAAGGAGGAATTGGCCTACTATACCACGCTGGCCAAACGGGTTGGTATAGGGTTTGTATCAAGTTTTCCGTCTCTTACAGTGCTGTTCTCTGCATAATATGCTCCCTCTGTCGGCTCTTACGACACCCATGGGATGATATGGGGTGGTGACATTCCGTATTCTTAATTCGTCACTACACGGACAAAATAATACCTACTATTTATTAAATAATACTATTGCGGCTAGTCCATAGTTGTACTACTTGTACTTAATGGTGCATTTGTGGAGTCCCCGCTGCATGTGTCCCATCACATTTTAGATTAAAACTATCTACGTTTCTCTGCACGTTTGACCTACGTCTACGTGTAAGCCTCCCAAAGGGCCGGTTATTGTTTTAACTCATAAGTCATAAGCTAGAATAATATAGTAACCTGAGATAAAGAGTAGGTAGAGAAAAGATAGAGATGCACTTCGCTATACCACAATTAAAATTAGGCAGGAGCTTAGGGTCAGCGCAGACAGAACGGAGCGCAGCGGAGAGGATTTGTATTTGTTGATTGATATGAAGCGCATAAATGCTTGAACCTGACAAAAAATGCTTGCGCGTCCTCGAAGATACGCGGGCATCCGTTTATGCACTTTAATTTAATAATTTTAAAGTTAATTTTCAAGTGCGTTAATAAAATCCTCTCCGCTGCGCTCCGTTCTGTCTGCGCTGACCCTTAGAGATTCACATGAAATATGAGCCTTGCGCGATTTATTTTTATTCATTTATTTCTAAAAGACTTTTCTACTACAAGCATTCAATAAACGGCCACAAAATACACTGAAGATGAAATAGCAATTTGTGGATTACACAAAATTTGGCCTTGTGTGACGATGTTATTTAGGGTTCCGTACCTAAAAGGTAAAAAACGGGACCCTATTACTAAGCCTCCGCTGTCTGTCTGTCTGTTTGTCTGTCTGTCCGTCTGTCTGTCCGTCTGTCTGTCACCAGGCTGTATCTCATAAACCGTGACAGCTAGAAAGCTGAAATTTTCACAAATTATGTATTTCGATTACCGCTATAACAACAAATACTAATAATAAAAAAATGAAAATATTAAGTGGGGATCCCATACAATAAACGTGTTTTTTTTCGTATTTTTGTTCAAAATTACTAACGGTAACAGGTAGAAGCTGACAATTTTCACAGAATATGTAGTTGTATATTACCTTTCAAAATAAATAAAAAATAAATTAAAAAAAAAGTAAATAATAAAGGGGGGCTCCCATACAACAAACGTAACTTTAAGCAATTTTTTACTAGATCTTAATAAACAGGTACAAACTTAAAAAAATATTTAAGTATACATACAACAAACGTGATTTTCTTTTATAGTTGATGGTACGGAACCCGTCGTGCGGGAGTCCGACTCGCACTTGCCCAATTTTTTTTGTGAATCAGCGCAGTTCTGAGCAGAAAGGGGGCCGCCTAAACCAGTCACAAAACAACAATTTGTGGTTCACTGCAGTTAAGTTAGTACAATTTGTAGATATGTATAGCTTATATAATATAATAATAATACACCTACTGAAGAATGTCTCAACTTGGTCCACATACAACTAAGTTGAGTACAAAATACTTGATTACCTTTTAGTCATCCCAAATGCCGTCCAATGTTCCAACCGCAGTACAAAAAATTCTTCAACGCATAATGAGAATCTCGTTAACTCATTACCGTCCCTATATTTTTGCAATCTCTTCACATAATGTAGCAAGCACATATGTAGCATTATGTGTCGTTTACGCAAGTGTTTCGCCAGTGATAGTGATCGCAAGATGCGTCTATCATTTCGCTTCATTAGCATGTGTATTTATGAGATCAGGCAGTTAGGTGGGTTTGTTTTCATTGTAGTTAGAATCTGACTGGGTTAAATCGAGCTTGATTTAACCCAGTCAGATTCTACTTGTGTAATGGGTGAACTTTTTTAATATCGTAAAATTTATTAATTCTTCGGTGTCGGTGCCACTCATCATTTAGAATCTCATCATTAGGTCTAATTTTAAAGGTGAGTTGTAAATTTTACTTGTAAGCATGAGATTTCAATGATGAGGGGGGCCGAGACCAATATTTCCTATTGTCACGCACAGTGCGGCTTATATATTTTGCCGCGGTACCACTAGGATATTTGGTATACACCTGGTTGTTAGGTTTTTAAAAAGAAAAGCATTGTTGTAATAGTCGTCACTCTTACATACTCCGCTCGAACACGGCAATCCTAATCATCCTTGAGCTGCAACCTATGCAAAACAGTGCCGTGAATAAACAATTTGCTGTAAAGGCAAACAAAATAAAACAATCCACTGCAAATACCTAGTCTATTGCCCTAGATTTGACATCGTGTGTGACAATGGACACAAACATTTCATGTGTGCTGACCCAACAAGTTTAATAAACGGCGCCGGTAACATTACACATATTAAAAGCGCACGCACTTACGTGTTAAAATCTTTAATTAATTTCAATTCGAGGGCAAGCCTTTGGTTTTAACGTAAGAATAATTCAGTGCGGCGACATATGGGATGGTATTGTGCACGGTAATTACCAACAAAAATTTAATACTTTTCTCAAAAATACATTAAAGGTAATAAAAATCCTAAAGACCATTTCAAACCATAAAAAAGCCTTTGCTCTGCCTAGAGCTCGGCACAGAGATATACTGGAATTCTACCGGCTAAACCACCGCTGTGTTCTTCCCTTACCTATACAAGTCGATACCACACCTGAACAAGTTTCGACAGCCCAGCCTATCATCACCAACCGTCCATTACTGGACGTAGGCCTCCTCCAAAGCTAGTTACGTGAACTGATTTTGAACCACTCGCACCCATCCGCTGCACGCAATCCCAACAAGTTCGTCGGTCCATCTTCGCTGCCACGTCTGGTGCGACGCCAACCTTTGCTAAATAGGCTCTTACACACAGCCTAAATTAAAATAGCTGCCTAACTCTCAAATGATTGTGTAATCCAGATGTCGCTATTCCGAATTTTGATGTACTTACAGCGGATCCCAATATTAGATCTATCCATGAATTTGACAATTAAAGATACATATTTGACATAAGATTAATATGTACACATACATACATACATATACTCACGCCTTTTTCCCGTCGGGGTAGGCAGAGACAACAGAACGCCACTTGCTTCTATCCTTACAAACCTCACGCGCTTCCTCTACACTCATTACAAAAATTATTTCAATTAAAATTATTTTAATTTTTTTTTCTGTACACATATAAATAAAATTGAAGTGTCTGTTTATAATAATAAAATAACACCAATTTTGACTAAATGCATATGGATGTAGGTGAAATGATACTTTTTACAATTTTTGTCTGTCTGTCTGTCTGTCTGTCTGTTTGTTTTCGCTAATCTCTGGAACGGCTGGACCGATGACGGGACGTTTACTGGCGGATAGCTGATGTACCAAGGAGTAACTTATAGTAATTTATAGCCTAATAAATTAACCGAAGTAGTTCCCTCCGGACGCGGGTGAAACCGCGGGAAACAGCTAGTACAAAATATATCTTATACGTATCTATAGTAGTCAAATCCATGGATAAATCAAATATTAGGACCAGCCGTTAGTGAGATTGTATGAATCTTTGTAGTTCCCGGCGATACAACATTTATTCCCAGTGCAGACGGCTTCATACAAAATTTGTACCCGTATGTCTCCAAAGTAACCTTTTTTAAGTTCTTAGCAATCACATGTTCCGACGATACGGTTAACCCGTCCCATTGACCTTCGTTGCGTAACCATTGCGTAAGTGAACTTTGGCGAATCGTTGCTTTTTTCACAAAATATGTTATTAACGATCGCTCTCGTTGGGTAATAGGCTCGTTACTTTACCTACAACGGTTCAGTGATGTTGAAAACATGTTCGCTTTGAATATGACTAAAAATGGTAATGATGTGAGATATGACAGTTAAGTAATGGTGTAAATTGTGGTATACTATTGGACACACTATAAGTACTGTAATTTTAGTCGTAGCAACTCCTACGGAAAGGATTTCAAGCGGTTATGAGTTCGATTCCGAGACGAAAAAACGTGCATAATACATATATATATACTTCCAAGGTAGTAGAGCCTTGCTGATTTCAGCATAAATGGGCCGGCTCGACCGGGGAAGTACCTACTACCCTCTCACAGAAAATCGACGTAAAGTAACAGTACCTAAACTGTTGCGTTTCGTTCGGTGAGTGAGAGTGCCGGAGGCCCCATCCCCTATTCCTTCTTCCACATCTCACTCCTCATCCTATCCCTTTTCCCAACCCCAAGCGGCGGCAACGCACTTGTGACTCCTGTGGTGTTGCTTGTGTCCACGGGCGGCGGTATTTGCTTACCATCAGGCGATTCATCTGCTCGTTTGCCGCCAATTACCATAAAAAATGGGTGTTTGTACGATCCACTAATATAATAATATAACATATCTACAATTGCCGTGTGGTTGACGGCATAGAATACAAGTGTCACCACCCCCTATCTTCCCGTGGGTGTCGTAAGAGGCGACTAAGGGATAACACGATGCAAATATCATCTTTGCGTAGAGACGGAAAACTCGACATCAAACCCTATACGACTGCCTCGTTGGTCTCGCGGCATAAATGTGCGCGTGGGATCGGGAGGTCCCGGGTTCGATTCCTGGGTCGGGCAGTGTTATTGGGTTTTTCTGTCACGAAATTCCCAGTAGCAGCACGGAGTCTGGAAATGTGCCCGGTACGGCAATAGGCTCGCCCCTTATTATGTGGGACTAAGGTATATCTGGCGAAAAGTGGGTGTAGAAATACACCTCTGCCTACCCCTTCGGGGATAAAAGGCCTCACGTTGTGTATGTGTATGTATTTAACAAACAATAAAAAAAAACCTTTTAAATCTAGTCTTCTTCGTGTCCTTTGATCAAATGTTTGTCCTCTACAATACTACTTAAATAATTGCAATAAATTAATGAACTATTTAAAAAGAGTATAATACCATTGTACATATTATATTCAGTAAGAAAGTAAGTCAATAATGATTTATTGCTGATCATGCAAACCTTTGCCCTGCGCCGAGTGATATCCTGTTCTAAAGGATATGGGCACGAGGTATGCTCTATGTTTACCAACCCAAATCAAGTGCTGATCGCCTGAGTAAGGAGTTTCTACCAAATAAGATAGCAGCCCATCTTGCATAATATATTATACTACTAGGGACACCAGCAGCTACGCCTGGATATTTTTTTTAATTTACCCGTTTTGGCCGATCCCGTGGGTATTTCGGGAAATCCCTTCTTAGTGCACCCCTACGGTCCCCAAGTAACATACATGCCAAATTTCAGCTTCATACGCCTTGTAGTTTTTGCTGTAGCTTGTCTGTCAGTCAGTAAGTAACGCAAGGATTTTATATATACAGATGATCTAGGGTCTCTCTTTATTAAAGTCTTCATACTAATGGCAAATCCTAGAGGTCGCGGAGGACTAAACAGACAATAGATAAGATAGTAGAAGATACTAAATAAAAGAAAGAGAAAGAGAATTAATCAGCGAACACAAATACGAATAACACCTGAGTTGTTCTGAACACAGTGCGCGGTGCACGGTGCATAGGGTTCCCACCAAGAACTTAGGGTCCCAAGCCAACCTCACCTGCAAGTGGTGCACCTGCCGATCAACGGACGAGGCTCTGGCAAACAAAATGTCCCAATAAGCGGCAATAGGCTCGCCACCTATTACGTGGGATCAAAACACTGGCGAAAAGTGGACGTTTAATATGCCTCTGCCTACCCCTTCGGGGAAACAGGCGTGAGTCTATGTATGTATGTATGTATGTTCTGATCACAGGTTAACAATTACAAGATCAACAAACAATCCACGGCACATGATCTTTGAGCTGTTGTATCTAAAGATATCGCAATCATCCACAGCACATATTACACACCACCTTAATTTATTCTGTTTGAACTGACCACTTCGGACACAATAAACATTCTAAAGAGCAATAAAAACTATCGGGATCAAACCGATGACCTCTTGCATGCAAATATGTTTTAAAACACGCATTGTCTCTAACCGCGTATAGGTATGTGAATATATTTTAAAACATATTACACCGTGTGGTTGACGGTATAGAATACAAGTGTCACCACCCCCTATCTTCCCGTGGGTGTCGTAAGAGGCGACTAAGGGATAACACGATGCAAATACCATCTTTGCGTAGAGACGGAAAACTCGACATCAAACCCTATGACCTATAACCTGCCTCGTTGGTCTCGCGGCATAAATGTGTGCGTGGGAGCGGGAGGTCCCGGTTTCGATTCCTGGGTCGGGCAGTGTTATTGGGTTTTTCTGTCACGAAATGCCCAGTAGCAGCACGGAGTCTGGAAATGTGCCCGGTACGGCAATAGGCTCGCCCCTTATTACGTGGGACTAAGGTATATCTGACGAAAAGTGGGTGTAGAAATACACCTCTGCCTACCCCTTCGGGGATAAAAGGCGTGACGATATGTATGTATGTATGTATGTATGTATTACATAGTCTAGCATTGTTTCTGCATCATCGGCCATATACTGCTGAACACGGTTCTATTTGTACTATGAAGCGTAAGGGTCAAGGGATGGTCCACCACGCTGGTCAAATGCGGGGCGGCGAAATCCACATGTTTTTCGAGAACAATATAGAGAACTCTCATACAGGATTCTTCACGATTTTTCCTTTACTGCCTCCTTGGTCCAGTGGATAGCATACACGTCTGCTGATCGAGACGGCCCAGAACGATTGCCGGGTCAGGCAAAGTGTTTCTGAGTGTTTCTGAATTTTCAGTAGCACCGCGGAGTCTGGTAATGTGCACGGTAACGACAGGCTCACCCTCTATTACGTGGGACAAAATTCATAGCGAAATGTGGGTGTAATATTACACCTCTGTGTACCCCTTCGGGAAAAATATATATTGGGATAAAGGCGTGTGAATCTATAAAAAAGTTTTCTTTACTGTATTAACAGTGTTGAGCATGCCTCTTTCCTTTACAGCCTTTCAGTCCTTTCTCAGCGCACTGCTGGACTTAAGTCTCTCCTAATGACCTTCACAGTACTACATGAATAAAGATTTACATAGAAGTGCAGTTTTTAAGGATTTCGTGTGCCGATTTCAAGTGGAGACTGTCTCCAGTTTAGTTCGTAGTTGGCGCCGTTGGCGGCGCCGCCGTCGTTCTCCGTCTCTCTTGCTCTTGTAGTTAAGATACACAGAAGGAAGGTTCGTTTCTCTTGCTGTCGTAGAGACAGCTGTCACAGCGCGACTGCCACGCCGTCAAGCGGCAATTTGGGTCACCGAAAGTTTGTCTTCAGAGCGCCCATAAGAAATGCGCCTCTATGTAAATATCTGAGCTCTTTGGTACTACTGTGAGTCAATAGGGGAATTTGGCCTACTGTAACACGCTGGCCAAACGGGTTGGTCCAGAGTTTGGTGTCGAGTATTTCGTCTCCTCGCAAAGATACTAATTTGACTCGTGTATTTTCCTTAATCGCCTCTTATGATGGATGGTGAAAAAGGTTAGTGACAGTTTGTATTGTTAAGCATGTCATAGTTTACTCTTATTATGAACTTAACTTAGAAATGTAATTTTTGCGTGTCGTGTGGATTCGAACCCGAGACCCTCTGCGTAGCGTGTCTCTCCACTAGGCTACCGCAGCTGACTTTATTTACATCACCTTAATTATCCGAAACACGACGCTTGTTACTGAAGCGAAACATTACAAATACGTGTGTGTATATAATTTACGTAATGTGTATCTTATGTCGGAGAGAGGAGTAAGGCGAGCCTATTGGCCAACTTGTTGCGATAAAACTAAGTATGTTATTCAATAATGGATGGAAATTTGTTAGAGCTTCCTATTGCCTTAGAATGTACGTTAAATGATACACTTAGGAAACGATCTGTATAGACTCACTGTATCTGTACGAAAATATATAATAACTACTCAAGAATCTAATGTAAGCATTGAGGATTTGACAGAACAAAATTTTTACAAAACAAGGGAAAGTACTACTCTCTCTAAAACCAACGTTAAGTAGCAGTAACTATTACCTATCGTTGAAGATGCCGAAAATAACAATTTTTTTTTTCACGAAAAAAACAAATTGTGTTTTTTTCCGTTTTTTTTCGCATGATACATAGAATAGATAAATTAACAGAAGGAATCCTATGGAAAGAAACAGGATTCTTTCGAATGTTTCACTTGATGTGTGAAGTTTTATTCAAATTGAAATATATCTTAGTCTTAGTACTTAGGTGAAATACGAAACAAAAAAAAAAGAAAACATACGGGAGGTGAATACAAATAGGTAGGTAGGTAATCTAGCACTCCTCGGCCACAATCCCAATTTCACTGTCCGCAGAATCATCAGCTTCACCAGACTCGAGCTCGAATTTAAAAGCTTCTTGTTTAGCTTGCATTAAATGTAAATTTAATCGGACGTAAACCAGTTTAAAGTAGCTCTGGAAGAAGGCGAGTCCTATCTTTTGTATGCGTTCGATCAAAATAATGATAATTTTTCATTGTACCCTACTTTTTATCGGTACGTAGGTATTATTATGGAAAGATTTAAAGCATAGAACACCCTTAGTTAAATCCCGTACGTATGGTAAGTAAAGTACGGATTTGAAAAAAAAACATGAAATGTTGCCCGTTTATTTCAATATTTTCGTTTTTTTTTTCATTTTCTTGAAACTTTCGAATGAAACATTCAAAAAAGAAACAACGGAATTGGGAAGAAACTGAATTTTTTATCGCTTGCTCCGTAGCTCGTGTAACGGGTTCTGGTAGTAAAAACGCAGTAGAGGTTTTAGATGCGTTTATTGCAGAGTATCGTCTCACTTCCCTTGCCACGAGTATGACCGACCAACAACACGACACTGGCCTGAACACTAAGGGCTGTAGTCTCCCACGCTGTTCCCTCCGGTAGTGTGTAGGCAGGCTGCTCGAAGGCTGTGCGTAGCGGTACAGGCCCTCGCTGACGTTGGCTCAGCTGGCAGACGCCGGCGGTGTGAGTACGATGAGCAGGGCAGGCCAGACTCTTCGCCAGAGGTGAAGCCGAAGGCGATGCAGGAAAGTGTAGCGGTCTAGGAGCGTAGCCGGAGTCTTAACGTGAACCTGGAACCCGTAGCTGGGACCAGGATACACGTAAATACGACGTAGGGTCAGTAGGTACGCTTAGTTATAGTAGAAGCGACGTTAGAGTAGCGGTGCCGGCCTCTCTGTCGGCCCCTTTATATACCGGGCCCTCCATCAGGCTGAGAGTCCGTTTATGACCATATTTGGTCAGGCTTTGCGAGTGCGGACGATGGCTTTCTCTGATTGGCCGAGCGTATGGGCGGTACTGTGACGCAACGCGGTAAGTACCGGACATACGTTACAATACCGCCCGCCTTAGGAGAGGATTTTACGTGGCTAACAAGGAAAATCCGACTAGCTGCGTTAGGTCTATGAGTCCGCTACTGTCCAAGCTAAGACGGCATATAGAGAGAAGGAAGGGAAAGTCTTCTACGGTTTGTAACAAATAGTTAGGCACCATAGTGTATAAGTTTTAGGTCCTTAATGTGCCAAAACCCAATAGAATTTCCAGACGCGTCCGACAACTCGTAAACGAGAGGCGACTTTTTATTAATCACTGTGCACTTCACGAATTTAGGGGCTAGTTTCTTACAGAAGGACTTATCCTTGTCGCTCTGATAAAAAGTCAGTTTCCACACAGTGTCTCCCACATTAAACTCAGCTGGTTTACGGCGTAAATTATACGTTTGGGAATTCCTAGCATGAGCTTGAATGAGGAGTGCCTGAACTTTGTCAAATATGCCTGATAAGTGACCTATGTTTTCTGCGTAATCGTCCCTAGGTATGTATACTATATCATCAGCGTCTGTGTCGACATAGTGTGAGCCGCATGGAACTAGTTCACGTCCATAGACTAAAAAACTAGGTGTATAGCCCGTGACTTCATTAACTGCAGTATTTAATGCAAACTGCACCTTAGGTACGAGAGTGTCCCATAATCTCTGGTCATTTCCTACAAACGCCGCTAAGGTAGAACCAATGGTTTTATTATAGCGTTCGACCGTATTGACATGTGGGGAATATTTAGGAGTATAATGAAGATTAGGGATTTTGTACTTGCGCAACATAGCTTTTAAAGTAGCACTGACAAACTGTTTACCATTGTCCAATATAATTGTAGATGGTATACCATGAACTAAAAATATTTTTTCTTCCAAAATATTAGTTATTATTTCAGCAGTTGCGCGCCTGATAGGAAAAAGCAGACAGTATTTACTAAAACAACAAGTTACTACGAAGATGTAGGCGTTTTGTTTTCTTGTGACGGGTAGTGGCCCCACCAAATCTACACTAATGGTTTGGAAGGGTCGTGAACACACTTTGGGTCGTCCCATGGTTCCCAATGGTGCGTGGTTCTGATGTTTGTGCGCGATACAAGTGTCGCAAGAATTTATGAACTTAACTACGTCATCGCGCATTTTGGGCCAATAGTAACGCAGTGCTAAGCGCTTGTAAGTTTTAAATATACCGAAATGCCCCGAAGTGGGTTCGGCATGGTTCTCTAATATGGCATTATTTCGATCAGAAGAAGGTAGTACTTCTTTCCATTCGAACTCCTTACGTAGCATACACCTAGATTTAATCAAACGATATAATTTATTATTTTTAATAGAATAGTCTGGATAGTCATTAGGCGAAGATAAACAATAGTATACAATAGTATATAAACAGTAGGTGGCTGAATACCATTGATCAGTGTTAACATTAGGGCCATTCACGTTATTATTATTCGCGTTAATTATATTTACAGGTAGGGATCGTGATAACGCATCGGCTATAATATTATCCGCACCGCGCCGATGCTTTATTTCGAAGTTGAAGGCTGACAGACGAACCGACCACCGAGCTAATCTACCAGTCGGGTTGCTCAAGTTTAGGAACCATTTCAGTGCGGAATGGTCAGTATACACAACAAACTTTAACCCGTTATCTAAATAACAGCGCCAATATTCGAGGGCTGTTAGAACTGCTAATGTCTCCCGTTCTGTTATACTGTAGTTTTGTTCCTGTGCATTTAGTGACCTACTCACGTAAGCGATAGGTAGTTCCACGCCATCTATTTCTTGTGTAAGTAACCCACCGATGCCGCTCGCACTCGCATCTGTGTGAACTTGAAAAGGTTTCTCGTAATCGGGACACGATAATATTGGTGCGGAGCTTAACAATTGTTTTAGTTTACAAAACGAGTCATCAGCTTCCACCGACCACTGAAATGGTGCGGCTTTCTTACCGGTAGAGGTAAGTTTGTTCAGAGGACCGGCAATAGTACTAAAATTAGGTATAAATCGCCGATACCATGATGCAATGCCTAAGAACCTTTTGACTTCTTTTTTATTCTTAGGCGTAGCATATTGAAGAATGGCTTCCACCTTACATGGGTCTACTTGTAATCCTTTAGAGTTTACTACGTAGCCCAAGTACTTCAATTCATCACGGAAGAATTTAGATTTTTCCAAGTTGATGGTAAGGTTGGCCGATTTTAATTTTTCGTATACTTTATTTAATAGTGACACATGAGCATTAAAGGATGGCGATATAAGCACGATATCATCTAAAAAAACGAATACAGAGTTTTCGAACTCAGGACTGTTCGTAAACAAGTGATCCACCAAACGCTGTTGTGTCGCAGGCGCATTCGTTAAACCAAACGGCATAGTCACAAATCTAAATGTTCCTCTAGTAGGCACATAGAACGCAGTCTTATCACGATCACATTCGCGAAGAGGCGTCTGCCAAAAGGACTTAGATAAGTCTATACTACTTAGATATCTAGCGTTCCTAAGGTTGTCTAAAATTTCGGATACGTAAGGTAGTTTGTACGCGTCTTTTTTAGTAATAGAATTAAGTTTCCGACTATCTAAACAAAACCTTAGTTTACCGTCTTTCTTAGGCGTTAGTAAAATCGGTGACGACCACGGACTTTCGCATTTTTCTACCACTCCCAATGCAAGCATTTCGTCTAATTCGTCAATAATTATTTTTAATTTCGCCGGCGGTAACCTATAATATCTTTGGCGTATCGGCGCAGAATCGCCAGTGTCTATTGCATGTTCTATTAAGTGAGTTCGTCCTAAACCGGTTTTTTCAGTAGAAATCGACTCGTATTGCTTTATAATTAACTTAGCCGTTCTCTGTTGTGACTCACTCAACTCACTAAAAGATTGCAATACGTTCGTGTTACTTAGCTTATTTTCACCTAACACACTACACGGCAATGTTTTAGACATGCATACGGATGCGATATGGTTAGGCAGTAATTTAAATAGTTTCCAGAAATCGATGCCTAAAATTAAATTACTTGTAACTTCTGGAATAATATAAGCTTTCAATAAGTGGGTTTGATTATTAAAAGTAGTGGGTAAGTTGATAAAACCGCGCGGCAACAATATATTTCCACCCGCGGACCGAATGGAATTAGTGTTGTGACACTGCTGTATTTCTAACCCGGTTTTAGTAATTACCTCCAGATAGGAGTTGTTACCTAGAATTGTAATGGCTGAACCGGAATCGAGCAATCCACAAATAGGTAAACTGTTAATCGTTACGTTAACATAGGGCCGTAGGTCATTTTTAGGTTTATTATCCAGGATCGAGGCGACGGAATAACTAGAGAAATACACTTTTAGAGTGTTTAGCCAATTTCTCCAATCATCTTTGTCAAAATTGGTTGAATAGGTTGTAGAACCTACTTTAGATTTTGACACGCCCCGACCCTGACCAACTAGTTTTTTGGTTTCGTCGATTTACAGTCCGGGCAGTTAGGGAATGTCACATCCCTACAGCCGCACTTGAAGCAAATTGCGAAGCGATCGCGTTTGCATTCATTCAAACTGTGATCATTGATTCGGCAGCGCGGGCAGTACTTGGACGTGACTAGAGCGACAGAGCTAGGTTTAGACTTAGGTTTGCTAGGTTCGTTGTTCACAGTGTATTCGGACGTACCCTCTATAGTAGCAACGGGATAATTATTGTAGGAATTATTACGCGCTCGGTTATTAGGTTTGTGACTGTAAGCTAGGCCTGGTGCCAACGTGTCGTTATTATAATACGGTTCGCGGAATTGAGAGTTCAAACATTTCATCCGTTCGTAGTTTAAACATAACGTCTGCAGTGTTGCTATACTGTCTATTGAAGATATTGACGGAGCTAGCACTAGTGAGTAGCATGGACGTATGTTATGCAATAGGATGTCTAACTTTTCGCGTTCGGACAATCGCTTTGACGGAGACAGCCTAACGAACAGCTGATTCATTATCGAGAGATAAATAATTATAGTTTCGGTAGCACCTTGAGTACGTCGGCGGATTTCATTTAATAACCGGTAGTCATAATCGTACGGTGTGAAATCGTCTATTAATTTAGTGGTGAGTTCTTCCCATGTAGTGAAATATTCTTTTAGGCCGCGGTACCAGTGAAGTGCGTTACCGGTGAAAATTTCGGAGGCATATGATAAAATTTTAGTGGAAGGTAGATTACGCGCGGTTTGGAATTCGGTTACGCGTTGTAGGAACGCTCGGACGCATCCCGTACCGTCGTATTTTAGCTTAGACAGTTCGCTAACTCTCAAATGCTCGCAATGCAATACTGGGGCTAACCCTGCCTGCGTTGAGGTAGACGGCGCAGGTTGGACCTCTGCCACAGCATCAGCTGAGCGAACAGCTGATTGCTCAATGGCGGACAGCTCCGCCGAGAGCTTGTCGAACCGGCTGCACAATTCGGTAATCCGTTTTGAAAACGCCGTAGGACGTTCCATCCTACGGAGTCTATGGTATAAGTGGTTGTGCAGTGCGGTAGACCTCTTAGCTAGGTTCGCGTCGTAAGAGGCAGATAACGAATTTAGTCGCTTGGCCAGCTCAGAGACGGCCTCGCTAGCGCCCTCGAAGTCCACCGCTATGGCTAGACCCGACTCCAAAATGTCATCATTTGGAATGGCTTCCAGTAATTTAGGGAGCTGCTTCCGCAGACCTAGGACAGAGGTAGCCGGCTCCTCACCTCTAATCGCGACCTCGTAAGCTAACTCGTTCTTGTTTAGCAGGAAGTATTTTATGGGGTGTGAGCCCATGGTGTATGAATAACCGCGTAAGTATACACTACACACTACACTTAGTGCGCAAGCGTTCCGCCCTTACAAATGGCCTACTTTACGATTAGGCGTAAAAGTTCGACCGTTAGGACTAATTAGAAAAACGTTAGATTCAAATTTGCGAACTAGTACGTAGTAGGTAGTTACACTAAAAGGTAGGCAATTAGTACAACAATACGTACCGGTTCGCTGTAGCCGCACCTGCTCGCTTACAATGATGGAGACCTGCTAGATGAGAACTCGAGCACGGAAAGCGAGACAATAACCCACGTAGGCGCCACTGTAACGGGTTCTGGTAGTAAAAACGCAGTAGAGGTTTTAGATGCGTTTATTGCAGAGTATCGTCTCACTTCCCTTGCCACGAGTATGACCGACCAACAACACGACACTGGCCTGAACACTAAGGGCTGTAGTCTCCCACGCTGTTCCCTCCGGTAGTGTGTAGGCAGGCTGCTCGAAGGCTGTGCGTAGCGGTACAGGCCCTCGCTGACGTTGGCTCAGCTGGCAGACGCCGGCGGTGTGAGTACGATGAGTAGGGCAGGCCAGACTCTTCGCCAGAGGTGAAGCCGAAGGCGATGCAGGAATACCGGGCCCTCCATCAGGCTGAGAGTCCGTTTATGACCATATTTGGTCAGGCTTTGCGAGTGCGGACGATGGCTTTCTCTGATTGGCCGAGCGTATGGGCGGTACTGTGACGCAACGCGGTAAGTACCGGACATACGTTACACTCGGCGAGCACGTTAAACCGGAGGTCAGGCAGGCAGTCGCTTTGTGGAAAAGCTCATATACAGTCAGATTTAAATCCGATTAGACTAGTAAGCGTACCTCCGCGCTCCGGCTGAAACTGCGATTAGCTTAGGAGGATGATAATGAAGTAGATACCTACTGTATCATCCTTGCATCTAATAATATAGAGAGACAATTGAGAATCCGGTCTGCTATGACGAAACTGTAAATAAAAGGGCTTATGTTTAACTTACCACCAGATATATTAACATATTATAACAGACAAAAAAAGTAGTAAATGATCACCATAATTAAACCAGCGTTTTAATGTAAAATTATAACCAAAGTTTTTTTGTTAGCTGTATGAAATACCATCACATAAATTGGATTTGGTTACACCACCTACTTTAATAAACTTAGTTGACGGAGCCCTGCTTGGCAGGGCTCCTATTTTTGAATCACAAGAGAACCTAACATAACCTATTTATCTGGTGATCATTTACTACATTAAAATTTGGTGCTTGAATACAAATTAAAGTGCAGTTGTGACTAAAATAGCTATTACTATAGTAATTTTAATTTTTTCTGGTGTTAACTATATATATTTTTGGTTAAATAACTAAGAGCATCAAAGCATTTTATGTTGGTCATATATTTAACCACCCCAAATAAAAGTGCCCCGAAAAGCTTCGTCACAGTTAAATACTAAAGCAATTTTGTGAAGTCTTTTGAATATCTCCTTCTTTAACAGCATAAGAGTATAACTTAAGTGATTTTATGTATATTAAATTTATACTTCACAGTTACCGCGTGCATGTAACATTGCACAAACATATCTCAGTTTCATCAGCAGTGAACGTCCGTATGCATGCATCTATATGTATGTAAGTATTCATATGTTACCGCCAATCTTTATAGTTCGTTATTTTATCTAATCACTAGGCAATGTATATAATGCCTAAAACTTTAAAAATACTTTTTTACATCCCATTGGTACCTATTCCATGGGTACAATGCCAAATATGCAATCGGTAATGTTTGTGAAAATCAAGCGTAGGTAAAGTACCTAGAGATAAGCGGGAATTATAGTAATATTTTCTTGATGCACCAACATACGATTGAGCCATCCTTATTAAATTTCTTCTTCAAATGATATAATATAACATTTCCTAATTAACTTTTGACCAAGTCGTTGGATGAGAGCCGATGACGATGTTAATACGTAATGATAAGTTGCCTGACAAATAAAATAGAAGCCCCGCGAATCATAGCTCTCTAACCTTAGCGTAGTCAAATAGCGTAGTAGACTAAATAGGCATCATCGATATATAATTATGTACTAACGTACATAGGCATCTAATTCTTAACAGATAAACTCTTATATATTTATAAAGAAATCTATTTATTTTACACATTGTCGATGAGCCATATACTATACTGTCCGCAGAACTCGTATACATTAGAAGTTAATAAGTATTGGACAGACATATCACATTTTCTCATACGATTGGAAGCAAACGAGCTGACATGTCGCCTAACGGTAGGCGAATACCGAAGCACATGGGCATCATGGGCGTCTGAGGCAACGCCGGAGGAGTCACAACGTTGCCGAAGTGTATAGAAAATGAATAGAAGGAGCAGGATTAGAGAGAAAACAAGGGGGTAGGGAATATTCATAGGGAAATTTTCATACATTGTCCAGGTATTGTATAAAATAAATGATTTTTCAGATTGTTTGTAACATTCAACATGCATTTTGTACAAATAGGTTGGTGCAATTTGTTCGTTTATTTTGTACAAATTACTACACCTTTCGAATTATGAGAGCGGAATGTTCGTTTGAGGAAAAAATGCTTATTACATCAGCTAATGTTTGATTACACAATTTTTAGTGTTGTGGTTTAGCGGACGATTAATTTTGCGTCGGATGTAGTGGATAAGATCTCCAGGTATTAGACTTTGTATGGTCCATAGATACAAAGTTTTTTTGATTCTGAATGTCCTTTGTAACCACTGAAATAAATAGTAATAGAATGGTGAATGTCACATCATCGCGTACATTTCGCGCGTGCCACATTTCAGCAAGCCCCGCCCACAGTGACGTATAGATAGTGTGTGATAGATTTTCAATGTGTTGAGAGCTGTGGAAAATGAAATTATGTTATTGTTTATATAAAATGTTTTATTATGAATAGTTTGGTTAAAGTACACTGTTATAAAAATAAAACGTATTTATTTAGTTAAAAATCTGTAATGAAACCTTACAATTAAAACTTTTGACTATATTATAGAATATACTTTATATAATGTATATTATTATACACAAGTTACTCTCTCTGAAATAGAATATATTTATTAAATATATATCTTTTGCTGATAATAGATTTAATATTCCTGGTTAAATAACGTAATCGGACATCTGTATAGACTTCAGTAACTGCTCGAATAAGGTGGATCAAATGATTCTCTGTTGGTGATTAGTCAAATTGGTGAAAACTTATGGTATCAAATAGATCAGTACCGACAAAATGTCGAAGCACTTTAGTTATTATTTCAGGTTTTGACTTACTATTTTTGTCCTTGTTTGAGAGGTGTCAAGGGATACCCGGATGGTACGAAGTTCCTTTCGATTAATTAGTGAAGGAATTGTAATAATTGTTTTTTAAAGTTATAATAATATTTTTTTATTATTAACAAATATAATGTAATATAAACTTAATCAGTGGGCTCAATTTTAGTAATAATTGTTAATTTTACAAAAAATTTCCCATCCGCCATCTTGGATTCCCAAACAGATGTCATTTTCGTGACATACATAACGTCACGCCTTTTATCCCCGAAGGGGTAGGCAGAGGTGTATTTCTACACCCACTTTTCGCCAGATATACCTTAGTCCCACGTAATAAGGGGCGAGCCTATTGCCGTACCGGGCACATTTCCAGACTCCGTGCTGCTACCTGAAAATTTCGTGACAGAAAACCCAATAACACTGCCCGACCCAGGAATCGAACCCAGGACCTCCCGATCCCACGTGCACATTTATGTCGCGAGACCAACGAGGCAGTCGTATGGGGTTTGATGTCGAGTTTTCCGTCTCTACGCAAAGATGGTATTTGCAGAATCAGCAAATATAACAACATCGTGATTGCAGAGGTTAAGTAACTTGCACATGCGAGAGACAGGAGAGGTAGAGCCTAAACAGTTCTTCTGGGTGGCGGATAAACGAGACTGATGTATACTCTAGGATATTTGTATGGCACTCTAAAATTAATTCTATGAAGGAGTTGTGTACAGCCAATTTTGTTGCGGACAAGTTTATATAAGAAAACCAGGTCTAAATATTTATACAACTGCTTATAAGAAAACCGTGCTGGGAGTATAATTTGTCGGCAAAAATTATTCAGGCAGTGATATATTGGAAGAGAAGTAGAAAAGCAACAGAAAAGGAACTTAGAACCTGGCAGTCCACAAAGAGCCACAATACTATATTAAATAACTAATAAAAGAAAAATTATATAACAAGCCAAATAATTAATTCAATTCCAACTATGTTACACACAAATATTTTTATTAGTAGAACCTAATTAACCATATTGAGGAAATGTCGTTATTACCCCAATGATCCGAAATAACTCGTTATATAATAAATAACATTATAATATTACAAAAGTATATAAAAGTATCGTAGGCCGTAACGGGACTATTGGGCAATAATTTATGGTAATATTAGAACATCGAGGTTAAAGATTAAGCTACAGATGCGATGTGGCGCTGAATGATTTAGATGCAGCGATAGACGAATATACCTACCAACAGACTGCCATGATAAGTATAAAGGATTCAAAGCTATTGCGCGCACCACTGATTTTTCGAAGTTTCGGGTATGTGCGTATTGAATTTTTAATTATAGCCGGCACCGTACCTCGGTGAGCACGTGAAGCTGTCAGTACCGACTACTACCGACCGTCGTGAAGATGTTTGACAGTCGTCAATAGAGTCCGTCCCCTCAAATAAACTGACTTTAGTTTAGACTAGTGTCAGTTTAGTTGAGAAGACTGCCCTGTAATATATCTATCTGAATTGCAAAGCAATATTTTGCCAAATCTAAATAGACTATTAGGCGGATCCCAAGCTCCAGGAAAAATAAAGTCTTAAATACAACCAGCATAACGCTAGGATGATGATGAAATTGGTATACTACAAATAGAGAACTGGTTCATCCGCTACCAATAATAAAAAGCCTACTAACATTTTCATTTTTTATGTCATAGGCACAAAACTATTGCCAATCCAGCGTCTGTAGCCTCTGCGCATTGGTCTTTGAGTCGCCGAATATGGCTAATACGACGATACATTATGCGTCGCGCGTCGGCCCTTCTTCTATGGACTACTGCTCTCGTTTGGGTTCAAAGCACTGGCGATTGTGTGTCACCGCTGAATATTAACTACGCTTAGTCTTTGATCCTTGACTTCACTTGTATAGGTTTGTGTATTTATGACCATAAGTCATTCTGTATATTATTATGTGGCTAAAACATAATTACAGCACTGAGAATTGCGAGCCAAATTTAATTATATTTTTGGCTATCAATGCTCAGTGGTTTTACTCGCTTTAGTATCACATGCCACGTATAAACACATTATTTTTTAGGGTTCCGTACCTAAAAGGTAACAAACGGAACCCTATTACTAAGCCTCCGCTGTCTGTCTGTCTGTCCGTCTGTCTATCACTAGGCTGTATCTCATAAACCATGATAGCTAGAAAGCTGAAATTTTCACAAAAATATGTATTTACCGAAATAAAAATTAAAAAATAAATTGTATTTCGGTTGCCGCTATAACAACAAATACTAAAAATAAAAAAATGAAAATATTAAGGGAAAACATACAAAAAACGTGTTTTTTCTTTGTATTTTTTGCTCAAAATTACTAACTGTAACAGGTAGACGCTTTAAATTTTCACAGAATATGTAGTTGTAACATGTTGTAACCTTTCAAAATAAATTAAATTTAAAAAAAGTAAATAATAAAGGGGGCTCCCATACAACAAACGTAATTTTTAAGCAATTTGTTACTCGATCTTAATAAACAGGTAGAAACTTATAAAGTATTTAAGTATACATACAACGAACGTGATTTTCTTTTATAGATGATGGTACGGAACCCTTTGTGCGCGAGTCCGACTCGCACTTGCCCAATTTTTTTGTATTGTTTCCAATTTCATAATTTTCTAAGGAATTGTATATCGCTGGAAGATTTGTCCTAATTTGTTTTAAGAACTATACCAGATAATGTGAATGGGACAGGACGATGGGGAAGATCTAGGCGGACGTTCTCTGACCAGATTGGAGACATCCTAAAAAAAGGACAGGTCAGAAGTACCCTAAACAGAAGAGCATGCATGAGAAACTCGATGGAAGTGAATGAAGCAAGAGAGGTATGTTGTTGCAAATGGCGTTCGGTAGTCTCTGCGTACCCCTCCGGGAAACAGGCCTGAGTCTATTCACTTTGTACTCTTGATCCGTTACCACACAGAGTCTAATACACTACCTGGCCAAATTCAATACAACTTGTAGATACCTCGGCAAATGTCTCACAATAGTTTTCTTCGCTATTTGGGAATCGAACTCCCAAGAACGCCAAATACACGGATGAATAGTAGTTGAAGTGGCCGTCTCGTTAAGGCGCTGTTATACCTCAGAAGCCGTGAAACACCTAATTTTTCGTCGCGCATCTAGCCATAACGGTACATATTACAAACTTGCAAAATATAGAGCTTAAAGTAAAAAGTCTGAACAAAAGACTTTTGAAAGAATTTTTCATGTATGTAAAATAGCATCACGGTAAAAAAATCACAAAATCGAGGCAAAAAATAATCTGTCATATTTTATTTGATAATATTGTAGGAAATCTAATGAACTAAAGAATTACCCTATTTATTTTCATATTATACATGTAAATTTTGTAAAATTAAATAAAATCTGCCAAACGTCTATTATTTTGACGCTCGGTAGATCCCATCAATATCAAACGCTTCAGCAATTTAAACCTTATTAGCATAAGCGGTGTACTGAGTGTCAGTTGCTACTTTACGCCCCGCCCAGACCTCACCATTCGGCTATGAGCCCTGTGAGAGATAGGTCATGTCGCTTGCGTCTCCGCTGCACGAAATTTTACGTAAACCTGTTTGTTATTATGATACGCCAAATTGAGTTCGTAATTTCATGTTTTATGTTATAGACTGAATACTTTGAATCAAATAGGCTTTTCATGTAACTATGGGCACATATAATTAGGACCTAAGTTTATACTTTTGGTGCGTTTCATGTGTTATTGTTTCTGTGCTTATAAATATATAGTTAGAAGAATAAAATATGGAAAATTAGAGAAATGAAGTTCTACGAAGGATTTGTACAAGAAAGCGTCGTAATAAAATAGAAATTCATCCATGGCCAAGTGATTATGAAATATGTAACATTTTTAGACAAATTATTTTCATAAGAGTCTTTTATGACTAACTATGTTAGAGATTATCGATTATGCATAATATAATTATATAAATTATTCTCACAATACATAGCTGCCACAGTTTTCAATTTTTGAAAGAGTAATAACATAAAATCGAATCATTTTATGTACCTATATTGCAAATTCATTAGCTTGTCAGAGCGCCTGGAGCGCTAAGATGCCGCCACGGCGAACAATAAACAGCGCTAATATGGCGCTCCGCAATCCGCACACAAGCGGTAACGAATGTTGTATTATTGTGTTGTGAACATTAACCTATTTAGGTACATCGCTGCATCGGGTAAAACTTTGATTATTCATAAACTATTAGGTATGTCTCAGTACATCTAATATCTTTTTAATTTCTAAAATCAATCATTTATAAGTAAGAAGGTGACTTCTCTGTTAGCTATAACACAAGATATAGTACTTTTTAAATAATAAAGTACGTAACTAATTATCTTTATTGTAATTACATTGAAATTAAAGATAACAGTTCTGCAACGTCTAACACACATTTGTCTGCAGTCATTCCTAACACGATCTGTTCAAGAGCTAGCCAAGAAATGCCAAACAATTTTTTTAACAAATTTTACTCAAATTCCGTAGTGATAAGCAAAAATTACAAGAGGGATAGCAGTGACTGGTTCGAATTGCGTAAGAATATGTTGACAGATTGAAATTTTGGTATAGTGGTAAAAAGAAGAGATAACAGCAGTAAAGCCAACTTAGTAAAAAATATTTTGTACAAATAAAATATTTGCAATGTAAAATCAGTTGCGCATGGAATCTAAAGTGAACAACTGGCTTTGCAACAACTGGTGAAGCAAGAAAATGTAACAATCGAGCCTTGTGGATTATCCGTTTATTGGTGCCACGCCAGATGGATTAATAGGTCCAAACACGATTGTGGAAATTTAATGTTCTATAGTTGCCTATAAGAATGGCCTAGAGAATAGTATAAGAGCAAATAAAATACAAATATGGAAACATGATAAAAAAGTGAACTGACTAGTCTAAACAAATATTGTAATTGTTATTACCAAATTCAGGGGCAACGCCACATTACACGCAAACAAAAGTGTTTATTTGCTGTGTGGAGTGGCGAAAGTATACCACTAAAAATAGAAATTAAAGAAAGAGATGATGTTTTCTGGGAGAAGAAAAGCTTGTGGCGTTTTATATGAATTGGCAGTTGCCTGAAATTGTTGATTCTCGTCAAGCTCAAGGGATGGCATTGCGAGATCAAGGAGAGGAAAATGTTTCATCAGTGCTTGAAATTTCTACAATACCAAGCCGTAAAAGGAAAGTAAATGAAACTGTGCCTCGTGAACAACAGCAAATAATAAGTATTGAAGCCTTATCACCTCACACACTGCCTTTAACATTCGATGAGAATAACGAAAACCTGACGGGTTGTAGCAGACAGCTAACTTTTCATGAGCTGTAAACTCTGTATTTCGTTAATAAATGATAAATGAATATAAATAAATATCTTTTAATATTTATTTTCTTTGAAACAACACATATTTGAAGCGAAAGAAAATTTTTATATTTTTCATACAAACATGTATGAGGAGAGCTAACGAAAAAGCAGTAACTCAAATTCTAATTCTATAATTTTCTAAGCGACATAGCAGTATCTCATGAATAAGGTATATCCACATATATTTTTGATGTTTCATCTATTTTGAAAAATAATAATGGGTTGGGTTTCGAAACGAGTCGCCTGAATTTGAGGGTATTGGTAGTGTAGGGGGCTTAAGGGAGTTCGTTTTAATCCCCTAAAAGTAATTTTGGCTGCCGGAGTTGCGTCTAAATATTTTTAAACAATTTCCAAAATTTCATAAATACTTCGGCTATTATGCTAAACGGAACATAGTTTTTATACTTTAGTACAGTTTTACAAATGTCATTTTTTGGTTTTATGTGAAAAACGTGAAACGAAACGCAAAACTGCCATCTTGGAATGATCATATTGACAGCTAATGTCAAATTTGTGCGTTATTGCTTTCGAGTGCCTAGGGTTAGGTGCGATTGTAATAAGTAACTAAATAGGTTATGTTAGGTTCTCTTTTAACTCTTAATCCGAAAATAGGAGCCCTTCGCAGGGCTCCGTCAACCTTAGTTTATTAAACTAGTGTGATGAATGTGGAAGTTGGCAGTGCCATACACACCGATGTTTGGAGATTTTTTTTTTTCATAGGAAACCAAGTATTTCCGGCAAGTGAAAATGGTGAGGGGGTTTCAAGGCCTCCCCTCCTCCCTCTTCAATCACTCACAACCCCTAAAAACGGCGACGTATTTCGAAACCTTTACCATAATAATTATACCTATAATAACAATAAACATCCATAAATAAATAAAAGAAATCAACTTTTACTAAACTTCAATTATCTCGTAACTCGCTTTAGTTGAGATACGGCTTTTGCGCTTAGTAGAACAGTATTGTGCTTTTTAGGGTACCGTAGCCAAAAGTTGTAAAAACGGAACCCTTATAGATTCGCAATGTCTGTCTGTCTGTCCACCCGTATGTCACAGCCAATTTATTGCAAAACAGATTTGAAAACTGGCAGGAATGGAATTAGATATAGGTATTATATGAACTGCTTCACTTTTTTTATACAAAAACAAAACAAACATAATAATGGCCGCTCCATACATGGAAGTGACTTAATTATTTTTATCATCTTACGGCACGTAGGTATTTACCTACTTTCGTCAACTATAAATACCTATAACCTCTAATGTAAACCAGTTTTGCTCATGGCTGCACTGAGAACAAAAATTGCGCTATGCCTATTTTGTACAAACAGATTGATGTATGTAATATAAATTTTAATATCAGTATCTCAATTCAATATGCTGAAACGTTTTGCTTGCGATTTTGAAATATTGGAATACGGATGTCGCCAGAATACGGCCGCACGCGACGAGAATGAAGGGGGGCGCCCCGCAGTAGACGGAGCTAAGCTCCCTTCACCTCCCCTGCTTCACCCCCTCATTTACCAAAACACTCGCTTAGGACAGCGCCTTAATTAGCGCAGTGCCGAAAATCATGAGTTCGACCATCATATGGGACAACACATTGTGTACCTAATCCAAAAATGATTTTTCTGAGCGTTTCGTCCTACAGAATGTATATTTTTCACTAATTTATGTAAAAGCCGCCGCGATGCTAGATTTATTCCAGAAACAAGAGTTGCCTTTTCACAAACAATGACAACTAGAGCTGTTTGCTCTGCCTATCTACATGCAATCAAACGTGCTACAGACAGATATGCCGATTATTTTAAATTATTTGTACTTAGGTCGGGCAAACTGTTATTGGGTTTTTCCGTTAGGAAATTCTCAGTAGCAGCACGGAGTCTGGTAATGTGCCCGGTACGGCAATAGGCTCACCCCCTATTACGTGGGACGTTAAAATTCATGGCAAAAAGTGGGTGTAATGTTACACCTCTGCCTACCCCTTCGGGGATACAGGCGTGAGTCTATAAATAAATAAATAAATACAATTTATACTTATAATAAAGCCTGTTAAGCTATTTAGACTTGCTAAACAAGAATGTTAATAATAGAAAGGGAAAACTTCAAGAGGGACCTGAACCCTTGAGACCTCGGGTAAACGTGCCGCAGTAAATAGCATCATAAATACATATTATATTTTATTGCGTCCAATACAACTATCGAAGACGGAACATAAAGGTGTGTCCAAACAGAGCGCGGCAGTCGAGAATCGATCTGTGCTTGGACGACTGTAGTGCGCGAAGACTTCTGACTCCAATCAGGACCAATCACAGTGCGATACGAGCCTCGCGTGACAGCCGCGCTCTGTTTGGACACACCTTTACATACACAATTATGCCATCAAAGTCAAAATTGCGTTGATTTGCGATATCCTTTTTTTCTTGATTATTCTCTTCATTTGTCTAAACATCATCATCATCATCATTCTAGCGTAATCCAAGTTGCATCTAATACTATCGCCTTGAAGCCCAGTGTCCTTTTACTATTTTAACCATTTTTTTTAAATCGGCAAACGAGGAGACGGTTCCCCTGATGGTAAGCAATTACCACAAGAGTCGCGAGTGTGTTGCTGCCCCTTGGAATAGGAAAAAGCTATTTGTGAAGGAGTGGGATAAGGGAGAAGGAATATTACGGCCACTTCGAAAAGAAAAGCGATATTTCATGGCGTTCATTCATCTCAAGTCGAGGAAAATTTGTTAGACATTGTCTACTTTGTCACAGGTATGGCAACAGCTTCATGTCCGTTTATTTTCCGGATGTTTTGTCACAACAACAGCTGGCAGAACACCCGGACCTGCTTGCAGCATCATCATCGTCCTAGCGTTATATATCCTATTACTACAAAGACGTTTCGCTTTGAAGCCCGGGGTCCGCTTACTAGTCCCACCAGATTTGACATAATATTAACTCCCAGACCCATTTGCAACATTATATAAAATATATCTAGGCCAATGAAGTCATCATTAGACAAGTGACGATACGTAGTGTGAATCAGCCTATCCGGTAATGTTAACAGAAAGGTCCGGGTGTCGAAATTTGTTGAAAATAACGGCTTTATACAGTGCGCAACGAGCCTAAGGCCTGTTCAGAATGCTAGATTACCTATTAGCATACTTTTTTATGATATAAGAGTCAAAGACGGATCGCCTGATCTTCTTAGTCCTACACAAATAAACAAAAAAATACACTTATAATTATGAAAGACAAGTTTTGATATTGTATTTATTATCTAACTGTTTTATGCATCTAACAAATAAAACAGCAACAATTTAATACTAAAAGAGACTAACTGGAACACAACACTAATACCTGTAGTATTTTCTTGGGTTTACGCGAATATAACACATTGAAATCAAGCTGGGTGTATAGGGTTCCCACCAAGAACTTAGGGTCCCAAGCCAACCTCACCTGCAAGTGGTGCACCTGCCGATCAACGGACGAGGCTCTGGCAAACAAAATATCCCGATAAGCGGCAATAGGCTCGCCACCTATTACGTGGGATCAAAACACTGGCGAAAAGTGGGCGTTTAATATGCCTGTGCCTACCCCTTCGGGGAAGCAGGCGTGGTTCTATGAAATCAAGCTACGGTTTCTATCTATATTGGTTTCATTAATATTACATTTAAACTGAAGGTAAACTAAATTATTTATTACTTTATGTACCTTTAAACTTCACCCAAATTAATATAATTGCTAGACCTAGATATCAAACCTAAGACCTCTGAATCACTCGAACGGGCAAACCGTCGTTTTAATTTCCGGTTGACAGACCAGCACATCATGCTAAAGAAACGTGAGAATTTAACGATTTTAATGAACTTAATAATATCGTTAATGATCAATAATAATTATCTGAGCAAGTAATCAATACGGCAAACCGCAGAACACTTCAAAGCGATTGTTTTTACTTTCTAATTTTAACGAAAGTGAAATTATAATTAAAACGTTTCTGTATTTAAAAAAATATTTTTGTGTGGCGACGTTACGCTGTGTACACCAATGAGTGTGACCGATTGGGGTAGACCTCTTTGTCATAAACACATGGACAAAGAGATAATTGCAATTGAACACAAATATACAGATATAGTATGCATCCAATCGATATAGTGAAGTGTGGCACAGTAAAATCAGCATAACCGCCGCGATCCCGGCTGCATCCCAGACTTCGGCATTACAACTGCGGGGATCTCTTACCATTCTAACTAGATTTGACAGAATGACAGGTTTTCTACAGAGCGATTTCCGTCTGACCTCTGCAACCCAAAGCAAAGAGCTCAGATATTTACATAGAGGCACATTTCATATGGGCGCTTTGAAGACAAACTTTCTGCGACTCAAATTGCCACTTGGCACCGTGGCAGTCGCGCCGCGGCAGCTGTCTCTCTCTCCTCCAGTGCATCTTAACTACGGGAGCGAGAGAGACGGAGATCGACGTCAACTACGAACTAAACTGGAGACAGTCCCCACTTGGAATCGGCACACGAAATCCTTCAGAACTGCGGTTCTATGTAAAACTGTATTAATTGGCCAAAGTTAGCCCAAAATATTCCATAGCTTGGATACCAGTGCTGACTCCCCATAGCAGCGGTAACAGATCTTAATGACAGCCGAGATCGACGGCATAACGTGCTCTTCAAAGACAATACAGTATAGGTAATAAGCAAATCGCTCGAACAGTCAATCTTGAACCGAAGGCTTAAACCTGATACCTTCTGCATGGCAGTCTGTTGGTATGTCTACTAGGCTATCGCTGCCTCAATTATCCGTTAGAAGTACTAAATATATAAACATAAATATTGTAATGTTTACATTCATTTACTTAAACAGTTGACCTTAAAACAGGCACAACTTACCCAAAAGTCTACTTGCCTTATTCAAAGTGCGCGTGAAGGTATGCACGATAATCCTTTTCAAATAAACAACCGTATTGCGCTCGTACTTAAACTTTAAAGAAGAAAGCAGAGGTATTTTATTTCTTGGCAGTACTAGTACTTAAATATGCAATTGCTTTATAAATTGCATATATAAGTACCTATTTCGTTTTTGTCAATATGGACTAGTATTCATCAATTTTATCAACGCCAAAGCGTACCAGCATACTCGTTGCATCCGGCTTGGAGCCATTTACTATTCTAGCCTGATTATTCAGCTTTTCAATAGAACGACAACCGCAACCCATTATTCAGCTTTTCCACAGAACGACAACCGCAACCCAAAGGGATAGCGAAATGCCATAGCTAGACATATATCAGTTTTTAGGGTACTGAGTCGTGGTAACGACTGTCAAACGTCTTCATGGCAGCAGGGATGTACCGCTGGAGGCATGGAGCAGGCGACAATTTTAACAATTTAATACGCACATAACTTCGAAATTCGAAATGTTAGAGGTTCGTCCAGTGAAGTCGAATCCGATACCCTCTGCATAGCAGTCTGTTGGTATCACCACTAGCCTCCACTGCCTTACGTTGCACAAACTGCTTACTATTAAGTAACTGTGTGTCCGTTCCACAAGAGCTGGATAAATGTCAGTAAAGTATACATACTTATTGCATATGCTTGCACTTTCAGATATTTACATTACATCCACTTATTCATTTGCTCACTTACATATCTTTGCCAACGAGGTCGCGTTGGAACAATCAGAATTTAACTAATAATAATTATACAACGACGTTTAAGTATGTTTTTGCACGCATCAAAGAACCGAGTTGCATAATATATTTTGTATTTTAATTACAAACAACAGTGTCTATGTATGCCCGTTCTTTTTCTGAAACGATTGTGATAAAAAATGTAGTCCCCAAAGTTGGTCTTTTTTTTGTGATTTGTTCTCAAGCTGGGCTGAACCTGTCCTTTGATTTCCAAACACACATTAATTAGGGCCCTTTTCCTTTCATGCGTATTATCGTCCGCGTGCGGATCTCGTCCGCATGCAGGCAGTCCGTATCCTATTATTTCATACATGTTTTTCCTATCATGCGGGCATCACGCGCGCGGAACGCGGATTGGTTGCGGACGCGCAGCCTGCGTGCGTGCTATCCGCATGCGGATGGCGTTCTTCGGCCTTCAGTGTTGTTTTTACTGTGACGCGGGTCGCACACATGGTCATAGCATGCATAATATATAATCACAAATGAAGAAATGAAAATTGATACAGAGAGAGTCACTGGCGAACCGCACGAAACTGCAGCGGCAAACGAAATCTTTGTCCTTCGTGTGGCTAGGAGCATGTTATCACCCGCATGCGGACCAATTCCGCGCGTGGACGAAAATACGCACGACAGGAAAAGAGCCCAATGGTAAATCAAACTCACTCAAACTCAAACCCAAATATCTTTATTTCCATAAAATGTTAAATTTTTTTGGACACGTCAGAAAGTCATACAAATTAAAATAAAAAGTAACTTTAAATGCATATTTATTAATTGAGTAAATAGCACACTGAAGAAAAGAATCATGTAAATCAAGTGAATTTAACAAGTTGAATGTCGATAGTCATTTTGATCTTTTTACTACTGGTAAACGTTCTGCCAGATCTTGTCTAACTAAATGCTTTGTTGATAATTTGTGAATCTTGGATGTTAAGTGGGCTTGATCTTGTTAACCATATGTTAAGTACTTTTTCATTTTCATAACTTACTGTGCTTAGCTGTTCAAAGATACCATCATGTTGCAAACTAATTGTGGAAGCTTGTTATTGACATTTATTGATCTAATTCATCTAACTATTTGTATGTAGCTGTAAGCTCCCCTAATATAATAAAATAAAATAAATCACACACACCTTTGTACTGGTTAGTAATCGCACCTCGACCATCAGTTTAGCAGTTGGGAGTCACTATCCACAAACGAGACTAACAGGCCTTTTAAAACAGTATGGGGCGGATAAAACAACCAGAGGCATATCAAACCACAATAATATGGTAATCTGTGTCGCTGAGAACTTCGCACTAACTCGTACAATTTAGACCTGAAAAGATAATTATTATTTTTGAAACAAGAGACGAGGAACTCGTTATCAAACCCTGTACAGTCAGATGCATAAGTTTTCTCGACCCTTATCTTAATATCTTATAAGCTTTCTAGAGAGAGAAAACATGGAGAAAACTTATCAGAATCATAACTAATGACTTAATTATAATAATCGGAGAGATTTGATTCACAAAGGACTCAGCAAAGATTGCGGAGAGTTTAGCGACTTTGTTACCTGTACCTACCCAACCCATTCCGTCTGGCCATCACAGAGTATCTTATACTTCATGGTGATGTAATAGGCCTGAGTCTCCATTTACTCAGTGTTACTGTGTCGCAAATTAAGAAAGGCTGAAACCCAGTAGTGGACTGTGAACAGCTGTATAGAGAAGTGTGAATTAATTTGTAACACAGTATTCCCTACCTTGAAGCCGTTCTGCCGTTCATATTTACATTGTAGTGTGCAAGTGAGGCTGTATTGATCTAAGATTGCGACAGGCGCCTCTCGCGAACATCGTTAACCCGTTTTCTCAATAGCTTAAGTAATGTTATAATATAATAAAACATGACTAAATCTTGTGCAATTTGTATGTTATTTGAATTTTCAATTCACTGTTTGAACACACTAATTAAATAGATACCAGAATTATTGTAATTATCTTAATATTATAAAATCCTTGCGTTACTGACTGACTGACAGACACGCTACAGCCGAAACTATTGGGTGCAGCAAGCTGAAATTTGGCATGTATGTTCCTTGGGGACCGTAGGGGCAGGCACTAAGAAGGGATTTCCCGAAATTCCCACGGGATCGGCCAAATCGGGTAAAAAAAAATGCAGGCGTAGCTGCTGGCGTCCTCTAGTTTGTAATAAATATAATTACGCTAGGAGGATGATGAATTTTAAATGTGTGTTTACTCTACAAACGTAAGTGATATTGGGACTCAAACTCTATTGGCGTCTTATATTTGGTTTTATCATGATAAGAGGCTTGTAACCTTTAGCTTCGCCGCGGTAAATCTACGAAATGTGCTTCGTAGGGGCTAAGCCTATTTTAGCATAGTGCCTTATTATGTTAGTCCATTATTTATGCTGGTAAGACATCTCCCCTGATAGCCAAGAATAATTATTCCTTTTAGAATTTTTATGTTAAATATGATTTACAGTAAGAAAATGTTCGATACGTCGTCACCCACGAAATCAGCATCATAGAAGAAAGACCACATTATATGCATCTCGTTAAGGCCTTTGCCACACTTGACGGAAATGCCGTCGCGGATCTTCCACGGCGGAACGACTATACAAGTTATTGTATATAAATATCTAACCAACACCAGGCACACTATGCGGATGAGCCGTCGCTCCGATTGCTTTCAACGTTTACCGTAACGGAAGATGCGCGATGGAATTACCGTCAAGTATGGCGTAGGCCTAAGTCCTGGAATGACATGAGGTTGGTCTATATTCGTGTTTACAAGTAGCATTAATGCTGTGGGCTTAAAGAACCCCGGGCACAGCCCCGGGCTCCAAAATGAGGTGTTCTTAGATAGCAACCGGGACAACGCTCAGATGATAATCTAATTTTAAATTTAAGGATTACTGCCTCGTTGGTCTCGCGGCATAAATGTGCGCGTGGGATTGGGAGGTCTCGGTTTGATTCCCGGGTCGGGCAAAGTGTTATTGGGTTTTCCGTTGGGAAATTCTCAGTAGCAGCACGGTGGGTAATGTTCCCGGTACGGCAGCTTGGCCCCTATTACGTGGGACCTAAAAATTCCTGGCGAAATGTCGGTGTAATATTACACCTCTGCCTACCCCTTCGAGGACACAGGCGTGAGTCTATAAATAATAAAAAAAAAAAAGATTACAAGCATATTGTAACCTCACGACCTACCGATAAAATATATGACACATCAATAGCTACCGCTAGTAAATGTTTTGTAAGTCACGATGATACACTAACAAAATATATTGCATGCCAAAAAAAAATGTCTGTTGAACTCTGTTGCAAGCATAAACCACATTAACTACTTACGCCTATTACTCGTCATAAAAATAAACTTACATTCTAAATAATGTATGTTAAATTCGTTTACACAACTTTTATTTGTAATAATAACTGTATTAGTCCATCTCGTTCATATGTTTTAAACTTTAAAGTATTTTGAAACCGCGTCCAAATAACTTAGTAAGACCAAAAGGAAGTTTTGAATACGCCGACGAAGATGTTATAATAAATTAGTTATATCGTCAAATGTTCGTGAGTTGTATTGCATTAGATTCATCGTTGTATTGCAATAACTTATTTTTTTTAAGTAGCGTCAGTGATTTGGTCAGAGAATAAAGTATTAATTATTATACAAGACATGTACCTACAATCGAACAACTTCCCGCTAGACCACCATAAGGGCGAGAATCGCTCAGCAAGACATCTTCGCTTCCAGTGCTACTTTACACGCACATTGACACTCGTATACACAGCCAGTTTCTAGTGTGCCTCGACTATATGAGCGAGTCAAGGGATTTTTTTCAAACTGCAAACTGGTCTACGCCGACTTGTTTGATTGTACATGACGTCCATTATACATCAAAACCTTGCTGAGGAACCACACTATCTATTCCGGAATACCGTTTAAAAATCCGTTCGGCATTTTCTAAGTTTATCGCGATCATACAGATAGACAGGTTATAATTTGTTATTATATATTATTATACCTCGAAAGCTTGAAAAAGCGCTAACTGCTGTAAAGCACGCTCTTTTCGTTTGATCAGATCGCTCAAACGGGGCACTCTTCTTGTTATTACACACAAAATCACACGCAGCCACAATATCTGACAATACTCATCATCATTGTCCGCTTGCTAGTACCAAAGAGCTCAGATATTTACATAGAGGCGCATTTCCTATGGCCGCTCTGAAGACAATTTTTCTGTGACCCAAATTGCCAGTCACGCTGTGACAGTTGTCTCTACGAGAGCAAGAGAGACGAACGTTCCTCGAGGAGTGTATCTTAACTGCGAGAGCAAGAGAGACGGAGAACGACGCCAGCGCCGCCAACAGCGCCAACTACGAACTAAACTGGAGACAGTCCCACTTGGAATCGGCACCCGAAATCCTTAAGAACTGCGCTTCTATGTAAATCTGTATTCATTGCTAGTAGGTATAACTTGATATGACAGAATATAAGCTTTTGCACAGCTACTGCCGTCGCACTTCCGCAACTCAAATGGAAACCGATATCACATGGTTTAGACCAGTAGATATTCAATGGTATTACCATATTTCCATGGTTTAGACGTAATGTAACCAACTTCAAACATCTTTATGACAACTGGGACTAACTGTCTCGGCATGGCAGACTCTAGGTAGCTCTTCTAGGCTATCGTTGCCTTTATCTATACACTTAAGTTAAATTGGAATGTCTGTTTGTAATATTAAAATAACCACTATTTACTAAATGCATATGGATGTATACACGGTACATATACTAAATTGTTTTTTTTTACAATTTTTCTCCGTCTGTCTGTTTGTTTTCGCTAATCTCTGGAACGGCTGGACCGATTTCGACGGGACGTTCACTGGCGGATAACTGATGTACCAAGCAGTAACTTAGGCTATAAATTAACCGGGTACGCGAAGAAGTTCCCTCAGGACGCAGGTGAAGCCGCGGGAAACAGCTAGTCAATACTACAATCAACAAATCCATAGATATAATTTATATTTCTACTAGCCGTTTCCCGCGGTTTCACCCGCCGCGTCCTGAGGGAACTACTTCACGTACCCAAAAAACCCAAAATAAAATATAGCCTATGTTACTCGCAGATAATGTAGCTTTCTAATGGTGAAAGAATTTTTAAAATCGGTCCAGTAGTTTTTGAGTTTATCCATTACAAACAAAAATACAAAGTTTTCCTCTTTATAATATTAGTGTAGATGAACATATCATTTTATAAAGAAAATCACAATGGAGATTTTTTTTCGATCGCTTAGCAAACCTTTGTATTAATTATGAGTTATAGACGGGTCCGCTTAGACTGGTCTGTATCTCTACGAAGTTGCATTAGCACTAAGGCTAAGAATAACAATTAAAGCTACAGATCATCCGTGCCAAGGTTCATTACGATGAAGGATATGATTCTTCAAAGGCCTAATTATATTTTATACAGCGTGTTTTTATTAGAAAATGTTACATGCCGGTATCGGAATCACGATCCTCAGTCATGGCAAAAGGACTCAAGGAAGAGAAATAGGATAACAGGGACGCATTGTTGGGCTTTGCTTCCTTGCATAATAAATGCATGGCTTCACGGAGTGAAACGGAGCACTAAGAGAAGTTTTTTGGGAATTCCAATCCTAAGGGAGTTACTTTACCTACTGAAAGTAAAAAAAGAGATGAGCAAGCTACATTAAGAAGCCCATTTCGGTAAGGCTTCGAATTATACTACAAACAAATAAGGAAAATATTCAACCATCGTACACATTATCTTAATATATAAAATCCTTGCGTTACTGACTGGCTGACAGACACGCTACAGCCGAAACTATTGGGCACAGGAAGCTGAAATTTGGCATGTATGTTCCTTGGGGACCGTAGGGACCGTGCACTAAGAATGGATTTCCTGAAATTCCCACGGGATCGGCCAAAACGGGTAAATTTAAAAAAATGCAGGCGTAGCTGCTGACGTCCTCTAGTAATATTATAAATTTAATTACTTGACCTGCATCGCAGCACCCCTACTACGCAACTACTATACCTACATAGATATAAACATGAAATTTGTTTTTTTTTATTTACCTCAAAGGACGTAAAAAGAGGTTGTTAGATTAGGGCAGGCTAAGCCGCCGGCCGCTGCCTGTGATTTCTGCAGTGATTTCTCCAAAAAGTAGTTCTAAGCTTGCAATAAAGGCACTCCCAACTTTAAGTATCTTTATAAAAATCGAACATTTCGCATCCGTCTTAAAATTATACCAAAGCGTTGATACTGCTTTCTCCTAATAGGAAAGCATTTTAAAATGAAGATAGGGTAAGGTGGTGTAAGATTGCGCATTTAAACTTTGAGGCCCCATGAAAAATAAAATATCATATTTAGTTTTCTTTTTTATAGACTCACACGCCTGTATCCCCGAAGGAGTAGGCAGAGGTGTAATATTACACCCACATTTCGCCAGGAATTTTTAGGTCCCACGTAATAGGGGGCGAGCCTATTGCCGTACCGGGCATACTATCAGACTCCGTGCTGCTACTGAGAATTTCCTAACGGAAAAACCCATTAACACTTTGCCCGACCCGGGAATCGCACCCGAGATCTCCCAATCCCACGTGCACATTCATGCTGCGAGACCAACGAGGCAGATTTAGAAAAATCAACATAATTTATATATAATCTCTATATATTTGTTAGCAAAATATGGAACAACAAATTCCAGTAACGCCATTCATTAAAGTATGAACTGAAGAAATATAAAAAAATGAAAATCGCGCACTCTTATACACCCGGGTGTACAAGAGTGCGCGGCGGGTGGCACAAGAGTGCGCGCATCATCAATAGGTGTATCCTGTAGGTGTGTCAATAAATGGCGAGTTTAATTCAACTAAGCCACTCGTTGGAGGTTGTGACTCTGGGTCTGGCTCTGAAACCACAGGTGCAGGTGCAGGACTCTAGATCTCTGTCTGTTACTAAACTTGCTAAAAAATCAGCTTCGGTAAAAACACCGGGCTCGTAAGGCTCAATGCCAGTAACTTTGAAACTTTGTGCTGTACATGATAGTGCTGCAGCTTTTAAGTATACTGGTGTAAAAATTCCGACTATTTGGAACACAGTGAATGCTCTGCCAGGATGGATGCGCAACCATTTTTCACATTAATTGGCATAGTATTTTTTTTGAACAGTGTGAAAGCCACAGTCAAGGAGGTGCATTTTATGACTGAAATTCTGTAAATACACGAAAAATATTTAGTTTGTAAAATTACACTTTATTTTACTCACAACCTACATGAGGAAAATAAATGTCGTATAAGAGTGCGTGCGCAATCTTATACACACGCACCGTGCGCACTCTTATACACCTCGCCCTTTTCGAAGATATTGAATCTCCTGCCCCATCTATTGAAAGATGTGCGAAGTTTTTCGTACGAATCAGTTAGCCAAGTACATACCTTACTTGGATAATTAATAAATATTCTGATTCAAATAATAGTTTAGGAGCAGAAATCCATGCAAGTCGCAACAAAATTAGATCAAAATGAGCAAAAATCTATTGACTTGCCTGGTGTCTCCGTTTTTAAACAAATTCCATTTTTTTCGGAAGTGCAGCCGTTGTCACTGTTGGACCTAAACACAAATAAAGGTAGCCGTAAATCTCGCACAGGGTCGACGTAAAGTTCGATGCGTACTCTTATCGACCGCGCACTCTTACACCAGTTACACCACCTTACCCTAGGTCAAATATTTCCAAGTGCTACCTGCCTCTCCTACCTTTATATTCGGTAGACCCAAGAAGCGCCATTTTTATACACACTATATATAAAACAGTTACATCTCTGTCTGTATAAGATTCGTTTTATAATAATCTCATTACAACTAGAGCTTGAAGGTTATTACTTTTCAATTCGTGAAAATTATAAGTAATCCGCATTGTCCTTGCTTATTTCACTAACTATTAATTATATTATTAAGTATTGCTTAATACGTGTAAGCTGTTTAAGAACGTAATGTGCAATAGAGACTGGATACTCGTAAAAATAAATTATAATCTTTATGCCATATGCGTACTGTCATCATCATCATCAGCCCCTTACAGTCCACTGCTGGACTAAGCCTCTCCTTTGCAAGGAGGAATTGGCCTACTACACCACGCTGGCCAAACGGGTTGGTATAGGGTTTGTATCAAGTTTTCCTTTTCTTACAGTGCTGTTCTCTGCATAATATGCTCCCTCTGTCGGCTCTTACGACACCCATGGGATGATATGGGGTGGTGACATGCCGTATGCTTAATACGTCACCACAGGGACAGCGTACTGTCATAGTAAAAACAGAATAGTAAGATAGCTTCATACAAATCGGACGCACTTTTCACGCACACAATCTCACGAGCGCGGCAAGCTCGGCGCGGATTCAGTACGGGATGCGCCGCGCGTCTGATCGAGCGCATTCATGTAGGTACTTCACTGCTCGCCCGCTTGAATTGTTTATATACATTCAGTTTTGTAATAAACGTTATTAATAATATACAATGTGTTAAACGACAGTAAATTTAACTTGTTACTTTTTCTCATTAAAAAAGGCATTTAGATAGTTATATAACGCTTAGGTAGTCAGTAGGTATTTGAGAAAAAACTTAAATTGTGAAGTATTCAGCGCGATCACTTAAAAAAGCGGCGCAAAAGCGCGAGCGCCGACAAAGCCGGCGCCGCGGTGTAAACAAGTGACAACCCGTGCGTCAACGCAAGAGTAGGCAATTAACTCGCCGAGCGGCCTTAGCTAACCTACTATTCTGTTTTTACTATGGTACTGTCATACTAGTAATTTTTTTTTTCACACATGACTGCACGGTTGGCGCAGTGGTAAGCCGCTTGATACTGCGCCGAATGTTGTGGGTTCGATTCCCACACGAGACAACACTTTGTGTTACCCATAAAATGTTGTTTAAAGTCTTGGTGTTCATTGTGTCTGTTGGTTGTACAGTTTGTATGTTTATAAAGTCTCCCGCGACTCAGGATTTATTCCTAGTGCGGGCGTTGTTTGTAAAAGAAGAAGATGATTTTGATGAAGTAAATTACACAACCGGCCCATGTTAACCCTTTATAAAAAACATTTCCTCTCTTAAAAAGAAAAGACGGCTCGGTCCAGGCTTTCGAACTTAGGTACTCACAACTCACCTCAGTTAAACATGTGCTATAGGTACCTATAGCTAATTAGGCTGTCTGTTCGTTTTAGTTAGGTAAGTCGTTTCTTAACAAAAACATAACATAACTTCAAGCCTTTTATCCCTGAAGGGGTAGGCAGAGGTGATTTTCACATCCACACTTTGTCAGTTATGTTTCGGTCCCAATGTAACAAGGGACGAGCCTATTGCCATCTACCGGGCACATCATTAAGCGAGCGATAATTAATTTATTATCTCTATATTTTTTATTAAATTAGTTTATTATATCTACATTATTCATTTAAAGTAAGGCTAAAATAAAGTTAAGGTGAGTACTTACATTTATCCGTTTCTTCCTGAACCTGAATTTCGGACAATATCTGTATCTCTGCCTTATTGCATTCCTACTACCCCTAGGAACATTCAAGCTAAACCCAATAGTTTTAGTTGTCCGTGGTCAGGCAGTAATGGAAAAATTTATATATTCAGATTACAGCTAATATTCAGACGATGAACAATTTTGACCACACGTATCTATAGAATTTTAAGCGGTTGCATTGCTGCTAAGAACTGCGCCGAGTGTTCTGGATTCGATTCTCACACGAGACGATACTTTGTATCATTAACCTCGTAAGACCCAGCGACCTCATGTGATGACATATACGAAGTAGTGTTTACAACCCAGGCCTTTTTATGTCAATCTGAAATTCGCAACCAATGACCTCACCCGATGACATATTCAATTTACGAACATATTTCAAAATTTGCGGGGTTAGGCTTCTTCATTTTTCTTGTACATCATTGGCTATTAGATGCTCGTGGCAGATTTAGCGGTTGAATCAATGAACCAATAACGAGTCAGATAATTATTCACTCAGAGTTAACCATCATGGTGGGTCGACGCAATCAAGGTATGTTTAATTGCTTATTATCGTATGAATCTCTTTAGTGATTGTTAATTTATAACTTTTATTAAAAAAATAAGATGTTGTCGTGTAAGTAACAAATATTATTCGATTAAAAACACTGGTAACTAGGGAGAAAAATTTCATTAATTTTTTATGTGATCATCTAATCACATTGGAACGTAATTCAACCTATATTTTTGTTTTATATTGTGTATAATAATTCTTAATTCTCCTTTTCGCAGCCCTTTAAGAGAAAATTATCGTAGAACAGTGGTTCCCAAAGTTGTATGAGCGACCCACCAGACAAAAATTCCAATATTCTGACCCACATCTTACCTGTCTTAGAAAAAAAAGGAGGATCTTGTTATAATGCTCAGATTCTCTTGTGGCAAGTAGCGCACCACTTAACGCTGTAGTATTTAGCCAAATTAAAATCGGAATCGCCGTACATAGGACCCACGCAAATATTTGTTCGCGACCCACCAGTGAAATGCTGTCGACTATTTATCGCAGTCTGATTGAGAAAACTACATTCTCCGCGATGAAGACCTTGATAATCCTGCTTTCACTGCGGAATCGGGCCATCACACAAGTGAATCTGAATCAGATTCGTTCTTCAGCTTTCCTCTTTTAATCCCTGCCCACTGCCCTCCGAATATCTTCGGCGTACCTGGCTATAGGACGTCCTTCGCTTGCCGAGACGCGGTCGCCACACAACAACCTTTTCTCCAGCCAGATTGCTCCAGCGGCCATATGTTCTGCGGCATATAATAATATGACCTACCTACTGCCACTACAGCTTGCTTATTCGCTAAGTCGGTTACTTTAGTTCTCTGCCGAATAATTTCGTACCGGATTTGATCCCTAAGAAAAACTAGGAGCATTGCTCTTTCCATAGCTCGCTGAGCAACCTTGAATTGGTGGACAAGTCGTACAGTGAGTGGCCACGTTTCGGCCCCGTACGTCAATACGGATAGAACGCACTGATGACTCGTCGCCGATACTCAAACCTTGAAGACTTTGTCTTCAAGCTTTGAAGACCGCCCCGACGAAGTTTTCCAAATGCCAAAGCTCAGCCGTATCCGTCTCTTGACTTCCTTATCGCAGTTGTTTCTACCTAATTGGGTGTTCTAGGCTCCTAGGTAAATATTTTCGGGAACAGCCTCGATGGAGGTTCCATTTACGCGACTGGTTCCGGTTCAACATGCTCGTTATTCATCATGACCAGATGAGTTTACAATTGTAATAAAGACTGATTTGAGATATAATTTAATGTTTCTTTAGCATATTATTCCTCAGAGTAGTACACTAACATAGACACAATGTGATTATATGATCACAAACATAATATACCGGATTTTGCAACTACAACCCAATGTGATCATATGAGAAGAAAATAAAACTGTGTTTTCTTTGCAGGAACCTATGCCTTACCTTATATTCTAAGTGAAAAAAAATACCCCATGTGTTTTTTTTCACTTTATTTCCACTTTTTACAAAATTGTTATTCTGGGCTGCAGCTACTATGGGGATTATGTCATCACATAAGCACAATGGGTAGTAATTAGTTACATAGGTTTTTTCACTTGGGCCTTACGAGGTTAAGGTAACATAATTTGTATGATATATAAATTATTGTTTGTATAAATAAAAATAAGTTGATTGTTCAAAACCGAAAGCACAACAAAACGACGGCATTCTGAACTATTTTATGTAGCAGGAGAACAATTTAGAATTCAGCGAAGCACTCAGTTTTCTACTCTACGTGTATTGTCCTTCACCGCTAAGCAAAATGTCAATGATTTTCTAATTCACACTTGACTTTGAAATGCTAGACGTGTGTTTAACATTCAAATAAGGCCTTTCTTTGTCGTTGTGTTACCTACTTATGGGTCTACCATGATATCGCAGCTATGCAAATATATTTTTAGAAAGGACTACGTAAGTAAAAAGCTCATCTCAACAAGTTATAGAAAAATATAAAATTATGAGTAAAACATAGATTTGGGCAAATTTATAGTCAGTTTAGTTAAAGTCTAAGTAGTTATAATCCGTATTTAATCATCATCATCAGCCTCTAACAATCCACTGCTGGACTAGGCCTCTCCTTTGAAAGGAGGAATTGGCCTACTATACAACGCTGGCCAAACGGGTTGGTATAAGGTATATATCAAGTTTTCCTTCTCTTACAGTGCTGTTCTCTGCATAATATGGTGCCTCGGTCGGCTCTTAAGACAACCATGGGATGATATGAGGTGGTGACATTCCGTATTCTTAATCCGTCACCACACGGACATATAATATATGTTTAGTTAAACTAAACAACCCAATCTATAGTCAGTTTAGTTAAAATCTAAGTAGAGCATCCGTGTTATTTAAAGAAATTATGAATTATATCTCTTGTCCCGTGCCTCGAAGAGCACGTTAAGCCGTCCGTCATGATGTTTGGATGGTGTCATGAAGATCTTTGACAGTCGTTATAGGGAGAGAGTACCTCTGAGTAGGTACATATATATCGATGCTCTGAGTAAACTGACCCTAGTCTAAGCCATGAAATATCGCTATCCCTTTGGGTTGTGGACAGAAAAGCTAAAAGGTAATCAGTCAAATTCAGATAGACTAGTAAGCGGACCCCGGGTGGCAACTTGGATAACGCTAGGAGGATGATGTTGGGACTCCGTTTGCAATACTTTTCTTTTTTGTGGTACAGCTAGACTCGAAACAACAATTTTTAGATCACACAAAGTATTGTCTCGTTTGGGGATCGAACCCACAATACACCATCTTATACTAATATATAAAGCTGAAGAGTTTGGTTGTTTGTTTGTTTGGTTAAACGCGTTAATCTCAGGAACTACTGGTCCGATTTAAAAAAATCTTTCAGTGTTAGATGGCATAGCCCATAGATATCGAGGAAGACTATAGGCTATACAACATGACGCTATGAGCGACGGGAGCAGAGCAGTAGCCTTAAATAACGCGGGTGTAACCGCGGGCATCCCCTAGTTCTTTATCAAGCGCCATTTATTTTATTTTATCACATCCAGACGGGCGGAACCCGGGCAGTATCTAGTCTGAACTAATAAACCTTGGACTACGTAGCTATGCAATCACTGAACCAAGAAGAAAAAAAACTAATCAATAACTAATTACATAACTAATAAACATTAACACCGTAAAAAGCCTTGCCAGATGAATGCCTATAGCAAATTTTATATAGTATAATCGATTACGTATCAATAAATCGGTATAGAAGGTCGCCAAATTCCACTATCGAATAGTTCGAGTGAAATCGATGTTTACGCTGCGATCTAATGGGATGGGCAGTGAAGATATTTGTACTCTTGATACGCGACTTAACAAGTCATTACTCTTGTAAAAGTAAGGCTCTGTTCATTTTTAGGGTTCCGTACCTAAAAGGTAAAAAACGGAACCCTATTACTAAGCCTCCGCTGTCTGTCTGTCTGTCTGTCTGTCTGTCTGTCTGTCTGTCTGTCTGTCACCAGGCTGTATCTCATAAACCATGATAGCTAGAAAGCTGAAATTTTCACATATTATGTATTTCGTATGCCGCTATAACAACAAATACTAAGAATTAAAAAAATGAAAATATTAAGGGGGGGTCCCATACAAAAAACGTGTTTTTTTTCGTATTTTTCGCTCAAAATTACTAACTGTAACAGGTAGACGCTTAAAATTTTCACAGAATATGTAGTTGTATATTACCTTTCAAAATAAATAATTAAATTAAAAAAAAAAATAATAATAAAGGGGGGCTCCCATACAACAAACGTAATTTTTAAGCAATTTGTTACTCGATCTTAATAAACAGGTAGAAACTTATAAAGTATTTAAGTATACCTACAACGAACGTGATTTTCTTTTATAGATGATGGTACGGAACCCTTCGTGCGCGAGTCCGACTCGCACTTGCCCAATTTTATTTTTCTATACATTCTATACATACATATAAATACATATAATAAATACATACATACATATAATAAAATTAGAGTGTTTGTAATATTAAAATAATCGCTTTTTACTAAGTGCATAGTTGTATACACGGTACATATACCGAAATGTTTCTTTTACAATTTTTGTCTGTCTGTTTGTTCTCGCTAATCTCTGGAACGGCTGGACCGATTTCGACGGGACGTTCACTGGCGGATAGCTGATGTACCAAGTAGTAACTAAGGCTATAAATTAACCGGGTACGCGAAGTAGTTCCCTCAGGACGCGAGTGAAACCGCGGGAAACAGCTAGTTATAAATAAAAATGAATCACCGAAATATTTGTACGCGCTTATCTTCGAAACGACTGCACCAAATTGGATGAATTTTTCTTTTATGTGTTCCGTATCGACAAGAAATAAGAGAAGTTGAAGAAAATCTTTGCTTATAATAGTGTTGGATTTATGGCTTTGCAAATTTAAATATTATCGAAATCATTTTAATAAATCCGTGTCAGCATTTCGTAATGTTGTTGATCTCGTAGCATACTAACCCGTCAGTTTTGTTTGTTACCGCGATGTGTTCACTGTCCGTGTAGAGGCGGATTAAGACTACATAGTGTCACCACCAGATTTCATACTGTAAGTGTCGTACCGGTCTGATGGCTTAGGCTGACATGCTTATGCATACACCTTCTGATGGCGTGGAGGCATAGTGATACAGATCGTGCTGGCTCCCTCAATCAAGGTTGAGCTTTACGATTGCTGTTGAATGCGGGCCATCAGTGGGCCGAGTCAGTCAAAAGCGTCAGATAATTTCCTGCATTGTACTTGCATACTAAACCCTATTTTTGTCTGGACTTTAAAAAATTAAGAAAAGACTAAAGAAATTGAAGTGACAAAAAAAATGACTCCAAGTTTGTTTCGGCCTTTCTTCTCAAGAAGTCATTTAGCTAGGAAAAGCCGGCATCATCTAGAATAGGGTTTTGACATGTATAAGTGTTGGAAACAACCAAAAGCAGAAATAAATATGTCTTTATGTCGTAAGAGGCGTCTAACGAAAATACACGAAGCCCATGTTATCTTAAGGAATACAGGGAAAACTTGACACTAAACCCTATTCGCGCCCGTTTGGCCAGCAAGGTAATAGTAGGCCAAATCTTCCTGTTGAGAAAAATTACTCAAATTAGGACAACAAAATGTGTTAACGATTTTTACAGAAATGTATTTAGAAGAGGAGCTTTAATGATGAGTAATAGGCACGTTTACGCTTGCACCAAACACCCTAGACGCCTAAAGGTCACTTACACAACTCTGCTCCCATCCAACAAAAAGATAAACATAACATAACTTCACGCACTTATCCCCGAGGGGTAAGCAGAGGTATACACATCCACACTTAACTGGAGTTATGTTTCGGTCCTAAGGTTATTACATTAGGACCGAAACACAGGCCCCTATTGGGGGCGAGCCTATTGCCATCTACCGGGCACATTATTAACTTATTTATTTATTTATAGACTCACGCCTGTATCCCCTAAGGGGTAGGCAGAGGTGTATTATTACACCCACACACAGCGGTAATATACGGCACATTATTAAGCGAGCTGTAATTAAAATTTTTAATACACACATAACTTCGAAAAGTCAGAGGTGTGTGCCCGGGGTACCTCGAGATCGAACCTGAGACCATCGTCTCGGCAGTCTGTTACTGTACACCACTCGGCTATTGCCGCTATTCCTTACATCGCCTAAACATAATGTTGTCAATCTATGTCCAGCAGTAGACTGTGAAAAGTTAGGCTCTTTTTTTATTTTTTTATAGACTCACGCTTGTATCCCTGAAGGGGTAGCCAGAGGTGTAATATTACACCCACATTTCGCCAGGAATTTTTAGGTCCCACGAAATAGGGGGCGAGCCTATTGCCGTACCGGGCACATTACCAGACTCCGTGCTGCTACTGAGAATTTCCTAACGGAAAAACCTAATAACACTTTGCCCGACCTCCCGAGACCTCCCAATCCCACGGGCATATTTATGCCGCGAGACCAACGAGGCAGAAAGTTAAGCTGTAGCCTTATAATCTTTGCGTTCAGCTTCAGTTATAAACTCATGTGTAGACATCGCCTTATCAGTTGCGTTACCATTCCATAAAGTAACAAGACGAGCGTGACGTAACGAATTAAGACGATGGTCCGGCCCTGAGGCGCACACGTTCTATAACATATGGTCTAAATATACACCTGCAGTAGCTAATCTATTTAGCAATCAACTATCGAATTGGACATGGAAAATTTTACCGACTGTTTGCCATGTTCTCAAATAACTTGGTTTTAAGTTTGGCAATGAGTTATACGTTGGGATGACTGTACATATGTATATGGTCATGGGATTAGGACACCAGTTTTCTGAACTGTGGTTCCTCTCTGTGTTTGTGGACCGAATTCCACTGCTGACCTTGGCAAATTTAAGAGGAGTATGGGTGAATGCAGCACGTTCAAACATCATTAATCCACGAGATCGGGACAATCTTTGTTATTTATATACCTATAAAAGACAACGCAGCGATAGCCTAGTGGAGATACCAACAGACTGCCATGCAGAGGGTATCGGGTTCGAATCCACGGCGCGCACCAATGACTTTTCGGAGTAATATGCGTATGTAATTATCGCTTGCCCCGTGCCTCGGAGAGCACGTTAAGTCGTCCGTCCCGGTTGTCAGGAAGATCTTTGACAGTCGTTATAGGGCGTCAGTACCTTCTAAATTAACCTAATGGAAGGAAAGAGGAACCCACCACGCACCCTCGGATTGATTGGCGAAACACGTGTCGAAGTATATGCGCCGACTATTCTTCGACACGTGTTTCGCCTCTGCACGAGGCATCCTCAGGAGCGATGGGCAACGACTGAGCTCAGTCGTTGCCCATCACTCCTGAGGATGCCTGAATAGTCGGCGCATACAGCGGGATACTGCAAGTCAGGTATCTTCCTGGAACCCATACCATTCCTATATCCTTTATGCTTTTAGAGGAGTTCGGTATTGTCAACCTTTTTCTATTGCAATAGTTGGGGTAGTCAATCCGAGGGTGCGTGGTGGGTTCCTCTTTCCTTCCATTAGGTTACAATGGAGTTCCGCCAAGTAACGCCTGATTCAATCAACCTTCTAAATTGACTGGCACTGGTCTAAACCATGGAATATCGCTATCCCTTCAGGTTGCGGAGGTCAAGCAGGCAGTCGCTCCGTGGAAAAGCTAATATTCAGCCAAATCCGGTTAGACTAGAAAGCGGACCGCAGATTGAAACTGGGATAACGCTAGGAGGATGAAAAGACAACGTCCTCACTGTCTTAGTTTACAATTAATTTTATATTCATTACTTTTACGACATATGACTTGTTTAAAGATTGGATGACGAACAAGCAACCATTGATAACTGTACGAAAAGCATTGGACCGGCTCGTCATTTTAAAAAATAAAACAACTACTACTAACTCCAGGTTCTAGAAGATAAAATCAATAAGAACTTAACCACTACAGTAGATTATCTACAAAAACTTGTACACAAACATAATATTTGCGTTGATCATTTTAGTTAATGGAATAGTTTGTGTCAAAAACTCGTTCCACACATATTCGGTCGCAATACACTTTCTAATACCACATTATGTAAATTTACACTGCGTCAACATTATTAGACGAACATTCAATATTAAACTGGTGGTCTAACTTGAAGATAGACCTTCATTATCTCTGAATGGGTGTACATTTCTCTTTTAATATCCGCGTATGTGATAGTACAGTATAGTGTTGCCGTTTGGTGACGGATTAAGAATACGGAATGTCATCACCCCATATCATCCCTTAGGTGTCGTAAGAGCCGATAGAGGCAGCATATTATGCAGAAAACAGCACTGTAAGCGAAGGAAAACTTGATACAAACCCTATACCAACCCGTTTGGCCAGCGTGTTATAGTAGGGCAATTCCTCCTTTCAAAGGAGAGGCCTAGTCCAGCAGTGGACTGTGAAAGGCTGATGATGATGTGATAGCACTTGGATGATTGAGATTTACATGACGTTTTTAAGGTTCCGTACTTGAAAAGAAAAAACGGAACTTTTATAAGATCACACTGTTTTTTCTTCGCTTTTTTATATTAGGAATTATAACAGTAGGTGATATGTCGGTTCTATTGTGGATCACTTTGTTTCCCGTATGTCAAGACACTTTATTTTATTATTTGTAAGAATGAATACTATTATTAAGTTGTCAAATAAATCACTACACACGAAATCTTAATATATAAAATCCTTGCGTTACTGACTGACTGACAGACACGCTACAGCCGAAACTATTGGGCGCAGGAAGCTGAAATTTGGCATGTATGTTCCTTGGGGACCGTAGGGGTGCACTAAGAAGGGATTTTCCGAAATTCCCACGGGATCGGCCAAAACGGGTAAATTAAAAAAAAAATGCAGGCGTAGCTGCTGGCGTCCTCTAGTATTTTATATAATTAGATACAACTTTGTAAACTATTTGTTTTGGTAACAATGTCGTTACAAATACCTTGGATGGCAAATTTATGACATACGCAAAGAATTCGGACACATGAATAATAATTATGTTTATTAATTAAGATGCGTCCTCTGCTGGATTTTCATGCAGTTTTTACCAATAGTTTATGGAATAAAATTAAATGTGTATTATAGTGTATAGGATTATTTTGGACTGTGTGCATCGAAAATGTTGCAAATAATTTTATCAGTAACTAGAGGACGCCAGCAGCTACGCCTGCATTTTTTTTAAATTTACCCGTTTTGGCCGATCCCTTGGGACTTTCAGGAAATCCCTTCTTAGTGCACCCCTACGGTCCCCAAGGAACATACATGCCAAATTTCAGCTTCCTGCGCCCAATAGTTTCGTCTGTAGCGTGTCTGTCAGTCAGTCAGTAACGCAAGGATATATTAAAATAAGATACAAACATAGAGTTCCTAATAATTATTCTATCTAGATGATTTCTAATTTATTTAGAAATCAATTAATTACCTATACGATCTTTATAAACCATTCGGACATATTGTGCGATTCAAACATTTTAATTTAACTTTATAATTAGTGTTACCTGTTGAGTTCAAGAGGCGAAGGACGTTATGATAATTTATGTATAAAATTCTTTAAACAATAAATTCTTTCAGAAGTAGATAAATTGGGCTTGTGTACAATTTTTTCCGACTTTTTTTTGGGCTTGTGTACAATTTCTTTTAATTTCGATATAAAAGAAACATAAGGTAGTCAAAGAAAAATATTTGAATTACAAAATTCTAAAATCCTTCACCAGGAATCAAGTCTTCTCCCTCAAAAATTAAAATGAACGTCTCACAAACTTTTAGTTTCGTAGATTCAGCAACTAATCTTAGATGTAGTATAAGCATGTTTCAGAATTTCAACTTCATTTAATTTGGCTAACACGGTGAGTAAAATATGTAATCCGCGGACTTAAAAACGCACTCTCGTATGAACACGAGTAAAAGACCACCACACAACGTCGGACGATTTCAAAATATGAATATTTCCATAGACTAATTATTGGTATCGCTCGCATGCTCTGGTATAGCGAAGCGATACTAATCATTTGTCTAGGAATATTTCATTAATTTAACCAACTTCAAAAAAGGAGGTTTTAGGTACTTATTAAAACGACTTCAAAAATTCTTCTTTATTCAGTAGATGTAGACACTACACACACGTTCCTTTTGGCCACACCGATCACACTTGCAGTACGCGAAGGACACCGAAACTTTTTTACAAACATCACTCGACCATCGATTTAATTAGTACGCTCAATAAAAAATACGTCGTGTCGAAATACATCGTGAATTAATCATAGACAAGAACAAATTAATGGCAATCATAGTTAATGGATCGGTAAGCTATCATCATGCAGAACTATGGTGCAATGTGCAGCCGAGTTATTTTGATATCCTTTCAACCATGCTTCTGCCTAGTACCAATTATTATTTGTTATTAATATGCAATGTAAAAAAACGCGATGTGTAATTTGCATTACAATTTAACAGCTAAAACCTTTCGAATGTTCAATGTATAATAATAAGTAGTTATTCATTGATTACTAGCCCGCGGCTCCGCTCGCTTGCATATCGATAATTGTTATTGTGTTATTTCCATGTAAAAGCTGGCTAGTAAAGTTTCATCAAAAGCTGTATTCTAGTTTTTGCGCGAAAGAGTAAAATCCATCATCATCAAGACATCAGCCCTTTATACTGTCCCACTGCTGGGCACGGGCCTCTTCCCATTATGTCAAGGATAAGGCCATAGTCCACCACGCTGGCCAAGTGCGGGTTGGCAGACTTCACATGTCTTTCGAGAACATTGTGGAGAACTCTCAGACATGCAGGTTTCCTTACGATGTTTTCCTTCACCGTTTAGCAAGCGATAATTAACAATTTAAAATGCACATACCTAACTCCGAAAAGTCATCGGTGCGTGCCGTGGATTCGAACCCAGACCCTCTGCGTAGCAGTCTGTCGGTCTCTCCACTAGGCTATCGCTGCTATAAAAGTAAAATCCATACATCCTTATAAAGGGTTGTTGTACATTCGCTTTTCGTCACATTTCTAAATATCCATACATCCTTATAAAGGGTTGTTGTACATTCGCTTTTCGTCACATTTCTAAATATCCATACATTGAAAGTAAATTCGCCACATGTACTCAAAAACACGTTTATATTCGACATAGCTTTATTTATGAAAAGAGTAATGAATGTAGAGGAAGCGCGTGAGGTTTGTAAGGATAGAAGCAAGTGGCGATTCGTAGTTTCTGCCTACCCTGATTGGAAAATTGCGTGAATATAATGTACATAAGTACGTATGTTAATTTAGACTTCGGGACCTAAAAAATCTTGGCAAAATGTGGGTGTAATTTTACACCTCTGCCTACCCCTTCGGGGATAAGGCGTGAGTCTATATAAAAAAAAACAATTTAGACCTATTGTTTTCGAGACGAAGACCCGAATACACGTGCCCAAACTTAAGTTTGTATACTCGCGAGTGAAAACACCGATGACTAAATACATAAATATGCATAAATTATATTTATAAGTGGACATCAAAAAATTACCTCACAATGAATATAACCAAAATTTAAATAAAGTAAATATATTATTTTCTAGATTAATTCACATTTAAAAAAAATATCCCATAATAATCGAATTTCAGTATTAAAAGCTTCAGCAACTTTTCTTCCGGGGTTTTTGGCAGGGGTCACAAGGGTCATACGGCGGAGGGTCTGGGGGTTCAGCCCGGCAGCGTTGTGGGGGTTCTTCCGGACAAGGGGGGCATGGGGGCTTGGTCTTCTTGGGGGGTTTGTAGTCAGGAACGCATTCGTAGTAGCAGTGAGCGTCGTACCAGTATGCACAGCCGGGAGTCGGCCTCGTGGGGAACACTATCTTCTGCAAAAGATAAGTAGATTATTTATAAATCTTTTGACTGCGTGAATGGCGGAGTGGTTTCACGAGTTACGTTCTTATTTTATATTAGACTGAGTGCAATTGGTTCAATTCAACACGGGATAATGAAAAAGAAATGTTGAATCATAAAACCCAATTATATTATAGTCTATGAATTTCTCAAATCAGAATTTCTTATCATTAGTCTAGCCTCTTCTTTATTTAATGTCAAAAAATGTATATCTTCTATTCGATAACAATCTAACTTTTAAAATTTAATAATTAGGTACGTGAAATCTTATAGCATTTAAATTTCCTTAAAAATAGTGTTTACTAACTTGAAGCTTCCCAACCAGCAAAACAGTCTCAGAACTCGCACTTTTTAAGAGTGGTAGGCTTAAAGCGCTCTTATATTTGTTTTAGAACATGCCATCGATCCTATATTACTTTTAGAGAAGCCGGTATGGTCTCAAGAATGCTCAGTCTTATAACCAAGTCTCATATATGTATATAAGAGCATTTACTAAGACTAGTCGCACTTGAGAAAAGCTTGCTCTTATATGGGTATTTTCTAAGCTCGTTTGATTTTATATTAGACTTGCTAAATGCTATTGTAAGACGTCAGACTAATATCAGCATAGCATAAGAGCACTGTGAATACGTGCATTTCTGATCTTATAAGACACTAATATAAGATGAATAGCACTGGATAAGTTTGATATTAGAGTAATTTTAGATCAACATACTTACAATACAAAATACAAGACCCATCAAAGAGCGTTTGATCTTAGATCGATTTTGGGAATAACTAATTTTAATAGTCTTAAGAGTAATTTTGCTGGCCATATTTTCTTTTAAATTTAAAATTTAATTGATATAATGGATTACAAAACCGCGCGCGTCGACTTCGTGTCCGTATAGCCTTAAGATTAAGTTCTTTTTTTTTCTCTTTGTCGATTTAAGGTTTTATGTAAAATTGCGAGGAACCATAATTTATTCCAATATGGAGTTATCTTTAGTATACCGAATGCTAAAATTAGAGTAAACAATCTTACATTAGTCTAATAGTGCGCTTGTAAAATGCAGCTATAGTAATGGCGACACTATCAATACAAATTAACAAATAAAATAATTAAACGAGAACATGAAATACCGTATTTAACAAGGCGCATGAATTTTGAAGCGTAAAACGAGGTCTAATTAACAGTAAATAATAAATTTCAATACGATTACTAACCGTAAATCTTAAATCACGCACTTGATAATAACGGCACTTTAGTATAAACATTAACTTTACGCAAGTTTAATTTGTTTACATTTAATTTCAAACCGACACTCACACGAACTTTTAAGTTGGATCAGACGTAAAATTCTCTAAAAATATTCTAACCTTAGACCAATATAGGCCTACGCAGGCTTACAAGATACTTACGTAAAAGCAATATTAGGCTAAGTCGGCTTAAATGAATTTTGGCTAGATTTCAGTAAGTGCAAACAGCATTCAATTAGACTGATATTAGAACGATATTAAACTAAATATGCTTATAATTGGTGCCCAAACCCAGGCTTATATCATTATATAGGAGTGATGTAAGAGCGAAAAATAGTAGTCTTGAGATTGTTGTAAGCCTAGTTTTTGCTGGTTGGGTTATTATGCAGAAAAACTTATACTTATATCTTTAGTGGACTTTCAAAATTTTTATGCTTATGATATAAAGAATATGCGTATTTTTTATTTTTCTAGTGATTAGGGACTCTCACTGCTGTCAGCGATCGTGGGTTCGATTCCTAAGCGCAACAAATACTTGTGTGATGAACTAAAACATTAAATTTATTTATGCATATTTAGCAACTTTTTCAATAAAATTATCTGTTTACGGCTTCTTTAATATTCCATACCTTGGTAAGAGAAAGGGTTGAAAGTCGTTTGAAGATGAATAAGCATGCAAATGTTAGTATTGTATATACAAACAAGAATATTAAAAACTGGGGCAGGCCTGTCTCCAGAAAGTGAAATACTATAAGTAGAATGTTTGATTTAACAAGGCTTCGTGACTATTTTACCACTTCGTGAGTGGGAATTTCCGAAAACCTTCTGCTAGCACTTATCCTACACTCACCAAGGAACATGCAAGCCAAATTTCAGCTTCTAGCGACCAGTTGTTTCGGCTGTCCATTGTCAGTCAGTAACGCATACATACCTACAGATAAGAGCTTTTGGAAAAAAATACTCACAGAGCGACCATCACCCGCTAGTCCAACAGGCCCTACGATAGGTGGAAAGACTGAGTTCTTCGGACTTTTGTTGAAGTAGTACTGGTTAGCGTATCCACAATCCGGGCCCCTAGGAATATCCGGCGGAGGTATGGATCTCGGGGCTATTAGAGGCATAAACCGTTGGTGCTTCAAGTGAGGGTCTCGACCCATTATTAAAAAGTTACGAAACTTCTGCAATAACGGGTACACATCGCGGAATTTCATTTTTATGACACAAATTGTAGCACTGTTTCGAATGTTGTTGTATTTTTATTTGTCATTATTTGTCACTGAATTGTCAATGTGTTATTTTTTCTGTGGTTATATGTTAGACAGAGGCAGAGAGGTTGGACTACAAGTTATATTTCTTTGGACAGAGGTATTATCATGAAGTATTATATACCTACATAGAATTAGGAGGTGTGCCAAGCAAGAGCCTTATTGGCGATGGCGATGCAAAGATTAAATCCGCGCGCCTCTAGCGGCGAAATTAGAACTTGTCTATGACCGACACTTTTGACAGTTTTGATTTTTCATTGTAACTTTGCCTTTGCTTTGCTTCGAGGATATGGTGGTATAAACCATGGTAACTGTATTGAGAGCTGTCAAAAGTACCTATAGTTGGTGCCACGAGATGATAGACTTTTTGTAAACACACATTCAGGGCTTCGCAACCTTTGTTTCAAACAATTTTGTTTTACATTAAATTTTATGCTTTAGTGAAGTTTGATACTTTTTAACGGTAATTTCTTTTTAATGTGTTTGGCTTTATATCTGTTAATACTATTATCTATGACTGAAAAGTCATATCCATAAAAATGTTAATTTGAATGAAATAAACATATTTAATTTTGTGTAAAAGTGGTTGAATTTTCCTGGAAGAATTTTCATTAATTTGGCGAAATTTTTGTAGTTTTTTAAATGTAAATTCAAGTCAATAATAGAGTACCATGTATGTCAATGATAGAGTACAAATAGGATACTCTATTATGGACCTTGATTTTTTTTTTATCATAGGCAATAAATAATTTGCTCCTATTAAAAAAATATTAAACAATTGTCCACAAATGTGATTACCGACAACTAGCTCACGGTAAATTTACATTCGGGGTAACCTGCGTAAAAAGACGCAATTTATTTTTATTAGGTGTACAGAATCTTTAGTGCGCATAATAGTTGACCATCTGTTATTTGTACCCGCATTGCCGGAATGTCGGCCGCGGGATGTGCATTGCAATCCTATAAACGTGCATTTAACTTTACACTTACCCCTTCTTGACATCTAAAAAACTTTTTTTTCCTAAGATCAATGCTAGCTAAGCCCAAGAATGTAACATTTCAATGAAGTAAAACTAAATGTTGACATTCCAGGTTCCAGTACCACAAAATATTAAAAGAGCCTGTTGACAGCACATAATATCGATAAAAACCCGATCCATTGACATATTAGTTTCCAATGACACGTATCTATGTACCGTTGGGCTCATTATTTGTGTTTGACAGAACTATCGCTAAGTTACTTCGTAGAAATTCTTTGTTTACAAAAAGTCTATGTTCTCGTGGCACGGACTATAGTACTATAAGACTAGACTATTAGACTATATATTATCTAGTACTAATCTGTGTAAGTGACGATCTAAAACAATTACTTTAAAATTTTGCCGCTTGAGTCGCTAGTGAGAATCTTAGCATCGCCAATTTACGCCGATACCTTTATTAAATATTTTTTGCTATTCGCTATGTGCGAAGTACATAGTGGGGGTATAGTAAAGCGATCGCAGCGCTTGCCGTGGCAGAAATACGCAAAAATTCGGGAAAGTAAAGTCAATTTGGAGTTCTTAAAAAAAAAAGCTTAATAATAGATGTTGTTGTGTTGTGAACTGCAAAAATAACGGCAAAAATAAGTAATAAGTTCTATATATATGTATTTCCTTCATCGGACTGGAAATTAAATCAAAGAAATAAATGGATAGATGCTATAAAAAGGTATAAGTAAGCGAAATAACCTTTAATTATGATTAATTTTATTTGCGCTATATTTTATGTGATATTTATAAGTTTCTTTATTATTTTAGTGTTGATGGGTCGCCGTGGTATCCCAATTTGTAGTGAACATTTCTAGGGATACCAAAAATCGGACGAGGAAGAAAGTCCGAAATTATGCTCCCACGATATTCCCTGAAATATGTCGAAAGAGGCAGGTTAATGATTCACAGGTGCTAGCTAGATATACACGCTTGACAAAACCAAGAACCACAAAAGTCTCAGATACCACATCAAGTCAAATAATAATTGAAGAAGGAAGTGAGTTAAATCAATCTCAACTTCTTGTGGTCGATCAAGGATGTCAAATCAATATGTTTTCTGAAGCGAAATTAAGAGATACAACCTTTATTTGTCATACAAAATAATTGAGCGGGTCTAAATCGCATAAACTTAATTTATTTAATAAGGTATAAATACCTATTTGTATAATAATAACCGCTAATTTATTATTTTGTATACAAAATAATAAATTACAAGTACAACAATAATAATAAGTATACAAATCGCGAAAGTTGAAAACCTTTATTTGTCTCAGATTCAATTACAGTGATCACTGTGATGCTGAAATCCAAGTGGATATAGCAACAACATCAAGAATTGTAATGACAAATAATTCAAGAAAGAAAGAAAAAAGCTGTTACACTGACAAAAATCGTATGAGGATCAATCTACCGAAACAAAAAGCTAATCATTTGTTGGTATTTCATCAATAAAATTGATCAAGACTCCTAGATCTTGCTGGTGTGTCATTTAGTAATTTTGAGTTTTAAGTAACAGGATTAACTATGTAAAAATGTACAGTTTTCATTAAATAACGACCTCTTATATTTTTGATAAAAATAAAAACTGGCTTGACATTTTCAGCATTGAGTGTATTATTTGGTGTACACAGAACCACAATCTCAAGAATATTTCATTTGATCTTACATATCTAGCTTGTGCAACTACTAATTTAATCTTTTGGCCATATAAATAATAGAGCCACCGTACAAGCAACAATGACCAAGTGTTCAGTCCAGATTACATCAATACAAGAGTTATTATTGACTGTACTGAATTCCGAATTGAAATACCGAAATGGATGATCGTTGATAGTAAAAATACCACTTCGTCTTTTAATTTATCTTTAATTTACTATATTTACTAGAAAGCAATAAAATACTGAAATGTCATTATTTGGCATAATCCGGGATAGTTGCGCATGCTAGGTGGCGCTACTGTCGTGCACATAGCGAATAGGTTAACGTTACGCATAAAAACTTTAATGATGACAATTTTATTGCCATGAATTGAGCGTCCAACTATCTAGTTGGGCCAGCTTCGTTGACCACAGCAACGCTGTTGACAATAATTTATGTAAGCGAAATATTGATGGATGATGAAAAAATTACCCCTTCCCTATTTATTCATAAATTACACCAATTTATATCCTCATATCAGAGACTAAAACACAACTAAGAGACGAGACTTTTTATTTCATAATTGACAAAAATCATATACAAAACCCTTCCGATTAAGTAATAAAAATATGAAATTAAATAATATAATAACAATCCGACATCCGTACCAAAAAGCTCAATTATCTAAAGAAAACCACAATTAAGTCCATCCCACACAAACGTTTAAAAAAGAAGTACCATAAAGATACGTCCATAGTGCACTTGCGCTTTTACAGTACCACAGGTAATATAAGTTTACATAATATATAATGTGAAGGTTGTATACTTTCTTTGGCGGGGAGGCTCCGGTCTCCGGCGAAGCCTGCAGTCGCAAGAGTTGCGCGGTCGATCGCGCATGTGCAGTGCCTGTTACTCTACTATTTAATCTATATAGTGCTGTGTTTGGATAAAATGAGGCCTTTATATTGGGTAAGTTCGAAAAAATATTTAAATAAAAATATTCAAAAAAATAAAAATATAATGGCCTATAAAATGAGGTGACGTTTTTCGAACGACGAAAGTGTTCTTTTTTTGATTTGTGATGAGCTTTTTGTGGTGAATGTTGACCGTGAAAAAATAATAAAAAGTTTGTTTTTGGTGCGGCTATTTGAATGACGTATAGAAATGAACTTTAGCGCGAAAGCTACTGCTTAAATATTTACGTCGAGAGAAAATTTTTAAGTGTGCATATTAATTTGTTAATGTTGTATTTTTATATCGTTTTCTATTTAACTAGCAATTTATTTGTGTGTGTTTGAATATAATTAAAAAAAAAAAAAAAAAAAAAAAAGTCCGTTTTATATGCAGATTATAAGTCATAAAATAAATGAAAGTATTAATAACATAAGTAACACAAATCATAATTTATATCGTAATGATTTACTGATAAAATAATATACTTTTATTTTTCAACTTGTATTCGTATAACATTTATTAGTATTTTTATCGTTAAAATAAATTATTTCTGTCATATTTCCGATATTAAAATACCTACTTACATCCCAGTGGAATCTGCAATTATTACCAATTATATAAACTGTATACTGTCACCAAAAATGAAAAACATTCATAAACATAAAATACAATTTGAAACAAGACGTAAAAAGTTGCATAACGTCATCACAACTCATCATTGAACATCAAAAGAGATATTTACAATCTAGACAATTTCACCAGCATAATGATTCGAGTTTCGAAAAAAAAAAGCCACAGATCTGCATATACATATTACTCAACGATCTAACATCCTAAGTTGTTACGTAAAATATACAAAAATGTTCAAAGTAGGTCGAAAGTCGGTCAGAGATTCGCGGACGGAACTGAGAGCAAAAGACTTCAACGCGCGCCTCTCGCCCAAGCAATACGAGTTTTCACCTATTTACTTATCTATACGGACATATTATACAACTTCACAATGTCCACTCTCTATATTAATCTCGCTAGGTAGAGAGTGTCTAGCCTTTACTTGTATAAACGTTTTGGACACAGTTTCTTTTACGTTTCTACCTTACCTTTACTTTATTTAATTACCAGTTGAAGAATGCCATCTTTTTACCTCTATGTGTAAGTATCTTCTTCGTACAAAGTCATTGTCATTTCTAAAAGTGACCTTCGAACACTTCAAACCCTTTAAATATCGTCCAGTTCTCACGCCACGCTGTTGAAATTTTCTCTTCTTTTGACAACTTTTAAACCTCTAAATGGTTGAAATGATCTAAATGGTATTATAAAAGGCTTTGATAATTACAGGCATCAGACTTCCGACCAGTTTATGCAACACAAAAATACATAAAGCTACCGTTAGCATAAATATAATGACTTTAATCGCAGTTTTTTATTTCATAACGAATTTTGAGTGCACTCCGAATATTTCATTTAACGCGAAGAAATTGTACGATGTTGTTGATGAAATACGTAATTATAATGAAGTGTAATTATTACTCTTATGTAAGATTTCAGCACCATTCTTATCTATGCATCTTACAAGAAAACAGACCAAAAATAAAGCACTAAACAAAAGTAATGTGTTCTTTCCGGTTCGGTACGAAAAAACAATAAACGGAACCTTTTACATTAACTCAGAATCAAATATATCATGCACATGCATACATCTTAAATCATATACAAAATCCAAGTTAATTTCTCCAACCGATAACTTTATTGTAAACGAATCGTGATTTGTCTAAGTACACCGAATAGGCTAGCTGGTTAATAATTTCGCTTGTAAATTACCAGCCGGCTGACAGAGAAAGGTCCGCCGATCAAAGGTCGAAAGCTTAGATCGTTGGGTCTAAGTTATGAATCATTCGACCTGACAAATATCACCTTCAAATCCTTGAGAAAGCCACCTAGCTATGTTTTATTGCATAATAATTATATAAGAAATATTCTTGCGGTGTACAAAAATTGCCTAGTGATAGAATTTTTAATTATGAAAATTAAATGATAAATACATGTGATAATTATATAATTGTTAATTAAACACAATGTCACAAAACCTGGGAATCGAATCAAAGACCTTGATGCGAACATAAAAATGTAAACAACGGGTGAAAGTGTCATATAATTTTATGCGAAAGTTACCAAATTTATACTGAGATTAGATTGTATATATATTTGTATAAATACCAAGGTTATTCGAAGATGTGTAATGTTTGGATAACAGTCACTTTTACGAAATTATGCGGTTGAATCCTCGTAATACATTAGGTATTATTATTATTATGTCAAGTACTAACCATTCACTTGAAGTGCTCTCACATGTTCTAATGATTTGTTATTCTATTATTGAATCTATTTATTTTTAGAAATAAAAATAATAGAGTTAATAATATTATTATGAAACCTATTAATTCACATGAATCGTTTACCTGGACACTGGTGCATGACAATTAAACTAATTTATAAGAAGCAGCACGTTTACGTGTTAACTATTTTATTTTCTATTAGTAAAAGATAGTTAAATTAGCTTTTAATAAAATTATTAATTTTAATAAAAGAGTATTAAAACGTGTAAATTGTGATTGACACGGTGACATTATTTTTTTTAAGTGTGACATAGAATGCATATTGTTTATTAGTCGACATTTGGCATAAACATAATTACATAACATAATCCGACAAACATACTTTATAACCATAAATGTGATTTTAGTTTCGTAATCGCGAGACGTAGAAAGTGTAAATCTGATTTCACGTTAGTAATTATTACATTTAGCACAGACATTTACTTACTTACTTAATAATGGCCAAAAAACACAGAGCAGACGTTTAATTATGCAATAATAATAAAATATGCTATTAAAATTGTGAATATTATTGCGAATATTTTTACTTTTAACGAACTTAATAATAGTTGCAGTTATTTTATTTCGATCGTTACAATTGATTTTATAGCTTAAAATGATTTTTAGATATGATTTCAATTTAACAAAATTTATTTTTGCGTTCCTACTACTTGCAAAGAATGCATGGAAGAAATAGCTTTTAGCGATATGGTCACCCATTCCTCATTTCTTATTGTGACTTAGCAAGATGAACTTGTATTTAAGGTATATTAAAATATTATCTACTTATCTGTCTATCCTCTAGCCCGATGACCTTCGTCAAGGTCAAAGTGCGTTTCCAGTTCAAAAAAGTTTTAAAATTGGGTCAAGCGGCAATCGATAAATCGAATGATACGAGTATAACCAGATCGTGTTACAAGTGCAAAAGCCGTATAATATCAACGGCCAATGAAATATGCACCTATGAGGTTCAAAAAACAATTTAGGGACTTTAGCTATTTGCATCTCGTTGACATATCCACAAAATTATAAGAATCTGTTATTTTATATTCTAAAAGTTAAGGACAAATACTTGATTATTTAGATAAGAAATCAGCCAAGACTCCCTATCTATCCATAGCTAAAGTTTTACCAAGTCATTTGCCTTGATAGCGGGGTAACAAAAAACCGTGTCATCCCGTCAAGGTTTACCTGAGTGTAACGAACAGGTGTAAGTCGTGACCGCAGGACTGACGCAAGTGACGCCTTGTGAAGGGAATGAATTTAGCTGTGGGAACATTTTATTGGTAAGCACACAGTTTACAAGATATACATAGAGAGAATACTTTATTTTATACTAGAATCCGCCCGGCACCGCCTGCGTTGGGTAAGTTTTCTGGGACTTAAGGTATATTATTATTCTGATAGGAATATACCTACTTTATATGCAATGTTAGTGATATGTTTCATCAAAACTGTTCAGTGGCTGGAGCGTGTACGAAGGACTAAACAAACACACTTTTGCCTTTATTATATTAGCATGTATGTATAAAACAGATTATTTTTCTGTAAGTATATCAGCTGTTGGTCAACATTTAAAGAAATACGATATAGTTATATACGATTGACTGAGTTTGAAACACATTGTATGCGGGTAATATAACTCGAGGCTGTAGTCCAAACTTTGAGCATGATGTATGTAAATAATCCTCTTATAAAATCTATATAATTATGACCTTCTACTCTTACTTTTTTGGTTGCCCAATGCACCGGGAATTGACAGCAGTACACACTTACCTACAATCCCCTCACATCCGGCTAATTTAAATAAAAATTAAGCAATCATATAAATATAATCCATTAATCGAAGGTTAAGAACAAAAAGAACGCTCAAATATCTGAAAATAATACAAACACTAAGCGACCTACAGTTTAAAAATACAGCAGCATTGATCAACAATAACCTTTCGTTCCGTTAAAGTTTGTACCAGTTTGTGCAAGTAAAAGGGACGTTAATGACATACATACGTACGCACACACTTATGTATATCCTTCTGTATGCCGCGGGCTGGTCACTGATTAGTATTTCGCTCGAGTGCCGTCAATGGGTCGAAGAAACCGACGCATTTCACTCACATACTGGCCGAATTAAACTCTACATCAACATATCCATACATATTGTAAAGTGACGTCTCCCGGCCACGTCTGTCAGTACGAATGCAATAAACTCAAAAACTACCGAACAGTGTTTAGTACGGTTTGCGCTAATAGATCTACTTTATTATATTTAACGGTAGCGCTCATAGCGAGACTTGGCTTGCTGTTCGTAACAAATCGGTAAAGTTAAGCAACGCTTGCACAGGTCGCCTCTTGGATGGGTGACCAAGTGTGGCATTTAAAGCTGTCAGTCCCGGTTGCCTTCGGACGGTCTGAAAACTCCGACACTAGAGTTGGCCACGCACTCACACGAAAAACAAAACATTATATTTAACTGACTGACATCGTGGTTTGACCGCGTGGTACATCGAACAATTATTTTTGGGTTAGTAGGTAATTATTCATAATCAGAGACGCGTTTTGCATGTGTTGGAAAAAAGTTATAAACCAAAACAAAAAACATTTTTGTTTTAACTCAAATTTAAAATTATTTTTATCATTTGAATATTATTGAGTGCCCTTTATTGTTTAATTAGTGATAAAGAAATTATTAGTTTGCGCCTGCATTGCAATAACCACAGTGAACCACAAATCTATATCCACTTAATCCTTCTTGAAAGCAACCAAATCTAAATCAACATAGATACAAATTTGTTCCTCTAACTCGAGGTCACTGACCTTCAAAAACGAGGTTCAATTCAACACACATCACTTCTCGCCCCGAGGGCAGCAGTTCATATGTGAAGCCATCGGCCACACGTCAACGGCGATCAATCCCACATGACTCTGTAACAAGCGCCATGACACTTGCTCATCGGAACACCGGCCGTACGTCCGTAACCTTCACATTACGTGAAATGGAGCGTGACAGGCTGGTACGAGCTTTTGTAAGGAGAGTCACGGGTTTTATGTAAATATGTAGTACCTATATTAAAAAAGGCATTGTTTTTTTTAAAATAGTATAGTTTATAGGTAAAGTGGTCGATTCGAGAGGGGCTAAGGGATTCAAGCTCCAATCTAAAGCACCTGATTCTCCCCCTGACAAATTACTTGTTAGCATTTCTCTTAATAAAAGAAAGGCCTCAGAATATCATGTGCTTGAAAGCGCACAAAATAAACTAAATACTTATTGTAAATCAATGACTAAATGCTTTAAATCAATTACAATGTAAATCGTCATATTGACAAGGTCGTACCTACATTGATCAATTTTTATTATCAAGCAATAATGTGTAATAATTGATATTACAATACAATAGTTATAACGAGATCGCAAATCTTCAAGTTCATGGCTAACATATTATGACAATGTATTGCATCTGAAACACTGAACTGATCTAAAACATAGCTTAGGAGTTTGTTTGTGATTAATAATGGACGTCTGTGTGGTGACGGATTAAGAATATGGATTGTCACCACCCCATATCATCCCATGGGTGTCGTAAGAGCCGGCAGAGGGAGCATATTATGCAGAGAACAGCCCTGTAAGAGAAGGAAAACTTGATACAAACCCTATACCAACCCGTTTGGCCAGCGTGGTATAGTAGGCCAATTCCTCCTTTCAAAGGAGAGGCCTAGTCCAGCAGTAAATTGTTAAAGGCTGATGATGTGGGACGCAACAAATAATAATCGAGGCTATGTTATATTGCTGTCTCTCTTTCAGAAGCAACAACAATGTATGCTAATATTTTTATTTTATTTATAGTCTCACGCCTGTATCCCCGAAGGGGTAGGCAGAGGTGTAAATATTATCCCCACATTTCGCCATGAATTTTTAGGTACCACGTAAAAGGGGGCGAGTCTATTGCCGTTACCGGGCACATCACCAGACTCCGTGCTGCTAACCCAGTATCACTTTTGCCCGGCCCAGGAATCGAACCCGTGACCTCCGATCAGCAGTCGCATACACTGTCCACTGGACCACGGAGGCAGTGTATACTATTAAACTATCCAAATATCTCAACTAGGAAACCAGCAAAATTCATTCGTAGTTTCGTACCAACATTTATTCCATAACTTTCACCCATAATATGTTTTAGTTAACATTTCCTTGTATAATATCAATCGAATTACATCACTTTTGTGTTAGCTAACACTTCCTACAAGTAAAAGTCAATAATACACGAGAACGTTTATAAAATATGCGTCAATAATCGATGCCATGGAGAATTTGCGTCGAGTTACGAACGAGAGGTGAGGTGGAGAACGTTTCACGGAATAAGTAGCCTTAAAACTCTGAAAACTGCTTAAGCTTTAAAATAGCATTTAGAAGAAACAACACTAAATAACGTGTAAGATTATGAGTGGTCTAGCCTTGGAATGTCGGTAGGTATACCTTTGAGTTACAGAGGTCAGACGGAAGTAGAAAAACTTATTTTGTTTCTGAATCAATTCAGTTGTGTACCTAATATCTTAAGTTATTATTTGCAGTGCATACATATCCCAAAAATATCTCTATGACAAAATATAAACATGCACTCAAGATATTTCGGTACGAATGGTTACTCAAATTGGCTCACTAAATGTATACCAACATAAAAACCTTAGGTGTAGTAATATCAAAAGCTTGCTAGTAAACTATTGTGTCATTCGGTAAAACTATTACACATAGATTTGCCAAGCATGCATTATAATTGTCTAAGTATGACATAAAATTGTAGCAAATACACCATACTTAACGTAAGTAGTCAATAACATGCTATAATAAGTAGCTGTTACGTTATAATAACTGCTATTTTGTAATACGTTATTATGTGTTCGAGAAATTATAGCACTATTGTATGGAAATTAGAGGTGTGAATTATTGGCTATCGATATTTATTTAAGCTTAATTCAAGCTTTATAATCACTTGATTTATTGGCATGGTCCGTCACCATGTAGATAAATGAGAATACAATCATTTTTTCATCCAATCTTAATTTTAAATTGAAAATGTTCTATATGCTAATTTGTCTTCTATTTGCTACAATCCGCTAGTCTAAATGGTTTGAACTAGGTTATACTATATTTCATGCCTATTATTAATGTGCCCAGTAGCCCCGGTACGGCAATAGGCTCGCTCCCTATTACGTGGGACCTAAAAATTCATGGCGAAATGTGGGTGTAATATTACACCTCTGCTAACCCCTTCGGGGATACAGGCGTGAGTCTATAAATAAAATAAAGAGTCTATAAATATTAAAAGTTGACGTCAAATAACTATGTCGATATAGTGTAAGATAAATTGATATACCTACCTGTTTATAAATAGGGGGTGTCCGTAGCTACACGAGCAATGTTTTTTATTTTTTTATTTAACCGTTTCTGCCCGATCCCGTGAAAATTTTGGCAAATCCTCTTTTAGTGCAACCCTACCTTTCCCACAGAACGTACATTGGCCAAACTTGACGCTAGTACACCATAAAGGCGAAAATCGCTCAGCAATACATGGTCGCGTCCAGTTCCCTATTCAAACATAATATGGGGGAGTGGTTATGTATTAGTGTGCGTGTGCCTCGACTCTATGAACGAGCTAAAGGATTTTTTTTATACTGATCGACCACAAACTTGTTTGATTGTACATGCTAAATTTCAGCTTCTTTACACCAACTGTTTCGACTGCGTTTTCCGATGGTCAGTCAGGAGCGCCAGTGGAGTTAGTCTCAGTAGTTTAGACTCTGCGAGATTATGTTATTCAGCACAACACTTTTTATAAAAAAAGGATGAGTTGACGTATTATTCAAAGTTATTACGTAAAGCAAATAAAATCTTAGTTTCAACTCTTCTATACGACCTTCAGAGAAAGTTTGGAAGCTACAATTGACACATACGACGTAATAGAAAACAGCCTTTTTGGCACTAGCTTACCATTCAAAAATGTACCTTATTTCCTTAGAGCTAAGGCTGTAGACTTTTACTTTTCATCTCGCTAATGCTTCGACAAACTGTTAGAGATTCACTTTCGTTGCGGTTATGTGTGTGTTTATTTAATAGTTTTGTTGAATGGGTGAAATTAAAAACCCGTGGTATTAGATTTAGCGGATATTATATATTTATCTATGAAGACGATAGCTGTACTTCTTTCAATACTTTAAAGGATTTGATTTGCCAAGACTGTTTCTAACGGGACATTTAAAGGCCATCTAAAATCGAAAAAATATTGGATATTAAATGTGTATACCTTCTTCTTTCTCTTAGCGTTATCCCAGTTTCAATCTGGGGTCCGCTTTCTAGTCTAACCGGATTTGACTGAATATTAGCTTTTCCACGGAGCGACTGCCTGTCTGACCTCCGCAACCCGAAGGGATAGCGATATTCCATGGTTTAGACTAGTGTCAGTTTTATTTAGAAGGTACTGACGCCCTGTAACGATTGTCAAAGATCTTCATGACAACCGGGACCGACGGCTTAACATGCTCTCCGAGGCACGGGACAAGCGATAATTAACAATTCAATACGCACATAACTCCGAAAAGTCATTGGTGCGCGCCGTGGATTCGAACCCGATACCCTCTGCATGGCAGTCTGTTGGTATACCCACTCGGCTATCGCCGCCACTAATGTGTATACCTACATTTCCATATTTCATACAATCTCATTTTGAAGAAAAGTAGATATATGACACTTCTACAAGAAGCGTTGAGAATTGTAGACAGAGAGAGTAAGTGATAAGGCCATCTCTTTCATAATTATTTTACAGTCTGTCCGGCGAAGTATTTTCATTTCTTTATGTCTAATCATGACTATCTACCCATTCCCCGTCAGATAGGCTGCGAAGTATTTCAAAACGAATACACTAAGCATTCATTTTATTCCATGAACACGTGTCCCGTCTAACATGAATAAAATTATTAAACGAAGCCCAAGAAAATAATAAAAAACGAAGATTCTTAATCTCTTCTAAAATCTTCAAAATAATTTAAAAAATCTCGTAAGTCTTATTAGTGTATTTTAATATGTAAAATTCCAGCCAGGTACCAAAATTCCTCACATTTTAACCGTCATTTACCATAGCTTATGATGTTATTTTTTTTAAGTCGCGTGTACAGGTCATTAGGCTGGCCCACAGATTATAATGAGTTGACGTAATGCATAGGTTAATTTATCTTGACTTAATAAACGAGAAGGAAATAAATGCTCTCTTATAGGGCGGGATAGATGTCGATGAAATTTTATCACCCGTCACTATATTTTCTTAACTATTTACTTACCTTATAGTTAGGGGTTATATCGTATCAAGAGCTCGAATAGATGGCAAATAAACCGAATAGATTGCGTATTGCTCCACTGTCAAGAGCTAAGCCGTTAAATTAAGGCAGAAGAACATAGGTACCAAATATAAAGGTGGTAAACGAAAAATATTTGTTTGAATTAATTATATACGTCCGTGTACGAGACGTAGATACGACTTAGCAAACAGTTCAATCTACAAATAATTTAATTAATTCAATTCCACAAATATCTATCGCTCACCGACTAAATGACATAGGTATATTATATGACAATTTGATAGCAATAAAACGACTAATTAACTTTAAAACACGACCCGTCACAACACTAGCGTTGTAGCTTCACTCTTAATTAAACATATCGATATAATAAATACTATGTCGTACATCCCTATTTGAACACAGTTGATAAATGCTCGTTTTTTATGAGTTTATAGTTTTATTTTAGAAAGTTATTTGACTCTGGGATCTATAGTATGACAACGTCATATGTTAAAGAACTTATATTAACACATTGCCTACGCACTTCTGATGTTAGTGCTATCATGTGCTATTAACTACATGTTTGACTGAATGCAGTAGGTAGGTACATAGTGGTTGGAGCCGTCGCCTCACGGCTTAAAACAGTGTTGTGGGTTTGATCCCCACTTGGGACACTGGGTTTTCTTTGTGTCAGTTAATATAACGTTTGTAAAGACCTTCGCAATATAGGATATAGGTACTTACCTGGTGTTATGTACTAGGTATAGGTATATCACAAAATATTGTATTAAGATTAGAGTAGACCGTATGCATTTAATTATAAGTATAATGAGACGTGCCCTACGTTATATGCGTACATAGTATGTTTGAGTCATAAATAAGTAAAGTCTAAAAGTCATATTTTAATGCTTTAATTAGAGGTTATTATGCGTGATAAAAAGTTATCAACATGCACGTAACACTATTAGCGTGACACATGACGTCACATATTTATACACGCATGGATTCAAACCGGTTTGACTTGTGTTTCATACGTATAAATAAGTCCTGTGACTTATAGATAAAAACTTTATAAGGTACCCCGTGACCACAGACAGAGTAACTCCTGCCGAAATATCGGAGCATAGGTATGTAAAGTATTTCATCTGCATTTGTTTAAATCCTATACATAAATATTACATACATACATAGTCCCACGCCTATATCCCCGAAGAGGTAGGCAGATGTACACCCTTGTTGCTACACCCACTTTTCGCCAGCTTTATTTTAGTCCCACGTAATAGGGGGCGAGCCTATTGCCGTGCCAGGCACATTACCAGACTCCGAGCTGCTACTGAGAATTTCCTAACGGAAAAACCCAATAACTCTTTGCCCAACCCGGGAATCAAACCCGAGACCTCCCAAATCCCACGCGCACATTTATGCCGCGAGACCAACGAGGCAGTCATAACATAAATATTAGTACAAGTTTAATGTTTTACTGGATAGATACGTGCTTCCAGTCTTAAAACCAAAAACTAAGAATATTAATCAAAAAAATATAATAACATATTTATCAAGCAAAACTAAACCATTTGACATCTCGACTCTCGATCGCAAAGGACAATGACAGATCTCCATACATCGAAATGTCTGAAATTAAATTGAAGCGCACAGTAATAAAAAATATTTCAAGAAATTTGGCGTAAGTAACAGAGTCCATAAATGATTCTATTTTCACTCGGGAAACCCGGAAAAACAAGATATCGATGTTTTAGTTTTTAGTTAAGAATGAACAATGTAGGTAGATACATTTGAATTATCAAATAAAATTATGTCAGATTGACATCAAAACAAGGAAGTATTCTGAAGCATCTAACTGCCACAGCCAAAGACAAAAGCAGAGCTGCACATTTTAAATCGATTTTATGTGAAATCGATACAACATTAAAACGATGCTGTGACGTTTTTATTTGATTTAAAAGTTGTTTTGCTTCAAAAATTATTAGCTTATTGATATAATGTTAATTAAAGATTTAATAACTGCATTTTAATAATTATATTTTAATAATCGATACGGATCATTAGCACTCACGTCTATTCCTGTCACACCATTGTCTATGGCAATAATCAAATAATAAAGTAGGTACCTAGTTCGTAATCAATTGGAATGCTTTTTATCATCATAAAATACTCCAGCATTAACGAGACAAAGTGAAAATATTAAAAATCGTAGAAAAAAAAAACAATTTGTTTTGTTCATATGAAATTTAAGGTCGCCACAACAAACCCAGACCGAATTCTGCCATTGTCCTTTATTACGATAACCCAATGGTTATCGTGCCACCATAATATGGTAGACCATTATCATATTATATCTATGTCTATAAAAAACAGATTGACCCGAATATTGCATTGTGTCCATGTAATAATGGCCATATAACACTATGGTATGTCTATGGTATTCCCATTAAAACAGTTATATAACAAGAAAACGAATAAAACCAACATAAAACATGGTAATTGTAAGACATTATGAATATAATGACTCTAGTAAAAATCATTTTCTCCAATCACATTTTGTAATATGTAAATGATACACCATATTCTTTGTCTTGCCATCTAGACACAAGTTACATAGCAGATACTGTGAACAAAATTTCTATTGTTAAATTAGGTACTTCCACTACCGACGACACACGATAAATACTCGTAATTAAATGTTTTTTGCTCTAAACCCTAAAGATACACTTTTCTCCTTAACAAAATTAATAAAAAACATAATATGTAATCTAAGTAGACCAAAACTGCCTCGTTGGTCTCGCGGCATAAATGTGCGCGTGGGATTGGGAGGTCTCGGGTTCGATTCCTGGGTTGGGCAAAAATGTTACTGGGCTTTTCCGAATACTCAGTAGCAGCCCGGAGTCTGGTGATGTGCTCGGTAACGGCAATAGGCTCGCCCCCTATTACGTCGGACCTAAAAATTCACGGCGAAATGTGGGTGTAATATTACTCCTCTGCCTACCCCTTCGGGGATACAGGCGTGAGACTATAAATAAAAAAAACAAAAATAATCTAAGTATGAAACTTTACATCGCCATTTATAATATTTCCTTCATCTTAGTGAACCTGCAAGCATTAGGTATATGGAGATCATCCTCAGGCTAGATACGTCCAATGTAGCACATAGGAAATCATCATTATCATTATCAAAGGCTAGAGACGTAGCTTATATTTACTTACACGTCAAATAATTAACTAACCAACAAAATATTTTCTGAAGCCGCCTATCCAACAAAATATTTTCTGAAGCCGCCTATCCAACAAAATATTTTCTGAAGCCGCCTATGTTTTTAATTTCGTATTAGGAGCTAATGCTCCTAAGATAAATACGAAATTATAAACATAGGTACAACGTAATCGTTAAGGTTGTAATTGATATTAAGAACCCAGGCCTCTTCCATCATGAGATTTTAAGCTACTTATCAAATGATGCATCTCGTCCATCAGTTTCTAATTCAAGAGGAAGTGCTCAATAGAACAGCTTTCTATCGCCGTGGCTAAACATCGGTCGTTAATCAAAATCGGTTCAGCAGTTTACTAGAAACCTTACAACAGTTAAGTAGATAACAAGCTCGTTTCGGAAGTGCATAGTTTTAATTCCCATTGGTCTCACGCAGTGATCTAATTCAATCCCTAACTAAATAAAAAAAGCGAGAAACTAAACAAAATAAAATTATTAACTATAAGATTTCTGAATGATAAACAAATTATATTCTAAAATAAAGAAAAATACTGGAATGTTCTAAAAATAAGAAACAAACTTTAAATCAAACAGTCCTATGTAAAATATGAATTATAATTCATTTAAAAAATAGAGTAAGCGGCTATACTCTAACCCAATGAACTTCAGCACTAGGTACACTGCATTTTGAACAGCCTAGGATCCATTATTTAACCTGTACGCTCTTCTACGACTTACCCGAGTAATTGACTATAATAAACAGATTTCATTAAAAAAAAACTTTACAACGGCAGCCTTAAACGGCTCAATTCAAGTTCACGCTTGCCATAAAATTTGCATTTTGTACAGTACGGTTGACAACAAAAGTAGGCCAGTTAAAAATATATTTTTATTTTTAATGTATTTATTTTTATTATGAGAACTAAGCCTTCAGTTAAACTGGGTTAGGATACATTTGTTTTTATTTTTGGTATATTCTCATGGCACACATATTTTTTAAATATTTATTTCCTCAAAAAATCTTCCGCTTTTGAACACGACGTGAGTGGATTCACAAACATTAAAATTACGGACACACATCTGGTACAAATAAAAAGTTACAAAATATTTGCATACATGTTGCCTAATACATTGTAGCGAATGTGTAAGCACGAATTTTGTCACACAATAAGCATCCTTTGTCACATTCAGTGACAGTATGGCATCATACAAAACTACCAAAATAAAAAGCGTCTTTTTAACAATATCGAAATAATACTCAGGCATCTGATGTGGATCATGTATTGTAAATACAAAATTGAACGCCATGAGTATTTTGTAAGAAGTATAATAATATAGTTTAAAAATCAATCATCAGGTTTCTCTTACTATTTACTATGAGCAAGGTTTGGCCATATTGCACCACGTTAGTCAAGTGCGGGCTGGCAGACTCCAGCTGTCTTTCCCAAACGTTATGGAGTACTCTCAGACATGCAGCGTTCGTATACACTAATATACAGTATAACCGTTTATAACTAAGACATCTACAAGTAATTTATAACGACATAAAACTAAATAATCTCTTGTAATAAATGTCACAAGCAGTATAGAGAATATTCAGACCTAATCGATCGAAAGTGTACATTTTTCTAGAACTATCCTCGTACTTTTACTGTCGACGGTACTTTTATCTAAATGTCTATTAAAGTGAAATCACTGATCACTGCTCCAGTGCCGCGGTACCGGTCTGCCAATGAGCTCATATCCTCAGGATTCGATTCCCACGTCAACCAGTTTGCAGTGAAAACAACTATAACCGTCACTTACTGACTTAGTACGTATCCAGTTATTACAGGTGAGGTTTAATCTATCAAGGTTTGAGTCGATGGTATGCCTAGTAGTTTGCGGTTTGACAATTTAATTCTATAGTTCGGGTTTGTGTGGTACGATGTATAGTTTCCGTTGCTGTAGGACTGGATATGAAAACAGGATACAGAGATACTATTTTAATAATATTATTTCAAACTTGCGCGATTTGTACATAATTATGTTTTCTGATATTTTTGTCAAACGCGAAATCATTTAAATATTACGGTGGAAAACCCTCTAACTATTTGCCCTGACGTTTAAGAGTGACTTGCATCAGCCGTGACCACTAGTGGGAGACAAAAGATTTGAAAATATAAGGGAAATCTTATGTGATGTTCTGTAGTTTTAGGTGAAAGATTAACAAACATCCATACATCCATCTACACCCACAGGCGTTCGCATAAATTATAAATGACACACATTTGGAAATCCAATAAATATTATTCATCTTATACTAATATCTAAAGCTGAAGAGTGTGTTTGTTTGGTTGAACGCGCTAATATCAAGAACTACTGGTCCGATTTGAAAAATTCTTTCAGTGTTAGATAGCCCAGTTATCAAGGAAGGCTATAGACTATATAACATCACGCTATGAGCGACGGGAGCAGAGCAGTAGCATTAAATACAGCGGGTGTAACCGCAGGCATCGTCTAGTTAATTTATATACCTAGTTAGGTGTAGGTCAGCTTAATTTCTCTCTCTAGTTGTTGACAGCCTGAATTAAGTGTCCAGCATTGTGACAATTTGATTGTACCTTTGAAACCCTCGGGGAATGTAGTTCTGTTTCCTTTTCACGGTCGGTTGGCTCGGCTTCATTAACGATCTCATCAATAACACAATGTTGCCTCGCATTTTCCTGTTTTAGTAAAAGTATCTAACTTTCATACCTTTTTCGACACGGTTAAAGTGATTTTCTCATTACATATTTTCTCTATCTATTTCTTATCTGCTCTCTATCATCTTTATCAACTTATATTACGCACTAATTGATATATACGCGCATTTTTTGCGTGTGTTAAATTCTGGCATGTTTTTCACATTCATAATTTGCTATAATACTGCGTTCGTAATGCACTTCTGTAGTTCGTATTAATCTGACATATTGCCAAAAACTGCAGCTAGCTCTCTCCTTGTTTTCTCCTTTTTTGCAAACAATATAATATTGCTTGTTTGTTTTTCGTGTGAGCGTGTGGCCAACTCTGGTGTCGGAGTTTTCAGCCCAAAGGCCTCCGACATGGCCTAACGATCCTTATCCTTGGACAAGAACCGGGACCGACAGCTTTACGTGCCCTCCGAAGCACAGTAGCGCTCAGATGTAAATGCCACACACGGTCATCCATCCAAGCGGTGACCTGTGCAAGCGACCTGTTACGAACGGCAAGCCAAGTCTCACAACGAGCTACGCTACTTAATAATTATAATATGTGATTAAAGCTATGCAGCGAAATGTGGGCGCTTTTCCTAACTGTGTTTGAAAAGATTTGCCATTTGGCCATTGTCAAAAGCCATTATGTTTGTACATAATGGCTTTTGACAATGGCCGTGGAGGCGTTGCAACATGATAAACTGCATTTTTGACTCTGTAATCCAGTTTAATGGAGTCATTGTATTGTAGAAAAGAATGTGAAATTTGGAATTAATTTTGGTTTTAATGTGCATTATATTATATATCTATGTATACAGGGTGTAAAAAGACCCTTAACGAAAACTGAAACCTCATTACGAACATTTTTTACTTCGGCACCATACCTGGGTAATTACTGGTTCAGGAGATATTGAGTCTCAAAGTTACCGAAAAAATTTTGTTATTAGGTACAAAATCGATGATCTACTACTTGGAGCATTATTAACAATGAGACTGGTCGAGCTAAATTGGTAGATAACAATTATGAATTAAAATTGAATGGTGAAATTATTACTAGGAAAACTGATGTTGCTCAGACATTTAACAATTTCTTCATAAACATACCAGTGAACACAACCAGCTGTCTAGATTCATGTCCAAACAAAGCAGAAATGTTGGTTAGGGGCAATGTGAATGAGTGTGATGTGCTTTTTAATTTTAAATATATTGACACCAATGACATACTGAAGGTATTCAAGACGCTCAATAATAAAAAATCTGTTGACTTATGGGGCATTTCTGTTAAACTTGTGCGACAAATTATTTCTAGCTTAGCTCCATATTTAGCTGCAATATTCAACAGATGCATAGATACAGGAGTATTTCCTGATCTAATGAAACACAGTAAAGTAATACCATTATTCAAAAAGGGATCAAAGAGCGACCCTAGTAATTTTCGGCCAATTTCTATCTTGCCTGCTATTAGTAAAATTTTTGAAAAGATTATTTTGCATCAACTAGAGAGCCACTTTCACGCAAATAATTTATTTCACAGTGAACAGTATGGCTTTACTAAGGGTCGCTCCACCGTTGATGCCGGTGTAACTTTGTTAAAGCATATTTTTAATGCTTGGGAAAACTCGAAGGATGCCATTGGTGTTTTTTGTGACCTATCAAAGGCCTTTGACTGTGTGGAACATAATACGCTTTTACTTAAATTGAAACTTTATGGTATTAGAGATACCGCACTCAATCTTGTTGCCAGCTACCTTAGTGATAGAATTCAGTATGTAGATGTTAATGGGAGTAGGTCTCTAGGTTTGCCAGTAGGAATGGGCGTTCCACAGGGCTCTATTCTCGGTCCATTTCTTTTTTTAATATATATTAATGATTTGCCATTCTTTGTACAAAATTTATGTGATATTGTTTTGTTTGCCGACGATACGTCACTAATTTTTAAAGTTGATCGTAAATTAAGTAACTTTGATACCGTCAATAACACTCTTGCACAAGTATTAGATTGGTTTTCGACAAATAATTTGGTACTCAACTCAAGCAAAACCAAATGTGTTAAATTCTCTTTGCCTAATGTCAAAAGTGTTCCTACTAATATAATTTTAAATAAGGAAACAATTCAACTAGTCGAATCAACCGTATTCTTAGGTGTAACTTTAGATTGTAAGCTTCAGTGGGGCGCCCAAATATCCTGTCTCGCAGTAAAACTTAGTTCTGCAGCGTTTGCAGTTAGAAAAGTTAGGGAATTCACAGATATAGATACTGCTAGACTAGTTTACTTTAGTTATTTTCACAGCGTAATGTCTTACGGAATAATGTTATGGGGTACAGCTGCTGATATACAGACTATTTTTGTCATTCAAAAAAGAGCCATACGTGCAATTTATAAGTTAGGTGCTAGAGATTCTTTACGTAATAAATTTAAAGAAGTAGACATATTGACAGTTGCATCGCAATATATATATGCTAACTTAATGTACATTAAGAAAAACTTAATTCTATACCGCAAAAATAGTGATTTGCACAACGTGAACACAAGGAATAAGCATAAACTGGTGGGAACTAACTACCGTCTACATAAAGTTCAGAACTCATTTGCGGGGATTGGTATACGATTTTTCAACAAATTGCCTCTTGAAATAATGAATTTACCCATGCACAAATACAAACGGACAATTAGGAACTTTCTTTTACAAAGGGGTTATTACACTATTAAGGAATTTTTAAATGATAAGACACCGTGGGGATAGGCTTAGGCTTGTTTAACTCACGATTATTTTATTTACATGTTAAGTGGAGGTGCCTCGTGAACACATGATTTTTGCAGGATTTGGATATTTTTATGATTTGTTGAATGTAGTTTAACATTATTTATCTCTGATCATATCATTGTTCACTTGTCACCTTCACAAAATTCTTTCTACATTTGCATTCCTTCACGTGTTCCACTAACTCATGTTAATAATAACGATCTGGAAAATGGAGGTAATTGGCGGTCATGGTCAGTATACCAATAGATTGTTTCTTACTGCTGGTTCGTATACCGTTGTCGTCATGCTCACTAAAATGTCATTTCTTGTGGTGGCGTCGTGTGTCGGGTCATCCCTTTCCCTCTAATATGGCGAGAGGGATGATGGCTGACACATGCGTCATACTCGTGAACGGGTGCTACTTGCGATGACTGGTCGATGACGGTCTTGCGGGCTGGTATTAGATTTTAATATTTAACTGCATCATTTCCATCATGGTTCTGATCACTTTCGCGGATTGCCTGCATTATTAGGTATATATAATGTAAGTGGATGCTCCTGTTTCACCATGTCTATTCTGAGAAGGCTAACCAAAAGTATTATGCTTGAGTATTATGATGTACAGTAAATATATACAAGTGATATGGAAGGTGTAACAGTTGCAGCACCTTACAAAATGTAAATTGTGTATTATGCAAAACCTGGCGATGAAAAAGAGTGACCGTGAGTTTTATTGCCCGTTCTTTCTCATGGTTCTACCTATTGCTTTGCGAACGTGGCAGTAAATGTAAATGTAGAAGCATACAGTAATAATGTTTTAAATTTGAGTATAAGTAATTATTTTATAAATTTATTATTTTGACGTTCATAAGCGTCACATTGTGACCCAAATGAATAAAGGATTTTGAATTTGAATTTGAATTTGATGCATTTACCCTGCCAATCTGCTCTATAGATGTACTATGCATCCATGGATAAGTATTTCAAAAATTGCACACGCGCACTTTTAATTGCGGATTAAAAATGTGTCTCCTCGAAAACAATATCGTTCCCAGGTTTTATTTTTGCTTAGTATGACTTGGTATGGTGTCCAAAACGACTAAACCTCGGCTTGGTGATGGGTCTTGTGACATCCTGTATAGTTTTATGAAGGCGACACATTTCGTACGCTTGCCTGAGCTTCAAAGCGTCAACTCAACAATCTTGGATCGCAACCATGGTGATGATGAGCCCCCTCAGTGGTTACGAACGACAAACTTTGTGGCAAATTGACTATAAATTACTAATAAACCTGTCAAACCTAACTAAAGTCACTTCATAAACAGACGAGAAGAAAGCCTGAACGTACGACTAGACGCTAAATACCAAAGAACAAGTATACGCAGAGTAACTCCAAAACAACTTACTCGAAACGAGTATGCAAAGACAGTTGGTATGTTGACCCGTAGGAACAAGGTTATAAAAATTGCCACTCAGTACATTTTTAATATAACTTAATAATACATTTCATCTAGTATTTATGCTTCTTTCTTTTCTCTTAGCGTTATCCCAGTTTCAATCTGGAGTCCGCTTAGTAGTCTAACCGGATTTGGCTGAATATTAGCTTTTCCACAGAGCGACTGCCTGTTTGACCTCCGCAACCCGAAGGGATAGCGATATTCCATGGTTTAGACTAGTGTCAGTTTATTTTAGAAGGTACTGACGCCCTGTAACGACTGTCAAAGATCTTTATGACAACCGGGACCGACGGCTTAACGTGCTCTCCGAGGCACGGGACAAGCGATAATTAACAATTCAATACGCACATAACGGCGAAAAGTCATTGGTGCGCGCCGTGGATTCGAAATCGCTGCCGTATCTATCGCAGTATTTATGCTTCTAATGATAAGATAAACCGTACTCCCGGGCAGCTCAATCTAATAGCTCTATGAACCTCTATCAAATTTGCCGATCAACAAACCCGTTGCTTTATTTGTAACAAGCCTCCGATCGCCTAACCGAGGCCAGGAATATATTAACCTTTATCATGAAGTTCAAAAATTCATGAACATAGCTAGAATGGTTTGATCCAAATAAATGTTAATGTTTGATCAGCCATACCCAACGACAACACAGCCTACTAGACACCTAAATGTTTTCATTTCTACAAACAAAAAATTCTGTCAAAGCGGTGAGGTATGCGGGGCAAGGGGGGGGGGGGGGGGTTACAAAAATGCATTCTAATTGGCCAGTTCAAATTTGCGGAACGTCATAAGTAATTCATATCTAGTGTTGGGATTGGTCCAAATTGGTCTTATATAAGACGTATAAGTCTACTGTGTTGCCCGAAAGTGTTCGCCTTACGTGCGGCGTCTAGTAGATTGGGTTGTCGTTGGCCATACCCTAACGTTTATCACTACGCGATCCGTGAACCTAATCCCAGTTTCAATAACGCTGCTCTAGACAAAAATTCTACTGCTGGACAACCCTTCCACCCCTCAAGGTCTCACCTGAAGGTTTTCCATAGATAACAGAATCAATCCTAAAATACGTAGAAGAAAGCCTCAACTAAGTATAGCTGTTAGTGTCACGTAGCCGCATGTTCGCCGGCGAGCGGTGGATCTCCAAAACAGCTTCATTACGATGCGCGGCCGTGGTCGCACAGCTTTCTACGCACATTCCTGCCGGACCAGTCGAGGGCCGATGTGTCTGCAATATCGCTGAGCTAAAAATAAACCCCTTAGAGGGTCAGCAGAGCAAGTGAAATGTACATTTTAAATTGCACTAAAATTTTAACTTCATACACACGATTCATAGAACACGAGTCTTATCTACACGCCTCCCAGCTCGATCTACACTCTAAGTTTAGCATTAATACTTATTTCTTCCATATATCTATATTATAAAACCAATTCCTAAGCCTTGTCTGTATGTTCGCGATGAACGAAAAAACTGCTGAAGAGGTCACCAATACATAACACGCGGTAGACAGAGTGATTTGTGAGGAACGGTTAGACATTAATTTTATTTATAAAGGTTTTGTGTAAATGATAGATACGACCCGTCCGGCGCCGGACTAGACATATCCAATATAGTATAAATAATCTTAATATATAAAATCCTTGCGTTACTGACTGACTGACAGACACGCTACAGCCGAAACTATTGGGCGTAGGAAGCTGAAATTTGGCATGTATGTTCCTTGAGGACCGTAAGGGTGCACTAAGAAGAGATTTCCCGAAATTCCCACGGGATCGACCAAAACGGGAAAATTTAAAAAAAATGCAAGCGTAGCTGCTGGCGTCCTCTAGTAATATATAGAATTTATGAGGTATACAAATAAAGAGCGCGTCTGTAGGTGTGAATGACGGCGTGTTCGGACGCATGATATCATTAGAAAGCCGGCCATCTGCGTCATAACGCACGCCGTACATGCGTCTGTTACTTCATGTGAAAAGTGCATCTCAACTCTGTGATTCATACGAAATATCTTGAACTTTCTTACTAACAGAAGAGCTAAATTCCAGTTATTTTGGTTTGTGAGGCCCTTCCGTTGCAAATGCGATTCGAATCGTTATTTCGTAATTTCTTAGCAGCCTACAGGGCTTACATGATTGTCAGCTTAGATGATACTTACCCGCTGTATGGATAATCTAATATCTCTCAATACTGAATACTCAAATCAGTCTAACCAGATTTGAACCTGTGCGGCCCAGGCTCCAAGGCGAAAGTTTTGGATGCAAAGACAAAGCTAGGACAAATTGAATCAATAGGGTGCAGTTTTAAAACAATGTGGCACATTATATACAGTTCTACGCTCACTCATTGCTTGCTGCTAGCACAGATAATATAATAATGTTACAATACACTTTAATGACTGTCTCCGAGGTCCAGTGGATAGTGTATGCGACTGCTGATCGGAGGTTCTTGGTTCGATTCCCGGGTCGGGCAAAAGTGTTACTGAGTTTTTCTGAATACTCAGTAGTAGCACGGAGTCTGGGCCCTGTAGCGGCAATAGGCTCCCCTATTACGTGGGACCTGAAAATTCATGGCGAAATGGGGGTTTAATACTCGTATAGTACCTCCGCCTACCCCTCCGGGGAAACAGGGGTGAGACTATTAAATAAATAAACAAAATGATTAAGTCAATTAAGTAAGGATTATGCTGTCTGTGTAATACGAATATTAAGTTCTTAATTCTCTTCTATTAAAATAAAATGATAAACTGATAATATACGCATAATAATAATAATATATATGCAATTATGCACCTACTATTCGTAGTAAACACCTACTAAGTACCGACATTTATTTCATTAACGCCCATTCCTTTTAAGCACATCGTTGATTATTATTTTCTCCACAATAACGGTTCATTGAGCCGTATAAGAAACCAAACAATCAATCAATCGGATTCGGATGTTACCGCGCTGTATTCGAACCACAATTTAACGGTCGATTAGAGCACAAAATAGTCGCTGTTCACTTTTACCGAACGTGCCGACTGTGATTGGTGACAGCCATTTTTATTTTTGGGTGACCCATTGCTCTATTTGTTTGGCCTTGAAGTTTTGGTTTTTATCTGTTGAGGAAAGTAATTTCAGGTTGCTATTTTCCGAGTATATGTTTTATTTTTCTTTCCTGTTGATTTAAAATTCTTTAACAATGTTTTTATAACATAATCGATGTTTGGCAGCATGCATGATGTAGCGATTTAAGATAGTATTTTTTTTGACTACCTAGTTACCTAACATGATGATAACATGATTTGTGATATTTACCATGCCACTTAAATTCAAATTCAAATTACTTATACATACATACATACATATCGTCACGCCTTTTATCCCCGAAGGGGTAGGCAGAGGTGTATTTCTACACCCACTCTTCGCCAGATATACTTTAGTCCCACGTAATAAGGGGCGAGCCTATTGCCGTACCGGGCACATTTCCAGACTCCGTGCTGCTACTGAGAATTTCGTGACAGAAAATCTCAATAACACTGCCCGACCCAGGAATCGAACCCGGGACCTCCCGATCCCACGCGCACATTTATGCCGCGAGACCAACGAGGCAGTCGTATAGGGTTTGATGTCGAGTTTTCCGTCTCTACGCAAAGATGGTATTTGCATCGTGTTATCCCTTAGTCGCCTCTTACGACACCCACGGGAAGATAGGGGGTGGTGACGCTTGTATTTTATGCCGTCAACCACACGGCAAATTACTTATATTTATTTGTTAAACACAGGTTTATGGTAAGATGTTACGGAATAACAGAAGTGCAGTTCTGTGTCCTGCCAATGTTGGCGTACAAATATTTAAATGTAATTAACAAAAAACATTAAAACTAATGAAATGCAAGAAGAACACAAATAACAAAACATCTCTATAATAACAAACCTTAAATCTAACACATAATAGGATATCAATAACAAACAACAATTTTACTGTTTAAATACTGTCGTTGAGGAAGTCTGTGATGGAATAATAATAACACTTAGTAAGTTAAATTATAAATACTAAAAAAAATCATTTATAGACTCATTCAGACAACATATCCTCAAAAGCGAGACAGCTGTTTATGTGGAGTTCAGTGACATAGAACAGAAGAATAATAATATAAATAAACTTGCGGTACATATCAAAGTCATTGTTTAATTTTGGCGTTTGGACAATCAAATATCTACACACATCAACAAAGTCTAGGGATATTTTATATTTCATCAAATATCTAAAAATCTATGAAGAATTTTCTGATACAGTAAATAGAAGAATCATAGATTATTTTAAGGTCTTTAATAAAAATAAAAAACATTTCGTGTTTTTTTTTGTTTTAAATAAAAAATTAATTTTTTTAATCATCTTGGAAAATTAGTATGATAACAACAAACATTTCTTCTTAAAAAACTATTAATTTTAATAAAAAATTGGGCAAGTGCGAGTCGGACTCGCGCACAAAGGGTTCCGTACCATCATCTATACAAGAAAATCACGTTCGTTGTATGTATACTTAAATACTTTATAAGTTTCTACCTGTTTATTAAGATCGAGTAACAAATTGCTTAAAAATTACGTTTGTTGTATGGGAGCCCCCCTTTATTATTTACTTTTTTTAAATTTAATTATTTATTTTGAAAGGTAATATACAACTACATATTCTGTGAAAATTTAAAGCATCTACCTGTTACAGTTAGTAATTTTGAGCAAAAAATACGAAAAAAAACACGTTTTTTGTATGGGACCCCCCCTTAATATTTTCATTTTTTTTATTTTTAGTATTTGTTGTTATAGCGGCAACCGAAATACATAATTTGTGAAAATTTCAGCTTTCTAGCTATCATGGTTTATGAGATACAGCCTGGTGACAGACAGACAGACAGACAGACAGACAGACAGACAGACAGACAGACAGACAGCGGAGGCTTAGTAATAGGGTTCCGTTTTTTACCTTTTAGGTACGGAACCCTAAAAATGGAAAAAATCTTGTAAAATCTAATCATTAATAATCAGTGTTGCCACCTCTTACATTGATTACACATCGACATCGATTGTTAATACTTAAAATTAAATTGTCAATGTCTTGCTGCGGTATGAGGTCCCATGTCCTTTGCAAGTGTTCGTAAAGTTGTTGTTCAGTCGTCAAATTTGGTGGAAAATCTCTCAAAGCTTTTCGTTGTAACATGTCCCAGGCATGCTCGATAGGATTTAAGTCGGGCGACTGTGCAGGCCAATCCAAAACTTGAATATCGTGCTCTCGGAGAGCGGTCGATACCAGCCGCGCCGTATGGCAAGGAGCATTATCGTGCATGAGTAGAAATTCATGGCCTATTTGAGTTCTGTGTGGGACAATAACGGGCTCTACTACCTCCTCGTGGTATTTTTGTGCAGTCATGGTGCCTTGGATCCAAACGAGTTGGGTTCGTCCGCCAAGACGAATTCCTGCCCACACCATGATTGTCCCGCCTTGGTATGGGTGGACCTCCTGAGGGTGCCGTAGACGGCTAACTCTCCCTGGAGCTCTCCAAACGCGTGTTCTTCGTGAATCCGGGTGAAACCCAAACCGGGACTCATCGGTGAACAGCACCAAAGACCATTGTTCGTCACTCCATGGTAAATGCTCCCGAGCCCACGAAAGCCGCCGACCGCGATTGCCACGTCGCAATGCTGGAACACGCAATGGTCTTCGAGCATGAAGATCAACTTCATGTAACCTTCTTCGCACGGTTTGGTCGCTTACCAGCAGCTGGTGGTCCTCCTGGAGCCTTTGCACTAGTTGCAGCGCTGTGATATTGGGTTGTCTTCTGGCGGTCATTTGGAGAAATCGATCCTGTCTCTGCGTAGTAACACGATATCTACCTGTGTGCTGTTCGGCCACATCTCCAGTACTGCGATAACGTGACCACAACCTTGATATCACATTTTGACTGGTATGTAGGGCCTCAGCAACGACGCGTTGAATTGCACCATTTTCTAACATGCCCACGGCTCGTAACATTTCATCTCGACTCAAATGACGACGTGACATGACTTTTAAAGTTCGTACGTCACGTTAAATTAAAAAAGAAAAACAATTAAAAACCCTTTTCATTAATAATTATAATAAAACAGTTTTAACTTTCTTTAATGTAACGAATTACTAGCAAATTTGCCGCCATATTTTGTTTATTATTTTGTTTTTTTTCTTTCCATGTTCAAATTTTGAAAATAGAATAAAAGAGGTTTTAATCTGTATATAAACTTTTTGTGGAAACTAACAAGGTTCTAAACTATAAACTCGTAAATAATTTAGGATTAAGATATTCCTAGACTTTGTTGATGTGTGTATATTTGATGCTGTTAAAATTGTTACATTCCTTTTCTGGTGACAGTTTCTTTTATGAAATGCAATATTTATCTCGTAAAGATCTAAAAGGATGTGTTGTAAGATATTTAAGGCTGTGTCGGTCTGTTCTCGGATAAGGAAAACATTAGTGTGTCAAGTATATATGAGGTTTGTAGCTCATTGACAAATACTATTGGAACCAAAGTAGATGCGTTATCCCACACACTGAAAATAAATGGCAAACTGAAATGGCGCCATTTCGTTTTGTTACGCGCGAACCTGTGTTGTGATAGTAGGTACGCTCCGTGACAATAAATTGTGTGCAATAATTAAAAAAACAACTAAAATTATCTCTCTCTAACAACAGGTGTCCTCTATAGTAGTATTTATTTACTTTCTCTTTCTTTATTCATACAAGATATTATTTTGCTGCTTTGTAGAAGTATGGCGCGTTTATACTATAATAGGTACGTCATTGATTGAAACATTTCTTTACCAAGCGATACACAGTTTTTGAACGAGAGGAAAAGTTGTTCAATATTTAGCTTTGAGTGTATAATGTACATATATTTTTGTATTCCACCAACACTTTTAAATGGCTAAACAGATTTAGATGAATATCATCGGAAAGAATTCATTGAGATGTAAGTTATATATTTTTTCACATACACACTTTTAACCAACGGACACATAAGCACCCAAACTCAGTACAACAGTTTGTTGATCATACGAAGTATTGCCTGTGTCATGTCGAATCCACAACACACGGCATAATGTGGCCACTCAAACCACTACACCATGCAATCAAACTGTAGGTACCTACTTCGCAGTTCACAAAGATGGTTACGGAAACTAAACTCGATCGCTAAGAAAAATATAATGATGATAAACATCTGTAGGGAAAGTTGATTAAACTTGTCGTTCGAAGTTATTTTTGCACGATTACTCTTAGCAATGGTCTGATTGAACTTTCTACTCTATTAAAACATTTATTTTTACTATCACATTATGTACAAATCGTTCTGTGTGGGCATTTAGCTGCCATATTAGATTTATTATCTGTTAGCATGTAGGCATGTGTTAATTTCGTAAATTAGTTGGTAGGTATACTGATACCTAAGTAGGTGTATATTTTAATAGCCATCTTTCTACTGGTAAATCAAATCTCTGACAATATCAAATGCTGAACATAGGCATCCCTAAGGGCTCTATACATAGACCGATGTTGAGGCGCCTGAATCTAACCTCTTTCCGTGGTAGTCGGCCTACCCCTGATCCATTGTGATTATGCCTAATTTAAATTGAAAAAAGTGTCTCAATCTAGCAGATTTTAAAAGAATTACACTTAAGTACCTACACTAAGTAGGTAACAAAACTGCCAAAAACTAAAGAAACAAGAGAATATAATAAAACCTTCATTTGAAGCCTAGTAATAGTTCCTTCCACTTAATTAAATGGGTAATTAAACCGGGTCGCAATTCTTACATTTCAACGTACTGAAAAGATGAATATATCCCACTCTAGCTATAATAATTAGACTAACATTTATCATGAATATACTTATTATGTAAAGTCATAATTACTTCTTACCACGTTTAAGTAATTAATTTCCTTTTCATATAAATCTGTATGCTTGTGTAATGTGTGGCATTGTCAGTTGGCGAGAAAGTGGGCTGTACTTATTATAAGTATGTAATAGGTATTGCATTGCAATATTATTTCTTTAGGAAGGCTTTTAGTTTAGCTTGTATAGTATGAAATATATGATAATAATAATAAATCATCTTTATTGTACACCAAAAATAATTTTAAGATTATAAACATAAATGTAGAAATTTAAAGAAATGTGACAAATGGCGGCCTTATCGCTATTTAGCAATGTCTTACAGGCAACCTTAGGATGGACAAGAAAAGCACGGAGCCAGAAAGAAAGAAAGAAGGATAGTGTTAATATATTATACTATTTCACAGTTTCTAACATACTCGAAGCTACATGATTAAAGACAACAAGCTTTTGGTATAAGTACTTATGTTGTTACTAAGAATACAAAGTATCACTGTACCAATGCCAGTGATATTGCAGCGCGCGTCGCAAATACTAAAAAAAGACCTAGAAGGCCTCATCATCATATTATTATAAAGAAACGAAGAAGGGCTTGTGCAATAATTTTATTATAGTTCTACCTCTCCCAGTCGGCACTGGCTGGCCAGGTAGGCCGTAATAAGTCTTGCTTTTGTTATAAATAATACTGGTAAGTTCTTTTGTAGATTCATTCCCTGTATCCCCGAAGTGGTAGATTATACCCACATTTCACCCTGTTTAGAATTTGTAGATCCCACGTCATAGGGGGCGAGCCTAATGCCGTTACCGGACATTATAATACTGCTCCTATTTTATTTACATTAGAGTCTTGTATAATAAATAGAAGGCCTATTCAAGTCGTCTTCCTCAGTGAGTGAGTGGGAGTTACTGTCAAGTGAACGTCGCGCACTGTAAACAGACATTTGTCTTCGATACATAACCTGCTCGCAACAATTGGAGAGTAAGGCGAGGTAGCACCGCTAGACGGAAGAGAGAGATCTGTTTGGAAAATATTTTTTATGAAGATTATTGAATTTGTGACTTAGTGTACAGGACTGCAAATAATTGACTCCTCACTTAAATCCGACATTTAACATTCTGATCAAAGACGTCTAAAATTCAGAAAAGAAATACTAGACGTACCTAATACTTTGTACTTATATTCATAACACAAAAAACTAAGTAAATATAGTAATTTGCATTACCCAGTTGTATATAAATTCAAACTAATTCAGATCACAGAGTTACTCGTACATCTAAGAATATCAAAAGTGTTGCAACCAGATTCGGACACATAAAACTCTACAAGAAAACGAAAACTCTACAAAGATAAGATAGTCTCAATATTTCTAGACATGTCCAAGGCTTTCGATTTTGTGAACCATAAATTATTGCTGCATAAGCTTGAAAAATATGGAATTAGAGGAATAGCCCTAGATTGGCTTAAAAGTTACTTAGAAAATCGTTACCAATGCGTGGAAATACAATGCTCGTCTGGCAAAAATAATGCAATTATGAGATCAAAATTCAAGGTACAAAATACATCTGGAGTTCCGCAAGGAAGCATCCTTGGACCACTGATGTTTATATTATATATAAATGACTTACCCAACATAACTAACCATAAATGTGTACTTTACGCTGACGACACAACTTTAATTATAAATGACAGGAATGAAGATAATTTAGAAAAAGAGACAAATATGACATTAGATAGAGTAATAAATTGGTTAGAATGCAATTATTTACAAATAAATATTAACAAAACTAAAATGATTCAATTTCAAACTTACAACAGCAAACCTTTAAAGCTAGACATAAAATATAATAATAACGTAGTTGAAGAAGATAACTCCACATCCTTTCTAGGCATTACCATTGACAAATACTGTAATTGGAAACAGCATATCGAAAACCTTTGCTTGAGTCTAGACAAATTTGTTTACGCTTTGTATCGCTTAAGACAAGTATCGACCATAGAAACGGCACTAAGTGCATATCACGGATATGTCTCGTCAAAACTAAGATATGCTCTTATAATATGGGGAAACTCGGTAGACGCAAACAGAGCATTTCTTGTGCAAAAAAAATGTATCCGAGCAATCTTTGGCATACATCAAACAGAGAGCTGCACCACCTACTTTAAAAGGCATCATATATTACCACTACCTAGCCTGTACATTTTTGAAATTTGTGTTTTTGTGCGTAGTCATCCATATTTATTCCCTAAGCACAATAATGCCGTGAAAAGACCTGATAGACATGTTTACAAATTGTTAATACCAAAACAAAGGGTAAATGTATTTAGTAAGAATGTATACTGCATGTCAATACACATTTATAATAAATTACCTAATAGTTTTAAGGAGATTAATACTTTGAATGTTTTTAAATCGAATTTATATAAATTACTAATTGACAAATGTTATTATAGCATAAAGGACTTTTTAGATGACAAAACATTGTGACATATTAAGTATTATTGACATAAAAGCATGCAAACATAATATTATGAATTAAACAATTTGAATTTTCACCACAGCAGCTCAAACATGCCGCTTTTGCTGCGAGACAACAGTGAACAAAACGCGATTTTGATTCGAGCGTGAGGCAAAGTAGCTTTTTAATTTTTCAATCTTCAGTGTCACGAATTGACATTGTTCAGCCATAAATTTAAAAACATTCGAATTTTACTGTGCTCTGTCTCTTTCACATGCCTATAAAAAGTGAGTGAAAAACAAACCCCTTCGAATTCGAAATTCGATTTTGGAATTCGACCTCAAAGAAAACACCTTCGAAAAAGGCAAATAAAAAAAAAGAACTTTTTTTTATATGTTATTGTTTATATGTTTAATTTATTATTGGATTTTAATAAAAATAAGTCTAATTAAAAGTATAAAATTAGTATTTAACCCATACATTTTTATTTGGAATTACAACAATGATACATTTGATAAATAAACATCAGGGACGCGGTATTTAAAAGTATTTAAAAAAGTAGCGGGAATAAAAATTTCGCTGATGCTGATACAGCATAGCATAACGTGTTAAATTATATTAATATATAAAATAATCTAAAAAGATGAGTGACACTAGCGATGATGACTGTACTTTAACACCAGAAGAGTTAAAACAACAAGTGATTAATGCAGAATTCAATCTATTCCTGTTTTCATTCCTATGTCTCCTAAGTAATATGTGTTCTCACTGCTGAGGTGAAAAGTAATGTGTGCTACACGAGAGCAAAGTTTTTTGTATCTCGTGCTGTTGAGTCCCTCACCACGCTCAGGATTCTAACTTTGATTCACTCGCTACGCTCGTGAATCAATCATAGAATCCTTCGCTTGCTCGGGACTCAAAATCAGCACTCGAAACAAAAAACAACTTTGCTCTCTTGTTGCACAAATAACTATTGAATGATAATAATTAACGTAATGTGACTTGTTATAAAAGACCGAAATCTCACTACACTTAACATTTGTACGCCATATAATGGTAGAATATGGCTAGCACTATAATATGTACACCCAGATCTTTTGTAATACCCATATTCTGACAAATAAATGTTTTATTATTATTACCAAACCAACCGGTAGGTACTTAAACTGCTAGTTATGAGACTGGCAGTAAAAAATATATTTCAAACAGATAATGTCCTTAGAAGAATGCAAATACCTATGGCTATTAACTAATTATTATTTAAAAACAACAAAGCAAGCTATAAATTGCCTGAAATAGAAATGTAAAATCTGCCCGATATTAGCGGCTATTCAAAAAGTAATTCTAAAGTCGCTGTCCGCGCACAGTGGGAGCTCAACTCACGGATGTACTACGCATACGAGTCTCTCATTAGCGCTCCATAGTCCGTATTGATAAATAAAACATCGCCAGTGAAAGTGTCGCTGAACTTGATCTCTGTATCACCTACGTTCAGCTTAGAATGAGTAAGTGGTAGTTTTTAGTGGCGGTACCTTTTAGTTAGGTAGCATTATATTATCTGTGGTTAGGTACTTTGTTGGCAATACGCGATTGCTTTATCACTTCGATAAATACTTATGTATAAGTAAACTATGTTATATTTAAGGTGGATTGTCATTGGTGAACTAATAATACCCTGGCATTAGCTATCAGTCCGAATATTTTATCTATGCATGGCTACTAGAAATATTTAACATATTTTGTAAAGAACCTGTCATATAGGTATATATCCTTAGTAGCCAAATAGTAGCTTAGTATACAAACCCAGTTTCTAGTGTGCCTCGACTCTATGAACGAGCCAAGAGATTTTTTTCAAAGTGGTCCACCGCCGACTTGTTTCATTGTACGTATTGTCGTAAGTACCTACTAATTATTCTGTGGTATTTGGTTGTTTCCGCGACATAAGAATGTGTGTGTCCTAGAGAGCGTTCCTCTATTAGGTAGGTACACCGACTAAAAAGTTATGTAGATAATAGTTTCAAGCAAACAAGAGGATTTTAACGCAATTATAGTAAACAAATTACTTTCCCCTATTTATGTGAAAGTATCAAGAAAAGAGATGGGACAAATAGCAGCCAATCTTACCTACTCGGTTTATTATGCAAACCACAGAGTATCAAGAAAGTTCAGCTACTGTCCGTCACGTATGTCAATGACGTATTATCGTCGCTCTATGTGTCCGTAATGGTTCTCAGCTAATGCAAGTGTAAACAATTACAATGCCTAGTTTCTTTACTTCACTGCGGCAGAATGTCAATGATTTCTGTATCTGTCTGTTTTGTTTCTATTTTCTTTCATCTGTAGTAGCAGATCACTGCTTGTCTGATCTAACAGTCATGTGGTCATAGCACACTTATAACATACTAGAGCACGCCAGCAGCTACGGCTGCATTTTTTTTAAATTTACCCGTTTTGGCCGATCCCGTGAGAGTTTCGGGAAATCCCTTCTTAGTGCACCCCATGCCACGCTTGCATTTTTACGGAATTCTATTGGTAGTATTAGACCCAGCTCATCTTCATACATTTTACTATTCTATTTCAACCATAAGCTTAATTTCGAACAGACAGTTGACCGGGATACCCTCGTGCTGTAATTCGTTCTCATCACACGTCCAACATGACTCGCCTTACTAGTTAACACATGGCTAAAAATTAAACAAAGTATAATTAAAATAGCAATTACTAAGTACTCATACCGCCCGTTTACTTTCTTCTTATTACAACGCACTTAGCTACTATCTCGCACATCAGTAATAATTGCTCTCGTTGTAACACATCAAGATAACGGCTGGTGTGAGGAAAATATCACATAGTTAAATGTGCGTTGGTATTTGTTCTTGCAACATTTTAGGGTACGATCAGAGTTTCAAGTCGTCAGAAAGTTTGCAGCTGTCAGAAAGTTTCATACCATCGCGTCGATCAGTTTCAAGCCACTAGATAGTTTCAAGCCGCTAGAAAGATTCCAGCTGTCAGAAAGTTTCAAGCCGTCAGAGAGTTTCAAGCCGTCAGAAAGTTTCAGTCCGTCAAAAAGTTTACAGCTGCCATTAAGTTTCAAGCTGTCAGAAAGTTTTATACCGTCGCGTCGATCAGTTTCAAGCCGTCGGATAGTTTCAAAATGAGGTCCAAAGTAATGTGACAGCTTGTTCTGGCAAATGACTTCGAAACCTGTGTGCGAAAGAAATTCCCATGATAACCTTAACGTGTGTAAGTGTGTCGTCGACGGGCACCGTAGGTGAATGCTCTTATCCTATTTCAGCTTTGTACGATCGATGCTGCCTCGCCCTTTTTAGATTATTCTCTGTTACTAAAGACAACACAAATGAGTATGAAGGACGGATATTTATAGATTCGATACTGAACTGGATTATCATGTCAATTGAAAATTAACAAAGTAATTTGCATGTTACAAGCGAACAATTAATCCAGCTTAATCTGACTTGAGGCTTCTTCCAGCTAGATATTGCTTATTAGGTAAAGGAGAGGAATATTTTTAAATTTATTGCTTGCAATACAGAAAGTTCATGACATAAATGACCCGATGTACCTATGTATAAACGACACACAATAGGTACATCGCTCAATTACGTAAACAACAAAACACACAATTCAAACAAAAGAACCAATGTACGCAATAATGAATATCAAGTTGGTACGCATTATGACGTCACTTACCACTATCGTTACACCACTAGTTACATCCATATCTATTTGCATACATTGCCAGCGCAAAAAAAGCTGAATCTCTAATAAGTGTTGCCAACAATAAACATTCTATCTTCATCGTGAGAATAAAAAATAACAATAGATCTGATTACCTCACTTTTCGTACACTTTCATTTAATTTTTCGTGTTTCTTAAACTGGAAGACATAAGGTTCAGTTTCCCTTGTTATTGAAATTGAATAAACCAATGAGAATATTATGCTAAATACATTTCTCTTATAGGTGTTATGCAAATATATTGGACTTTTTACTAGACTCGTCTGTGGCATGTAAAGTAAGGGCGAATGCAAATTAGTATAGTTGTGGCGCAACTGTGGTGCGATTTTGGCGCGACAGTAGGCCATTTTAAGTAGTAAGCAATTTACCTCAAAAGTGCGAGCAATCGTCAATCTTACGTCAGCTATGCTTGGAGTTTCCCCGCGAGATCGAATCAGAAAAGAAGAAATCCGTAGCAGAAACAAAGTCAAGGAAGTAGCTCTTCGGATACCTAGTTAAGCTGAAGTGGCAGTGGGCAGGCTACATAACTTAAAGCTTTGATGGCCATTGAGGCTGAAAGGTTTTGGAGCGGCAATCACGTGGACGACGCACCGCAAGTTGGACCGACGATCTTGTTGGCTTCGCGGGAAGCGTCTTTGTAGAGACCCTTGGGCCTATGTCCAGCAGTAGATGTCTTTCGTCATGACATACTTACCTAAAAACTAATACTGCACGGTTGGTGTAGTGATTTAAGTGGCCGCCTCGGCACTTGACACTGCGCCTAGTGTTGTGGGTTCGATTCCCACACGAGACAATACTTTGTGTGATCCATAAATTGTTGTTTCGAGTCTTGGTGTTCATTGTCCGCATTAGTTGTACGTTTGTAAAGTCCCCCGTGACACAGAATTTAGTCCTGATGCGGGAGTAGGCTTTAAAAAAAAAATTGAACTCTAGATATAGAGTGCTTTACTCTACAATTCCGTCAAGTGTCCGTGTGGTGACGGATTAAGAATACGGAATGTCACCATCCCATATCATCCCGTGGGAGAGGGAGCATATTATGTAGAGAACAGCACTGTAAGAGAAGGAAAAACTTGATACAAACCCTATACCAACCCGTTTGGCCAGCGTGGTATAGTAGGCCAATTCCTCTTTTCAAAGGAGAGGCCTAGTCCAGCAGTGGACTGTTAAAGGCTGATGATGATGATGATGATGACTCTACAATTCCAGTTCAGGACAGTATTATATTGTTCAGATTAGATAGATCGTCTTTTCTAGAGTCACATTTGAAGGCGCCCTAAGAAAGCGACAAACGAGATTTTATGCAAATAAATCAACAATTCAGTTCATAGAAAACTAGAATAATATTTATTTTCAATTTCTAACTACAGTTTTCTATTATTATTAAAGAAAACTAGGGAAAGTTCGTTCTGAATGACTTGGAATTAAAATTGTTTATATCACTGGTGCAGTCTTAGAGCATTAATTAATGCTCTAAGGGTGCAGTAGACACTTGGAATAGATTTCAAATAAATGGTTTTATTACTAAATCTACTAATATTTATCTTTGATTAAATATACTTAATAAAAATAGCTGGAAAATTATTGTCTTTGACTCAGCTGTAAGTGGGTTGACCGTAAAATCGCTTTTGTTCTATACCTATTTAGTTAATTACCATATACCCACCTCGGGTAATAAGTCATTGAGGGTTTTTTTTATATTTAATAGGTTGGGTCGGACAACTATTTCAATTTCTGGGTATACTAGAGCCGAAATTTCGGTCGACGTCAATTTTGGTTTATTTCGTGTCACATACCTAATTATGTATAACTGTGATAGTTACTGAGGTAATGTGAGTAGTTCCAAGGTACGTTGTATAATGTAGGTATATTCCGAAAGACAATTTGGAACTAATATTAATGACCACGAAAGGTTAAATTCTTAAACGACATACGAGACTATAATGAATGTCAATAGTCTTGTGATTTGTGTCAGTACTGCAATATTTAATAAGAATAAAGTATAAAATGCTATATCATTATTATATAACATACAGTTGTTTATTGACGACAGATGGTATGCGAGTCATATATTTGTAATTTGGAGCACATCCGTATTACATAAGTTGGTCAGTGTGGCTTGGATGACTCGATATTTGTTTGTCATTCTTGTCACTGTTAAGCAACTCTGGCCGACGTGTCAAGTGAATCAACAAATATGAAAGATACACTCCAAACCCACCTGTGCCTTCACTGCTTATAACGTACCTTCTACTGAAGGTAAAGTACCTTCACGTAAAAACGAGCATGTTTTAAGAACTATCGAAGTTGGCAACTTTTTGGCAATATGTTCAACGAAAGCATGATTCTCCGATTCTCCCTTGAGAAAGTCGACTCTACCTATATTTTAGCATCTCTAAGTTAAGATAATGGTTTATTACAGCATTATGTAGGCTTTTAAACTTGTTAAAAAACCATTAACGTATTTATATTATACGTAAGTTAGAGATAGTAAAAACACGGTAATGATATGTTTAAAAATCCTGATTTTGAGTCGGTAAGATGACATCATGAAGTCGTTCGTAATTGAGGCGTCAAAATCAATTGAAAATGTAAAGTTAGGTATCTTTCTTACCAATACCTAACCGCCCGGCTACTTTTACCTACAAGCCAGACAAACATAATAAAATAATAATGAAACAAAAACGAACAAAAACACCGAAACTCACTTAATTTTCATCGCGTCCCACGCAACAATAAAAGAAAGTAATCACTATAATTACAAACGTATACGACTGTATGACGTACCTAATACCAATTACGTCATGGTCACGGCAATACCCTATAATACCTAGTAATACCCCATAATACCCGGTAATACAGCAATTAACATGTCAACTCATCAATGGAGGTTCCGAATCAATCGTAATATCAATCAAAGTGTTCACCACCATTACGATAATGTGATAATTTCGATTGAATGAGAATGAATGATCAAATGAAACACAGCATGGCTTTGATTGTTTTTTCTTTTTCTTTTGATACCTAATTGTTTCTGTGATACAAAAAGAAATGATGAAGCTATTGTTGTATCGATACGGTGTTTTAGTTACGGTTTTCTGTTATTATAAAATTATTTTTTTGTGTTTGATTGTAATCTTTCCAGTAAAAACAAGGTGCGCTGTAGGTATGAGGGCTTCTAATTTCATTGATTAAATACTTCTATATAGTGACCATATCACCATACAGGGGTTGTTATAATTTGTAGTACGGACTTTGAGTGAGTATACGATAGAACGTATGAGTAGATACAGTAGATTCCATAATAATATTGGAAAAGTGTGTTTGTTTGAGAGATAGTTAGGAGGCGGCCAAAAAGGTTCTAATTTTTATCCGCGATAACTGACACCCGGCTGAAGCCGGGGTAAAGTCTAGTTATCTATAGAAGAACAGAGCATTCTTCATTATGAATTACAAACAACAGTGTTGCCAGCATCTATTATTAAGACCGTTTTACTTTCATTTCCGAGTTATGTAGTTATTACCGTTTAGTTCAGAACATGAGCGTGATTGCGCGATTTAGATAATTGAATTAATGTTATGAATTGTAAATGTGATGTCCATGTTATGAGAGGCTAGCGGAATGTTTATATTTACATTTTTAATTTGAAACTTATTATAGTTCAAACGCCGCATTTAGGAATCATAGTGATAAGATAATGACAAGACTGCACGTATGACATACCTGTTGTGTGGTTTTCGCTTCGCGTTTATAACTTTGTCAAGTGTTTTCGGTGGGTTCGACCCCACACGAGACAGCACTTTGTGGGATTTACATGAACTAACCGAACAGATACGTACTTAAGAAGTGTTGTATTTATATGCTACAGATACGAAAAATAAAAGATTAATGGCTTGTGAGAAGATGGATGTAAAAGAAAGAGGGTAAATGATCGGATGACGGGCGACAGAGAAGTATGCGTAGTAGGTATACCTAACTCAAATAAATTGGGACCAGAGCCTAAGGATGATGATGATTCAGCGTCCAAGAATAAAACCGTATTCGTGTAAAGCTATATAAAAAGCCGTGTCTTTTTTTGAAAGGCACTAGTTTGTGGTAGCTCTAAGTTCATCACTTGCGCAATAGTTTACTGAGTGAGAAAATTACCGTGTCCGCAGTGAATCTTCACGCCACGAGCGCAGGCACGGAGTTTCATGCACCGCCTCTATGACCTTTGCGCATCCTTTCATGTGCCAGCTATTCTGGAGAAATATTGTGCAAAAGGTCAAACTTTTTGGTGATGAGCTTTTTATTTTAGTAGTTGGGTTATTTTCTTGCATATCAGTTGGGGAGTACTTATGAGGTACTGACCTAATTATTTGCAGTAGGTAGGTCCCTACTTTGCTAGAAATATTATTGCTCATACCTACCTAAAATAGATCAAATGTTTTGTTATCTATCGATGGTAAGGAGGTACCTGATTCAGTTTTAGATACTCTATCCATCTAAGCTATTGAAATTGTCAGTATTGAATTTTCAAAAGGAACATGGAGTTCTTTGCAGTCGTATTAGGTATATATATTCTTAGTTTGCAGTTGCATGTTTTGGTTACGAAACTTTAACAATCCAGCGATCTTTAAAGGCTATCGCTGTTTGAAAATACGGAAGGAACTGCACCATCAAACAATAAACGGAATGATTTATCAAAACATGAATAAAAGGAAACTGAAGAGCTGCAACAATGAATACATTTTGTATCACAGGTTCACAAGGAATCGCATTGTGTCCGATCATGTGAGTTTGTGGCGCTCTTCCGGCATTCTCGACCCGTCTGATTGATCAAATTGTCGAAGCGTTTGGCGGTTGTTCAACTGTGATCATTATTTTAGATGATAATTTGATGGGTAGGTTGTTCAATTGATTGTTTGTGATTTTTTGTACCTCAATCGCTGTGATTGTTGATTAGATACTTGTAACATAGTTTGAAAAATTATTTTTTTTATTTCCTCGTAAATTCTGCATAAAAGCTGCTTTAAATCGAAGCTACACAATCAGTAGTAAACCATTAATTTTAGTAACAATACAGATGCGATTAAACGCAATCATACATCACGATAACAACAACCTGCACCAAGATAAGATCAAACCATTGTTCAATCAATTTCTCAAACCCGATCACAGAATCGGACGGATGCCCAGGTAACCCGCTTCCCGCCATGTAAACAAGACCAGTCCACAATAATGTTCCCACCCCTCTTCCCACGGCCTGGCTTCACCACAAATGCTAGACTAGCACCAAGCTAGCATTAGACGTGTGATTAGTGGTCTGCATGCGGAAACGATTATGGGAAAGACAGTTGTAGATTGCATACAGGAAGATTATTAGGGTTTATATCGGTGAATAAATGTGCAGTGCCCCGCTATTTCACTTGCGGATATTTCTCAAAATCAGCGATTTTCAAACACTCTTTAATTTCTTTCGTTATCTGTTAAGCTTGAATATCTTGGTGTCCTACCTTATAGTCCGAGATCCCTAGACGAGCGACCTTCACCGATTTATGGTATAGAAGGTTATTGGATGATGAGCAATTTTTTTAGCCTGGACTGCTTTTTTACCAGCCCATTCGCGATATATTTTTTAACATGCGACATTTGATATAAAATACTTTTCATCCAATAAACAGATCGGTGAAGGTCGCTCTTCTACGGATCTTAGACTATTAGTGCATACTTACTATATACCTAAAATAAACTCACGGTTCGCATCACTGACTTTTCGTAGTTATATGTGCCTAAATTGTTAATTATAGCATATATCATCCTCGTGCCTCGGAGAGGACGTCAAGCCGTCAGTCCCGGCTGTCATGAAGATCTTTTACTATACTGATTTGTTGGCAGATCGCGTTCCCTTTGGGTTGCGAAGGTTAGACGGCAGTCGCTCTGTCTTGGAAAACTAATGTCTTAAGTACCTACTTAAATTAGAATGCGAAACCCGGCCTCCAAGGCGAGAGTAGTTTACTTGTATAGCGCTGGAATACTGATGATGATAGTGTATGGTACCTGTATAAGATATATTAGAGTTTATACCGTCGACTAAGTATATATTACGGTGCATAAATAAAGCAATCTTCGGCACCTGATTACGACATTTTAACCTACTATCTTGATTTTAATAATGGATATTCAGATTGCAAATGTCCGGTGAAGCTGTCTTGATCAATGGTATAAGTGGGGCTTGTGCAACTGTTCGTCGAGATGGTCCACATTCGATGCACAGCTGTGTTATTGGGATTTTGTTGCGTTACATGTGGTATGAGGAAAATACCTAATAAGTCTACCTGTCTAGTCTAGAGTGTTGAAACCAAATTGATTATGATTTAATGCATTATTATCAGTAGGTATATATTTATATGTTTCATCTGTGCATCATTCAAACTTTATCTGGCGGCATAAGGATTACTGAAGATAAAGGTGCAAGTCCGAGATGGACTGCAGACCGGAAACTGCAACCGCAGATGGCAAGCGAAATCACTAATCTAGGGATTAGAAGCAACCACGTCCGCAGGCAATACTACAGTGAACAGCCGCTAGCCGCAATGTCGCCTGCGGTTGCAGTCTGCAGCCCATCTCGGACTTGCACCTTAATTCATATTCAGCCTTCATTTCCATCTCCTACAAGTTGTAATTCATAAAACTTTAACTTAATCGTAATGTTTATGACTAAAAGTAAAAGCCGGTCATTTAACTTGCACCCAATTTCATTTCAGGGATTAGCAGAAACATCCATAACTGAAAAATATTGAAATTTATATCATTGGGATGGGAACGATTTTTGTCTGTCATAGCGACTTCTATTCACGTGCTTAATGTAGGTGGTGATGTCACTTAAACAACCTTTTTATGGTTCTTTGTATTTTGTCTCTTTCTAACTTCTACAAGGTAGAAAGAGAGGTAGATAAATTCGGCGTCATTGATCCGAGTGAGAGTGATAGGCAATATGATTTATTGCTCATTCCACTCTCTCACTTAACGGTTGCAATTTCCCCTTTCATTTGGCATTATCAATTAATTTTAGCAATATCACGAAGCAGCCAATTAAAATGTGCCTTTAGGCTTTGATTCATTTTTACCAATAAATATTGGATACTTATAGCTACTCTCGTGCCTAAGCAATTTCCGATACGTCAAGCGGTAAAATATGTATAACAAATTATATAGAGACCTACAGAGATAAAAACAGCTTGCTGTTATTAATTGCTATGGTTATTATAAATGTAATAACCATGGAAATTAATCACTAAACTGTACCTACTGGTGGTTTGGTGGTTTTAACGACCGCCTCGACACTATAGGTATCCAGTGTTGTGGGAATTTACACACGCGGAACTGCTCTAGTGACATAATATACGTACCTAATGTCCTTTTTTAGGGTTCCGTACCTAAAAGGAAAAAACGGGACCCTATTACTAAGACTCGGCTGTCTGTCAGTCTGTCTGTCACCTGGTTGTATCTAATCAACCGTAATAGCTAGAAAGCGGAAATTTTCACAAATAATGTATTTCTGTTGCCCCTTAACAACAAATACAAAAAATGAAAATATTAAGGGTGAGTCCCATACAATAAACATGTTATTTTTCGTATTTTTGGATCAATATTACTAACGGTAATAGGTAGACGCTTACAATTTACACAGAATGTGTAGTTGTAGGTATATTACCTTTCAAAATAAATAATTAAATTAAAAAAAAAGTGAATATTAAAGAGGGAGCCATACACCAAACGTAATTTTTAAGCAATTTGTTACTCGATCTTAATAAACAGGTAGAAACTTAAAAAATATTTAAGTATACATAAAACAAACGTGATTTTCTTTTATAGATGATGGTACCTACGGAACCCTTAGTGCGCGAGTCTGACTCGCACTTGCCCAATTTTTTGAACTTTTTCTTGTTTCGAGTCTGGTTGTTCTTTTTGACAGTTTGATGAATGTTTGTATAAACTTCCGAAACAGGATTGTCACTAACGCGTACGGTTCTTACAAATGAAATGCAAAGTTCATTTTGCGGCATAGTATCAATGGCTATAACATATCATTAAAATATTTAACTGAATCAAGACTACAAGATAATTATACTGTTGTTACGCTTAAAACATTATTTATTTGAAACTAGCTGACGCAGCGAACTTCGTATCGCCTAACAGTCGATTCCATATGTTTCTTTTTGTTTTTTTCTTCGTAAGAACCATCGTCGTACTTCAAGGAATATTATAAAAAAAGAATTATCGAAATCGGTTCAGCTGCTCTCGAGATTTGCGCTTAGCAACACATTCAGCGATTCGTTTTTATATTGATCATTGCGAAATACCAATATAACAATTTCGGTACACACTGAAGCGAAACACAAACTCAGTGAGTAGAATAAATAAAATTGTTTCATCATCTTCAAGACGTGTTAACCACAACGTTCAATGGCTTGTATTCCGCCTTTCAATTCCAAATGTTTAAATACGCAGCTTGCGAAATTCACACACGATTCGCTTTAATTAAGATGAGATTGCTTCTGAAACTAAGCGGAGATGAGCGAGGTCATTTACCTAATCGTAAGTAAGAGGTTACATTCGAAAGATCGCTATTCTGGCATCCATTCGATTGTATTAGGAAATAGCCAGAGGACTTGGAGAACAGCTCTATATAAGTTGGTAGCTGAACCCGCGGTTACACCTGCGTTCTTTAAAGCTACTGCTCATAGCGTGATGTTACCCATATAGCCTAGCCTTCCTCAATAAATGGACTATCCAACACAAAAGAAAGAATTATACAAACTAAGGACCAGTAGTTCCTGAAATTAGCGCGTTCAACCAAACAAACAATCTCTTCAGATTTATTGAATTCGTACTTATAGATAATGGTCAAAGATTAATTTTCTGGTCCAAAAGATTTTGAACATGTCGACGAGAAACACGTGGCTCAAAGCGGACCAACCTTGTTTTAAATGGTAATTTAACGAACTTCTGCACCAGTTGGTTAATTTTCGTCAAAAGGCACATTTGCCTTCAATAAATCGCAGCTGCAATTCACTCGAGCTGCGATTTATAGTAGTCAAATATGTATGTGCAACTAACACGGCATTACGTCAATAACATGCTTATACAAATAAACACTAATTTCCCTCTCACAAACCATTAACCTTTCCCAACCGCAACGGAAACACATCGAATCGAGCGCGTAACCAATCCAATCCAATGACGATCAAAATGAGTCCAAATGACTGCACACCTCTCATTCTCGAAGTAATAACTGAATCACCTCAAATGGGTCACTTGAGCAGATTATTGCGTATGTAATCATATTGCTGTAGCAGACAGAGTGGACGCATTTGATGTAACAACGTTATATGTAATTGCGGAGCAGATTTACTCCAGCAAAGTCACTTACGTGTTTTGACGAGTTCTTCACGGATGGCGTGCGCTGAAATTGTTGTTATGATTCTTGTAATGTCGTTTTCTTCTCAGTATGTAGAGCAACTTAGCGGCTAAGTATATGACATAATGGTGCAACCAAACCGCAGTTACGTTTTATTGGCCAACATTCAGCAATATTTCAATAACTTTTAGCAACAATCTGTGGAGTTACTGGAGTGCTAAAAAGTAAATGCGGTGTGGATGCACCTGTAGCGCATCAACCGCAATTGCCCCTACCCACCTTTGTCGATATATAAACCCCAAATATTTTTTTAACCATTATCGTGATTTTTAAGGTGTACTACATTCAAAATGAATAGTGACGATTTACAGTTGGAGATATGAGTGGTCAATTAAATAATAATTTTGATCAGCTGTCATGATGCAAGCTACCTCTTGTTCCTTGATTTCCAGAATCCAGACAAGATAGAATATAATAAACACCGCATCATGCGAAACTAATAGCAACAATTTTATTACATCAATTCAAAGTCCATTCACTTCGCAAAAGGGATCATTTCCCGTGGAAACAATGCCGTCACGATAAACGTTCATCCACTTGTCGCAACGTTGTGATGGCGCAAATTGTTCTCAAGAACAACAGGGCTTGGGAAGTTTATAATAATGTCACAATATGACACCTACAGAGTAAACGGTCAGGCTCATGCATTGCGTAAACGCGAAAGGTTAAACATTGAAGTTGTACGTAAACGAGCGAAAACTTTCATGCCAACAATATTTGCCATTTCATAAATGCTTGAATGAATGGCTATTGTCAAGGGCTTTTCCTTATGGTGCGAGTTATGGTTTAACAAAGGTATGTTTGAATCGATAAAATACTAAGCAAATAAAGTATGGAAAGTTATGTGATGAAAGTCCATTCCTTTTCCATGCTTAATTGTTCGTTCGTTCGTCGGAATAGGAATTTCGTAGCAAAATATTGACCAGGGCGATAGTTCATACGATTTTGTAACGTTATTCATTGTGATGACTCTATGGATAGGACACAGAAAGATTACATTTCATTTTATGATAATATATTTAGTTAAATCAATGAAACATAATACTGCTGTGGCAATTCAAAATCATTTACACATAAAACGCATGATATAAATAATAAAGACACAAATATGGACATCTGCGGCCTAATTTTGCAAGAAATTTTCACCACCTACATTCGTATAAAATTTAACATTTAACGCCCAAAATATTATTCCACTTATGGCCAATGCCGGCTGCTTTAACCAAAACGGTCACTTTTACTTTTTCAGTTTGGCAACATTGTATATAATGGAGGTGTTGCAAAATGCAAAAATACATTTTGCAATATGCATTAGGTAGAAGAATTCTGTTATTGTGAATACTGTAATAGCCGAGAGGTGCTAAATGGTGTTGCGTTGCATTGTTAGATAAATCGCCTAGCTTTTAGCCGTATGATAATATTCATAAAACCGGTAAAAAGATTGAAGTTGTATTGAAACAAATTGGTAAAAGAATGCAGTTACATAATACTAGTAGAAATAGATAATTCTACTAGTATTTCGGTACGCATCGAATGCATTTGGGAATTATAGTTAGTATCACAATTTGATAAATCGACTTCAAAATGTGTACTTGTTAGATGTACTAATTACTTGTTAGTTGCACAAATTAATTACGTTTATTGGTGTTGAAATAACAGCTGAATAGCCGAATGGATACAAACTGAACTTAAAAAGAACTTAACAGAAACGAAATTCTAAGTGCTTTGAGCGAACGTATCGCCATTTAGGAAAGCGCTACAGTGTGAAGTGCTGTGGGTTCGATTCTCGCACGAGACAACACTTGGTTTAATCCACAAATAGTTTTTCGAGTTTGACTGTACTTCGTGTCCATTAATTCACTATTTATGAAGTCCCCAGCAACACAGATGGGAGTTTTTTTCTAGTACGGCAGTTGTCCCTAAAAATAAAGAATGAAAGAATAAAAATAACACAAAAAGCAACAAATCAAACTACGGAGTCTATAACATCGTAAATCTTTGAACTAGAGCCTGTATTTATCACGCACCGTATAATAAAACAAAAATATTCGAATACGACTATTTGATTTCGAAGCTATCCGGTCAGTTGGACAAGAATGGGAGTGTCAGTGGATGCCATAGCTTTCAGTGGTATACTTTTAATCTTATTGGAATGCCGGCGGACGGGTTGGTCAACGAAATTTCCTTACGCCTATAGGTCCAAGATGTAAAACACAAGCGGGTACTTTACTATGGTTATATTTTTACAAATTATTTTATGAGTCAATAAAATTCGTATAATGCCTGATTTATTGTAATATGGCTAAATCAAAATGTATACATATACCCATAGTTGCATTATGAAAAGTGGTGAAAACATTGATTTTAAATTATTGACAAATTAGACTGTCGTTAAATTAGGAAAACATTTTAATACTAAACCTAACTTAACACACTATATTTTTGCGATACAAAATAAATACTTTAAGTAATATCATACTGAAATGTTGACGACCCGACCTCAGTAAGTATTACTATTATGGGTAGATAGATAAGTTATATCACATTGAGATTTGACGACCTGGACGTCCACATTGAGGTATGATATAAACATCTCAGAAAATCATACAAAAAACTAAGTATCGCTAACATTCTCTAGGTGTATCCCAAGGCGCACCACTGGCTCCATTCTAAACCATTATCCGCATACATTCTAAATATTGCATAAAAACATCAAGAAAGAGGTTCTATTTCCACCTGTCACATTCACTTGTGTCAATGGTATACAGTGCATTCACGGAGATCGCTTCCGCGCTTGCCTCACGAGTGCCGTTGTCAGGTCGCCGGTCGGTCCCAAAGTGGGTAAACATCAACTCTTTTCACATTAAAACACTTTCTCCCTCGTTACGTTGTGTGCATACTCGCATCTTCATTGTAATAATCGTGTGTTTGGTTAACTTGTTGCTTTTAGTTTTATATGATATGTTTGTTTGTCGTTTGTTTAGAGTTAGACTATTGATTTGAGGAAACGGAAATATTTAAATTTATCCTATCCAGAATGTTTATATTTTATGTGTCAACACCTACACTGTAGGGTTGAGTTTTCTGTCGCGAGAACTTGTACAAACATTGGGAAGACTGTGTACCTACAAAGAATATTCATAGTCTCTTTTTTTTCTCTTTGTTTAAAAACTCAACACACAAACATAATACGAGCATCTCTTTCGCAGTTTTTGGTTTTACTTTTACATTTAATAGATTTCGAGAGACTGCTAAGTGAGCTAAGTCCCTTCGAAGTCTTTACTATAATATGTACCTAGTGTAGTGTACTCAGAATAAAGAAAATATAGTTTATCTGCCTCCGTTGTCCAGTGGATAGCCTATGCGACTGCTGATCGGAGGTCCCGGGTTTGATTCCCGGATCGGGCAAAAGTGTTACTGGGTTTTTCCGAATTCTCAGTAGCAGCACGGAGTCTGGTGATGTGCCCGGTAACGGCAATAGGCTCGCCACCTATTACGTAGGACCTAAAAAATCATGGCGAAATGTGGGTGTAATATTACACCTCTGCCCTTCGGGGATACAGGCGTGAGTCTATAAATAAAATAAATAAAAAATCTATAGTAGTGTACTTATTATGTAGACATAATACTGACATGTGTCAAGCACACAACAAAAAAACAAACATGACACGCCCAAGTACACTGTAATGTCATGGGAACGCCACTTAAGTGATAGGCCATGAAATTGATTCTATTCAGTCTGTCACCGAGCTTGTGACATCCCTATGTTAGAGGTGCCCGGCACTAGCGACAACAATGGAGCCTTCTATTCTATGTCATTGTTGGACAATCTCCACCCAATATTTACTTACACTCGTCTCTGTAAGTAGTTTATTTAGTTATGTTAAGCGATGTTTATCATAAAGCAGTAGGTATGTATTGTATGATCTAAAACCACATTCTGGTATCACCTACTGATGCGATATAAAGTTTGAAATGGCATACTGTTGATAGGTTATGGTCGCCGAATAATGCAAAAAACATTGCTATAAGTAGAGCCTAGTGGATATACAGACAGCGTGCCATGCAGACGGTTCAATTTTAAGCCCGGCCGCGTACATTACCTTTAATTATTGCTTGCCCCTTGCGAAAAATTTGCAGTTGAATGATCCTTATTACCTACTTAGGTATTTGCTATTAACGATAGCTCGCACTATTTAACATACATACATACATACATAGACTCACGCCTGTTTCCCCGAAGGGGTAGGCAGAGGCATATTGAACGCCCACTTTTCGCCAATGTTTTGATCCCACGTAATAGGTGGCGAGCCTATTGCCGCTTATCGGGATATTTTGTTTGCCAGAGCCTCGTCCGTTGATCGGCAGGTGCACCACTTGCAGGTGAGGTTGGCTTGGGACCCTAAGTTCTTGGTGGGAACCCTATGCACCCGCACTATTTAACAACCAAATAAAAATAACACTTTCGTATAAAACGTAGATACTATTTATTTATCTACTAGTGGTATGTACGTGTATGAGAGCGTACCCAAAAGAAATACAATATGTTAGTCCACAACTTTAAACTTACCTAATTAGACATGGTCAAATTTAAAATCATGTCTAGGTACTGACTTTCTGATTAAAGCTGCGCCTTGTAGTATACTACGTCACCCAGATAAACAAAACTGGCTATCCCTGAACTCTGAATTTCATTAACGATGATTTTAATTGAATTGGAAATTTGGAAATTTTAATCGTTTCAGATCTAATTTTGGCGCGTATTTCATAAGGGGTGGGTTTTTAGGTTGCAGTTGCCAGCAGCAAAAAAAAATAACAATTATGTTCTCGATCAAATATTCGATTACAAAGTCGATTAAAATAAATGTTTTATTTGTTTCAGGTCACAGCCTTGGCTGTGCTCAGCATAGCATCGGCAAAAAATACGACAGCAAAGGCAAAACCGAAACGACAGTTAGATAATATACGAACACAACAGAACCTGCAATACTCTCTCGTACTCCCGCATTCAAGGGTGCAGCATTTCCGAGCGTTATCGACCAACAGACGTATTTCGCATGGACCGACTAAAGGAAAGCTGCCACCCTACGCGGTTCAGATGGAACCTGTTGTACAATATTCGCAGAAAGATCCTTTGTACGACCCAAATCACGATAACGTGGACGATGGTGTTGTAAACAAAAACGAAATATACGCGCAGTCAAAAATTTTGAATGTACAAGATGGACCCCCTGAAGGTTATGGTCCTCCGTATGGCACATTACCAACCGCCCCTCTGTACAGCCATGAACCACACCCTCATTACTATGAAGCACCAGAACCTATCATCGAAATCATCATCAAGGAATCCAATGAGTCTTTACCAGCACCGCCTCCAACACCAGTACCCAAGAAAAAGAAAGAGCCGGTACATGTGTTTTACGTCAAATATAGCAAGGATCCTCATTCCAAGGACAAGGTTATTTACGAGAAACCCATTCCAGCTATCACTCCTCCCACCAATGACGAAGACGAACATGGACATGACCACGAAGACGAATATATAACTGTGACACCAGAGCCATACGTGCCACGTGAAACTACTACTTTAAGAGCTATCATTAAGCCAGAATCCGAAGTGTATCACAGTGATAGCAGCGTGAGAATATCTTTTGGCAGTGAAGGCCGTCATTACGGAGACAGGCGTGAAGGACACCATACACATCACTCAGAAGACCATGAGGAGACAGCTCCAAAGCCTGCTATAGCTCACCCTAATCAACCCCTAGAATCGGTCCATCAAGGTCATCCTCAATTAGAAAGATCTGCGTCACCTAAACCGCAACAAAGCTTTGATTCAAGCCCCAGACCAACCTTTAGTCAACCTCATCCTCATCCACAGCCTTCTCAACCTAGTCCGCTACATCACTCTCATGTTTACCGATCTGGGCACCAGCAAGCTCAAAGTCGCATCCAGTTCCAACCCCAACAATCTCCTATTGAACAACAGCTTCCCAGACAAGGACCCTCTGTTTCACCCTTCAGACCTCAGACTCAACCCTTGACTCCTCGCATTCCATTTGGTCCCACTCCGACTTTCAACGCGGCCTTTTCAAACGGTCCTATAGGTCCCGTTACTCATTTTGGAGGCCCGACTCCTCAAAGCCTGGTTTCTCCAGCTTTCCCTTCTGCATTCCCTAGAACTAATAATGGACCTGCATTCCACAACAGAAATAACCAACCAAACTTTGTTCAACGACCGCAATTTAATGGACCTCTAAGACCTAGCTTCCACTCTGGTCCACAAAGACCGTTCCCATCACAACCTAAGCCTTACTTCGACGATCCAAAATATTTGCAAGAGAACTATCACACTATTACTACCGAACAAGTTGATCCACCTAAGCATCAACAGGTGCCAAATAGACCCCAGCAAAGTTTTAACACTTTGTCCCAGCCTAGCCCCAGCCCCAGCACAATTCAGTTCCAAGAACACCGTCGTCCACCCATTCTTTCGCTGAACCAACAGCTTCCTCAGCAAAGACCAGCTCAGCAGTTTGTTGAAACTATTCACAGCAAACCATCCTTAACTATTAATCCATCTCCTAGCACTTCTCCATTCTTCAACCTTAAACCATCACCCCCTCTATTAGAAGACAACCGCACACCTTTCCAACAGCATTCTCTGCAACATCAACCTCAGCAACAGTTTAGCTTCCATCAAGGACCACAAGCTATTGCTAGACCAACACCTCAAGTTCCATTACAACAACAGCATTCGTTCCCTAGCCAACTGTCTCCGTCACCATCACCAATTCCTCAAAACCAATTTGTGCCACAACCTTCTTCTGCACCTTTGTATAACTTCCATCCACAACCTTCACCCACGCCTGAGGTACTTCGTCATCAAGGTCCATCAGAAAGACCACAGTTCCAGCAACATGGACCCTCTGAGAGACCTTTTAGTGAGCACCAACAAAATGTCGGTTCGTTAGTGCCAAATGGTGGTGTGCTGGTGCCTTCGGTATCAAAATATGAACAACATTATACAGTAAGTGGCCCTACAGCCCAGCCATTTAGTGGCCTAGGAGAATCTAGCCCTAGTCAACCATCTCCGACTCCTAGTCAACAGGATCAGATTTATCAACAACAATATCAACACCAGCAGCAACAGCAGCAACAACAACATCAGCAACAACAACATCAGCAACAGCAGCAGCATCAGCAGCAGCAGCAGCACCTGCAACAGCATCAGCAACAGCAGCACCATCAGCAACAGCAGCAACATCAACAACAACAGCAACATCAGCAACAACAGCAGCATCAGCAACAACAACAATTACAACAGCAACAGCAATACCAAGACGCAGAACAAGAACAAGTGAGGTTGCAACTAGCACAGAACGTTCAAAAGCAACAAGAGGAAATTCAACGGCTTCAAGCGCAGCTATTACTAACTCAACAACAGCAGCAAGTACAACAACAACATCTGCAAAGCAACTATCAACAGCAAGTTCAGGTAACATCGCCGAGAACACAATATATCCAGGAGAGAGCTCGGCCACACCCTACTTTCCCTACAAGTACAGCATCTCCTCCGTACTATCAAACTTCTAGGACAGTAGAAATTAAACCAACCACTCAAAAGTATGTGTCTTCTACGCACAACTCAGTAAGCCCGACACCCGAGTCGAAGAAGGAAGATAAGAAAAAGAAGCCCTCCATAGAACTGCCAGATGAAGTACCTGATGATCTTCGGCAACAGTTGCTGTCTTCTGGTATCTTAGATAACGCTGATATTAGCGTATTGGACTATGATAAAGTAGGAGAGACACCTTTGGAATCTCTGCCTCCAGATCAGCTCGCTAACTTCTTCGGTGCTGGTGGTGGACAACAAATAGCCTCCAGTGAAAATAGACCTGTATATGTTAAACCCAACGGAGATCGCATCGAATCCAGAATAGATGAAGATATTGATGATGACCAAGAATTTGCCGCTTCTGAAAATGTACCGAGTTTTGTTGCTCCCCCTGAAAATCCCGCGAAAGATCAAGCTGTCGAAATGAAAGTTGTACACTTCGACCCAGCAACACCTGAAGGACAGAATGTAGCTAAGGAATATATCCAAGAAAATGCTACACAGCTTGATCCTGTAGCACTGAATGACAAGAGGTATAACAGATATTTACCATTGAAAGTAAGTGGTAACCAATTCCCATTACCAGATATTCTCAAAGGTAGAAAGATTACCTCAGTGGTTGTTTTGGCTCCTGTTGAAACTGAGGCTCTGGGTGCTCACACTAGAACGGAAAGAGCGGCGGCTAGTGAGAACTTGAAAGGTATCAAGTTTGTAGCTGGTGAAAGCCTACAGGAATTGTTGAAGCGCCCAACAAAAGACAACTTTGAAAAATGGTTAGACGTTGAAAAGAAAACCGCCACTGACATGCAATCTGTCGTCTTACTTGTAACTGGGTAAGTTTATTAATTATCTTTATATTTATCATCATTATTCTCGTATATTTATCGACGACGATATAGATCAATAAAACAAGGCAATTTGAAATTTGATTCAAAACTGCAGATATAAAATTTTTGTATTCAATACAACTCTTAAGTAACAGCCGCATTTATGGATTTTAAAACTAGTCAAGCTCCTGTTATTATGTAGGCCATAGTAACATTTTATCTATAGCTAATAAACCTAAATAATCTACTGTCGAATACGTAGCTAAGTTTTAGCAGTATGGATATAGTAGGTTTATGTGTTTAGCTGCATTTGTACCTATAATCACACAATTCTCTTATTTTGTTCTTACAGAGATGGCGATGCTACCGATGAAAAAGAAATCTTCATGTACGACATCGCATCAGGAAATGTGAACAAACTCAGTGGCGATCTTTCAAATGCTTTTGTTGAAGCTGCGGAAAATAACTCCCTTAGCAAAGATATTGAGTCACTGGCTATTGAAGGAACTGGTACTCCAGAGAATTTCAATAAAGATTCAAAAGACGAATTAGCAGCGGAAGGTTCTGACAATGTGCCATTATATGTAGACTTATCAGGCTTAAGCTTAGACCAGGGTAATTCACACCAATTGTCAATATCATCAGGTTATAGTAAAACGAAACTCGGCAGATCGTTAAGGCGACATTGACATGCGTATCGCCAAATGGCGAATGATCCTTGTAAATAGTATATAGTATTAGTATTACTAAATTAAAAATCAACGCGTTTGTTGCGTCGTATAGTCGTAATGTTTTTTTTTTACAAAAAGTGATAATGGTTGTAAAATATAAAAATAACTGTCTTCTAAACATATTTTATTTTACCTTCAAGTGCCTTCAACCCCTCTAATAGTCTTGCAAGTTAACACATCACATGCTTCAACTATTTAAAGAATAAAGATGAACATCGGTCCATAAGATTCAAAATTGATTTCAAATTATAAGGAAAATGTTTAGATACGTAATTAAATCGAGTGATATTAATTATTTGAACCTAATTGTACGAACCAAGTGAAACATCACTCGTTTTTGGATAAAACACAAAAAGCCCATACACAAGTATAATCAAATAATATCATTATCAATAAAACATTTCATAACGTGATAATTTAATCTTTTTTGTTTTGGATTTTCATCAATCGATATAAAATAATCGACTCGTTGAGTATTTTTTGCTGCTGGCAACACTGAGCTCAGCTGTCAAACATATGGATTTATTTATGGTGGAAGGACCGTACCGCAGTGTAAAATTCGCAGTCTTTATTTTTTTCATGTGTTTTGATATTATTTTTGATTTGTAATCATGATGGAGGGTTCTTTAAGTAAATGGACAAATGTGATGAAGGGTTGGCAGTACCGGTGGTTCGTGTTGGACGAGAACGCTGGCCTGCTTTCATATTACACGGTAAGTGACGTTTCATACCAACGTATCGCCAGTTTATCTCTTAAAAACTGAGATTTCTAAATGATCCATGCATCTAGATATATCACACGACCGATAAGTGCTACAAATGCGCTTATTTGCACCGACGCATTTAAATCTATGCAAATAGAAAACTTACCTATTTGTTTTGGACCGAAGTAAGGGCATAATACTCTTCATGCACTAGATTAAACTTTTAATTGGACTCTGCTCCTTACCGGTGACCTACATAACTTTATTGTTTGAGCTACATAATTAGACTTTGAAAATAAAACTGTAAACTCTTGAAAACATTGTGTCAGTGTCAAGGCTAAGTGTTGTTTATGTGTACCATAGATGCCAAGGTGAGGCTAAGACCGGCGTTAAATGCCAAATGAAAGACTTCTTAATTGTTTCTTGGTCTAATTCTTAATCTAATTTGTCATAACAATATTATGAGAAATTGGGATACATTTTCTAATTAGAACTGAGTAGCGATCTAAGGATAAGTGGGTATAGTCATGTAGGTTAGGATAAAAATAGGATTAGGTTTTTATTTCTTCATCTGAATTCAGTTCATTTACCAGTTACTAAAAAAAAATACATTTCTGTGTTGCTATATAAAGAAAAGTGTTCAAATTGTTAGTATTATTTGATCAAAAAACCTTTTAATTCAAAATGAAACAACATAATGCACAGCTGGATTTCAATAAACAACAATAGTAAGTTTAATAAATTATAAGACAGTAATAATTCTTGTTTTATAAGAATATACTTAAAATAATTTAAATAATCTATAAGAAATAAGATAATAGAAGGGACTGTACGGTTGGCGTAGTTGTTTAAGCAGCCGCCTCGCCGCTTGACACTACGCCGAGTGGTTTGGATTCGATCCCCACTCGAGGCAACACTTTGTGTGATCCATAAATTGTTGTATCGAGTCTGGGTGTTCATTGTGTCCGTTAGTTGTATGTTTGTAAAAGTCCCCCGCGATACAGGATTTAGTCCTAGTGCGGGAGTTGCCTTTTTAATGAAAAAATAAAAATTATAAACAAACAATAATATTCTTAGCATTACAGCTGCGGATTGTAAAAAAGGAAGTGACTGGTAGTCTTATGATCATGGTTTAAGGATTGTATTTGAGGCACACCTTCATATTAAATACAAACATTGAGCTTAGCATAGAGTATTTATATCACACAATAAGCCATAAAATTTCAAATTTATTTATTTTAACAACATTTACATAACTTTATTACTTCCATTAGTAGCCTGTTGTGCATTTTTCTTATCCTTTTTTGTATAGTTCTTTTTGAAAAAGTCGGAAAACATAGAGAACACAAACACAACATTGAAAAGGAATACAATTGGAAGTGTTCTCGGTGCCTTGCAACTTGGGTTAAGTGCTTGGGAGGAATGCAATATCATTGCTATGAACTGGACCTGAAAGAAAATAAAAAAATATTTATTTAAAATAGTTTTGATGTAGATGTTATATTGCTGTTAAGGTTAATAATAGTCATAAACTAGGTGATTCTAAGTATGAATTGTATGTTTTTACAAAAAAAAGTGTATATGTAAATATATTTATCCATTGTCAAATACCCATAGTACAAGCTCTGCACAGTTTTAGTGAATGTGGTAGAATATTATTATATTATTAATCAGTTCAGTGTCCACGCGGTGACGGATTAAGAATACAGAATGTCACCACCCCATATCATCCCATGGGTGTCGTAATAGCCGACAAAGGGAGCATATTATGCAGAGAACAGCACTGTAAGAGAAGGCAAACTTGATACAAACCCTATACCAACCCATTTGGCCAGCGTGGTATAGGAGGCCAATTCGTCCTTTCAAAGGAGAGGCCTAGTCCAGCAGTGGACTGTTAAAGGCTGATGATGAATCAGTTCAGTAGCTTTTGTGTAAACGAGTAACAACCATTCTTCCATGCTCACACTTTTGTAATTTATAAGTATGTAGTAGGTTAATAACAATGATCTTATGACAGAATTGTTTACCAGGCTTATACTAATGCAATTCCATTAAAAATTTTATTGTAATTAAAAGATTCTAGCCTTAGTAAGCCTTAAGTTTAATCTATCCACCATTGTGACCATCCCTGTACTAGAAATCTGAATATTTAAAGTATTAAAATAATGCAGAGAGAGAACTCAAGACCGCTTTTAATTCCTGGTTTGAACAGTCATCTCACTATTTTAATCAGTGCACAGGATCTGGATTGACTTGATTTTCACTAGTAAAATATAGTGTGATCCATTAATGCTTGGTCTGACGGTGGGCTTTATTAGAAAATTATATCAGCTGCTGGAATATTGATTCATGTCTCTGTCTTCCAATGAAAGATTTGTTACTAATGGTGTAGCTAAATTGGCAAAAAATATTAAATTAAATCAAATTCATGCTGGATGTATGCCTCTCCGAAGCCACTCCAGTGAGCCCATTGTTCGGCTTATTAATCAATTTCATAATGTAATTCATATATCATAAGCGTCTCAGATATATACGAGCCTGATATTCATGAAAATATCTTGATGTCTGTTAGGACCCCTTTATAGCTGACCCTGGTCTCCAAAGTGCAAGTTTTTAATGCAACTGGGATTATACTAAGACTAACAATGAAAACCTTTCTTGCAGTGTAATGGTAACCAATAAAAACCTTTCAAGAAATATTTGATCAAGGAGCATTTAGTACTAACGATTCCACTAACAGATAAATAATTTAAAAAGACTGTTCAATGCAGTCTATTGTCTGGGTCATAGATTACACAGGTAATGGTTTGTGTCATGCTAATGATACAATTGATTTAAACACTGATTGTTCTAGTGACCTAGTAGAATTGATATGACTCGTATAGATGTGTCGGCCTTATGTTGAATATCAGCACATTGGTAAATAATAATATGACTGCCTCGTTGGTCTCGCGGCATAAATGTGCGCGTGGGATTGGGAGGTCTCGGTTCGATCCCCGGGACGGGCAAAGTGTTATTGGGTTTTTCTGTTGGGAGATTCTCAGTAGCAGCTCGGAGTCTGGTAATGTGCCCGGTACGGCAATAGGCTCGCCCTCTATTACGTGGGACTAAAATAAATCTGGCGAAAATTGGGTGTAGCAATATACCTCTGCCTACCTCTTGGAGGATATAGGCATGAGACTATGTATGTATGAATGGTAAATAATATTATTGTTTTGATCTAGCGCTAACGGTATGAAGACACACTTCATAATTCTAACATACACCTTTTCGGCATTTTAAGTGGATAACCATAGACACTGCGCATTCATAACAACAAATAGTAGTGTGTGTTGGTTTATATAAATAATTCGTATCTCGCCTCAATATAAAACTGACGAATTCTTGTATACCTACTTGATTCGTAAAACTGGTTTCTGTGGTGAATTCTGATAAGAATCGCTTTGATGCATAAGTAATTTTTCATAATGAATGTTGTTTTAATGCAGGGCCGTGCCGACCCAATCCAGCGCCTGTGTGCGAAATCTATGAAGCGCCTGTAGGTGCAGCCTGTGCAGTGGCGTAGGGCGGATGACCTTTTTTTTTTAGTCGATACCTAACAATTCCGGCCTAAATTTAATTTTATATTTGTGCAAAATCTGTGAAGCGCCTTTTTTGGCATCCTTTTTCGAATATAACTGTTATAATTAACGCATATCTCGGCGCGCGGCGCCCCTGTCACCCTGGCGCCTGTGTGCGCCGCGCACATTGCACATAGGGACGGTTCGGCCCTGTCTTAATGTCTATAAAGTGCTCGTGCTACGGATTTGAGTAATCGTGTGCGGACCGAGCCTAGCACACGACGCAGTTTTAAGCGACCTATGGCCAGCGTAGTCTTGAGGCTGAAATGAGGAGAAATAATATAACCAATATACAAACCATCTGCATAACCGTCAACCACTTCTTGTACTTATTGAGAAACTTCTTTATCTCTTTACTACCCTCAGCAGACAAGAGGTAGTAGCTGTACATTATCACGTGGACGGCGTTGTTTAGAGTTGGGCTGAATGAGGCCATGCCACCTGTGGAACAGACAGTAGTGTTAATTCTTACTTCCATCCCAAATAAGCTATTGCCACCAATCCAAAATGGACACCAACTATATCGAGATACTGAATAATTTATCGTGGGTCTTTCAAATTTTTCTAAGCGAAGAAACAGATTTTAATGTAAAAATGCAGCCCAGTTTCGAATCACACGAAGCTCTTGAATCACAACCGCTAAGATGTTAATGATGGTCCTTATTGCAAAGCGTCTGAAGGATCTAGATACACTCCAACGAAAAAAGAAAAATACAAATGTATTTTGTTTCAAGTCGAAGAAAACTTTGCTTATCCCTCCATCATTAACAAGCTAGATGTTCTTATCCAATTAAAACTTTACCCAAATGTGGTTCAGTTTAAAAAACCTTGCTAGCAGGTTTTTAAATGGAAGAAAAATATATTTTTATATTCTGGAAAAATATTTTTTTATTCTGAGAGCTCGGCTGCTGAATACATTACGCTGAATAAAAAACAACACGGACTTTACTTAGTATATTTTTAATTTAATTTTTGTTTTGTGGGTCTCGTGGCTTTTGTAATCGTGAGAGACTAGATGTATGTTAGCAGAAGAATCTCGAGGAATATTCATTAGTTCTAAGAGAAAGGACGATTTTCAGAACCCAAAATTGGCCGCTTGCAACTGATTGCTTTTTTGTGTTTTTCTAAGAATGGCCACATGTAATTGATACGACCATTGAAACGTCGGAGAAAACTCAGGCATTTACCTCAAATTAGTTAAATAATCGCGTGTATCTGTCTGTGTGGTGACGGATTAAGAATACGGAATGTTATCATCCCATGGGTGTCGTAAGCGCCGACAGAGGGACATCTTATGCAGAGAACAGCACTGTAAGAGAAGGAAATCTTGATACAAACCCTATACCAATTGGCCAGCGTGGTATAGTAGGCCAACTCCTCCTTTCAAAGGAGAGGCCTAGTCCAGCAGTGGACTGTTAAAGGCTGATGACGACGAATCGCGTGTAAGACCCGTTTTCTATAACTGTATGATGGTCATTAGTATTATCCTGTTACAGATATTTAGGGTCCTAGGCGGAGTTGTTTTGGATATTCTTGTATAACTATTTACGTAGATGATAATATTTTTGCTTACTCCTCTCAACCATAATAGGCCGCAAAGTACCGACCTTTTTGCAGTCAAGCAACAAAGTGCTTATTACCCAAGCACCCATTCATCTCTCACTTCAGATGAAAAAAAAAACCTTTCGCAAACATTCGAGCATCTCGCGGAAGGTTGTACGTTAAGTGAAAGTAACGTATTGATTGATGGAACATTCTCAGGATTTTCTCACGATAACCCCTCGGTAAATGTCAACGGTTGCCGAACTGAGATGTGATGGGCTATAGTTAACACTTTGTTGAATTGACGACAGATTGTCTTATGAAGTGTGATTTGAAAGTGATTTGAAAATCATCGCTCTTTTGTGGATGAGTTTTAATAAATTTTATCATTCATAAACATTTTTTTGTGTTAGATTGTAAGTCGTGCTGCTTATTTGATATTGAGGGTACGATTCTTTGCTAGAAAATTGGTCATGACGTCACATGTCATTAAGCCGAAAAAAATAAAGGTCTAGTAAAATATTATTTTATGTGGCAAATGTATCTTATTGCTTGAGTTAAACAGGCTCGTTTTTTTTAGCTAGCTCTGGGTACGAAATTTTTACGTAAATATTATGTACACACATACCGTTTGCTTTTCATTTATAGGTTTACAGTCTATTTTCAGCACGTCATCAAGCCCATTGTTTAAATTCAAAGGAAAACATGATTCAATTTGTTATCATAATCGACCGAATGTTTTCGATTAGGTACATATACTAGTAAGCAAAATGACTCGAATATTTTTGCAATTACAAAGGTTAGATATATACAATAGATAGATAGTCTTGTCAACAAGCTAGCCAACCTCAGCTGCAAGTGGTGCACCTGCCGATCAACGGACGAGGCGACGGCAAACAAAACATACCGATAAGCGGCAATAGGCTCGCCACCTATTACGTGGGATCAAAACACTGCCGAAAAGTGGGCGTTTAAAATGCCTCTGCCTACCTCTTCGGTGAAACAGGCGTGAGTCTATGTATGTATGTAAGATGGACCGCAAACTAATATGACTGATCTCTTGCCAAAGGCAAAAAGATCTAAGCTACACTGGTCTTCCCTGTTCAAGAAGGTTATGAAGTCTAGGAAATTAATTGTAATTTATAATAAGATAACCACTGATACGTCGTCCATCCTCGGCAGACGTAAAAATGGTAAATACAGATCTTCCTATATTGCCCGTGAAGCCAAGCAAAGACACGCCCAGACCTCAGCTCAAGTATAATCAGGCGACTCACGATAAATAAAAAGTGAACTCACTTTTTCATATATTAGTAAGTAAATGTTGTCGACGTTTAAAGAGGCTTCCTTTTTTGTTTCATGCGCAATCTCTAAGAAATTCTAAAAAGCACTGCTATCGTATCTAAAGTATTTGTAATGATAAACATTTTTATATTATTATTATACCTACTGCTATATTTTACACTGTCGGAGCAAAGCTAAAGTCGAAGCTTATCGATTACTTCAACCCGTTCCAAGCGCTGATAAATTTGAATTTCAATTGACGCGTACCGATCCAACCATGATTACCGAATTCTCCTTTGAAGTGTTTTAATTATGGTAATGTCTTCTTCAATTTATTATTAAGGAATTTCCTTGACGATAGAGTGAGTTGCACTTTATTATCAAGGTGATATCTGCATTAGGATAGGCAGAGAAGTACTTGACAGATTGTGATTTAACACTAATTTGATAGGGTGAGTCTATTGTCATACGGCAGATATTGCCAAGATCTATGACAAATATCGCATATACATAGGATACCTACCTTTGTTTGTGTGTTTGAAATACTGCTGTTTTCTATAATGCCAGTACATCCAAAGTAAAACTCGAAGCATATCGATCACCTTAACCCGTTCCAAGCGCTGATAAATTTGAATTTAAATTGACGCGTCCCGATCCAACAATGATTACAGAATTCTCCTTTGAAGTGTTTTAATTATGGTTATATCTTCTTCAATTTATTCTTTAGGAATTTCCTTGACGATAAGGTGAGTTACACTTTTCTATATCTGCTTTAAGGTAGGCACAGAAGGAATTGATAAAAGACATTGTAATTTGAAACTTATTTGTTAGGATAAGTCTGTTGTCGTACGGCAGATATTGCCAAAATCTATGGAAAGTATCCCTAATAGAAATAGATAGTATACGTTTGTTTGTCCGTTTGGTACCTTTTTACGTTGCCTGTTTTGTGACTCACTTAGTGTCTAGGAGTCTTTAACATTTGGACACCACGATGAAGTGATGATACCACTTAAAGCTTCGGTTTTTACAATACAATAAAAGAACAGCAAACAGAACATTTTTGGTTTGGAAGCTACGAACCATTTTATAAACACGATTACAAGGTTTTGCTAATATAAACTGTAATAAAACCCTGACCATAAATAGTGTTATCTTGGATACGAATCTTATCTTTTTATTATTTACATTTGCTTGCAAATAAATTATTGAATTTGAAATGCATATGTCGAATTCTTGAATATATATGATTTGTAAGACGTAAATTATTTCGTACAAAGGTTATAGTAATATTATAATTTTCTAGACTCACGCCTGTATCCCCGAAGGGGTAGGCAGAGGTGACACCCATATTTCGCCATGATTTTTTTAGGTTCCACGTAATAGGGGGCGAGCCTATTGCCGTTACGGGGCACATCACCAGACTCCGTGCTGCTACTGAGAATTCGGAAAAACCCAGTAACACTTTTGCCCGACCCGGGACCTCCGATCAGCAGTCGCATACGCTATCCACTGGACCACGGAGGCAGTCAGTAACATTATAATTATAAGTTACTAGCCGTTTCCTGCGGTTTCACCCGCGTACCCAAAAAACCCAAATATCTTATGGACCCCTATTTTTCGAAAATAAAATATAGCCTATGTTACTCGCAGATAATGTAGCTTTCTAATAGAGAAAGAATTTTTAAAATCGCTCCAGTAGTTTCTGAGTTTATCCATTACAAACAAAAATACAATTTTTTCCTCTTTATAATATTTATATTATTTATACGTTATATCAGCTGCTGCCTTATTTTATTGCAGCAATGTATTCTATGAATGCAGTGCATCTTACATAGAGTTTACTCGCCCCTAGCAGCAACACCCTAAACTATATGTTATATTTGGAAAATGGCCCATCGTACCATAAAAAGATTCAATTATAAATTACGGCGTTACTAAACAAATACGTACGCATTGAAAAATATTTCTCGAATACCTATAGCGATAAATCATGATCAACTTAAACGTCCCATTCGTTCATGATACGAAAACACCCAGAGTATCAGTATACCTTCTCACCAGACAAAACAGTCTAGTAAAAATATTTGTGCTCGACACTTTTTCTCGTCTCGCTTGTTCATAGCCGCAAATTGATTGTGATGAGACTTGCCAAATAGCAAGAGCATACATATTACGCGATGTTATACAATAATATTTAATGTAATATCGCCATTCGCCACGACCAACCATCTCTACAGGAAAATATACTCTAACTTCCTTTCACCAAGGTGGGTTTTTGATTGAAGACGTGTTGGCAATTGCCCATCCCATCACTTTCACTCGCTGACCATAGTAACGCATGTACACCGATGCCACGATATTGTTTAGGGTCAGTTTTGTAGCGAGATGGTCCTCAGATAACCTCTAAGATGTTGTCTTTAAGATGATCGAATACAGACAATGATGGATCGGGCTGATTAAATCTAAAAATTATTTGGATCAGAATACCTACGGACCTACGTACTATCCGTAGCACCCTATGCCTTACGGCGCTTTCTCAAGACTTGACTAAGAATTCATCGCCTTCCCTGGGACTAAAACTTATGGTGAGAACTAGGTATGTACTTCACTACATAGTATAAAACAAAGTCTGTCTTCTGTCTGTCTGTCCCTATGTATGCTTAAACCTTTAAAACTTCGCAACGGATTTTGAAGCGGTTTTTTTAATAGATAGAGTGATTCAAGAGGAAGGTACATGTACCTATTGCACCCGTGCAAAGCCGGGGCGGGTCTCTAGTCTAGATTAAAAATAAATTATTTTATTCAACGTTGATATTCTCTGTGGGGCTTTTAAAAGAGACTCTGTGGGGCTTTTAAAAGAGATTTCTGTTATTTACTAACACGTAATAAAATAAATATTTTGTATAGAGCATATATACATCCTCTATTGCAATGCAAGGCTCTCCGTGTGGATCGTTCCATAGAGCAAATATAAAAAAATAAAATGTAAATTCTTAAACTACCCATTGCCAAAAATGGTAATCGAACTAGAAACCTTCAACCGCAAAAGATTACTCTACTATACAATGCCAAACACATCTAGTAAAATGCATCCAACTTAATAAAAACACTACAGATGGTTCCCTTTTGACGTCGACAGGTGTGCGATCCGAATGTAGGTCAGTCTCACAAGGGATTAATTTTCTAGAGAGGAGCCGCGTTGGTTATGCACTAGCTTTGCTGTATCGTTTGTCAAACGAGAGTGCTATTTCGTTGGAGGGGCTGTTTTGATTGGGTCTGTGGTTGTGTGATGTATTGGTCAGTGAGGGTTGTGGAATGTTCTGGTACTATGTGCTACATGAATCTATCATAATATATTATAATACGATAGTGTTTTGTCACCATAAAGGGTATTGCTGTTCCCGTAGAAAGTTTATTCTGATGATGATTCTGAAGATGAGAATCCTGTTAAATGTGTGTCAATGAAAAAAATAACTTATGTATAAACTTCAGGCACAAATTTGCAAAGGCGGGTCAGGCAATCTAGCGGCCCTTCTTTGGGTGATGCAGAGACAAAAACGTACTAAATGCTTTCAAGATCGAAGTAGATATATAATGTAGAATAATTTAATTGCCTCCGTGGTCCATAGCGAATAGCGTTTGCTTCTGCTCATTGGCACAAATTTGCAAAGGCGGGTCAGGCAATCTAGCAGCTCTTCTTTGGGTGATGCAGAGACAAAAACGTACTAAATGCTTTCAAGATCGAAGTAGATATATAATGTAGAATAATTTAATTGCCTCCGTGGTCCATAGCGAATAGCGTTTGCTTCTGCTCATTGGCACAAATTTGCAAAGGCGGGTCAGGCAATCTAGCAGCCCTTCTTTGGGTGATGCAGAGACAAAAACGTACTAAATGCTTTCAAGATCGAAGTAGATATATAATGTAGAATAATTTAATTGCCTCCGTGGTCCATAGCGAATAGCGTTTGCTTCTGCTCATTGGCACAAATTTGCAAAGGCGGGTCAGGCAATCTAGCAGCCCTTCTTTGGGTGATGCAGAGACAAAAACGTACTAAATGCTTTCAAGATCGAAGTAGATATATAATGTAGAATAATAAAATTGCCTCCGTGGTCCATAGCGAATAGCGTTTGCTTATGCTCATTGGGACGTTCCAGGTTCGATTCCCGGGTCGGGCAAAAGTGTTACTGATTTTTCCGAATTCTTAGTAGCAGCATGGAGTCTGGCAACGTGCCCGGTAAGTAACGCCGCATTTTACGTGGGTCATATCAAAAACATGGCGAAATGTGGGTGTATTAGCACCTCTGCCTACCCATTCGGCAATAAGTCTTCCCCAGGTCTTTTTTAATGTCTTGTATCTCAATCTAGACAGGTTTTATACAAAAGATAGACCTGTCTACATTGAGATACTAGTTTGAGGTACAATGAATCAGTCTCAAAGAAAATGAAAACACTTACAAATTTTGTTCCCTCGCGCAAGAAGCTGAAATTTGGCATTTATGTTCTTAAGAGTGCACTGAGAAGAGGTTTCCCGAAAATCTTACGTTTCCTTCATTTTTGCGTACTTGAGTAGAAACAGAAAAAAATTGCAGGCGTAGCTGCGGCCATCTTCTTGTTAGCTGATATGATGATGAGAAAGAAAACATTCGCTAAAATGTTAGACAGTATAGACATCTGACATAGTATTTTTATGCCTTTCCCTTTTTAGCTTCTTTAACAAAACTCAATTACCTTCATAACGTTCATCATAAATGTTCCAGTGAAATGAATACGCCTTTTATTCATCACGTCTTGTCACGGAGCCTTTATATGATAATAATGGCCTTATATCCAAGTATTGTGTCGCACCGAACGGATATTTATAGAAGTGATATTATGTTTTTGAAGGGAATAGATTTTTAAAAAAATTTATAAATATTATTTGTATACTTACTTACGTATTAAATAAACACACGCATAATATTATGATGGGACAATCGGCACGGCTCCGCGTGATCCCATTTTCTAGTTTGGAAAGGCCTACACTATCAAATTGTAGTAAGACTAGTCAGAGAACTAGTGAACATTCTAAACATACAGGGTGTAGATTTGCATTTGCAAAATATTTTAAGGGGTGAATATACTACTATAGCTGAATACAAATACCTGAAAAAAAAGTCAAAAAAAGTTAAAAAAAACTTTCGTCATCATACACTTTGAAAATTAACTCGGTGTATTGACCGCCGCGCCGCCGCTCAGCTGAGCGCCATTGCAGGTGCCTAACTCACACAAGCACACGTACCTACAGTGACTGCGCGATTCAGCCTTATTTTGCACGATTTAACAGTTTATTCTGATTTATTATTTAAGTAACATTGAACGAAAATAGGATTTTATATCATCGCACACTGTTTAAAATAATTTTAGGTTAATAAGTATACTGTCTATGTTGTATTATTAAAATATTTTGCAAATGCATATCAAGACCTTGTATACTTGTATATAAATATAATACACGTAGACACTTGTCACACAAAGAGTTCTTCTAGATGGGAATCTACTGTTTCCAGCTCAGCAGTCAGGCTCACTAAACCAACAGGTCAGTCAATTAACTGTTTAATGCATTTTGAATTTACCCACGAGTAAATTTACTGTAGTATCTACTGAATTTTAAACTTTCCCATTATGTACCTACTTAGTAAAAGAAAAGTACCTCAAATTGTCAGCAACTGTTTTAGGACATCTTTGAAGAAGGCTTTTTTTAATAAAGTCTGCTGGAGACGGTTTTGGGTGTGAAAGAGGGATTTACTAATGTATGCGAACCCTTTGAAATCCGTTTTACCTAACCTACTAGCCGACTTTCTCTGTATATGGAGCATACACACATGCTCATCACTGATTATGACGTAGTATATGTTTATGCTCCATAGTACTCCAAAAGTCCGATTGGCTAGGCCAAAATGCATGTTAAACCGTTGCTGACGTGTCTGCTCCATTGCTTGTGGCAACAAACTAACTCTTTTCTCTATTCGTCTTCCTGATGTCCAAGTCAAGAAGCAAACATTGTTCACCTACGACCGGTCGAAATATTTGATCTATCTTTTGATATGGTTAGTGGAGCTACATACTTGACATATCTTGCATAGAGCAAGGCAAATATACAGGGTGTAAGGGACGGTGTATCGAAAACCGATACCAGTGATTCAGTACATGATAGTGAGGCCATTGGCGGTCGAATTTTCTGGAAAAATCTAAGAACTCGACAATCTTTTAAATGTAATTCTCCCGTTTTAGGTCCATTGAAATCTGGTAGATTAAAATAAACACTTATACGGTACAGGGTTAACGGTTATTGGCACCCAGTAAACGTTAAGTTTACGTTTATCGAACTGTGTACCGTTAAGTTGAAGTATCGCAGTTATCTTGTATGTATGCTCAGCTTGAGTATGAGGAGGTTCGTTAAAACTGGCGCCCTCAGCGTTATAGGTGTAGGTCAGAGGTTGGAGTAAATGTTTTGTATATGGGCAAATATGAGCGAATTTATTTAAATAGTTTTAGATTTTCGCGATTTTACTTATCTGTAACCTTTTACAGTCAATCGCGTAATTATTCGAAAATAATGACGAAAATAAACCGGCCTGTGCGCTGAAGCGGAGAAGAACGGAGCTTTGTCAAAACAAGCAAAATAACTCTAGAAAGCTTCCTTGTGGAGATTTTTTGGGCTGTATTTATTGACTGTTCGCATTTCGGCGAAGAGATAGCCTCAGAGTGAAACTCCTGGTATGTTTCGGCGTGGGTTATACCGGCTGTAGTCACAGGATGATAAGAAACAATATTAAACGATTGAGAACTATTAGAAAGATATCGTAGAGTCTGTTTATTTACTGCAGTAGGACCTTTTTATATCCACCTATTTTATCTTCTAACTTGTGCCTTTACCATTCCACTATTGCTTTATAAATTCGATTATCAATTTAATCCATCAATTTGCTCGCAATTTGCACCGACCCGTAGGTCAGTAAAATTTATTAGCAGGCTATAATGTTACCTTTACAGCCGCTCGTTGGTTGGCTGATCGTGTTTAGATTCTAGAGGTACTTGGCGAAATGTGCAATACGTACGATTACGAGCCCGTTTTACCAAAATGATCCAGTCGGGTAAAATTATGATAAAACAATTACGAACCAACAGCAACTGATTCAACAATTATTATCATTATCATCATCAGCCTGTCATACGGAAAAATGAAAAGCCAAAAATCGTGCCATTGGAGATGCCTATATCTATCTAACAGTGGAGTATGGCAGGCTGATGTTTCAGCAATTATCTCATTATCTAATAAGCATTAAACGTATTACCCAATTTCGTCTCTAATTTAAATAATACTTAAACAGTCTAATTGCCTTATTTCGTTTGTCAAAGCCACGATTCGGTCACGGAGAGCCATTTGGAAGTAACAAATCTAACAACGGCCGGCGAAACAAAAGGAATACATAATTGCGATTCTATATTTAGCGTTTTGCATGGAAATGAAAGGTCTTTCACGTTTCTATAAATGTTCATGTTTTATTTAAATGCCGTCGGTTGGAAACATTCGAATGCTTGGTGCGATACGCTTTGATAGTGTGTATCTTGACTGCTGATGGACGCAAACAGTCATGATGGCGGGCCGCTGACACTTCAAATGGGTGGAAATCGCTCTGCTGCTTTAATGGCGGCCTTTATATATTCATTGTGTATATCAAGTTTCTATTGAACGTTTGTTAATTGTAAACTGCTTAGATATCCAGTAAATTAGATTTATGTTAGAGTACAGACGCAATAAACTTTTGATTTGTACTGGCTGTACTGGCTGTCTGAGAGCTGAAAACTGATCACACTCTATCAATTTGAATAAACTATGCCAGTGGCTATGATGGTATTTCGTTCATTTCTTATTGCTTTTTAGCAGCATCGATCCTTTTTTTATCCGAATATGTAGATACATTTATATAAGAGCAATCAGATAAGTATTTCATATCTTAATTGATGACCTTATTTCTTACAACATATTTTTATGACTGCTCGTCAAGTTAATTAACATGTTATTGATGGGAAGGAAGGTTTATATTTACAAAAGTAGTTTTTATAATCCTCAATCTAATCTTAAGGATTTCAGGTTTCTAACAAATACTAGAAAATTTCCGTCGGGTGCCAATCGCATCTATGAAATGAAGAAGTGTAATAAATATTTGAAAAGCCGCGTTCTAATCCAAAAATAAGCAAGTTCAAAACTCCGTATCTCACAACCGCCTTATTAATTACTACTACTATAACCGTAGCGCTCTAAACTTAAAACAATGATCCCGGTAGGTACTGTGAAGTAACTTTGCAAGATAGTTAGCAATTCTGGCGCTTAAACTGAACATTGTATCGATCACATCGTGTATAATAGAGGCGTATTGCGAGTAAGTGTCTAAACACACAATGCCGAAGTTACGCGACCGAAGTTGAATATGATTACGCCCGCTATGCTATTTGAATTACCTACTGACGACACATTATAACGAAACTAGAGGACGCCAGCAGCTACGCCTGCATTTTTTTTAATTTACCCGTTTTGAACGATCCCGTGGGAATTTCGGGAAATCCCTTCTTAGTGCACTCCTACGGTCCCCAAGGAACATACATGCCAAATTTCAGCTTCCTGCGCCCAATAGTTTCGGCTGTAGCGTGTCTGTCAGTCAGTCAGTAATGCAAGGATTTTATATATTAAGATTACGTTACGTTATAGCGTCCAGCTTACTTCGGTCGGGCGTAAGTTCAGCGGCAACTTTTCTAGTAGTAGAAAGTATTATTACATAGGCGTATTTCGCGGAACTTCGGTCGGGTATCTTCGACATAGTGTGTTTAGACACTAAGGAACACAGTCAATTTCCTTCGAATACCTTGGTACAATTCACTTGAAACAATGCACAACACGGCTGTTTAGTCGCTAAACTGTGAATTTATCGGCGCCTCGGCATGAACCTAAAGCCCGCGCCCTTTCTGGATTTCCCTTTGAATATAATGGCGGGACGTGACAGTTATTGAGCGGTTGGTTTATTGACAGATGAATGTGGTTATGATATTTGAGAGCTTCGAATTTTTTTGAAGTATAACATGCAATACCAACTATACCAACCCGTTTGGCCAGCGTGGTATAGTAGGCCAATTCCTCCTTTCAAAGGAAAGGCCTAGTCCAGCAGTGGACTGTTAAAGGCTGATGATGATGATGGTAACATGCAATCGGATAAATCTATGAGAGCCCAGGTACAAAATTTGCTTTTTATAAAATTTTTACTTATTTACATACATACATAGGTATATAGATTCACGCCTGTTTCCCGGAGGGGTACGCAGAGACTACGCAGCGCCATTTGCAAAGATCGTGACATATCTTATTGTTTGTACTTATGTTTTTGTTTCTTATCAGAATTGTTAGCTAGAAAAACTTAGCGTGAAGAAAAAGAGATATAGGCGTTAATAGCAAGACCAACAAAATGGATTGAAATGAATGTTTGAAGTTTACAGCCCAATTGTAAGAGATATTAATAGTCGCATGTAGGAATGATTATACTACGATCTCCAGACAGTAAATATTCTCTTTTTTATTGTAAAAGCGGCCATCTTACAGTATTTTTCTTGCTGCTACGAAAGTTATTGTAACTTAATAAATAAGACGTTTAAAGTATATACTTCCACGGAATACGAAGTATCTAAAAACGTTTGAACCTTTATCAAAAGTGACGTTTTACTAGAGTCCACTGGGGTTTCTACAAACGTGAGTTCTTCAGCCGTTTTAGCTTGTAATACTTGTCTATAGGCTATAAGAATTGGGACTAAAATTGATAAAAAACAGTAGGTACATCTCATTGCACCTACATCCAAAAGTGATCGACTCCATGTTCACATGATGAATGTCAAGTAATTATTAGGTATATGTTTATAACTGAAAACTGATTTTCAAGACACAGGTAGATACGTTCTGGTTTGAGTGACAGAGTTCTTTTTTTAGTTCTTGGCAGGAAAAAAAATTGATGCCCGAGAGGCATTACAAAATGCCTTTGAAGAATTTGTTGCCTCCCGTCCAGTTGATTTCACCAAGAAGGGCATCAATAAGCTACCAATGCGTTGGCAAAGATGCATTGATTGCATGGGTGATTACTCTGATTAATAGAAGTAAAAAATATAGAAAAAAATACGCTTAATTTATTTCATGAAAAACGGCAATATCACAGGTAAAAACCTAATATATTGTAGTCCCGTCGTGTCAGAAGGCGTAGTAGGTACTTGTATGCTAATTATTTTAGACTATTAATGGGTGTTGAATGGATGGGTCTGTTTAATATTAGTACATCTTACGCCTATTGTTTAATTAGCAAGATTATTTGCAAACCAAATACGCAAGGGATATTTCACTTGAACTAGCTGACACAAAGCGATAACCGCTTGGAAACAATCACAGGGCCACTTTCTAGGCAATATAATTTCGCAATAGCCGGAGAGAAATTTGCTATTATGATCAGATGATCATAATAGCAAATTTCTCTCGAACGAAAAAAAGCGAACTTGGGTCAACAAATAAGGATTCAACAGCACTTGTGGAACTTATCAGTAGAATACTATGTTGTGTTGTGGTTCAATGGTCTAAGGCTTTCGTAATAGTTTCAGTTTGAAATGAACAAAACAGGTAAGGTTAGATTAGGCATAAATAAAAAAAATACGTTTTGGTTGTATTCTGTATAAAACTATTTTCTTACTTTAACCAGCGTCATCGCACACGGATGAAAAGTAACATTAATTCGAAAAACGTAATGTAAAAAATCCATTCTTATTTGTATCCTTAACTAGAAAAGTAGGAATTTTCACCATAGTAATTTAGCCCTTTTTTTTTAAAGACAACTCCCGCACTAGGAATAAATCCTGTGTCGCGGGGGACTTTACAAACATACAACCAACGGACACCCAGACTCGAAACAACAATTTATGGATCACACAAAGTGTTGTCTCGTGTGGGAATCGAACCCTCAACACTCAGCGCTGTGTCAAGCGGCGAGGCGGCCGATTAAACCACTATGCCAGCCAGTGCAGCTGTGCAGTGCAGTAAAAAAAAAAGTCTCAAGCCTTCAAGTTTCATTTTCTCAACAAAAGGTGATGATGAATGACCATCGCCGAAGTTTTCACTATTTGAATGAAATTCGCTTAATCCGTTTTAATATAAAAAAGGAATACACCGTGACTACAAAAGATTGTCCGTTAAAGTTTTCAAAAAGCTTTAAGTATTTATTTTTAAGTGAACCGTTTACCTACATATTTTATTTAATCTCATTCGGGGAGAAGCCAAGAATACTTATCGTCATATATCGTCGCAAGGTATTGCATATTCGAATAATAAATTGGCATCCGCGACGCTTCGAATATATATTATTCAATTACTTTATTGCAATCGTGGGATTTGGGAACGAAACTGTGTGGCGTTTTATTTTACTCAATAATAATAATATATAATATATTATCTCAAAAAACCATATATTAAGGTAAACCTTTATTTTTATAAGTTTGCCTGTTTCTGTATATGTTCAAACCCTAGTCTTAGTTAGGAGATAACCTTGATTAAGTAGGTCAGGTAGTTGATATACGTGGCTGATATTACTATCAAAATATAGTAAATCCTAGTAAAAATACACAGAATGTTTGCATTATCTAGAAAATATTTAGAAACTAGAAGTTACCACCGCATAGTTGGGTGAGTTGTGTCCTTTGTTTAGCAATTTTCTCGTTAAAATTCCACCCAAGGGTATTTAAGTTTAAAGTTGACGAACAACCGAAACTTGGGGTCGGTTCTGTAGTGGCGAACTTTGTTCAACGTTCCCACTGGATGTTTGTATTATGTAATTAGTTTGAATTAACCAAAATAACCGTTGAAGTAATAGAAAATCTGCTTAGCCTTATTATAATATTAATAAGGATAACTTCTGTCTCAATCTCTCTATCTAATTAGTCTTAGTATTAGCCGGTATATATGGCTTATCAATCCCTAGTATTTTTTGGTAAAAGTAGGGAAATAAATATTACGTTATTCTATCTTTCTACTCTTGAATATCTTATAATTGGTGGTGGTGTAGTTAGACACGTTATTAAAATAGTCTAGCTTATTTTATACAATTGTATTATGAAAGGCATTGGGTATAATGTGGAATCGTTTAGATCGCGAGTAAAAAGTAAAACACATGTTTCAGACGACGCATACAATAGATTCGGTATCTTTTGTACCTATGCGAGGTTTGAAACATTTTAGTTATAGTTCCAGAAATCCCTAGTCATTAAGGGGTAAGTCGTCTAGCTTCTGATATGTACAGCTCTAATATCTCGGTACTGTGTTGCTACTAACATTTTGTTACTAACTGTTCAGGCTCGCCTTCCTCGAACTACGAAGCAAATGTAAATCATACAACACAACAGCACAAAATAACATATATCCCCGTATGCAGTCTAAAATTATTCAGACATAAATTATACTAAGTACCTACCTACGTGTATTTTGACGTTTTACGTAAACTCAATATGCTCGCCTGTTCCAACCGAGCCTCTACTAATGCGAAAGGCTTTGATCTTAATAAAACCCATTTGGCCGTGCACAGTGATCATTTCCACTGATCTTCGGTACAAGGCCACGCCCCGAAAAAGCAAGTTTTTTACCCACATACCCTTTAATTCAATAACTACCTACTGGCTACCCCAGACGAATATCTTTTACGTGAATATGATAGTTGATTATTTCGAGGGTAGTTAAGTAAAATGAAATTGGGCACGAATGTTTACGATTTCTGTCCTCGTTCGTCCATACATTAGTGGTATATTTGTATGTGTATAATTGCGAATAGGACAGTGGTAAAAATAAATGCGTTAGACAAATTGCTATACTGATTAGAATCGAAATTACCCCGGTCGGCGAATGCTTACAAAGGTAGGGATAACTACTAACTGATGATCGGTAGACTGACAGAATAAATAATGATCCATAACTGATAGCTGTTTCTTCTGAAAATCTTGGTCTCCACTGAAACTAAAAACTGTATAGAGGTTTTCTCTAACCTATTTAATTTTATTAAGATAAAAACTGCATTTAATTACGTAGAATACACAGACACGTCTCTAAACGGAGAAGTTCAATTTTGAGTAGAAGTTACTAAGGCTTCAGGACATTGAGCATACGTTCGCTTTGATAGAACGGACGATGCGACGGAAGGATCTTTCGCTATTATACAATATTGTATTGTGAATATGGTAACCACACAGAACCTTACTTTTCTTTGTGCTACATCCTATAAAGAGCCCTATAACTCGTATTTTCATATCTTTGCAAGTCGAGCCTTCAGATAATATCACGCCATAATCTCATACGAATGATGTAATACCGCTGGTGTCTATTGCGGGCGGAGCTATAAACGATGGAAATACGCGCTTTATGGGCTATAAATGGCTGTAAAATTAATATAGCTACGTGCAGCGAACTAGCGCGGATTGTGAAGTCGTTTACTGATAACCGTGGATGACTGTATATTGGAATATAGTGCATTCGGATTTATTGTGGCGATTGGTTTGTCAAATATTGGGTTTAGAATGGAAATGGCCGTGTTAAAGCGGCGTTTATTCTGGACTCGAACTAAATATATTATAAAGAAAGCTCTACCTACCAAAAGAAATAAATTGATGGACCCGAGTAGTACTTTAAGAACACAGGGCGCTGGGTGTGCTTTGAAGGGTGTTAGTAACACCCTCTCTAAGCACTACTGGTGTATACTATGCGTACATACATACATACATAGACTCACGCCTGTTTCCCGGAGGGGTAGGCAGAGAGCCTCTTGCTTCATTCACTCCCATCAAGTTTCTCATGCATGCTCTTCTGTTTAGAGTACTTCTGACCTGTCCTTTTTTTAGAATGTCTCCAATCTGGTCACAGGACGTCCGCCTAGGTCTTCCCCTTCGTCCTATTCCATTCACACTTGCCTTATATATCTTCTTTGTCAGTCTTTCGTCATCCATCCTCTCCATGTGCCCAAACCATCTTAACATGCCATTCTCGATGCTTGTCACTACATTTTCTTCAACCCCACACCACTCTCGTATCACACTCGTATAGCATGCGTAGTTTTTCTTAACGCGATAAAATTTTTACAGGTTGAAAGTGGCGATAGCGGGCGGTTTGTTTTTAAGGAAAAAAGCGGTAGGTTTGTTTTTTAAGGACAAGGTACAAGGATTTATACACTTGATACTTAATTAAAACCCAGTACGGCGTACTGAAAACATGCTACGTTTTAGTCCTAAAGAACGAAATTCGTGAATAACGGTGTGCCATTTATGTTAGTCTCACAGTAAAAATATAAATTAGGTAAGCTTTTAAAAACCTCGCTTTGTACTAAATATTGTGTTGCTGTTAAAACAAGGTCCCTTTCAAAATTTACCACTTATGAATAAAGTTATATAGTTGTAGCAGCGATACAATTTGCCTTACCTACTCATCATCATTATCGTCCTAGCGTTAACCTGGTTGCATCCAAGACCTTCGCCTTTTAGGCCCTGGTCACGAGATCGGCCTAAGCGGCGAGCGGCGCGGCAGGGGCGATGTACATGGCGCGTTTCCTCTGAGGCGGCCGCGCGCCGCGTCACAGTAAACGCGCCATGTACATCGAAATCGCTCACCGCTGCCGCCCGCCGCTGTAGGCGGTGCCCTTAGGCCGAGGTCGGTGGTTTGATCTAGATCGGCCTCCGAAAATCTGCGCTATGGGACACTCCAGCAAGTGACGTTATGGTCTGTTCTGGAGCGTCACAGTCGGACTGCGGATTCGCTGACCGCGACAGTGCAGTGGCTGTGCCCACATAAGTACTGCGCTTACTTTTTTATTTTTTTTTATGTCGGGTTGGAAAATTCTCATGGAGTCCCTCCGCCCTCCGACTAAAAATTATGTACCTGTGTGTCGGAGGGTTGGGTATCACCGAAGCATTCCTCGCTACCCCCCGACGGGTATAGGCCCGCCGCCGCAGACGGGCCCTAACAAAACTCCCTTGGCGGCGGATGAAGGTGTTGGGCTCTGCCGCCTAAACACCCAGCGGCCCCAGAGGATAGGGAGGTCGGCAACGCAACACCGTATCTCCTCTTCCTCTGCGGCCCCACCGCGACGCAACGATGGACAGAAGAACTGTCCCTCGCACCCGCGCCTTTGGACGCATCCTCAGCAGGCCTCCGTCAAGCCCACGCGGAGCGTCCACTTCCGGGATCTCGCTTAGCTTCACCGTGGGTGACCTAACCACGGTTACTGAGCCCCCCCTCCACGACAAGGTGGAGATCCCACGGAGAGGAGGGTGCTATTACTAGTCTAACCAGATTTGACAGTATATTAGCTTTCCCACAGTATTGGCGTTTCCTATTTCTAAGAAATGATTAATGACAAAAGTTGAAAGATTTTTCGACGACGTTTTACCTGACTCTTGTCGTCAATCTAAAAGTTAAAATTAATTTTTAAGAAGATTGACGATGTCACGTAACTTTTTAATGTCATTGAATAATAATGTTGTTTGTTAAAAAGTTGGATTCAATTTTGTTTATTGTGTAATTTGTTTTTAGCTTTTCACGGGCTTTCGGTATTCTTTTTGCTGTACTCTTATGTTCTAAGATTCTTGCGTGGGGAGATCTATTTCGAATTTCACGAAGTTTATTCAAATTAAGTGTAATTAGGTTAAATTAGTACATGTTTTGTGCGTACTTATAATTCTTGTAAGAACTCTTCTTACACGTAATTATTTGAAACTAATGCCAATTATTTGAAAACAAGCCGTACCTAATTAAAATAATATACATGTAGATAATTCTTTAACAAAAAGGAGCTAACTCGGTGCAAACCGTACTGGCACAACCATTCGTAAATATAACCTTCCGTTTGCTTTAAACCGTACACGCCTGTTGTAAACAAAATTAGCTGACATTGTGCCTACGGTAGGAGTGCCATACCAGCGCCCCTTATATTGGCATTTGTATTGGTTTAACGATGTCGCATGCTATGATTGCAACCTTTAAGTGGTGTTGGGTTTTTGGAAAGGCCTACCAATGTGCTATTAATTAGAAGTGTCTGTAATTGCGAATTGCGTATAAAACCACGCTATGTGTTCCACTGGTATATTCACACACCCATGTGCGGACCGCACGTATACTTGTTTCAAAAATAACGTCAAGAACTTGTAGTGTCTGTTGCTTGAATGTTTGACAAATCATCCACAATACATTAGTTAGAAAATTCTGTTTTATTTGCGACGCATTTCTCTTGCTTGTTATTTGGCTAGCCTATTAAGTGTTTCTTAAAATGTTGTAGGTGAACGTACTTCTACCTCGGCATAGACAGAATAGCAAATGGACGTAGTTATAATTTTAAATCAAATTCGCCGCGTGCATGAAAGCTATTAAAGCGGTATGTGTCGGAACTTTAAAACTAGGTAGAATTTTATTCGGCTTGGATTTAATTGGGAACTAACTGACGGGAGTAGCAGTTTTATACAGCATTCAGCCTCTGAATACCTCGCTTAGGTTCGAAATCTATCGATTAAAGAACGTACCTACATAAATATATTGCGTTTTGGTTCATAACTTTACGTCATATTTTAAGTGAAGTCACGATGGCTTCTGATATAGTATCAGACCCTCGGTGGGGTAGCCTTTCGGTTCACCACTGTGTTATTCGTTTCGTGCTTCTCTACAATATTACTTGTTCCTAACAAATATTGCTATGTGTGGTCTGAGCATGGTAGAGATACCTTCGCTTTTGTGATGCATATTCACCCAGAGTTATATCAATATAAATAGAATGTTATCATCTGTATATTTAAACTTACTGACTGACTGACATGCAAGGCAGCCAAAATCTTTGGTCGTAAGAAGCTACAATAGGCATGTAAGTAAGAGCGGATTTTTGAAAATTTCCAACCTAAACAAACATCTCACGGGGTTGGAGCCGCGGGTGAAGTCTAGTCTATACACATAAATAAAATTGGAGTGTCTGTTTGTAATATTCAAATAACCGCTTTTTACTAAATGCATATGGATGCATACACGGTATAATACCAAAATGATTTTTTCTACTATTTTTTCTGTCTGTTTGTTCTCGCTAACCTCTGGAACGGCTGGACCGATTTTGACGGGACTTTTACTGGCGGATAGCTGATGTACCAAGGAGTAACATAGGCTATAAATTAGGATACGCGAAGTAGTTCCCTCAGGACGCGGGTGAAACCGCGGGAAACAGCTGGTTACTAAATAAAATAACAAAAGACCGAATATAATAAGAACATCCGTATTGGTTTTCCTATTATTTTCATCGCTTTCCTTGACTATCATTTCATAAATCTAATTCTATATTTTTCTCTGTTATCAGCGTGCAGTACGCAAGCAGTGCGTATCGATTATAGCACATTGCTGACACGTGTTTACTCTTGGCCAAGGGTACCCGTGCCCGCACTGTTGGTAATTACATGTGCTGTGATTTTTATATGTAACTTATTTGCGCAACATACGCGTATTTAGTGGGGAAAAGAAATACTTACATGTGTCCTAATATATCAACGCCCAGCGAAATTTATTTCATCTTACGGAAAACTACAATCAGTGGTTACATTACATGCCGTAAACAGTAGTGCCGGTAACAGTCTTTTAGTGTACCAACGCGCAGGGCGAAATTTATTTTTGTCTTACGGAATACTAGTGTATAGAGGTACTCTACGTTATGAAATAGCGTGTCTGGACATTTTAGCGAAATGACTTGTTGTAAGGGTGTCAATATTTTATACAATTGGACTGCACGGTTAGCGTAGTGGTTTAAGCGGCCGCCTCGCCGCTTGACACTGCGCCGAGTGTTATTGGTTCGATTCCTAATAATAGCGACTCGATGTCCATCAAATAATTTGCACCAGAGGACTTTGCAAATATTAGCACAAGCTAAATATTCTGTCGGCGGTTTTGCCCAGTATTTACAAACGCTCGTTCAATTGAATTGCCCCGGACGTTTGTCTAACCAGTTCACCCTGGATCTATTGCAGCTATTCTGACCAATTAATATTAACATAACTTCACGCCTTTTATCCCAGAAGGGGCAGGCAGAGGCGTATTACACACCCACACTTCGCAATTATGTACATCCTATTACCATTTGACCATTTATAGCTCAGTAGATATATTCGTTTCATGAAATAGCTGGTTTGCTTATTGAGTTCTGCTTTGACGTAGCAGTTCCAGTTATTCAATTGAAGAGACGGTTACCTGTCGCAGTTATTATTTTCTGTTAACTTTTCAAAGGAACTACTTTTTAATGACTTGAATGGGGTACTTGGAAGAAAAAGGTATACGAACGTTCTATAACTTGATAGATGGTTTCGGAGAATCTTTAAGCGTAGCGTGCATTTGCTGAAGTTAATGAATATTACAAAAAAAGACCAGTCATAAGAACGAAAAATAAGGAAACCTCTATTGCTGCGGTCAGCATGAGGTGACAACAGTGGCCTTAGCTTTACGCAATATGCAAAGAAAATCAAGATAAATAGAATCGCTACAGACACGTACTATGTAAAACAAAATGAAAAAAGAAGATGAATATTAGAAAACAATGACATTATTATTCTCGATTATGCGACTTTATGTTCCGACTTCCTTTCCTACTGTTACTTGAGTCCGTTTCTAGGTATTTTTTTTAAATAAGGAAATAATATTATATGCAAAAATTGCCACTGAAGCACGTAACCATCGCCTATTGCGTAAAACTAAAAACTGACATGAACAGCAGTTGTCAAGTCAAAGATACATAAATACATATTTATTTCTGCATTTTGGTTGTTTACAAAGTCAAAACCCTATTCTAGAAGATGCCGGCATTTCCGTCAATCTCCATTTATGCCTATCCCGTCACACGTCGAAAGTTAATTACGGCTAAGTCAGTATGCCAGTATTTCCATGATAGGTAACGTTTATCAATCCGCTTACACGAGGTACCTTTCCATCACTCTAAAACCTTGTCAACTTTAATGAAACTAAAACCAAGCTTCAACAGTTAAATAATGAAAATTCACTGGCATTTACGATGAAAGAATGGAGAGTACGGCACTTCGGTGACAATCTGATAAAGTCTACGGATGTGCCGATCAATTAAGTTGCTATCGTCTGTGAGTTCCAGATAATTTGAGCCTTTTGTCTTTATGGATACGACTGCAATTTGAATTGTGTGCAGATATTGCAGATATTTATTGGTGTTATCACGAGGACATTCCCGGTGACTATGACATCGGTAAAGCTACGGTAATGTCGGGAAAAGGGTAAAACTGTCATTACACATTTAACGTTAACGAAAAACGTTTCGTTAAACGTTTTTCGTTTTAAAGTGTACCTAGTTACATAAGGTATATTGTACACTTAATCTTATTGATATTATGTCTTTAAAATAATGATATGTACCTACGGAGAGTTCTGAAACATGGCTGCTTAATTAGCACTCGAAGATGAAAGCAAAGAAGATTACAAAACAAAAGATATGATTTCAAGGTAGTAGAGCCTTGCTGCTTTCAGCATGAATGGGCCGGCTCGACCGGGGAAGTAGGTCCCTCACAGAAAATCGACGTAAAGTAACAGTACCTAAACTGTTGCGTTTCGTTCGGTGAGTGAGAGTGTCGGAGGCCCTATCCCCTATTCCTTCTCCCTGATTCCACTCCTCATCCTATCCCCTTTCCCATCCCCAAGGGGCAGCAACGCATTTGTGACTCCTGTGGTGTTGTTTGTGTCCATGGACGGCGGTAATTGCTTACCATCAGGCAATCCGTCTGCTCGTTTGCCGCCTATAACCATAAAAAAAAAAATATATATATATATATATAATGGGTATCAAGAACCATTAGGCATTTGTCTATGAGCAATTTATGTTTTAGTTTCCTATATTTACTATATACTGCCTACAGGATACTAAAAAAGAAATAGAGTCAAATGTAGAACACACTCCCAACTCTTTACGTATACTCGAAGCTAAATAAAAAAAATATACATAAAAGTTAGATAATATCGAATAGCGCGCGGTCAAAATTGCGGTATGCTAAAAAGAAATATAATGTTTTTCCTAATACAGTTGTTTCGACGTTATTGTCTGTTAGCGGAATAAGGTCATGTCAGTCTGTGTTCCGTTTCTTCTTTACGAACACCTACAAAAGAGTTTGTTTTTCTTGTTGTAGATAAGAAATCTGTACTAGGTGTGTTTATTTTGGTTTCTGTTCATGCAGTTAGTATTGCGGGATGGCGATCATTTTTTACGAGTCTATGACGTCCCTCTGCAGGGGTAGGCCTCCCCACTTTTATTTATTTATTTTATTTAATGCCATGGGCATTATCTCCCAGTCAACCTTAGAGTGACGCAGAGAGAAAAGAAGTAGGTGTAATATAATGAAAATTAATTTGAAATAACATAAATTATAAAGATAAAGAACTAAGTAATTGTCGCTCTAAAGAAACTTTTGTTCCATATATCTCTATCATATCGCTCTTGGAACTAATCCTTGAAGGAGCCCACCTCATCTTGCCGTCAACTTCTAGGCCTTTTTTACATCCAAAATAATAATTAATATCCTCGTCTTTGCTAGTACATTTAAGACACGTTATTCTCTCACTAATAGATCTATCGGTCTTTATAGCTTAAAAAAAAAAAATTGCTTGGTCAAAGAGCACCAAATATGCATAAGTACTGCACTGATGCATATATTATGGTGGTTTTTGACTCAACTTGTATATTATTATTTCAAAATATTATTGCTACATACATTTATTTGAACGCTGAGCTCCACAGAGAATAAAAACATGGCGCGTGGGGGTTGTGCTTTATTATTAGATTTAAGGTTTGTTTACTGTTATGGGCCTTTGTATACGATACTATAAGCTATATCAAACGAAATGAATTCATTTAATTTAAAAGCATTTGACTCGTATGTTCATTCAGATTTCGTAGTGTTTTGTGTGAAGTACGAAATCATGTTAAGTATATAAGTTTGACACCACCAAGTCTATACTACCAGCTATGATCGTCTATTGACAAAGCAGAAGTATAATAAAACAATGTCAAATTCTATATGACATGTGCATTCTTAGTGATGCTTTGGTCAAGGTTTTTGTCCGTAGTTTAAATGAATTTTTAATTATTTTATGTTCATGTTAACATTTTTATGTTAGGTTTGTTAAGCGTCATACTGTAAGTACACATGTACTTTTATTACTTACTGGGCTGCCTATTTCATGCTTTGAATGAAAGTTTTTGCGATAAAATAAGAATGTATATTTATCTAAATTTTTAAGGTTTAATCTACATATTATGTCTTTCAATGCAGTATAACTCGAATGCCAGAGAGACGTCTTAACAGCTCTCTAAACGCGGTATCCTAGGTTACGATTGCGTTTCTGAACCTCTTGAACTCAGCGCAATGGTTATAGTAATGGGTTAGGTCGTTAAAGTATTGTGCATATGACAAATGTCAATATAGTCATACCCTGCACTTAAAAGTCTTTGTTGTTATTGATAGCCATCCCATGACCACGTCTTGTGTAACGGTTACACAACTGTAACCCATGCTCTATGCATGGGAACAAATACAAGGTACTTCATCAGCATCATCATCAGCCTTTTACAGTCCACTGCTGGACTAGGCCTCTCCTTTGAAAGGAGGAATTGGCCTACTATAACACGCTGGCCAAACGGATTGGTATAGGGTTTGTACCAAGTTTCCCTTCTCTTACAGTGCTGTTCTCTGCATAATATGCTCCCTCTGTCGGCTCTTACGACACCCATGGGATGATATACAGGGTACTTAGTCCAACTTTATTTTCAAGTAATTACGTTACTGAGAATCGTTATAATAATAGTCATATCTAGTTGTTATAGGTGATGTTTACGAATTCATTCATCATCATCTTAGCTTAGCATTATCCCGGTTGCGTCTAAAACTTGCCTTTAAGCCCGGAGACCTTAATAGTCTTACCAGACTTGACAGAATATTAGGTTCATTGGTTTAGATAGTTTATTACATCGTTATAAATATTATGAAACATGCGTAAACTAATGAAGCTTACTAAACCGAACGTAATAGATTACGCAAAGCTATCAACAAGCAGATAATGTGGATCGATGGCATCCAATCAACGCTTGTAACGAACTAACACATCACATGTTATGACGACACGCACAGATTAATTATGTGAAAACTCATAAAATATGTAATAAGCTGTTTAGTGCGCTAATGGATCGCTTTTTCGGTAAATTTCAATAATATTAATATTTTAATGTGATATGTTATTCTTATGTAGGTGCGCGTGTGTCACAGAGCATCTCCTAAACGGCTAAACCAATGTTGATGATATGTGTCTAAAACGAGTTCTTGAAGCTTCCTTCAGATTTATGATTGGACTAGCTTTTGCCCGCGGCTTCGCGCGCGTTAAATTCGGGGTAGGTAACACAAATCTACTTTCAGTCTCCAGTTGTGTGAAGACACTCCTGATTATTCTAAAGACTTCAGAAACTCTATAGGGTACAAAGTAGTTCGGTCAGTATTCATGACACTATATATAGGTAAATTCACGAAAGTTGACCACAAATGGCGGCCGTCGCGCATATGTACATTCGTGCACCAATGGCGTTGCTCCATTCTTGACGCATTTAGGGAATGCGTCAAGAACGGAGCCACGCCATTGGCACTCCACCCGCGCCTCACCCCGCACCTCCACGGGGACCTAAAAAATGATTTCTGCGCAGTGGTCATCTTTCGTGAATTTACCTATACCTACCATTAGCTACCGAATACCTATATCTACCGAAAGGTACATAATAACATCGCCTTGCATACAGTCAAAGCCAAAGCCATGTTCCAATACATGTCCAATATACATATATTTATAAACACTTTCGCATTTATAATATTAGTTAAGAAAATCGTTTCAGCCGTTTTAGCGTAGTATATCATTATTTGTTTATATATGCGAACAATGTAATCACCGTGCACAATATGACATTATGAATGATGTGTCAGTACTGACAGATATACGCACTGACGCACATGCGCAGTCAATTATTATAGCGCATGCGTTCTTACTTCCAAAAGATTTTGTGCCGAACAAACTTCTAGCCTCCCTACAATCCCTCTCAGAATTTTTTGCATCTTATGGTAGCCTATGTCCGTCTCCAAGGTCTAGTATATCTCTATATCAAATCAGGGATGTAGCTAGAGTCGAATTTAAGGTAGGGCAGCATTGGTTACAGGTAGGGCGGAAGTAAAAAAGATATTGAAATTTATCTGCTCCGAAGCACGTTCTTCAAAATTTTGGTATTTTTAAGGTAGGGCATTGTGATTTCAAGGTAGGGCATTGCCCCATAATGCCCCCCCCTAGCTACGGCCATGTATCAAATTTCAACAAAATCGGTTCAGCCGTTTTAGCGTGAAAACGTAACATACATACATACTTTTGAATTTATAATATTAGTAGGGATATAGTAGGGATTCGGTCAGTGGCCCTGTTGTCTAGACTCGATAATAATGCAATTTAAATTGCGAGGAACAGTATGTAATGTTTAAGCGATTTTAAACTTTACCAATTTGACTAGATTCGACAACGGACGGGGTCCTGTCGTGACCACGACAGTTGTAAGACGGCCGAAACGTCGGTAAAACTGAGGTATTTATACCTTAAATTATGTAAATATCGCGAATAAGACCCGCTTTAAAAAAGTAATGTGGTAATGTTCATGTTAATTATACCATTAAAATACCTTGAGAACAGGGTGTGTGTAGCAATATTATCATATTCAAAAAGGAACTGATTAACCCTTGGGGAGCCTGGTAGGTAAAAATCACATGGCATGCCTGGTGGGTCTGACAGACCCGTAAACATAAATGGTTGTTTTTATTTATTTTGACGTTACAAACTATAACAACAGGTTGTAATTTATATTCAATATTGTATCTTAATGAAAAAAGGGAAAAAATACGACAATATATTTTATAAAGTTTTATTAAGCAATTAAAAAACCTCTTATTCTTGGGTAACAATAATTTTACTTATCTTTAAATCAACAATATTAAACTGTTTTTAATTGAGATCAAAATCAGTCTTCACATTAATATAAGGCACAGATGAATTAACTTAAAGCTATAAACTTTGGTTACTAAAGTAAGATTAATAATTACTCAGTATTTGTGCGACAATTTTCGCATATAAAATTTGCGTGTTCCAAGCAAATTTGACTCGTGCAAGAAATACAAATGTACTTAGACTTACGGTCCTTTTTAGCAGGGCATATATACCAACGTCTTTTTATAGCAGCATCTTGTGTTTTAGCTGGTTGCTCTGAGGGTTCTCCTATATGAGAGCTAATTCTCTTCCTTAGGTTAATCGGAAGACGCAAATTATATAGAGCCGTCAATGCCATGCCTAATTTTTTTATAAAGTCTCTTCTAGTTGCATTGCTAGCACCGGTATTGTTCAACATGTAAATAATTTTAGCATTAATACCAGCGGTATTGAGAATCCAGAAAAAAATTGTCAGGGGCCATCTTTTAGAATTTCGAGACACATCATATGTACGAATCAATTTGTCTACGTTATCCACACCACTTTTTGTCTGGTTATAGAAGGTTATAACTGCCGGTTTTTGCTGATCACCTGTTCCAATATCTATTTCACAATCGTGGTGAAGTGATGACAACATGAAAACATTCTTATTTCGTTTTGGAATATAAGAGAGGATTGTCAAATCCTTTTGAAAGGCAAAAATTGTGGTAGTCACGTCACGTTTTTTCAAAAAACTCGGTGGGATACAAGCTTTGTTGCTTTTCATTGTCCCCACAGCAGTCAATTTATGATTTTTCAGTAGATGTTCGTACGTAGGATAGCTCGTAAACCAATTGTCCATGGTTACATGTCTTCCTGTTTGAGAGATGGGTTGTACTATACGATCTACTACGTCATGCGGCTTATGGCTCACCTTATATGGACCTTCCGGCTGTTCTCCTGCGTATATCTCCATATTCAAAGAATAATAGGTATGAGCATCAACGAGGGCTATAATCTTTATCCCATACTTTGCTGGTTTGCTGGGTAAGTACTGGCGAAACCCACATCTACCACGAAAGGCTACCAATTCTTCATCAATGGTTAAATTTTCATATGGAACATAGACGGATTGGCAGTTTCTTACAAAGTCTTCAAAAATATCTCTGATAGGTGCCAATTTATCAGTTGCTGTTCTTTCTTCACGCGTGTCCCAGTTATCGAATCTCAAACAATTTACAACAAACACAAATCGTCTCAAACTCATTGTCATTTGAAATATATCTATGCCGGTTCCATCACTTGCCCATAAATCTTTCAGGTTTTGTCTTCCAGATTTGAATAATCCGGCTAAGAAGAGTAATCCAATAACCGCTTTTAGTTCGTTCATTGTGATCTCTGAATAGGCATATTCATTTGAAGTATTGCTACCCTGCCTCGTATTGCGGATCTTCCTATTAGTATATTCCATAATTACATTCAACATGTCTTCAGTCACAAACAGATGAAAGTAATCAAGTTCTTGCTGCGCATGTCTTGCATGAGGTTTCACGCCAGGTGTTCCAGTAAAAATGTTCTCTGCTCTAGTACGAACGCGAGCACTCGGAGGATTACGGAACCATATTGTATTATCTTTTCCTTTATATATTGATCTGTGAGCAAAGTTGCTCAAAGGCTGAGACATCTCATCATCACTGTCACTACTCGGTTCATTATGACCTTGTACTTCTTCCTCAGTGTCATGTTGAATACTCACGTGATCGGATTCGGCTCCACTTTAAAAAAAACCACGTCATCCTCAATTTCATGGAAATCTTGATCTAAAATTTGGCTTATTTCGGTATTGGTTAATCGCCTGGCCATATTTAACTGCGAAAATATTATACAGATAAATAATTTACCACACAATGCAAAATAAATAATGAAAACAAAAATAATAACTTACCAGTTAAAAGTTACGCCGCGTGCCTGGTCGGGTTTCTCAGACCCGAGCGCACATAAAACACTCGTGTGTGTGTTACTCGAACGCGTGCGCGTTGCGGACTGCGGGAGGGGCGGCAATCTAGCCGCCAGTCTATATCACGAAGCTACTCAGGCACACAGCGGCGGTAGTTACGAATTTTTAAAATATTGTCGATTCTTTAAAGTGATGGGTCTATCAGACCCACCAGGCACCCCAAGGGTTAAACAAAACAGTTTTGCCGGTCTGGTCGTTCTCTTTAACCTGTGATCATTCTTTTTGTCAATATTTATAGTTTTTTCCCGCGACGCAGGCATTCTTCCTAGTAAGGCGTTTCATAATACGTATGTATTATTTACTTCCAGTTAGTATCACTTTGTTGTTTTCATCTTCACTGCATACATGCCAACACAGCAAAACATTTCTTCTCATTACCATCTAAGTGATAGGTATCACCTAAAATCATTAGCACTTATCTTAACCCCGTTGTACATCAAATTTGATTAACTTTAAACGTCTGCAATTGACTGCAATTACCAATAATAACACGAAGTCGCTAAACGACTTCATGTACCTATTGGTATTGCACGCGAGGTTTTGGCTGGCGAATTTGCAAAAATTTGCAGAAATTGCCCCTAGATGGCGCCGTACCCGGCCCGAATGGCTCACAGCACGCGATATCGAAATTAAAGAGGTTAAATAACGTATTAGTATTGTTTCGCATATTTATTCATTCCAAAGCTCTCGTAAATGGTGTAATTGTTCTTTCTCTCAGGCGTGATTGATCGCTGACCTTTTATTTTTAGATTATTGTTTGGTTTCTGTTACGTTTATAGTAAGCCTACTTATTGTTGTTTATTACTTTCCTTTCTGAAAAGAGTGAGTTAAACATTTTATCTTGAAGCTTTTTTGAGGCCTAATGTGCCGAATAGCTTTTCTTGCGTCTGTCAAAAATGGTTATCCAAGCTTTTGCAGTCAACAGCTTGAAACGATTTCCTACTTCCATATTTGCGTGTCAATGGTATTGTTTTAATATAAAGATTTGGTCTTATATACCACGCTGGCTAGGCAAGCAGGTATTGGGTTTGATGTCGACTTTTCCGGCTTTTCCCATAAATAGTATTCCCTTTGTCTAATGAAATGGGGTAGTGAGTGTAGTGCAATTTTTTTTTCCTAATCAGTCACCATTCGGAGAACCAAATAATTAAAAGGTTAACCTAACAGCAGAAACAAAGTGAAACGAAAACAAAACATCGAATAAGACATAGTGGGTATAAATCCTATCTATGTATATTCAAACAGGATCGTAAAACAAGAATAATGCTTAATAAACCTGCTACTGACGCGCTTTAAGAGCTCTGGGAGTTTATCTAGGTTAATATCTGATTTATAGCACAATATCCAGTAATGACCCAATTACGGCATCCACTGATTGCCGTTAATTGTGATATACACAGGATTGTATACCTCGAACGTCAGAACCGCCTAAGTAGCCTGGTTTGCTCATTAGTCTGCCGCATAAAAAATCAAAACTGTGTCCACGTCTCGTCATGCGGTCGTCATGCGATGCTTGCGGCAGCATGCCGCACGGTGGACACAGTTTTGATTCTTTATACGCAAGATACAAGCATTCGTCTTGCAATCGTCAATTGACGAAAGCGTGCGCATGACGTGCGGTTTACGTGGACAATAGGCCTAAGTATATTGGAGGAGAGAGAAAATTAATAATTCACTGAACACGTTTTTTTGGGTTTTTAGGTTTGTTGGGTTTGTTTTTTTGGGTTTGTATCAAGTTTTCCTTCTCTTACAGAGCTGTTCTCTGCATAATATGCTCCCTCTGCTGGCTCTTACGACACCCCTGGGATGATATGGGGTGGTGACATTCCATATTCTTACCATTTCCACACGGATAATGTATGTGATACAGTAGTAAGGAATTTTGGGAGACTAGACCATTAAAAAAATCATGTTATCATTTAGAGTCAAGATTCTGAATTGATGAAGAATTGACTACAAATATTGATTTCTAGCGTAATGTGAAGCCAAAGATATACTTTGTTGAAGTAGTAAAGTTTTTATTCTTATATCTTTTATTTTATCTTATGAATAATTTCATCGTGGTATGAAAATAATTCCGATTCCATACGATGAGGATGCTCAGAAATTACAGATGTTATTTAAGAAAGCGATCTCTTTTTAGATTCACAGTTAACACTACATGGATGAAGAAATTTTCTTTAACCTATATTTGTGTTATGACACAAATTTTGCTTTACGTTCCAGAGTACGTACTTTGATATTCAACCTTTCGGAGGTTCAATAGCTGATGCCATTGTATCGGTAGCGTCGATTCACCAGCTTGTGGTTTCGATTTGAATTCATATCAGTTGGATTATTAATCGTTGTTCGGTGTTGGGGCCATTACTGCTTCGTATTCAGACCAGAAAGGGCCCAGACAGCTACCGTAGACCGTGTTAGACTAATGGTCACTAATGGTAAAGTGTTTGCATTCATTTATAACTAACGCATGTAGTTTATGTGTTGACATTATTATGAACAACAAGCCAACATTTTTGAGGTTTCAAGTTCTTGAAGAACTTGAATTAATTCCACTTTTAAGGCTTTATTGTACTTCAACACCGATGAGACGATAATTAAAATCTTTTGACTGGTTATTAAGGTAGGGTTTCGCTAAGTGATTTCGTGTGAGCCACCAATAGCTGTTCTGAATTTATATATTCTTCTATTTCTAGCTATCTATTGGAAGAAAATATATGTTTAATTACAAACTAAAGCTGTAGAATTTTCTCAAAAGCGCATCAAAAATTACTGGAAAATTGAGTCTTGACTTGTATTTTTTTTTGAGTTATTTATAAGTTACCTCCAGTCCATTTCGTACCAGTCCATACAAACAACAGCGTGCTGATGTGGTGGTATATATGGAGGAACGATGCCTGCCTGTCCCTCTTCCTCAGCACGAAGAACACCGTCTCCACCAACTCCAGCAGCTTAAGGACCATTGTCCACCACATGAATCCAAGCATTCGGAGTGCTTGAGGACTCATGCTGTAATCTGGCAGTTCGCAGAATATTGTGTAGTTGGTGGTCCAGCCTGATGTCAGGAGCTGAAAGTAATTGGTAGATGTTATTTCAATACCATCATTGTCTTGCCCTGGTCCCAATTTATTTGGGGTCGGCGCAGTATGTCCTTCGCTTCCATACTTCTCTGTCACCAGTCATCCGATTTTTTATCCCTTTCCCTTTCATATCCGTCCTCACACAGTCCATTCATCTGTTCCTTGGCCGCCCTCTCCCTTTTCGTCCTTCTACATGCATATTCATCACTTTCTTACTTAAGTACATCTCATCTCTTCGCATAACATGTCCATACCAGGCCAATCGACTCCCTTTTACCTTTTCATCAATGGGCGCCACTTTCATACTACCTCTAATATTATTTCAATACCAATAGAAAAATGTTATGGAATAACCTGTCTCAGAAAATGATCGTGTCCCGCGGTGGGCTGTTTATGCTGGCCTGATGATGCTTATTATTATTCCAATGGAAAATACAGCAACAAACCTACAAACGGTCTGATAACTAACTTTTTTCAAATATATTAAAGACTTCGCCAACGTAGTAAATACAAAACTAGTCGAAATTTATACAAAGCTTGAAGCAGCAGAAATGGCGGTAAGTGCTGAGTATTTTTATTTTATATTATTTATAGACTCTCGCCTGTATCCCCGAAGGGGTAGGCAGAGGTGTAATATTACACCCACATTTGGCCATAAATTTTAAAGGTCCCACGTAATAGGGGGCGAGCCTATTGCCATACCGGGCACATTACCACTCTCCGTGCTGCCACACGTTTATGCACATTCATGCTCACACATTTATTCCGCGAGAACAACGAGGCAGTCGAGTATTATTATGACAAAGCTAATCCATTTCAATTAGATCTTTTCCGAAATAGGCTCGGAGTGTGGTTGATAGATAGTTGTAATCCTCTAAGGAATAGTTTTAACCGGTATTGAATGATTAATACGGGAACATTGCGCAGGGTTTAACAAAAGTCCTTCTATAACAGAATTTTTCTGCATTTCAGATATTTTAGATATTTAAACTTTTTGGTCCCATATAGAATGAAGTTGATCATATCTGGCAGTAATGCTTACCTACGTATAATATATCGGCAAAGCTAAGCAACGCTTGCACATGTCCCCACTTGGATGGGTGACGGCACTTGCGGCATTTAAATCAAAGCGCTACCGTGCTTTGGAATTGGCCACAAACTCACATAAAAAGAATAAGACCTTAAAACAAGAAAGTATTTGCTGACCTTTTACATGATGGACATGTGGAAATATATTTGCGGTTGAGCTTCCACAATCCTTTTATCCTAGAGCCTAATGGAGTACCTACAAGAATTATGTTTTCTAAAATAAGAGGATACCAAAATCGTATAAGTGCTTATTATATTATAAGCTCTTTCAGTCGGGCAGCATAATATGTGAATAAATTAGTAGGTCCTTACTTAGTAGCTTTGGGTTCACGCGGGATTTATTATTTTATAAGAATAATATTTGGACTGTTTGAATAAAAATTTGGTAAGAGTTGAAGCACATAAGCAATGGTCAAATAAAATGTATAATACTTTATCATTGAGGTATAGTAAATCTGTAAGTCACTAATTGTGACCTATTTCACGATACACATTAGTGTTTGTGCAGCGCTAAACGGCGAGGATACTTACTACTAAAACTGCTGTCATACGGGCATTCTGAGTGTTTCCTAAAATTCACATACTACTAATGTGCCCGGTACGGCAATAGGCTCGCCCCCTATTACGTGGGACCTAAAAATTCATGGCGAAATGTGGGTGTAATAACACCTCTGCCTACCCCTTCGGGGATACAGGCGTGAGTCTATAAAAAAATATATAAATAAATAATACAACTATATAAAAGCAATTATTTATTTCATTCATCTTATACACTGGACTGGAGTGGCTAAATATAGAAACCGTCTGTTGAAAGAATCCATACATATATACATAACTAAAAATCATATTGCGTGACCCGATGGGCTGGTAACAAGTAAACTTATTACTTCGTTCCGTCATACTCGTGGGCAGAAACGTGTCGCCTCTAAGTTACGTACATAAAGACTATTCTATTATGTAAGAGTATTATACTTGTGCTAAATATAGTCGTTCCTCACTACATACAATGATTCTTAAGGTATCAAGGCTGGTGTAAGCCATGGCATCTTCATCGTCATAGTGTTATGCCGGTTGAATCCAAGACTTCGGCCTTGGAGACCCGGACCCGCTTTACAGTCTAACCAGATTTGATAGTACATAAGATTTTTGTGAAGCGTCTCCATTCAGACCTCGGCAATACTAAAGGATAGCAATATTCCATTGCTTAAGTCAGTGTCTGTATTTTCAAGGGTGTTGGATTAAAAACGTGGCACTAAACCTAAATGTAGAATCTATGTTTGAAATAGAAATATTATTTGTGATAGGTCAAGTCGATTATATCAATTTAGTAACGTTTAGTTTAGTTTATTGTAAATTTTGACTATGGTCACACTGAACTGTCATTCGTTTCCGTTTCTGAAAATTTGCTTGGACGACACGTTTGGTCTGGCGCTCGCGCCGTTTTGTCTGTCGTGTAGTTTTGTAATTTAGAACCCCTTTGAATTGCCGTTAACTGATCAACCGGCATCGGTACATTGTGATAAGAGTCAAACTTGTGAACTATTGAACATTTGTAAAATTGAACATTGTAAAAATTGTGTGAATCCGTGCACGTGGTTGGTGCCCGACGACTTCGTTGAAGAAAACTCTGATCTGGACCTCGAGTAGTGGTATTTAAAACGATTTGCTTGTTATTTTGGCCAAAATTATGAGTTAATCTTATAGGTCCACTCAAGAACATCACCAGGAGCATCAGTGAAGATTTGGTAAGTTAATTAATATTGATAGTTGTAAACCACTGTGCAATCGCAGTAATACTGTTTAGATCTTTTGCCTGTCGTGGTCAGGTAGAGGTATTACAACTTCCACTGCGCACTCTGAACAATTTTCTGCCTGCCTACGGCAACTCTAAACAATCTATGAGTTTTTTTTTCAATTTGACGTTCATAAGCGTCACATTTGACCGAAGTGAATAAAGAATTTTGACATTAGCTTTGACTCTCCATAACTAAGTCTTAGTTCGACCGAAGTAAATGAGCTAATTATAGGCAGCTCGGTCCACCCGAGTAGGCACGTGTCACCTCTAACAAGGTTCGTTATAACAAAAGACCGGTGTAGGGTAGGTGTATATCTAGTTAATTGTGTCTCTCCTTGATTTACTTTTCCTCGTTACTAGCTCACCTTGTATTACGTTTGAAGAGACAGTCTTAGATAAAAAGAAAATCGTGCGGTCTGTATTTTCGGTCATCTTCCTATTTGATGTAGAAAATATGTTTACCTGACGTCTTTTTACTGTAAACCTTTTGCGAGGGTTACCGAAGTCGCGGAATAAAAATTAGCTGTTCCATACATTTTGTCGAGGTCAAAGTACAATTTGGCTTGGAACAGTAATTATTTTCTTGATTTTTTTTGTACTATATTCAGAATAACCTTGTTAGGCATATACACTTAAACAACATCTATTTTTGGCAAACTTCAAATATGTATTTTTACACAGCTTCAGATTTAGCAGTAATGTAGAATAATTTTCTATATTTTTATGAACCTCCATAATTCACCAACATGAGACCGGAACCCGGCATCATGCTAAACGTATTCCTGCTGCAGGTATCTGAGAGGAAGTCTGGGCAAATGTAATCATCTTATATTAGCTTACTCAAAGGCCTTGTATAAATACAAGTTAGCCAAGAATTTCCCTTAACATTCAGCTCGCTTTACCAACACGCCACATTAAACAATTGCTTGATCAATGGAGTGTGCAATCTTGCCCAAATATTTAGATACGTAACTGTTACAGATATGTTTGGTTAAAGATTCTTAATAGAATTTCCGTATTTTTTTTGTATAAATACTGAAGCAGATTTTGGGCTACGTAATGTATATGTTACGGGCAACGAGACTAACTTTTACCAGTAAATCCTAAGATTTACAAAAACACTAAGTTGACGGAGTATTTTGTCTCACCTAACCTTGATTTCATTTGTTTTATTATTTTGCCCAAAACGTATTTGCCCTTATTCATACTGACCGGGAAAAGTGATTAGTGTGTGTATACATAATGCCCATGTGACATGGGCATTATGTAGGTATACAGGCCGGTCACTATTCATAGGAACCAGACTTCTCAAGATGCCCATAACATCTTAATATATAAAATCCTTGCGTTACTGACTGACTGACAGACACGCTACAGCGGAAACTATTGGGCACACGGAGCTGAAATTTGGCATGTATGTTCCTTGTGGACCGTAGGGGTGCACTAAGAAGGGATTTCTGGAAATTCCCACGGGATCGGCCAAAACGGGTAAATTAAAAAAAAAATGCAGGCGTAGCTGCTGGCGTCCTCTAGTACATACATATATTTATAAAGCTTTGCTTACTAAATACTGTTTATATTTAGAAAGCTGTGCTTGAATGCTTTACTGTATGTATTCATTTGTAATATTATGAATACATTTATGGTAACATAACTAGATGACTCCCGGAATATAGAGAAAACTCTTTCAGAAATTTATTTCAAAGAACATTGTTGATATCCATTTCGACCGTAGGTAAAAGAAACAAGTTCGCAAATAAAGGCACGCAACAGGTTACATTATAATAATGGGGCAACTATGTTGCCGAGGTAGCAACGTTTATTGAAAGTTTTAACTATTTTGGTCTAAATGATATCTTTATTTGGTATTTCAGTCCTGGTTTATTTTCTGATGTGACGTATGGTGTATCCACAGGCAGCGATAGCCGAATGGAGATACCAACAGACTGCCATGCAGAGGGTATCGGGTTCGAATACACGGCGCGCACCAATGACTTTTCGGAGTTATGTCCGTATTTAATTGTTAATTATCGCATGTCCCGTGCCTCGGAGAGCACGTTAAGCCGTCGGTCCCGGTTGTCATGAAGATCTTTGACAGTCAATACAGGGCGTCAGTACCTTCTAAATAAACTGACAGGCAGACAGGCAGTCGCTCCGTGGAAAAGCTAATATTCAGCCAAATCCGGTTAGACTAGAAAGCGGACCCCAGGTTGAAACTGGGATAACGCTAAGAGGATGATGATGTTGATGACGTATAGTGTATCCATATCGCATATATAATTTTGTTGAGAAACATTTCAGAATGTAAGAGCTCGAAATTCGTTAACAAAAAATTCGAGGTAACTCCATTGATTGCTTTCCTCATAAAAGGAACTTAATAGTCCAAATTCCATGTTTCTAACTTCAGATGTTTAAAATATTGGTGCATCCAAACTTACTACAAGTTACTTTTTAGGGTTCCGTACCTAAAAGGTAAAAAACGGAACCCTATTACTAAGCCTCCGCTGTCTGTCTGTCTGTCTGTCCGTCTGTCCGTCTGTCCGTCTGTCTGTCACCAGGCTATATCTCATAAACCATGATAGCTAGAAAGCTGAAATTTTCACAAATTATGTATTTCGGTTGCCGCTATAACAACAAATACTAAAAATAAAAAAAATGAAAATATTAAGGGAGGGTCCCATACAGAAAACGTGATATTTTTCCTATTTTTTGCTCAAAATTACTAACTGTAACAGGTAGACGCTTTAAATTTTCACAGAATATGTAGTTGTATATTACTTTTCAAAATAAATAATTAATTATTAAAAAAGTAAATAATAAAGGGGGGCTCCCATACAACAAACGTAATTTTTGAGCATATTGTTACTCGATCTTAATAAACAGGTGGAAACTTATAAAGTATTTAAGTATACATACAACGAACATGATTTTCTTTTATAGATGATGGTACGGAACCCTTCGTGCGCGAGTCCGACTCGCACTTGCCCAATTTTTTCAATTTCAATAATGTTAGAGGCAGTAAGTAAATATTCCACATCTACGGAGGTTATAAATCTATGTATTTTAAAATACGTTGTCATTAAAGCTAGTTTTATCAGAATGCTCTATATTCCTTATAAAATTGAATAACACAAGCCTGTATAAATAACCAGAAAATATGAACTTTTTCTGACACGACATCAAGATATCAAACCTTAGAAAGAAATAACCAGTCGCAAGCAAAAGTTTTCGTTGAAATAAGTACAGCGGGTGGTAATTATGACGCTTTGTTTAATATGCCAACTCGCTCCGTAACGTTTAAAGTTAATCGACGTAGTTGTTCCGACTGCCCTAGACGATAGTTGATAACTTTTAACTGTTCTGTGGTTGATAAGCTTTCACTAAGAATCGGACTGCTCTGGTTTACTTGACTAGTAATTTGCTGATACTGTCCTGACGGTTTAATGACTCAGATTTATATACCAGCTGTGGGAGAGGTTCGATGCTCGAGTTACGCCAGATAATAGAATCATAGTCTTAGGTTAACTCAGACACGTCATCTAATCCTAAACTAGGCAATAAGGCTTAGCTTGTAGGTTCTACGGCTGTTAGATACTGACAAACATACCTACTTATACAACGTCTGTCAACGACTGCCTCCGTGGTCCAGTGGATAGCGAATGCGACTGCTGATCGGAGGTCCCGGGTTCGATTCCCGGGTCGTGAAAAAGTGTTACTGGGTTTTTCCGAATTCTCAGTAGCAGCACGGAGTCTGCTGATGTGCCCGGTAACGGCAATAGACTCGCCCCCTATTACATGGGACCTAAAAATTCATGACGAAATGTGGGTGTAATATTACACCTCTGCCTACCCTTTCGGGGATAAAAGACGTGAGACTATAAATATACTTATACAACGTTATTTTTAGCTTATTGCAAACCTCTTACATGTATCTCTTTGATATGAGTAAAATAAATCCTCTAAAAGGTCTGTTCTGTACAAAAAATTAGCTTGTTAATTTATAAATAGGTACACACATATTTGGTATAGATAAATTTACCCAACTACGACAAAAGCTCGTGCTCATTACACAGAAAATATAAGTAGGTAATTCTTTTAGTTCCTCTCTCATACTCTCTGCAGTCCTAAGTTCAAAATTTGCGATGCGTTGATGACCTAGTGTATAGGCCTCCAGAAATAGTATAGTACGCTGCCAGTTACGTAACCATTTTCACGTTTACCATACTGAAATCAAAGAACACTGCCTAATCTGAAACCAATTATCATTACCCCTGTTTCGCTCTACATACTGCTGTGGTTTGGTATACATTTGAAGTACAGCACACAGACTTCAAACCCATTACCTCGGTGAGTCATAGTGACGATATGATGACTAACCCATCGGGATGTCCGATGAATAATAAGAACCGAACAGATTAGGGCCACGAAAATGGAGAGTTCGAGAAAGAATAGGGTTTATTAATTACTATTAAAATATTGAATTGCATACATGCTTACTTATATTTCCTCAATTATTTTCTCAATACAATAAAATACATGAATATAGATTCAGGTATGTATTTTGTTCTCTAAGGCCGACCTCATATTGGGTGTCAGCTTTCCTCGAGCGTACGCCCAGCGTGCGCTCGGGAACGCTCATGACCAATGTGAGGGAGGCCTAACCGTTGCATGGAAGAAAAATGAATTTTTGAATCTGCGTCTAGTTTTACATCGGCAAAAATGTATGGTCTTACGTATCTTTATGAGAAAAATGTGTTCAGTCCACTTCCTTATTAGTTAGTTAGGTACACTTTACGATGTATTGTTATTCGAGATTTTAATACTAATTAACCACAAGTCACTGAATATAAAAGAATATATTTTGTTTTGAAAATAAACTTGTTATTGTAATATCTTTATATTGGCGCGATTACATACTTAAATAGACGCCTGTTTCCCGGAGGGGAAGGCAGAGACTACGGAACGCCATTTGCAACGATCCTGACATATCTCTCTTGCTTCATTCACTCCCATCAAATTTCTCATGCATGCTCTTCGGTCCGTACGTCCAACGTCCGTCTAGCTCTTCCCCTAGCGCGATTAAAGTCTTCATATTGACGAAAAACTCATTGTCATGATGCTTTGAGTCCGGGGTTCGCTTTGCTGCTACGATGTCTCCATATAATGTAACTAATTATGCATTATGCACCAAATTAATTGTGTAACTTCAAATTTTATATTGTAACGCTACGTCACAAAGTTTTCTTTAGTTGCGATATGCCAATTCTTGTGATCGACATCGTGGTTTCGATCCGCATAGACTGTGCTGCTCGTAAACACGGTTTTAACACTAGTATACTGCACGCATGGCATAGTAGTTGTATCAGTTGCTCCTGACATTTAAGCGCGAGATATGTCTTTTTAAAGATAAAAAGCAGCTTAGCCGAGATGTAAAATTAGTTAGAATTCTAATAAATTGAAATGTTTTTCATTTAGTATGAAGCTTTCTGGTAGGTTCCTGACACTTCACGCAGATTTTACGTAGGTACAGAAATAACCGATACCATTTCATCCTTATTTACGTGAACCTGTCACAAAAAGTATACCAGCAGCTGAACAGTGACATTTACTACCTATCATCATTAACTTAAATTCCATCAAACCACTTTCTTTTTCAAAATGCTTTACATGTCCCTTAATCGCTCAGCTACACGCTGTTCCTATGGCCGCAATATCCCGCCAAATGAAAGTACAGGTGTGGCAAGCCCATAACACGTTTCGTCTCATAAGTTGTAAATCATGAGAGTCCGTGAATTAATTACGTCTAACATGTCACGGTGTGTTTAATTCAACGGTCAATGTGCGCGGCTAATTGTACGGAGTTTTGGCGATAGATGAAAGTTATTATTGCGGTTGTGTAAGGAGTAAATTGCGTTAAAACCGGTTGCGCAAGAGTTCGATAATTTTATAATATTTTATCTAGTAGCATCACTATACTGGCCACTGTATTCGCCCTGGTTTCTTCTTTCTTCGCAGGAGAAGCCTAAATAAAAAATGTCCCACGTGTAGAAAGCGCTTCAAAATTCGATCCACCCGTTTTGGATATTTATATCTTTTGTCTAGTACGCAGACTTTAATGTAATACTTTGTAGATATAGACGCAAACCCCAGGTTCAGCAGTCAATTCCTTTACCCATATATCCATTTTCATTACGACCAATATATACCACCCTTGCCTCGTATGTCTTCTGTGGCATGTTCATATTACAGAACTGGTCAATATTTTCAGTCTACTACGTAAACCGAAAAGCAAAATTCGTCAGCTTAATCCTTATGGCTAAAGGTCATTATAACATGAGAACAGCATAACCTTTTTAAAGTCAACCGAATATAGTCACGCACAGAGCTTCACATAAATATTTTCCACGTTTATTTTTAGCCTACTTTAAAACGGAATGTATGAGCCTTATGCCTAGGTTCTAGCTATACCAGGTCGTTCGCTATAAACTCTAGGAATAGAGAACGTTAATTGCTTTTGGAAATCTTTTGAAACGTAAACTGAGTATTGAATGTTCGCTGTAATTACATTTTGTTAATAAGTAGGTATGTGAAGTTTATTGAGAGGTGCAGTAACAGGATCATTTTGTTTGAACCTCGATGCATTTTGCAATAGACAGGCAACAAATGAAGAGTTCTGGTATGTAGTTCTAATAGCCTATCTTGTCTCACGTTATGGCAAGATTCTTTGAGAAAGGTGGCACTGAGAATGTCTATATTGCCTCAGAATGATTTAATTTTTCTAAATAATAAATGCTTGTACCTGCCCCAATTATGTAATTCCAAGGGATCGACAAAATTATTCCAGTAAGTATCTATTCATTCGCGAACTATCATATCAAATTAGCAATTATTGAATAAACATAAATAGGTACTATAATGTTATATTTATGTTTTTAAAATAAAAAAATGTGGTACCTAGCCTGACTGCCTGATACTTTTTCTATTAGTCAACTTAGGGTGGTGCAGCGATAACTACTTTGCCATCAAGATTTTTATACGGCGTATTTTATTAAACAATCAAATCCAAATTTATTTTCCCATCAGCGATTTATGCCTGTATTTTTCCATATATGGCTTTTATTCTATTTGTACGCCGATAAATGCACTCAGATTCACATTAGCGTGTTATTTTAGTTTGCATCAGCGCTAAAAGCGTATCGGCGCGGCGGCGTGGTGAACCACAGCCCGCACCGACGGGCGAGAGCTGTACTTGACCGAACATTTTGTGGAAAAAAAATGGACGTAGTTTTCACCAACACACACCCATCCATGCTTTCTTTTTAATTGTTAACCAATTTGGGAATTTATAGTATGAAATATTTTCGTTACGAATTCGAAGATGAAATGGGTGGCATTTGGATTCATGCCTTGTTGTCGTTAAAACCGAAGTCTGAAACGTTACAGTAACTACCAGGCGTATTTTTTGTTCTTAGGTCTGGGTCTAGCCCATATACTATGTGCCTGGTATATTACCTCCCCTTATTTTCCCTTAAGTCCCGTTCTCTTGTGCCCTTATGTACCAATATACTCTCAAAAAGAAAACCGAATTTGTCTGAACTAGATTAGAACCTGAAATCAGGATCTTACGTCAAGTAAGCTCGAATACCACGCAAACAAGGTAAAACAACTGTTTTACTAAAACGGCAATATTTTATTATATCGCGCAGATGATAGACTGGTATTGCCACAAACGTGACTAGTAAAGCTTGGAGATTGATTGAAGTCTTATTTGAGTATATTGCAGCTTACGGCGAACTGTTATCGAAGACAATTTTCTAATAGAAAGCTCTAATATCGTAACAATGTTAGAACACGGAAATCAATCGTTTCTGTTACATGAATTTTATTTCAGGGACGGAAAAATCTAGAAAGGTTAAAATATTCTTCAAGCGGATTTTGACATTTATTTTTTAAACTGAACTAATTTTATCTTTCTTTGATTTTTTACTAATGACCCAAGCCAAGGCCGTAATTCAATAACTTTGTCTGTAAAAAATAATGTTCTTCTATCATCCTAAAAGTTGTAGTACCTAAGTCTTATTCCATTTATTTTAAATAATTTCTTAGTGTGCAGATCTAAGCTCAATAAAATCATTATAAAGTCCAATGCGTAAGTAACATAATTCGTAAACAAACGATAGCACTTCAAAAACAGCTGTTAACATACAACAATATGTAAAACAATAATAAGTGGACCTTGATATCACGCTATCTTTGCAATGATGGTATTTATATAATGTTCTGTTTTTTTTATATGGTTAATATAATGGTTTTCTTAAGGCCACCCTTATCAATAACCGACAGTGTCCTTAGACGATGGGATCTGAATTCCAGTTTTTGATGTATCTAGATGTACATACATAGACTCATGCCTGTTTCCTGGAGGGGTAGGCAGAGACTACGGAACGCCATTTGCAACGATCCTGACATATCTCTCTTGCTTCATTCACTCCCATCAAATTCCTCATGCATGCTCTTCTGTTTAGGGTACTTTTAACCTTTCCTGTTTTTCGGTTGTCTCCAATCTGGTCACAGAACGCCCGTCTAGGTCTTCTCCTTCATCCTGGCCCATTCACACTTGCCTTATATATCTGCTTGGTCAGTCTTTCGTCATCCATATCTAAATGTTTCGTATCTAAATGTTTTGGGATGCATTCAACCAAGAGACACATAGAGCAATAATTTATGCCTGACCGTGCTATTTGCACGTTATGTAAAGGTTGTCCTCACTATGTAAGACTAACAAGCAAAACAGGCAACGTGCTATAAGTAGGTGCAGGTATCACGGTAGGTAAAATTCTTTACATAACAGCATAGCTTAAGGCCGCACTTGCAGTTGAAGCCGCGCGGTTACCTATAGGCAGCACCACATAAAAGAGGGACAAAAATTTCCAGAACTTCGACTGTAATTTCTACACACACAAACATTTCAATGTTGGAGCACATGAACTCAGGCATTCACGATCCCACGCAAAAAAGTAAAACACTCATCTACTTAATAAGCGCAATTGACAAGCATACTTCCAACAGGACCGAATCACTAATAGATGTCTCACACAAGAGCAATCACTGTAAACTGTTAAGGCCTTGCCACACGGCACAATTTTACCACTGATCAAATTTTCAATCGAATTGGCTTGGCCCGTCTACACGACACAATCAAATCACTGATTTTCATTTCGTCCACCCGATTGGTTTAAATCTGGTGGTACCGCCCACCTGATGAACTTGAGTTGGACGACTGGCGTCTACACGTCACGATTTCATCAAGTGATTTAGCCAAGTTGGACGTAAAATTGTGCCGTGTGGCAAGGCCTTTACGTAACACACTCCAAATTGGTATGGAATAAACATGTAAGCGGAGATAATAGTTGTGGTGCAGCATAATTGTATTGTATCACACAATCATTATCAATCGCATTGTACTACCGACTGTAGTGTCACCATGAGGGAACGATAAATGGGATTTGCATTTTGTTGGGACTGAATATTCTATTTTATTTTGGTAAATCTGGGGGTCTAGTACGAGTTTGCACTCGATCGTCACGGTGGACGATAACCTAGTCGACGGGAACAATTTCCATACATTTTGTAAAAGCGCCCCTAACGGAGAGTAGCGATCGATAGAGACCGCTAGAGGGCGCATTTAGAAAATGTATGGAAATTGTTCCCGTCGACTAGGCTATCGACGATAGCCTAGTCGACGGGAACAATTTATTTATTAGTATATTTATTCAGATAGCCTATCGTCCACCGTGACGATCGAGTGCAAACTCGTACTAGACCCCCAGAAGGCTATTCTTTTTAGACGGTAGCATAAATGTTCTCCATCGGTTCAACGTGAATATGAAGATGAAGACTGTCTGTTTTTTGCTACCTTTTCGCTTAGGAAGTTGATATGGGACAATAATATGTTTATTTAATACGTTTTTGGTCCAAGTCTGGAAGTGCTTTATCTCCAAATTTTGCGAACTCGCATGAAAGATAAAAAATCTAGTGTGTTAACAGTAAAAAAAGAAACAATCTTTACCATACAAATCTTTTCATTTTGATTTTTGTTAGTGGTGGTTATTTTGACAAATGATTTTTACTTGAGGTAAACAATATCTTAAATATTTCGCTTTCCGCCCATTATTTGCGGCGAAGCTCCTATTAATCTTCATGTTCCATTTTGAACGCAACGTCACTCTAAAGTACTCATGCTAATTTGTTGTGCGGGCTACATCTTGCCTGTCTCAAAAGCAATGTTGTAGAGGCTTAAGTATCTGTTTATGTCGCCGCTGCCGCCTGCGGTAATTTAATTTATTTTATTAATTAGTGACTTTCTGCCTGCGCTAACTGCGATAGCATGCAAAAGGAAATACTGAAAAGCCTTCTGTCCTATATACGTCAGTTTTGAATGGGTCAATTTTCAGATTCGTTATGAACTTTTAGTGCTTAGATTACTTTTCTATTTCCTGTTTTATCGTGAAACGTTTCACGTCATAGACTTCCATTTAATACATTACGTAAGTATGGAGTACTGCACAGCCGTCGACAATTGAACTTGAATATCTACCACATTCGGACGGTCACAAAGTTATATGCCAACCTAGTGTCACAGCTTAAACTTCAATTACATTAATAAATAAGGAAAGCCAAGAGCTTTAGCTTCTAACAACAGTTTGAATGGCCTCTTATGCAAAATAAAAATATATGCTGTATAAATGCAAAATAAAAAGAAATTAAATAGAATGCTAGATATTATTTAAACTTTAATATGGCTATGGTAGCAATTTAGCAGCTTATGTAAGAGCGTTTTAAAATGACCTCTTGATTGAAAAATACGATGGATGTAGACTTCTTGAGTAACCATTTTTCCTTATTGATCCACCACCAAGAGGTCAATAATGACTTCGGATGATAAATTATTGAGCAAATCGTCGTTCTGGGTTTAACAAGCTTTGGCAAAGTCTTAGGAGATCCATAATTATTTCAAAGACTTGCTAAAACTAAGACTTCGTTGTGTAAGATTTGCATACAAGATTTTGCATACAGCCAGCAAATAAAATGCGACACTAGTGTATACTAGGACAAGTGACGGTTTACTGCCGTCCTCGAGTACTAAAGCCCTGTCGCTCGAGTTTTATGACTTAGGTGTTCCAGACGACTGATATGACATTTTATGTCTTACTTTTACTTCAGAATCGTGGACCACTACTATTCTGAAGTAAGTAGTATCCCAATTCTATTAGCTAGAGAATAAAAATAAGTTTTGGGACACTACCGTATCCCTTTATTTGGTTCTTCACTAGTATTATACTTAGATGTGTGTGTGTAAAATTACTGTCTAAACCTTATTCGGAATAACTTTAGAACTTTCGACTACAGGATTTGAAAAAAAAACGGTCTTTAGCATGAGTTAGTACGTCGCAAACATTAAGGACACTCACAGTATGTTAAAAGCAAGCCTAAATACAAGAAATTTCTGAAGAAACAGTTGTAAAAAATAAATAATTACCTGTTGGATACTAGCTTCGTGCAGAAATGCTGTACCTCGAAAATTCTTACGAAAATTTATCGCCCTAATTAGCAGCCGTTACACTAAAGGTTTATTTTACAAGTAAAAATATAGATACAGCAGGTCCTAAATTAAGAGTGAATTATAAAAAAGGAAGCTTTTAAAAAGCACGTATAGTAAAAGTGTGCCGCGTGCTGCAATACTTTATTCACTTCATAAAAGTGGATTCACTTTTTATTAGGGTTCTATACCTAAAAGGTAAAAAACGGGACCCTATTACTAAGCCTCCGCGGTCTGTCTGTCTGTCTGTCACCAGGCTGTATCTCATAAACCGTGATAGCTAAGAAGCTGAAATTTTCACAAATTATTTATTTCGGTTGCCGCTATAACAACAAATACTAAAAATAAAAAATATTAAGGGCGGTCCCATACAATAAACGTGTTATTTTTCGTATCTTTTGCTCAAAATTACTGACGGTAACAGGTAGACGGTTAAAATTTTCACAGAATATGTAGTTGTATATTACCTTTCAAAATAAGTAATTAAATTAAAAAAAGTACCTAAATAATAAAGGGAGCTCCCGTACAACAAACGTAATTTTTAAGCGATTTGTTACTCGATCTTAATAAACAGGTAGAAACTTAAAAAATATTTAAGTATACATACAACAAACGTGATTTTCTTTTATTTATAGATGATGGTACGGAACCCTTAGCGCGCGTGTCCGACTCGCACTTACCCAATTTTTTTCACTACTAGTTGACTCGTCATCCAAGGTCATAGGTGGTTTATAGTCTAGATCGTTACTAAAAAAATATTACCAAAAATGTACACCTACTAATATTATAAAACTGAAGAATTTGTTTGAACGCGCTTGTTTCAGAAACTACTGGCACGATTTGAATTTTTTTTCAGTGTTACATAGATTTATCTAATTTATTGAGGAAGGCTATAACATCACGCTATGAGCCCCGGGAGTGGAGCTGTAGGTATCCCTTAATAACGCAGGTGCAACCGCAGGCTCATCTAGTTAAAAATACATACGTCTACGACGAATAAATTAAATGTGTCCTCAGTCCTACCAAATGCACACAAAAATAACCAAAACAATCGGTCGTGTGGTTTAAGAGGAGCTTTTTATAACAAATAGAGCTGCTCCGCTCCCGTCGCTCATAGCGCGATGTTATATAGCCTATAGCCTTCCTCGATAAATGGGCTTTCTAACACTGAAAGAATTTTTCAAACCGGGCCAGTAGTTCCTGAGATTAGCGCGATTACAAACAAACAAAGAAGCAAACTCTTCAGCTTTATATATATTAGTATAAGATATAAGATACTGACACGTGTTTTTTTATATTTTAGACCAGTCAACTTCCTTATTTTACTTCATGTGAGTGCATATGTTTTCTTGAGGTTTCCCTTTTTAAACCACCTATATCATCATCCTAGCGCTCTGGCGGGTACGATCCATTAGTTTCATCTCGAAACCCGGTGTCCACTACTTTTTTATACTATACTCGCAATATAAGCGCACTGTATCTTTCTTTTTAGGGTTCCGTACCTAAAAGGTAAAAACGGGAACCTATCACTTAGCCTCCGCTGTCTGTCACCAGGCTGTATCTCATCAACCGTGATAACTAGAAAGCTGAAACTATCACAAATTATGTATTTCTGTTGCCGCTATAAATACTAAAATTAAAAAAATTAAAATATTAAGTAGGGGTCCCATACAATAAACGTTATTTTTGTATTTTTGGCTCAATATTACTAACGGTAACAGGTAGACGCTTAAAATTTTCACAGAATATGTAAATGTATATTACCTTCCAAAATAAATAAATTATATTTATATAACGTAAATATTAAAGGCTCCCATACAACAAACGTAATTTTGAGCAATTTGTTACTCGATCTTCATAAACAGGTAGAAGCTTAAAAAAATATTTCAGTATAAATAAAACAAACATGATTTTCATTTATAGATGGTACGGAACCCTTAGTGCGCGAGTCCGACTCGCACTTGCCCAATTTTATTGTTTGATCTGCATATTAAACCTATACAGAGGTCGACTGTTATGCGATATGACATGATCGAGCCTTGACATTAACGGACGTGGCTCTGACAAAAGATAGACAATGGATAGAGTTATCGGTACTCTAATTGCCCCAGTCAGTCCAGTGAAAGGATAAAGTTAGTACAGTCAACAGCAAAAGTAGATGATCAAAATCAGAAATTCAATACTAATGCACGGAGTTCGCGTCAGAACTGTGTGGCGTCGAAGTGATTCAAAAGTATGTGATTGTAAATTATACCAATAATTAACTACTAGTACAGCTGCCATTAATTCGTGATCAGTTTTGACTCCAAAAGTTATAAACTCAATTCGTATCAGAACTAAGAATTGAAGAAAAATTTCAAAACTAGTGAACATTGTAACGTAATACTACACGTATTGCGTTATAATATCTCGCAGGCGCTTAACGCCAGCTTAGCCGTTCGCAATATTACCAAATAAGATCATGTTCACTAGCCAAAGGCAGTTGTGAGTCATAGGCCTATATCTATATAAGATGGGTGCGCGATCTAAGTCGATCACTTGCCCTACACACCGTCTCGCTGATGGTTGTAGTGACTATTACTACCTACTATTATTACTATCCTACTTCTACTGTCCCGCTGGGGTTCTTCCTACGGGCTACGTTCTTCCTACGGGCTCACTGCACCGTCTTCTTCCTACGGGCTACAAGCCACGAGCTGCTGGCGCCGTGCCGCTACTAGCCAGCTGCCACCCAAGCCTCCGTTCCTGCCTATGAGCTCCTACAGCCAGGCCACGGACGCCTGAGCCTGACCGCTCGGCCCACATCGGCTGCACCGCTTGAGACCCCGCTCAGCCTGAACCTCGACCACAGAGCTGCCTGCGCAGCGCACCTTGGCCAGCTCATCGGCGACCCTACGAGCAGCTACCCTGCGAGCGTCGGAGAGCAGCAGGAGTCTACACTCCAGCCAGCTCAGGCCAGTGCTTACCTAGTTCGGTCATACTGTATGTAAGCGGTAGTGAGACATAATAAAGAACCTGTTCAGCCTAGCAGTGTTTCTCTCGAACCCCGACATCCTGAGATCCCCCGTCTCAACAGTTAAAATCAAATATAAATGATGAAACTGAGGCCACGTAATCATGAGGCAAATAATTTATTCATACCTACTTATTTTTGAAGTACCCCAGTAATTTAATTTGTTATGTTTTACGGAAAAGCAGATGAATTGCTACCGGGCACATCACCAGACTCCGTGTTGCTACTGAGAGTTTGGAAAAAACCCAGTAACACTTTTGCCCGACCCGGGAATCTAACCCGAGACTTCCGATCAGCAGACGCATACGCTATCCACCCGACCACGGAGGCAGTCACTGGTCCACAGAGGCAGTCTTTGTATATTCAATATAATTTTACCAAATTTCATCTCTCATGTATTTTCTTATTTGTAACTTCTGTCAAATGTTCAAAAGTAACTGATGTGATACAAAACCATAATTCAATAAATATTACTATCTTTGCATGTTTGTGCATTTATGTCAATGTTCAAAAGTAGCTGATGTGATACAAAACCATAATTCAATAAATATTACTATCTTTGCATGTTTGTGCATTTATGTCAATGTTCAAAAGTAACTGATGTGATACGAAACCATAATTCAATAAATATTACTATCTTTGCATGTTTGTGCATTTATGTCAATGTTCAAAAGTAACTGATGTGATACAAAACCATAATTCAATAAATATTACTATCTTTGCATGTTTGTGCATTTATGTCAATGTTCAAAAGTAGCTGATGCGATACAAAATTATAACTCAATGATTGCTTTTGCCTAGTCGGCTACAATATATCTGTCACAGTACACAGTGTATCTATCTGTCACAGACTAATGCCACAATATAAAGATATTATTACACTGTGCTAATGCTATGCCTTGCGTTTTGTTTCTTTTTTTATGTTGTACTTTTTCTGTGTCTGTGACAAATAGTTTTTCTATAGGTATGTATAAAAACCGGATGGTAGATTGATAATTTTATCTTAAGTGCATTATTTATGCACTTAAGATAAAATTATGGTGATTATGGTTATTACGGTGCATAGGGTTCCCACCAAGAACTTAGGGTCCCAAGCCAACCTCACCTGCAAGTGGTGCACCTGCAGATCAACAGACGAGGCTCTGGCAAACCAAATATCCCGATAAGCGGCAATAGGCTCGCCCCCTATTACGTGGGATCAAAATACTGGCGAAAAGTGGGCGTTTAGTATGCCTCTGCCTACCCCTCCGGGGAAACAGGCGTGAGTCTATGTATGTATGTATGCATTATTTATATTTACTTCGCGCTTTTGTCACACTGTTAGCAAGAGTTCCACAGAAATATAACCTTATTAGTCCAACCTCTCTGAAGAGTTCTGTTGAAATAGTGCAAAAATCCAAGTATCGAAACTCTTTAATGTCTATCTGTAATTCGGATGTCATGTACAATAATATAAATTTGCATTTCGAATACAATATTGATGAATTTTACTGATCACGAATATATGGCAGCTGTACTAGTAGCAAATGATTGGTATAATTTACAATCACATACTTTTGATTTACTTTGACGTCACATAGTTCTGACGCGAACTCCGTTCATTAATATTTGATTTCTGATTTTGATCATCTACTTTTGCTGTTGACTGTACATGACAATCACTTTGACGTAATAAGTTATTCAGTAAAGCTAACTTAAGGCTACCGTCATCACCGTACATGTATACGGTGGCGCAATAGTTTAGATTTAGATTGTCAACGTGCCTTGGCTTATGCGTTGTCAAAAGCAGGATGGCACTAAAAGCGTATTTACGTGAGGATAGCCTCTTGAAGTGACTGTCTTGTTGTCATTGACTTTCCTGTAAATCAATCTTAATTGACTTATAAAGTATACTTTCGGGTAATATGATATACCTTAATTATAAAAATTATTGGCGAATACGGCAAGGCGAATATTATGGAATAGCATCTTCAAGGAGAAACGAAGTACTTGATTTTGGTGATTAGTTGTCCGTCTGGCCACAGGGGTACAGTGGGTCCAATACTCACATTGACTAACAATGCTATTGTGACGCAATTTAGGAGAAACAAGTCCAAAAGTCCACTGCTGGACATGGGTCCAGCAGTGGACTGCGAAATGCTGTGTGGCGATATAAATATTTACATACATACATATACTCACGCCTTTTTCCCGTCGGGGTAGGCAAAGAGAACGGAACGCCACTTGCTTCTATCCTTACAAACCTCACGCGCTTCCTCTACTTTCATTACTCTTTTCATACATGCTCGCCGGTTCCGGGTGCTTCGGACCTTGTCGAATATAAACATTTAGTCCCTATTTAAATCTACCCACATGAACTAAAAGACATGTAGTCTTTTAATACATGTCATACTAAGTATATTATGTCACGTAACGTTGACGTAACGTAAATCAGCATGTTTCCCTCCTGTTCCCGTAGTGAGGCAGGCATTACCGATCTGTTTATAAATAGCCGCAAGTATCGTATAAATAATAACGGGCGATTAACTTCGCAGCACGCGCTGCTGTGAATTGCCGTAGTGAGGACAGAAATTACCTACTCTGCTATGCTTATAACACATAATATGATGTTTTTCGCAATGTTTATAATGTAATATTACCGTGCGGTCTGCATCATAGTATACTATACATATAGGTAGTCCATAACTTTAGGCTGGTGTTAAGAGCGATCGTGAGCATCTGCATCATTGGGAAGTGGTGTGCAGTGCCAGGTTTTAAGGAAATGGATATAGCAAGCACTATGAAGTATTGGTAGGCGGCGGTTTACTAAGTTGAACCTAAAAGCCTTTTTAATAGGTACCTAACAAGTATACTTTTGTTATATGTCATCTCTTCTTTTCACGTTATGCCTTGCTGTGTTATTCTTCTACTACGGAACGCAGATTTTATTAGTATTGGGCGACCTGATAGTTCGTTCAGAGCTCAAAGATTTGACTTTGAAAAGGAGTAATCAGCGTGAGGATTTCTCGATCGGTTCATATTCGAGAAATCCAGTTTAACTTTCCTTTTTCAAATATTAATATTTTACCATAAAAAGAATCGAATGCAATACCTAACCCTTGCTTTTGCTATAATAATCATAATTCATACATAAACGGAATTTAGGTTTTGCGTGATAAGCAGTCGTAGAGACTGAAGTCTAAATAAAATACGAGAATATTTTTGTAGTCCTGTTTTTTGGCTTTTTGTTTTAACTTAATAGCCACAATAATTATCATAAATAGTTTCGTTTATTTATAATTAAATTTTCTCAAATAATGTTTTCTTTTTGCTTTTTGTTCGCAAGGAACGGCTGTTCTATGAATAAAAAATCATGTATCGAAGGGGACTTAACAAACTTACAGGCAACAGACACATAGAATACGCAGACTCGAAACGAACAAGTTGTAGATCAAACGAACATATTTTAGATCTCACAAGTATTGTCTCGTGTGGAGATCGAACCCACAACACTTCGTACAAAGCATCAACTTAAACCACTTCACCATCCATGCTATCAAATCAAAATTGATAAACTATTAAAGTCATCATCATCATCAGCCTTTAACAGTCCACTACTGGACTAGGCCTCTCCTTTGAAAGGAGGATTTGGCCTACTATACCATACTGGCCAAACGGGTTGGTAGGGTTTATATTATCAAGTTTTCCTTCTCTTACAATGCTGTTCTCTGCATAATATGCTCCCTCTGTCGACTCTTACGACACCCATGGTATGATATGGGGTGGTGACATTCCCTATTCTTAATCCGTCACCACACGGACGACTTATTACACCGCACGGACTATTAAAGTATTACTATAAAAATACAGAAGATTACATACGATTCGTGTTTATACACACCCTACTCGCAGCGGGTGGCATGAAATTGATCAAATTGACACTGCGTGACCCAGCGCACTCGACAAGCTGACATCCGCCACAACACGTCCATATACTAACAATACATTTTGTAAACATGTACACATACTATACATAATTATCTAATACTAATATATAAAGCTGAAGAGTATGTTTGTTTGTTTGCTTCACCGCGCTGATCTCAGGAACTACTGATCCGATTGGAAAAAATATTTCAGTGTTAGATAGCCCATGTATTGAGGAAGGCTACAGGCTATAACATCACGCTATGAGCCACGGGAGCGGAACGGTAGCCTTAAATAACGCGGGTGTAACAGCGGGCTCATCTTGTATGTATAAATGTGTAAGATGTATCCATGTGTGAGTGTGTGGGAGCTACCGGCCCCTTTCTCACGCCCCATGTTAAATTTGCAATCAGATCCGTATTTAGATTCGGCTGTGAATGTTTTGAAGTTACTTCATTGGTCGTATTTAATCAAAGATCAAATTATGTTCAAATTAAATTTCATAACAGTCAAAAGAGGCAGTCATAAAATGATTGCCTCCGAGGTCCAGTGAACAGCGCCTGCGTATGCTGATCGAGAGGTCCCGGGTTCGATTCTTGGGAGGGGCACAAAAGCTACTAAGTTTTTCCGAATTCTCAGTAGCACCACGGAGTCTGGCAAAGGGCCCGCTAACGGCAATAGGCTCACCCCTTTTACGTGAGACCAAAAATTCATAAGGCGCAATGTGGGTGTAATATTACACCTCTGCCTACCCCTACGATGATAAAGGCGTGACGATGTAAAAAAAATCAAAAGTATTTCTTTGTAACAGTGGGATCATCGCACTAGAATTCACTTCAACTGAAGTAGCCCGCTTTACCCTGCGTAGGATCGCAGCTTAGCCACCCTTGGTAAAATTCTTATGAGCGTATCGTTTCTACGCTCTTGAAAAAAGGATGCTACACTGTCAACAGAGACTTTGCTCTTCCTACCTATACCTACTCCATAAAATCGACCTGAACATATTCAAGACCACGGTGTTGTTTAAATTTGACATCTATTTGAGCATTACTTAGCGACTACTCAAAGCTGAACAAGATTTAGAGGTAAGGGATTTGCTAATTAGTCTCTCAGCAATTAATCAAAATTTTGAGTAACGTTTATGAGTAACACAAATTGAGTTAAGATTCTCACTAACCCTCCCAATTAGACATAATGAGTTAAATTGCACAATTTCATGGCAAGCCTCACTTAGTACGGTTGTCGGTGTTATAATAGTAAGCAGTTACTTTAGCTTGATCAGCACCAAGTAGGTGGTAATACTACTTACCCCCCAAAAAACGACGACGTTGCTGACAATCTGCAGTACGTTGTACCACTTGATGATGGTTCTTAGCTCATACGCTGTCCTGTTCCTCATGTACGCAGGCAGTACTAGCTTGATGAGCAGCAGGTAGCTGGTGATGATGGCGGCTAAAGGTACCGGCGATGTCATGAACAGCCACTCTTTGACGCGAGGGTCTGGAAGACAAGGAAGATAGTATTTATCATCCAATATGGTGGAAATTGAATTGACAAAGGCCGAAAGAACTCCGGAAGAGGAATAGGGCAAAAGTCCTCCAAATTCTTCAAATGGTACAATCTCCTCCTAATAGCCTCTTACGTTGCACCTCATTTTCGAAAACATACCCTAATGCCTAACGTTTGCATCTTTTCGGAAATCAGACAATGAACTATTTTTACAAGTAAAAGCGGCTGATTTTCTCATCATTTTCCGTTGTCGAAGCCATAAATCGAACCCAATAACCTACAATCGCATATAATGAAAAGGATACTGCCCACAGATCCAATGATATAACCATTCGCATATAAGCTTAGTTATCAGATATTAAATAATAGCTGAACTAGAAGTCATTTAACATTTTATTTGCGTGAGTCATGCCGTTCTATTTCATAACTCTATATTGAATCATATTCGACGAGGAAGCTCTTATAATCCAATCTTTATATCCATCAGCTCTATTGTCGAGCGGCGTACTGAAAAAAGAATTGACCGCTCTCAGTATGACCTAGATTTTGTAATGTTGCAAATTGCGTTGAGTGAACAATACATTTGTGTGTAGAAGTAGGTTCCGTAGCTCTTTAAATAATCTTATTTTTAGAGCATTCAATCTGTCGCTGGTTCCAGACTGTGATGAAGATTTTTGACAGTCGTAAATAATATATTCTACCACATACACACATCAATCACCATCTAGTCCCTAGCTAAGCAGAGCTTGTGTTATGGGTACTAAATAATGGATAAACATACATATATACTTTTTTTTATAAATACATACATATTATACATAAAAACACCCAGACCAAGACAAACATCCATGTTCATGCACACAAATGTTTAACTTGAGCGGGAATCGAACCCGCGACCTTCGGCGTAGCAGTCGCTTACACTCTCGCGGCGCCTACCGGTCGTCAAATATACTATTCATTAGTACATAGAATATCGCTATCCGTTTGAGCTGCGGAGGTCAGACTGCTTTCGCTCCGCAGAAAAGCTAATATTCTGTCTTTTACGTGGTCCATGATCCCAACGGGCAACCAGCGCTAATTATGACATAACTGATTCTTTTTGCGACTAATTTAAAGCCACCTTAGCTTTTAATTATGTTTCTATGTTTACTGTTAATGTCCGTGTGGTGACGGATTAAGAATACGGATTGTCACCACCCCATATCATCCCATAGGTATCGTAAGAGCCGATAGACGGGGCATATTATTTAGAGAACAGCATTGTAAGAGAAGGAAAACTTGATACAAACCCTATACCAATACGTTTGGCCAGCGTGATATAGTAAGCCAATTCCTCCTTTCAAAGGAGAGGCCTAGTCCAACAGTGGGCTGTTAAGGGATGATGATGATGATGTTTAATGTATAAAATATATAATCTGCGGCAAATACATTTATTTGCTTTCATTTTACACGCAAGCACGTGACAATGTATGTATGTGTTACAATGCAATTGACTGTTAGCATCCCTGAATTTTAATCGTTCGCGGTTACATAATATGCAAATGATTTGTAATTCAAATATGTAATTGTTGTGATTATATTCTGGTTACACTTATGCTTACTTTGTAGCTTGACGTTTCGACCTTGGGACCCATTAAACCACCTCATGTAACTCCTAGTAACAACACTAACATGTACATTAAGACAATAACTGAGTTCAGCGCACTTAGTTCCGACCACAAAGAAAGTCGCTACACATTTCAAAACCTCAGATAGTTATTTTTTTAATTTATAAATTATCATTTAAGTAAGCTGTCTTCATCTAGAAATCTTGCATGATATTGAGAATAATTATTAATTATTTGGGGTCATAAGGCCATTCAAGATACCGTAAATTCACATCGACTTATGCTACTGCACAAGTATGACTATCTCATGTTTTTAACCCATTAAACAAACTATGGCAATTAGTCTTTACTGAAACGAAAGACATTGCTGTGTACCGTCTTCTTATAGTGAGTAGAGACCCGTAACTTTTCCATTTAAAAACACCTAAAAGGCTTAGCACAAATATCTACTGGACTCCAACGAATAAAATTCTCGGACTCACATTTTACTCCGGTTATTATTAGTGTATCGGCATAAATTAATCTGTGTGTTCTTATCGTTGCATCAGCACAACAAAAGCGTATAAATTCATATTCATCATGATTTTGCAAGAACGTAGGTGAAAGGATCGCAATCTTATGCTGGGTCCACACAGCAGCGATTTAGATCGAAGAATCGCAGGCGATGCTGAAGTTGGTGTTGCCGTATTCTAGGCGACTCTGTTTATTTTGTGTTGTAATTAAAACATCAAGTTTTCTGTTTCGGTGAAGGATTAACCGATTTTAGCCACAATAAGTACGTACCTACAGATGCTAAAGTTTATTACAAATTTATTTTATTTATTTAAAAGACAAATTGTTTAAGATAAGCTAGTTTTATTAATACAAAAAAGTGCGGCAAACACCTTTAAAATCGCATCAAATACGCACACCACTTAGGAGTTTAGAAGTTATATTTTGACAGCTAGTCGCCGTCGACTTTATTTGCTGCAGTGTGTGGATTTACCTTAATGTCCATTTGTTCATACTTTGTTGTGTGTCCTTAATTCGATTGTTAATTTGTTTTTGTTTGTTATAATTTATGCTTCTTTATTTAATGGCCGCAACTGTGATTTTTGTATTGCCAATAAGATAAAGATGCTGTGATGTGCATCTATGTTACTAAGACTAAGGTACTGGACAGTTATGTACTCAATTTGGCTAAATACAGAAAGGTGCATAATGTCGGTCAAGCTTTCGTACGTTTGATAATCATTTAAAGTTATCCAGCTCCAATAAAAAGCATTTTGTTAGCAAATCTGAGACTATAGCACAGAATAAACAGTACTTACGTACAGAAGCACCACTTCTCAAACCAATTCATTGAAATTGCGACTCTTGCTACTAAGCAACAAAGTGCAATTCAGCTCGCATAAGCACTCAGTGCCTAATGCGATATTCACCTAACCGTTCCCGCTCTTTTCTAACATATAAAGCTGTCGCTGTCTGGCGCGGAGTGACGCGCTAGCTGTCGCGCTAGGGTTGTCGACTTGCCGCTGCTACTATTATATTTATTCATCGTCTATCTACCTACTTGCCCACGTACCTAATGATAAATAATCATCTTATAAGTATATATCCAACTATTTGAGATCGTAGAACAAAAACCGCAAAAATCTGGTCGTTTACATTTTCACTATACTAATTCTTAGTTATTTCCTAAACGCGTGGACCGATTTACATGATTCAAACAGATAAAATGGTTTTTGAACTAGATCTTTAATTTGACACCATAATCGTTGGGATATCTCAACAAACAAAAAATCAAATTTTCAAGTCAACAACCCTTGCGCGGCGCGTCGGGCGCCGGGCTTGGAAGCCGCGCGAATGTGTAGGCACTTATCGCTGTAGGTACGGCCGAGTGAAGGAGGCCTGACTATAGGTCTTATCTACTATATTTTATTTTGGTGTAAAATCCATTAATGATTTAATTAACAAGCATACGTTTAATAATGCCATCTACTATAACAAATTGTCAGTCACGTCTGGCGTCATACACAATAGTTTAATTTGATTGATTAGTAACGACCTATCGCTTTATATAACTTCGCTTCTTTCAATTTTCATAATGAATGTAAACATATTTATCACTAAGAACACATATTTATTGTTTTACACCTGAAAGGTGACATGTTATCGCGATGTTATCTAAGAATATTAAAGGTTTAGTAGTGTGTAGTTACGTATCATCTTAATATATAAAATCCTTGCGTTACTGACTGACTGACAGACACGCTACAGCCGAAACTACGCGGCGCAAAAAGCTGAAATTTAGCATGTATGTTCCTTGGGGACCGTAGGGGTGCACTAAGACGGGATTTCCCGAAATTCCCACGGTATCGGGCAAAACGGGAAATTCGAAAATATGTGCGTGCGAAGCCGCTGGCGTCGACTAGTACACCATATTTTCTCTTTATATTTCTATAAGGGCAAAAGTATCACTGACCACAGGTTCATTATTATCATCTTGTCCCGTAAGACGTCTATTGCTAGATAAAGGTCTCCTCCGACGTTACTTGAAAGTTAGTCTCATCATCCTCCGAGGGTTATCCCAGTTGCAACTCAGGAGCCGCTTACTAGTCTAACCGGATTTGATTGAATATATGCTTTTTCACGGAGCGACTGCTTGTCTGCCCTCCGCAACCCAAAGGGATACAAAGCTAGTGTGATAATACGTAAATTTTTAATTTTATCTCTATTAGGCAAATCTATGTATAGATCGGATATTGAAACCGACTGAAACTAAAACAATGTACAGTGCAGTGGACGTGTCTCTGTCGATGATTACTCCCTTACAAATAAAATATTTAAAACTGCTTTCAATCGAATAGAATTCATTCATTTTATTCATCCAATGACTGTACCAATCTAGTTTGGAATTATTCAACCGGAAAGCTGGACAAATAAAATAAATTTTATGCGATTCATGTGTAACAAACGTTAATATTTAGCGAAATATCTTTTAATATTATAAGCAGAAATGTCAACATGGGTATCTAGACTATACATCATAAAGAGGGTAGAATATTTTTGGCGAAGGCTTTATTTAAAATCAAGCCTCCTTTATATTAGGCGAAGCGGTGAAATGTTCAATTTGGCCCAAATTTAATTATAGCACAAGACGCCTTTAAGTGTATTGTCATCCCTTTTCGTGCCAAATTGCATGATAACAACCGCTTACTAAGTTATCGAAATAAAATTTCGTTATGTCCTCCATTTTCAGATTATTTTCTGTATCCATTTGTCTGTCAGCGGACGTCTATTAGGGAATTCAGAGAAAACTGCGCAAAAGATTTCAGGATTGTGATCAAATAAATAGTGGCTCTCTAGTTCGTTATATTTTTTTGACGTGGATGTCAGCTTGATGTCAACAAATAGACCTAATAACACTAAGTATAAGAAATGTCACGATTGTTGTTAATGGAACAGAAAAATCTGTTCTAAAGAAGCACAAAGTAGTGTTCATTGAACGCGAAATAACTAATTTGACATTAAGTATTCATTTTATAAAGCTCTGAATAGTGCTTCCACTAGTACAAATACTAAAAGTAAATGTATACGGAAACCATATGTAATCATGAAATCGCGGAAGAATTGATTTGGACACGTAGTTCATCTGTCGTTTACGATTTAGGTAAAGCTTTTCACATTAATAACGCTGAGACTACAATAGGGAACTATTTTCGATAAGAAGAGTGACAGGATCTAACAGAGCTGATTTCGTCGCCTATCTGAGTAAGTATGGCATCCCAAAAAACAGACAGGCTTATAAAATATTTAGCCATTGGCAAAGCAAAAACATCCTTACATATTATTTAAGGTAAGGCAGTCAAATAGTTTCAGTATGCCTCACAGTTTTCTCTAGCGCTATGCGTTCCCAGCAACAGCTGTACCTCTCGAGCAATTGTCAATCGTTGAAACATTGAGTCTCAATCAAAAGTCTTTAGAAGGCCATCAGAGTTTTACAACAAAAATATGACACCTTTTAAGACTTAATACGTTCATACTATAAAAACAACATAAGGCTGTTTGATGCTATAAATAGCATGTTCGGCGTAGAGAAACCTAGTTGATAAAATTCAACAACAATAAGAATACCTCCGATGCCATAGTTCCCAAGGAAGGCCGGTATAGGAAGATTCAAGTTCTTTCATTATTGCAGCGATGTCCTAACCACACAAACAATGAAATCGCTCGTCTAGAACGTAGCCTTAGTCTGAGTCTAGACACTCTAAACGTTGGTTAATAACATTATTACACTTAAAAACTTCATTTCTTCAGCGTGTGTGTTCTATTTATTTTAAGTTTTGCGTAAGTCGTGAGCCATATTGTTCAACGTTGTTGGTAATAACTTAATAAGACGTCCAATGTGGATTAACTAACTGTTCGTGATCGCTATACGGAAGGGTTTCAGCGCATTTTAGTTTATAGTGGAGCCGTGACAGTAATTGGATGAATTTTGCAGTAACGTGTCTATGTAACTTTTAACTTGGTAACTGTTGCTTCGAAATCTTATAGATATGACGGTAGCTTAGCAGATTTGAAATCTTCTCGTTATTGCGTAAGATTGAAACTTTCTGGAGTTGAGTTTCTGAGTTATTTAACTACCTAAGTGTTTTGGTATATTTCATCGTGAGAGGTTTAATCGCGAAACTTCGCAAATTAAGCTAGCTGACAGAAATCTAGCTACGCCTGGATAATTATTGGGCTACCTAAATTGAATTGAATTGCACGTTTAATTTTGATATTTCAAAAAGCTAAAATGTATTCCATTACCATGTGTCGCTAGCTGTTTTGAATGCTGTACTAGAGAACTGAAAATAACTTTTTCACGTAGGGACCACTTCTAACAACTCACAACGAAAAATATAACGAGACCAGCGAAGCAGAATTGAAACATCAATTTGCACGATATACGCGATAACTAAAACTATACGAGGGTCAAACTGAAAGTTCTTAGAACTGGCCACTTATAAACAATATAATAAAAAAAATATTCTAAAATTTGAAAATAGAACTCTTTGCCAATATATATTTCATTCATTTGTCATTTGTTTTACGATTTGGCGGCAATTTGAAAATTGTCTGTGTCACGTCAACATGAATTTAACACGAGAAAATTTTCGTGCAATGATTTTTTATGACTTTCGATGTCATTTAAGTCAACAAGAAAGTTATGATAGACTACGATTGGCCTTTCACGATGAAGCCCCATCTCGTGCGACTGTTTACAACTGGTTTAATGAGTTTAAACGTGGTCGCACTAATCTCACTGATGATGTACGTGAGGGACGGCCTTCTACGGCGACGACTGAAAATAACATCTGTGTTGTGCGGCGTATGATAGAGACTGACAAAAGAGTGACCTATCAGCAGATTCGGACAAGCTTAGGCATCGGTATGAGTCAAGTGCACAAAATCCTCCACGAGCATTTAGCGGTCAGGAAGCTTTGCGCCCGGTGGATACTTCATAATTTGACTAAGGCTCAAAAACTCCATCGTGTGGATTGGTGCCGTAAAATGATTGAAAGATTTAACGGAGGTGACTCAAATGCTGTGTTCGACATACTAACAGGTGACGAAAGCTGGATTTACTGTTATGATCCTGTAACCAAAAGACAATCTGCTCAGTGGGTGTTTCCTTTCGAGGAGTTGCCAACTAAAGTGAAGAGAGATCGAAGTGCGGGAAAAAAAATGGTGGCCTCGTTCTTTGGAAGGATAGGTCATTTCGCAACAATTGTGTTAGAGGATCAAAAAACAGTTTCTGCAGAATGGTACACTACCAATTGTTTGCCACTTGTCTTGGAAAAAGTTCGAGAGAAACGACCTCGCAGTAGGATCCTCCTTCACCACGACAACGCAACGCCTCGTCGCACACCGCCAAGCGAACGATCGACTATTTGGCGACATCAAACGTTGAATTACTGGGTCACCCGCCGTATAGCCCCGACCTCGCGCCTTGTGATTTTTATTTATTTCCAAAAATTAAAGAAAAACTTAAAGGAAAGCGGTTTATGAATGCTGAAGAAGCGGTGGCTGCGTATCGCGATGCCATTGAAGAGACCCCTAAGGACGAGTGGGCAAAGTGCTTTTCCCAGTGGTTCCATCGCATGCAGCGGTGTATTGACGTCAATGGACAATATTTTGAAAAGATATAATAAAACTAATAACTGGCTAATGTAATCAGTTTTTGAATTTCTAAGAACTTTCAGTTTGACCCTCGTATTATGCTTGCATTTCAGCCATCCAGGTTTCAATTTAGTTACAATTTCAACATTCATATACCTATTACCTATTCATCAAACATAAACCAACGCTCTCCAATGCTTATCGTGTGACACACACGGCACTACATTTGGTTTATTACGCAGGTTTGTCACTGTAAAGGCTAGCACACGAGACAGTCTATAATGTATTATAATCCTTACCTAACGGCTGAAATAAATTACAGTATGAATATTTATATTAAGTACTGCTGAATATGCTGTATCAGAAGTTCGATATGGATTTGAGAACATGACTAAACAAAATTTGTATTTACTATCTCCTAGTTACTTTATTTACTATCACCTAGTTTTACTAGGATAAAATGATTGATTATCGGCCGGTTTCTGAATTGAAAATTTCAGCTTTCATCAGTTGAAAAATTCTGAACTAGTTGAAGTCAACTTAAGTTTTTTCTGTTTCACAGGTCAGAGTGATATTTTTTCAAAGCACTTGCAACTGAGTTTTCTTCAAATCATGAATAACTTAAACCGAACAATACTAGTACGTTCCAATACAAGTAAGAAAAACGGTACTAACCATAAATTCGTATTAATTAACATTTTACAAAGAAGCACACTTGTCAGTTAATTATTTTTATACGGAAACAAATAAAAAGTCGAAATAAAGTTGTATTTAAAATTATTTCAACGATTATTTTATTTTAATGAACAGTTCGTTGAATTTGTTCAATTCGGTATCTTAGTGAAAACGGAACGTGTATGTTATGTCAAAGTCAGTTTGTTTTATTTTTAATACAAAATATTTGTGGCCAGTTATATTTGAGTATAATTCTATATACCTAGTATATAGAATTATACCTCCATGGAGGCCACAGCGTAATTATTTGGATTGATTTAACACGGAAATCTCTTATTTATATTTTCGAACCCTTCGATTTGTTCCTAATAATGTTGTAATCTATTTTTTCCAAATATTGAATAGTCTTTGAACCTTTTTTCTATAAATTCTGTTTAACGACCTTCTTGTTGTGTAGACGTCAGTATGACGTAACCGCTGCTTAGCAACCGTAGTGTGGATATTTTGACATACTGGCTGTCATATTACTCGTGATCACGGGTTAAAAGACCAGAGTTGTATAATTATTTTTTTCTCAATTTATCAGTGCTAAGTGAGGTTTGACAAATGTAAAATGTTTTCAGAAACGCGAATATAGCGTTGATATGGAGTTGATCATGAGTTGATCATATGTTGTGTCAAATTTTAGATTTTACAAGCACAAATACTCAAAATGCGTCAAAACAGTTTTTTGTGAAACAGAAAATTGATTAAGTAGTATATAATTAGTGTTTAAATTGTCCTCAACGCGAAATTCTCAATTCAGAAACCGGCCGATTATCTGTCTTTTCAAAAAGATGAAGTGGGTAGTTAATTTCTTTTGTTGTGGACGACTTTTTAAACAAAACCACAGGCTATCCGGCGTTATTTCTGTCTTTAATTATACTTAAACCATGCCGGACACGCATTGTAAAAAGATTATTTGTCAAGATTTTTCCAGACAACGATAATACAAAAGGAAGGACTATATAATTAAAACGCGAAAAAGGATAGCTATTATAATCATGTTTTAAACTCGCCTGCTAAAGAAAAGAAGAAAATACATAACCAAGTGCGAATGTGACAGTAGGAAGTGAGAAACTATGGCAAACATTATCTAACCAGAACAAAGACGTCCCGGAGAAAGGCTATTACGAACATCGACCAAAGCAACAAGTTAGCATCCAAAACGAATGAAGATTGACGAAAAGCCGGTGTTAATATTTGGATTTGTCTACTAGAGATAAGTGCATATTCGACATCTATACACATAAATAAAATTGGAGTGTCTGTTTGTAATATTAAAATGACTTTTTTACAATTTTTGTCTGTCTGTTGTCTGTTTGTTCTCGCTAATCTCTGGAACGGCTGGACCGATTTTAACGGGACTTTCACTGGCGGATAGCTGATGTACCAAGGAGTAACTTAGGCTATAAATTAACCGGGTACGCGAAGTAATTCCCTCAGGACGCGGGTGAAACCGCGGGAAACAGTTAGTCGGTAATAGAGGGTACATCTTCACGGGGATAACGTGAATATCTCGTATAGAGCTTTTGGCTGCACTTTATCACTTTTTATCAGTCAATACGCCGCGCTGAGTCGCCAACTAATTGATTTTGTGTTTCACTGGTCTTGCTTTAATTATTTTCTTATATACTTGCCCCATAAGTAAACAGCTTTGCGTTAAGGTATATCTGCCATTTCATAATAATTATGTATGTTAAGGACTGCCTCGTTGGTCTCGCGGCATAAATGTACGCGTGGGATTGTGAGGTCTCGGGTTCGATTCCCGGGTCGGGCAAAGTGTTATTGGGTTTTTCCGTCAGGAAATTCTCAGTAGCAGCACGGAGTCTGGTAATGTGTACAGTACGGAAAAAGGCTCGCCCCCTATTACGCGGGACCTAAAAATTCATGGCGAAACGTGGGTGTAATATCACACCTCTGCCTACTTCTTCCGGAATAGACGACCGGTTGGCGCAGCGGGAGTGTAAGCGACTGCTACGCCGATGGTCGCGGGTTCGATTCCCGCAAAAGTCAAACATTTGTGTGCATGAACATGGATGTTTGTCTTGGTCTGGGTGTTTCTATGTATAATATGTACGGTCGCGGTCTAAAAATGTTTACCACTTTTCAAATTACATTCTTTGTCACGCTGGTTTCAGCAAGGTCTAAAATGCTATATCTGAGTACTTATTACTTTTCAATCATTGGTAAGGCATTGATTCAAACAAAAAGAGTATGAATATTTTTAGGTCGATGAAATAATTTGACATAATGACAGAATTGCATTTATGCTGTGGCTGCTGAAGGAGGCTATATTCGTTATTAAAACTTTTATTAACAAAAAATATGTGTTGAATTTATTTTTTATTATTTCTGCCTATTTTTTTATAAAGCACGACTCGCCTGGTTAAGGGCACACACTATCTAAACAAAAGCTCACTTATGTGATCAGCATGCGCTTTAACGTGACTAGCATACCATCCACTATCATTATAGCTCACAGTCTGACCGCGCCCTGATTTTCGCTAGACGATATCATCATCATCATCACCCTAGCATTTTCTTAGTTGCATCCCAAGCTTGCACTTCGGAGCCCAGGGCCTGCTATTTCTGGTCTACCGAGATTTGACTGGAAATCAGTTTTTACACGGAGCGACTGCCATCTAACATCATTCTAAGGTTAGTCCAGTAGTCAGTAGGTATATTTGAGGGCATTGACTTCCCACTAATGACTGCCATAGATCATGACAGCCGGGACTGCTTAACGTGCTTTCTTATGCACGGGGTTGAAACACCGCCAACATTGGGCTAATTATTAAGAATTGCTTGACAGAAATTCCTAATAAATTGTCACTAAGAAATTCTTAACAGAAAACCTTAGCAACATTTTCCGAGCCTGACCCGCGAAATGAACCCGAGACCTCATGATTAGCTGTCGTATGCACTACCGCTAGACCAACGAGGCAGTCTTACGCTAGACGATATAAATAATATTGTATTTTTTTCAAAAAGGTTTTATATTCAGGATGTCGTATTTTCGCCATCCATCGCCATCCCTTTCATTATAATCTGTCAATGTAAAAGTCATTTGATAAACTTATTCATTACAAATACCAAAATCGTAAATATCAAGTTTAAAATAACATTATTTGAAGACTACAAATATTTTAGTTTTATTGTAAATATCACGCTTTTAATAAAATGAACGTATATTATAAATGTGGAATAATAAATCGTTATTGACACCAGTTGCTACGCAACGCATGTTATCATAGATTGGTTGCCTAGTACAATATCGTCGTCCTTGTGTCATTGATGTGTTCATGCAATTATAAGCCTTAAGGTGGTAAACACTTTCAGACCGCGACTGTACGTATTTACAAAAAAAAAACTATATTTGTATGTTTATCCATTATCTAGTACCCATAGTACAAGCTCTGCTTAGTTTGGGACTAGATGGTATTGTGTGTATGTGGTAGAATAAAAAAAAAATACAGGCATGAGTCTTTTAAAAAAAAAGTATGTTAATATTTGTGGTCCAACAGCTGACACGGCCTTATCATTTTTAAGATGTATAAGCATGGTCATACCAGCTGAATTGTTGAAACTTCCAGCTAGTACAAAAATCCAATTATAATTCATTTATTAGAAATTCATATTATCTATACTAATATAATAAAGCGGAAGAGTTTGTTTGTTCGTTTGTTTGTTTGTTTGAACGGGCTAATCTCAGGAACTACCGGTCGGATTTGAAAAATTCTTTTTGTATACGATAGCCCAGTTACTTCGGCAGGCTATAGGCTATATAACATAACGCTTCGACCCTTTGGGGCCGGGCAAAAGGCTAAAAAGGCTAAAAGATAATGTTGGCTAATCTCAGGAACTAGCAGTCGGATTTTAAAAATTGTTATTGCCTATGATAGCCCAATTATTCCGAAGGCTATAGGCTATATAAAATTACGCCACAACTTTTAGGGGCCAGACAAAAATAATAAAATGGTCAAACGAGAAGGGGGTGGGTTGGGTCAAAGGCAAAAAAAGGCTAAACGATACAATCTATATGGGTATCGTTTTCAAGATTTTCGGGACGCTGATTAATAATATGAAATTCATATAGTGATCCAAGATGGCGGACGGGAAATCAAAGATGGCGGATGAGAAAATTTTAAAAATCAATATGGGTATCGCCTTCGATATTTTAAGGGATGGGGAATCGAAATACAACATCTATTTCTTGATCAAAGATGGCGGATGGAAAAATTTAAAAAATGAATATGGGTATCGACTCTGATGATTTAAGGGATGGAAAATCCAAATACAACATCTATTTCGTGATCAAAGATGGCGGATAGGAAATCAAAGATGGCGGACGGAATTTTTTTTAAAGTCGATATGGGTATCGTCTGCGATATTTTAAGGAGTGGGGAATTCAAAAACACCATCTATTTCGTGATCAAAGATGGCGGATGGGAAATCAAAGATGGCGGATGGAAAAATTAAAAAAAAAACATCGTCTGCGATGTTAAAAGGGATGGGGAATCCAAATACAATATCCGTTTCGTGATTCAAGATGGTGGATGGAAAATCAAATATGGCGGATGCGAAAAATTTAAAAAATCAATATGGGTATCGTCTCTGATGATTTAAGGGATGGAGAATCCAAATACAACATCTATTTCGTGATCAAAGATGGCGGATAGGAAATCAAAGATGGCGGACGGGATTTTTTTTAAGTCGATATGGGTATCGTCTCCGATATTTTAAGGAGAGGGGAATTCAAAAACACCATCTATTTCGTGATCAAATATGGCGGATGGTTTTTTTTTTTTAATTCATAATGGGTATCGTCTCCGATGTTTAAAGGGATGAGGAATCCAAATACAACATCCGTTTCGTGATTCAAGATGGTGGATGGGAAATCAAAGATGTGGATAGGAAAAATTTTAAAAATGAATATGGGTATCGTCTCTGATGATTTAATTGATGGAGAATCCACATACAACATCTATTTCGTGATCAAAGATGGCGGATAGGAAATCAAAGATGGCGGACGGGATTTTTTAAAAGTCGATATGGGTATCGTCTCCGATATTTTAAGGAGTGGGGAATTCAAAAACACCATCTATTTCGTGATCAAAGATGGCGGATGGGATTTTTTTTTAAAATCATAATGGGTATCGTCTCCGATGTTTAATGGGATGGGGAATCCAAATACAACATCTATTTCGTGATTCAAGATGGCGGATGGGAAATTATTAATACTATCACTTTGACTCACTTTTAATTATTAAAATATTATTGCCTCTATCACTCATTTACTACATCCTCACTTACAATAAGATAGTTATTTTTCTAACCTAGAAGTAATTTATATGGCAAAACAACTTTTTCTGCGTCATCTATACGTATAGATATACGTATATATAAAAATCAATGTTCGTTTGCTTGTATACCTTTATAAACCCAAAAATTTTTGATTAAGCACTGGTAGCCTTGGTAACTTTGTTCAGAATTTCATGGAAAAGTGGTTTGAGAAAAATAGGAATAAGAAAAAAATCTTATAAAAAGCAATACGGAGTTCGCCGGGACAGCTAGTAAGTCATAAAATTGTTACATCGGAATTAAATCTGCCGTTCGGTAGTCGCGTTTTGCTAGCAGAGCAATAGAACTCCGTAATTATGATACCTATATATAATTACGATCACTCTTTATGACATAACTGCGCGTCGCCAAAGGAGGTCGAGTTTCATGTAGTTTTTTATACCGTTTACTTCGGCATTTATAAAATGCCGGCCCATTCGCAGAAATGACGGATTTCCCCCAAACGAGTGGCATTTTCGAGGTATTTGCGCCCTATTAGCCCAATATAAGTCTGACAAATGAGGGCGAGGGGGGAATCGAGTTACAAAATATGTTTTTGTTCTTGCAATATTTATGCTGCAATTCGGTCTTTATTTCCAAACTAGCCGTTTCCCGCGGTTTCACCCGCGTCCTGAGGGAACTACCTACTTCGCGAACTCGAAAAAGCCAAATATCTTACGGACCCCTATATTTTATAAAATATAGCCTATGTTACTTGTAGATAATCTCTTCAGCCCCTTACAGTCCACTGTTGGACTAGGCCTCTCCTTTGAAAGCAGGAATAGGCCTACTATACCACGCTGGCCAAACGGGTTGGTATAGGGTTTGTTTCAAGTTTTCTTTCTCTTACAGTGCTGTTCTCTGCATAGTATGCTCTCTCTGTCGGCTCTTACGACACCCACGGGATGATATGGGGTGGTGACATTGCGTATTCTTGATGCGTCACCACACGGATGAGCTGCTGAGATTATGTAGCTTTCTAATGGTGAAAGAGTATTTGCCTTATCCATTACAAACAAACAAACAAAAATACAATTTTTTCCTCTTTATAATATTAGTGTAGATGTAGATTCTAGTATTTTTCTGTCACACATTTGATACTCTATAGTTAAGGACCTCTCTGGACTATAAATAGTCTTGTAATTATCTATCCCGAGGACGTCCTCATAGCGTTTTCTTTTTTGCGCTGTCTTTCACAGTTGTCTAGTTAGTGCCTTTAGAAAGAAATTATCTATTTTTAGAGGACCTTTTATCCCTGGGTGTTGTCGCTTTGTTTTTCCACTGTCATGTCGTCTGGGAGTAAGGTAGTTATTTTTACATGAGTAATTTATATTATTTAACGATTTTTAATTTTGGCGATCACACCTAGGCTTTGTGCCTATCTTCATAAATTAATTTAAATTTTACAGTATTGCTTACAGTCAAACTCAATTACGATCTTAGGGTCGACAAATTTACTTTGATGTTTTTCATTTAGGCACAAGATAGCAGTAGCACTGTACATATGTTAATATATTGGATAGAAAACAGACTCACACGAATAGACGTAGAACCTAAACAACCTAACAATCTTAATATATAAAATACTTGCGTTACTGACTGACTGACAGACAAGCTACAGCCAAAACTATTGGGTGTACGGAGCTGAAATTTGGCATGTATGTTCCTTGGGCACTAAGAAGGGATTTCCCGAAATTCCCACGGGATCCGGCAAAATGGGTAAATTAAAATAAAATGTGCAGGCGTAGCTGCGAGCATCCTCTAGTAATACCTATAAACACACACTAAAATGAAATTTCTAACGCGCGATAAACTTGAAAACTGTACAACGGATTCTTGTACAGTTTTTACCAATATATAGTGGGATTCCTGAAGAAGGTTAAGGTGAAAAATTTATGTTAATTATCGCTCGCTTAATAATGTTCCCGGTAGATCGCAATAGGCTCGCCTCCTATTACATTGGGACCGAAACATAACTGGCGAAGTGTGGCTAGTACACCTCTGCCTACCCCTTCGGGGATAAAAGACGTGAAGTTATGGTTAAGGTGTACAAATCACACTGGCGTCGCCGGTGAAGTATAGACCTGAATAAACGTGTGTTGGCTTCTTGCACCCGTCAATTATAATTTTTCAAAACCCGTTCTATAAAGTACTAGAGGACGCCAGCAGCTACGCCTGCAATTTTTGTTTAATTTACCCGTTTTGGCCGATTCCGTGGGAATTTCGGAAAATCCCTTCTTAGTGCACCCCTACGGTCCCCAAGGAACATACATGCCAAATTTCAGCTTCTTGCATCCAATAGTTTCGGCTGTAACGTGTCAGTCAGTAAGTAACGCAAGGAGTTTATATATTAAGAGTATTCTATATCACGGAACGATGGCGATGAATGAAGCGGTAGTGTTAGCTTCTAACAGATTACTGTTAGAAGCTAACACTACGCGCATTAGCGCACACGCATACCTCAACCTTGACTTCATAAATTTCAGTAACAAAACGGTACGTCTAACGATTTAAATACAATTATAGGCGATAATTATAATAGCAGCATAAAATAACACGTTTATATTCAATATAATTTGATCACACAACGTAATTCATGTCGCATGTTCATTTACATCAGTGTATTGTAAAGTAATCATTTGTGAAAGGTCAAATGGTCCTCCGCAAATTGTCAACATAAAAAAATCTTTGACTGCCTCCGTGGTCCAGTGGATAGCGTATGCGACTGCTGATCGGAGGTCCCGGGTTCGATTCTCGGGTTGGGCAAAAGTGTTACTAGGTTTTTCCGAATTCTCAGTAGCAGCACGGAGTCTGGTGATGTGCCCGGTAGCGGCAACAGGCTCGCCCCCCTATTACGTGGGACCTAAAAATTCATGGCGAAATGTGGGTGTAAAATTACACCTCTGCTTACCCCTTCGGGGATACAGGCGTGAGTCTATAAAAAAATCTTTGGGAATATAGGCTTATAATTATTATTAAATATTATTTATAATTTGCCAATTTATTTCACACTCAGCACTATAGAGATTTTGAAAAGTATTTGTACTTTTGTTATATAACATGCCTAACTATACACAAACCTAAGCTAACACTAAAATACTATTCAGAATCATCATGACATAACCATCTTCTTTTTCCTGTGAAAGTAAATGTTCGATAAACATCCTCAATTTGACAAATACTTATTTTTGGACAAAATCTTGACCAATATTTAGATCGTACATTAGTATAAAACCATGCTTAGCCCACGTGAGTCCCTTGTAATAATATGTGAAATCTGTAACGTCGGGTAACGTCAAAACAGCCAAATATATGATAAATCATTCAACCTTTCACACCTAACCGATGATGCGTTAGTGCGTCGAGCGTACAGCGTCCGTTCCGTTTCCGTCAACGTATCGTTGGTCGACGTCGCGTCGCGCGCACCACGCGCCACGTGTATTTTGACTGACACGTTGGGCGACGTTTTAAAATTAAATGTCATTCAAAGCAACCGCACTGTAGTTGCCGAAAGCAGAAACTGACTAGACGCGTATCTAATGTAGCAGGTCTAATTTGACGGATTAGACGCAACCGATGCAGATACGCTCGACGTAGTTTCCGTCAGATATGTAACGACCCATCTGACGGAATAGACGCGACCGATGATCAGCTCGACGCATCTTCCGTCAGATATGTTCCGACGCTAACAGGCAATGCACAGCCGAAACTACTAGACGCAAGAAGCTGCAATTTATCATGTTCTTTAAGAACCGTACCGGTGAATTAGGAATGGATTGGCCAAAATAGCCAAGTTCTCCGGCAGAAACGGTTTAATGTGCGGGTGTAGCTGCGGGCATCCCCTAGTTATCTAATTGAGAAAATGCTACTAATTGTTTTTTTTTAATTTAATGATAATTGTATAAAAGTGGGTGTGTAATACACCTCTGCCTACAGGGCCGAGCCGCCTCTATGTACAATGTGCGCGCCGTGCACAGGCGCCAGGGTAATAGGAGCGCCGCGGGCCGCTTGAAATGCGTTAATTATTAAAATTACTTACGAAAAAGTATGACAAAAAGGCGTTTCATAGATTTCGCACACAGGCGCTGGATTGGGTCGGCGCGGCCCTGTCTGCCTACCCCTTCGGGGAGTAACAGACGTGAAGTTTTGTTATGTTATGTTATAATTTTATAATTACCAGCTCGTTCATAGAAGAGGTCATCGTAAGCTCTTAAAACGATATCCATTTTGCACCACCACCGCTCACACAGCTATATAACACTGTACTGAACAATAACCCTTTATCCAACATATATGTACATTTACATTCAATGGACACTCATTATTATATGCTAAATACATGCTACAATATTAGAAAATAAATTGGATTGTATTAATTTGATGGATATATAGGTACTTAAACTTGGACAGAAATGACAGTGTTTACGATCGAGTTAAAGAAGAAATGACTTATGTATTCCGGTTGCTACACTACAGTATCACCCCTGTAGCCAGTTTAGTAATAGTGACTTTGGAGGAGAAAAATAAGAATAAAAATATTTTCCAAATTTTTCTGAGTGAGTGAGGATCCTCTCATCTTCGCTAGATTGCCTCAATGGTATTTAGCTGGCGCTGCATAAATATTGAAACATTTTTTTACTGCTGCACTCCGTAGCAAATCCGTCGATAAAAAAATAGTTTGAATTGATTCGAAAGGACCATTATTGAACGTTCAGGGTTACGCATGTAATCCTATACAATTCCTTGCGTTTGCGGCAATGCGTTCTATTTCCCACAAAGCTTGAATAATTTACAGACCAGAAGTGACTTGCAAACTTACAAACAGTGATAATATTATATTATGCATGCATATTATTAACTAGGTGTATTGTTTTTTTCCGGCTGCCAAAGACTGTTAGTTAAATTAGGTAGTAAAATGTGCCTTTCAAACAACGATCAAATATCCACATTGCTGAAAAAGTAGACAATGTGTTACGACTACATTATAATAAATAAATGAATATTAATGAGATTACATTATATCTTAATATATAAAATCCTTGCGTTACTGACTGACTGACAGACAAGCTACAGTCGAAACTACTCTGCGCAAGAAGCTGAAATTTAGCATGTATGTTCCTTGGGTACCGTAGGGGTGCACTAAGACGGGATTTCCCGAAATTCCCACGGGATCGGGCAAAACGGGAAATTCGAAAATAAGTGCGTGCGAAGCCGCTGGCGTCGACTAGTACAATTATAAAGTTGAGTGTAGCTATGCAAATAATCATGATTAGCAAATCAATTTTACATTCAGGCTAAAAAACCTACCTACATTCTTAGCTGCCTTATATTAATACGACTTCTAAGTCCAAGGTTCATTTCGTTTACTTATTAATACTAATTAAATGAGTATATTTTCTGTTGGACTTTATTTTTCTATCTACCTATACCTACTGCTGTGGAAAACAGATGTGGTGAGAACGAATTCAGTTTTAAGAGGTCACCACTTATGTTTCTCATTCCTCTGTTGCTACTGGCAAAACGGCATAAGGAACACAACAAAGAGTTAATTTAGGTGCGAATTTTTGTAGGATGGTTTATTATTAATTTATGAGAAATTAGTCTGAGAACTTTCTCGAAGATCTTTTCAAAAGATTTGAATTGGGCTCTGCGAAACGGCACGGCATTTCGAGATCGCCCCAAAGTGCTGAATTTGGGCCATGGACTATAGCACCTTGCTACGTTCTTTATCCTCAGTCATTACTGTCGTAACGTTATTCCGCTTACATCCAAGACTTTTGGAACCCGGGTCTTTCTAGTTTGCCCAGATATAACAGATTACTTTTCCACAGAACAACTGCCGTCTGGGCTCCGCTACGAAACAGCTACCGATATTCCTTGGCTTAGATCAGTGTCAGTATATTGACAGCCGGGATCGACGGTTTAGCGACGGATATTACCGAGGACCCAGGCAAGCGGTATTTCATCACATCATGCCGAAAAGTGTGTGCGCCGTGGATATGAACTCGAAACGCTATGCATGATAGTCTGTCGGTATCTCCAGTAATCTCCATTAGGCTATTCTCGCCCTATTTGCTGTCCTTATCTTCAGTATAAACACAATTTAAACCCTACCATTCCGTTTGTTTCCAGTCTAAAGAGAAGATGACGCGCGGCGTGCGTCGCGGGTGCGTGCGCCTGCGCGCCGCCGTCATCGGCATCGACGACGAGGACGACTCCACATTCACCATCACTGTCGACCACAAGACCTTCCACTTTCAGGTACATACTACTTCATTAGTATACAGGGTGTAAAAAGACTCTTAACGAATATTTAAATCACATTTTGTACCAATCACTACGAACATTTTCGGCACCATACCTGGGCAATTTTTACTGGTTCAGGCGATATTGAGACTCAAAGTCACCATACAATTTTTCTAATTAGGTGCATAATCGCATTTGCCGCGCCAACATGTTCTATAGATGTCCTTTGACCCCATGGATGAATAGGTATTTCGAGCGCTGCACGCGCGAACTTTTAATTGCGGTTTAAAAGAGGTGTCTACTTAAAAATACTGGTTTCCCGGTTATTATTTTTGCTTAGTATGATGTCATGGTATGAGGCATGATGTCTAAAACGAGTAGACTTCGGCTTGGCGATGGGTCTTGTCCCCCCTGTGGGATCTCCACCATGTTGTGGTGGGGGGGCTCAGTAACCGTGGGTTGGACACCCACGGTGAAGCTAGGCGGGATCCCGGGAGTGGACGCTCCGCGTGGGCTTGGAGGGGGCCTGCGCAGGATGCGTCGAAGGGTGCGGGTGCGGGGGACAGTTCTGTCTGTCCCTCGCAGTCGGGTGTGATCGCGGGAGGAGAGGCGTGTCGGTGTTGCGTTGCCGCGCGCCCTATCTCCCGCGACCAAATGGGGGCGCACCATTCGATGCGTTGCGGTGGGGCCGCAGAGAAAAAGGAGATGTGGTGTTTTCAGGTTGCCGTCCTCCCTATCCTCTGCGGCCACTAGGTGTGTTGGCGGTGGAGCCCAACACCTTCATCCGCCGCCAAGGAGGTTGGGGCCTTCGGGCTATCCGCGGGGGTGCCAGGGTAGAATGCTAACGCGACCCCCCGAAATGGCGTGGACGTATTCGCTGTGGTGTTAGTGGGTATTACGGCTTTGTACTTCAGCCGTCGAGTCCCACATACCCCCTGCTTTTCATCCTGCGGGGGATGCGTAAATGCATTTCCACAGCGAGAGATAAAAAAAATGGTGATGGGTTTATGAACACAAATGAAAAAGTAATTTAATTGTAAATACTTATACCATGCATTCAGTAGTGAGTATTAGGGCCGCCTCCATTAGGCACTTGTCCCGTTTGCTCTCATGGTAAAGACGGAATTAACAATAGAAAGGTTGGGAGATCCTCTTATTCTGTATGCTCTTTTTTTTTTAATGTTTCCCTTCTTGCTTTTACCAATTTCTAATTTTGCCGCGCACGACTTGTATATTCACACGACCCGATTCGATGAGTAAGAAGCAACCACATACAGCAAGAAATTATTGTAGTTAAATCATCAGGCAGGCACTTCCTTCCACTTTGAAAAAAAAATTGCTTGAGAGGTGTCAAGGGACACCCGGATGGAACGAAGTTCCTTTCGATTAATTAGTGAAGGAATTGTAATAAAATTTTATTTTTTTAAAGTTCTAATAATATTTTTTTTATTATTAACAAACGCATGACCTGACCCAGCTGGTACTCCAGCCCACCAGGATCCCAGATATACAGGGTCAAGCGCCCTTTTTGCTGGACCTTCTGCTGACGAGTCATCCAGACCAGTAAAGTGTGTCGGTTCAAGCCCCATTGGGCTCCTCCGACCACTGTTTGGTCTGCACATCAGTGCCAACCGCTGCGCCTTCACAACACGTGGACGTAAAGCGACGCTTATGGCACTACTCGTCAGCAGATTGGGATGGCCTGCGCAGTTATTACGCGTCCATTCCGTGGTCTCAGCGTTGCTTTGGTGGGAGGGATCCTTCGGAGAGTGCGTCTGCTCTTGCTGGGAAATTTCCATCCACTTTTGTCACTAGCAACAGCAGACTTCGGCCCTGGTTCGATCGCGAGTGCGCCGATGCTGTTAAACAAAAACAGTCGGCGTACCGTGCTTGGATCAGGGCTCGGTCTCGTCGCGATCCGAATGTCCATCTCAGCAAAGCGGCCTATAACAGAGCCACTAAGGTCCGCAAGAGCACTGGCAGAAGAATCCAATTTCTGCCAGTCTTCGCTGCCACCGTTGCGATGCTCTGATGGATCACTGGCTCATGGGCCGCAAGAGAAAGCTGACTTGCTTGTCAATCTCTTTGCGGCCAACTCCCGAATCGATGACCGTGGTTCGCAGCCGCCATCTATAAACCACTGCGGCCCCTCCATGCCTGATGTTCGCATCAGGCAATGCGATGTTCGTGCGATACTGCGGTCTCTCGATGTCCGGAAAGCCAGTGGTCCCGACGGTATCCCAGCGGTTGTTCTTAAGAAATGTGCAGCCGAGTTGTCTCCAACACTCACACGCCTGTATCGCCTGTCTTATTCCTCTGGCGTCGTGCCGCAGGCTTGTCGTTGGCTATCAGCCTCGACATCTTCAAAGCCTTCGATAGAGTCTGGCACTTCTTTCCAAGCTTCCGGCTTGCCACCTCGATTTTGCAACTGGGTTGCTAGCTTCCTGCATGAACGACGTATTCGAATTATTTGCGAAGGTCAAAATTCAAAGTTTATGCAGGTAAATGCTGGTGTGCCCCAGGGATCCGTCTTATCGCCCACACTTTTTCTTCTGCATATCAATGATATGCTCACTTTTGGGAGCATACATTGCTATGCAGATGACAGTACCGTGCATGGGCGGTATCTCGGCCATCCTGCGGCTAAGCAGGCCGACATTGAGGAAAACAGGCGTAAAACTTGTCGCCGAGCTTGACCAGGTTTTGAACAGCATCTCGAATTGGGATGCTGAAAACATGGTCAAGTTCAACGCCAAGAAGACACAGGTGTGCGCATTTTCAGCAAAGTTATCTCCATTCCTTCCCCAACCTTCTCTTCTGGACACTCCACTACCGATACAGGACAGTCTAAATATACTTGGTATGGACATACGCCGCAATCTCAACCAGAGAAACTACATCGAGGGTGTCATTAAATCGGCATCTCGAAAACTCGGAGTCCTGAACAGAGGGATGCTCTTGATAGGTTGCCCTAGATGCCCTTGATGGGTTGCAGCGGCGTGCTGTCCGTATCATAGGTGACCTTGAGGCTACTAAGACCCTTGAATCTCTGCAATTACGCAGGGACGTAGCCTCAATGGCTGTCTTTTACCGATTGTATCACGGTGAGTGTTCAGAAGAACTCTTTGAACTCATCCCACCCTCTCCTTTCCTATCCCGAACAACACGTGCCGAGTTAAAGTGCCACGCTTACACAGTTGAGCAGATACCGTCACGTACGAAAAGGTTCGGTATATCTTATCTTTGCCGTACCATAAAGATGTGGAACTCACTGCCAGCTCACGTGTTTCCTTCCTCCCTTGATCCTGGGTCCTTTATGCGGGGCGTGAAAAAGCATCTCTCAAGGCCGTCAAAGTGAGGGCCATCATGTCACATTGCTTAACCAGCAATAGGGGATGGTGGCCTTCCCAATAGGACTTCACTGTCACCTTACCATCAGGCAGCGTGAAGTCAATTTGATAGGTTCTTTTTAATAAAAAAAAAATTATGTAATATAAACTTAATCAGTAGGCTCAATTTTAGTAATAATTGTTAATTTTACAAAAAATGTTCCTTTCGCCATCTTGGATCCCCAAATAAATGTCATTTACGTTATCAGAATGCATGATAGCCCCGAAAATTATACCCATATTAATTTTTATTAAAAATGTCCCGTCCGCCATCTTGGATTCTTAAATAGATGTCATTTTCGTGACCAGAATCCATAAAAACCTCGAAAATGATACCCATATTAATTTTATTAAAAATGTCCTGTCCACCATCTTGGATTCCCAAATAAATGTCATTTTCGTGATCAGAAAGCATGAACATTATGCTTGCTTCTATAAGAGAGAGAGAGAGAGACAGACAGAGAAACATGCGCACGCCGCACGGCTTACAATAGCTTACTATAGCAAAAGTGTCCTTACAACTTTTCGTCTTATTTTTTTCCGTCTAGCCCCCTTTCGCAACGCGCGATAAGGAACTTCGTTCCAAAAGAAGCGCGTTGCTGTAGAAAATATATATTTTTGTTACAACAATCATGTCTATACATCTTGATATATCTCTTTCCAGGCACGCGACGGATCAGAACGCGAGCGATGGGTGCGGGCACTAGAAGATACGATAGCTAGGCACGGCAGACGGGAGCGGTGGTCGCGCTGTATGCCGGCCCCGAGGCACAGGCATGGCGATCTAGAGAGGAGGATAGCTGAGGCCGACGCCTACCTGCAGATCATGATCGAGCTAGTCAATGTGAGTCTTATTGTCTTAGTAATAAAGTTCAAACTTCGATAGAAAGGAAGGTTATCGTGTGCTTTGCCAGCTCCGAGGCAGCGGTATGGCGATCTCCAGTGGCGAATAGCTGTGACTGACTGATGCTTACCTGCAGATAATGATCGAGCTCGCCAATGTGAATCTTGTTATCTTAATTGTAAGGTACAAGATAGGATATCAAAAACCAAAAACGAAATATGCCTTGATTTCGATGCCTTGTCGGATCTCGGGTAACGGGTTTGACTAATCCAAAAACCAGTAAGTATTGTAACGTTGCTATTGGGGTTTACTATTTTATGTCATAAACCGTGCACCTTAGCTCAACACTAAAACTTTATTTATGCGTGAACTAGGTAGTTTGCTTCAGGACTGACATGTTTGGGTGTTTTATAATAATTGTTTTTTAATGTTTGTTACAGAAAATGAACACGAGGGTGACAGAATTAGCTGATCCTCTCGAAAAGAGTAAAGGACAACTTATATTAGATCATTCCAATGTAAGTACCGATATTAATGTCCTTCATAAATTAAACTTTTGATGGTGAAGTCGAAAAGAGAAACTAATGAGAAGTCTGAATACGTAATTACAATACTCTCTATAAAAAAAAAACAAAAAACAAACTTGAGTAGGTATTGTAAATTATTTCTTGTAATAATGGAGACTCAAAGAGACGAACAGTCTTGTCAGGTAGGATACCATATACAATTATAAAAAAATGCGTAGAACCACGATCGGTGTCCAGGATGGCACATACTACATGTGCCATCCGGTCGCTGCAGACACAATATTGTCCGCGTTAAATCTGAAGAAAGGGACTAAGCTTATTCGCGAAAATTTTCCTCTTTATTATCCACTAGACGATGCCCGCGGTTACACCCGCGTTATTAAAGGCTACTGCTCCGCTCCCGTGGCTCATAGCGTGATGTTATAATAGCCTTCCTCGATAAATGACCTATCTAACACTGAAATAATTTTTCAAATCGGAGCGGTAGTTCCTGAGATTAACGCGTTCAAACAAACAAACTCTTCAGCTTTATATTAGACTACCTGACCCAGCGAACTCCGTATCGCCTTTTTAAGAGTTTTTATTTAATTCCCTTTTTTCCAAGCCCCTTTTCTAAAGTTACCATTGACTTAGCGCTTAATCTCTTATCATTCCACGGTCTATAAATGATGCAAAAACAAACATAGATTTTTATAATATTAAATTCCCCATTCCTTAAAATATCGGAGACGATAACCATATCGACTTAAAAAAAATCCCGTCCGCCATCTTTGATTTCCTATCCGCCATCTTCGATCACGAAATAGATGTTGTATTTGGATTCACCATCCCTTAAATCATCAGAGACGATACCCATACTAATTTTTAAAAAATTTCCCATCCACCATCTTGAATCACGAAATAGATGTTGTATTTGGATTCCCCATCCCTTCAAACATCGGAGACGATACCCATATCGACTTTAAAAATATCAAAAAAACCATCTTTGATCACGAAATAGATGTTGTATTTAGATTCGCCATCCCTTAAAACATCGGAGACGATAACCATATTGATTTTTTAAAACTTTCTCATCCGCCATCTTTGATTTCCGATCCGCCATCTTGAATCACGAAATAGATGCTGTTTTTGAATTCACCATCCCTTTAAATATCGGCGACGATACCCATATCGACTTTTAAAAAAAATCCCGTCCGCCATCTTTGATTTCCTATCCGCTATCTTTGATCACGAAATAGATGTTGTATTTGGATTCACCATCCTTAAATCATTAGAGACGATACCCATATTGACTTTTTAAATTTTTCCCATCCGCCATTTTTGATTTCCCATCCGCCATCTTGAATCACGAAAAAGATGGTGTTTTTGAATTCCCCATTCCATAAAAATATCGTAGACGATACCCATATCGACTTTAAAAAAATCCCGTCCGCCATCTTTGATTTCCTATCCACCATCTTTGATCACGAAATACATAGATGTTGTATTTAGATTCGCCATCCCTTAAAACATCGGAGACGATAACCATATTGATTTTTTAAAACTTTCTCATCCGCCATCTTTGATTTCCCATCCGCCATCTTGAATCACGAAATAGATGTTGTATTTGGATTCCCTATCCCTTTAAATATCGGCGACGATACCCATATCGACATACATACATACATACATATCGTCACGCCTTTTATTCCCGAAGGGGTAGGCAGAGGTGTATTTCTACACCCACTCTTCGCCAGATATACTTTAGTCCCACGTAATAAGGGGCGAGCCTATTGCCGTACCGGGCACATTTCCAGACTCCGTGCTGCTACTGAGAATTTTGTGATAGAAAAACCCAATAACACTGCCCGACCCAGGAATCGAACCCGGGACCTCCCGATCCCACGCGCACATTTATGCCGCAAGACCAACGAGGCAGTCGTATAGGATTTGATGTCGAGTTTTCCGTCTCTACGCAAAGATGGTATTTGCATCGTGTTATCCCTTAGTCGCCTCTTACGGCACCCACGGGAAGATAGGGGGTGGTGACACTTGTATTCTATGCCGTCAACCACACAACCCATATCGACTTTTAAAATAAATCCCGTCCGCCATCTTTGATTTCTTATCCGCCATCCTTGATCACGAAATAGACGTTGTATTTGGATTCACCATCCCTTAAATCATTAGAGACGATGCCCATATTGATTTTTTAAATTTTTCCCATCCACCATTTTTGATTTCCCATCCGCCATCTTGAATCACGAAATAGATGTTGTATTTGGATTCGCCATCCCTTTAAACATCGGAGACGATACCAATATTGATTTTTTAAAATTTTCCCATCCGCCATCTTTAATTGCCCATCCGCCATCTTTGATCACGAAATAGATGTTGTATTTCGATTCTCCACCCCTTAAAATATCGAAGGCCATACCCATATTGATATTTAAAATTTTCTCATCCGCCATCTTTGATTTCCCATCCGCCATCTTGGATCACTAAATAAATTTCATATTATTAATCAGCGTTCCGAAAGTCTCGAAAACGATACCCATGTAGATTGTATCCTATTCGTTTAGCCTTTTTTTTGCCTTTGACCCAACCCCCCCTCTTCTCGTTTGACCATTTTAATATTTTTGGCCCCTAAAAGTTGTGGCGTAATTTTATATAGCCTATAGCCTTTCGGAGTAATTGGGCTATCATAAGCAATAACAATTTTTAAAATCCGACTGCTAGTTCCTGAGATTAGCCGACATTATGTTTTAGACTTTTTAGCCTTTTGCCCGGCCCCAAAGGGTCAAAGCGTTATGTTATATAGCCTATAGCCTTCCGGAATAACTGGGCTATCGTATACAAAAAGAATTTTTCAGATCCGACCGGTAGTTCCTGAGATTAGCGCGTTCAAACAAACAAACAAACAAACTCTTCCGCTTTATTATATTAGTATAGATTTTGTAGCCCTATGCAAATTAGAGAGATAGGTTAACACGGCAAAAATTTAAGTTATCAATAAAACCTCGCCAGGAAAATCTTACAAATGCACGTACGGCCGTTTTAAAAACCCAACTGTCACTAACTGTCATTAGTGTCACGTCAATTCATTCGTGTACAGCTCGTTTCACATTCCAAGGGTTGTTGAAAAGTGTCCGTATTGTGAGTCAAATATACAAATTGCAAGACTTGTAATGTGAAACGGCTGTATAAGATTTCGATAAACGACAACAGTGCTCCGAACTATGAGGATCTGGTCTACACGTAGACATGGCAACTCTCGGTATACCCCGCAGTCGGGGTAGGAATACTGTATGTATTTATTGAAATTATTCTTCGATATATATGTATAAGATTTGTGCGTTACTGACTGACTGACAGACAAGATACGGCCAAAACTATTGCGCATAAGAAACTGAAATCTGGCGTGACTGACATTCACGCCAAAAATCGCCTTGAGGACCGTAGGGTGCACTCAATCGGAACGGAACTAAAGTGTATAATTAAAATGAACGAGAGAATATGAAATGACGAGAGGATGCCGGTCCGTGTGGTGCCGGATTAAGAATTCGAAAGGTCACCAGCCCATATCATCCCATGGGTGTCGTAAGAGCCGACAGAGGGAGCATATTATGTAGAGAACAGCACTGTAAGAGAAGGAAAACTTGATACAAACCCTATACCAACCCGTTTGGCCAGCGTGGTATAGTAGGCCAATTTCTCCTTTCAAAGCAGAGGCCTAGTCCAGCAGTGGACTGTTAAAGGCTGATGATGATGATGAGAGGATGCCCGCAGCTATGCATCCTATCGTTAATTCATAACCCAACCACCAGATATCTTTATCTGCTGGTTTGGTCAGGAATATCGGACTGTATAGAAGTATATTGATTGCTTCTAGTTTGAGTGTTGCGTATCTTTATATGTGTGGAACGCTCGACATCAAATCACTATCGACTCCTACTCCTTTTCTACCTCCATTGGCTGCGCTTTGTAATGTTTTCTAAACCAGAGTTCACTGGCTCATTCATACACTCTGAGTAAGCAGGAAATCTCGAAATGTAGTTAATTTCTGGAATGTAGTTGTATGTAGATCATTCATGTAATTACTTAGTGAAACCAATACATCGCTTTAAAATCCATAAAATGTATTTTAATTTCAATAATCTCTGGAACTTAAATAGGAAAGAGTATTAAGACTTGGTTAATCTTTGGTGGAATGTCGAGTCTCGTCAGCAACTGTAGCATAATCACACATACAGGTAGGCAGATACTTAAACAGACATATTTTAATGTGCTCTTCTACTAGAGTGAATAAGGAAATCTCATCATCAGCCTGTCATAGTCAATTGCTGGATATAGGCCTCTCGAATGACACGTCCTTGGCCCCGATTATTGGCAGTTTAGAAAATCTCGAGAAGAATATTATAATATTTATGATTGTGATATTAAAATGTATTGTTTTTGTTTCAGGCCATGTTGGATAATATAAAACATTCCATAGTACTGCTACAAATAGCTAAGGTAAGATGCCATCACCGTTCATAAAAAAAATGCGTTATCGTGTAAAGGGAAAATCAATATTAAAAGTATATAATTTGGAAATACACCAAATTACGATCTATTTTTTTTTTGCCTGCTCTGCACCGAGTGTTATGGGTTCAATCTCCACACGAATTAACATTTTGTGTACACGTTATGTCGTTTCGAGAACTTAGTGTGCGTTATTATTTTTTTCTTTTATTATTGTTTTTTTTTTAAAGACAACTCCCGCACCAGGACTAAATCCTGTGTTGCAGGGGACTTGACAAACATACTAACAGACACAATGAACACCCAGACTCGAAACAACAATTTATGAATCACACATAGTGTTGCCTCGTGTGGGGTTCGAACCCACAACACTCTGTAGGGGACGTCTCACAACGTCTGTAGGGGAATAATGTCAGTGGGAAGGCTTTGTAAAAGCCTTAAACAGCCTTAAAATAAATAAAAAGCATGTATAATATTCAACTTTACGTTTCTTTGTAAATTATCACTTGCTTTTATCGGTACCAAGTACCATAAGTTTCGACCTACAACATCAAAATTGCCAATCTTTCAAATCTTACTACTGCTATCAATTACAAAAGTTTTGAAGATGGATGGATGTTGATACAACTTCGCAGTTATAGACTATAGGATAGACTATAGGTACATTGAAATGATACAAAGCACTTTTGGTCGCAATAACCCACATAATAATATTAAATATAATACGGAAAAGTCTTTGCTATTTTAAGTTAGTATTGACAGAAAAGAAATTGCTTTGTTAATATACAAACGCCGCTCATCATTATTTATGAATTTTCTCGAATACCTAGTGTATTGAATATTAATATGCTATGTTATGTTCCAGAATACTGTTAATCCGGTGAACGGGGTATATCAGGGTCCAACCAACCCCTCGCAAGCACATATCAAACAAGGTAACTTGTAAATAATTAACATAATTATATTAGTCAGTATTCTCGACTCGTAGATAGATAGTGTAAGACTCCGTGGCAAAGTTGCGAACCTATGAATCGTTTGTTAACTTTTGGTTTGTGGATGGGTGAGTGGCCAATAAGTCAAACCCCGCCGAGTCTCGGTGAGCATATTAACCCATTCGCTATCCGGCGCGAGACACAATAGAAAATCAATTGTTATGAATCATATATGATACACGGGACAGTGAAACTGTTAAGTCGGTGTCGGCTGTTATGAATTATTTTTTGGTCATTACGTTTAGACAATGCTATCAAATATCCTGACTGTGTGAAACAGCTAGGATATATACTGTCAGGTCTGTTTAACATAGGAAATGAACTCTAACCTCCTAGACTAAGATAGCTTGGATGCATTCTTAGCTTTTTTAATAATCATCTTCTGTAAATCTTAAATAAACATAAATACATACATATATAATATGTATTTCTACACCCACTTTTCGCCAGATATACTTTACTCCCACGTAATAAGGGGCGAGCCTATTGCCGTACCGGGCACATTTCCAGACTCCGTGCTGCTACTGAGAATTTCGTGACAGAAAAACCCAATAACACTGCCCGACCAAGGAATCGAACCCGGGACCTCCCGATCCCACGCGCACGTTTATGCCGCGAGACCAACGAGGCAGTCGTATAGGGTTTGATGTCGAGTTTTCCGTCTCTACGCAAAGATGGTATTTGCATCGTGTTATCCCTTAGTCGCCTCTTACGACACCCACGGGAAGATAGGGGGTGGTGACACTTGTATTCAATGCCGTCAACCACACGGCTTTAATATCTATAATTAATATAATTTAATAAATATCTATCATTCTTATTTCAAAATCAATTAGGCAATTAAAACTATACTAAATGTTGTGTTGCCAACACAGATTGAAACGTAACGAAGTCTTAAAATACTATACAAAGAAATATATACAGAACATACAAATAAATATATACAGAACGGAAAGAAAAAAAATTAAGAGGGCGTCATGAAATTCATCCACATCGCCGTCAACTGGAAGCTTGCCCAGAACGCTGGCAGCTTTGCAACGTTGTATGGCGATACTTACTTGCTGGGCCAAATACAACCCAGCCTTCTGGTCACGCGAGGCGACGACCAGTCTCTTTGCCAGGTCTCTAAAAAGAGATCTCGCACTTGGACCCCATGGCCGCAACGTTTCGACCCCAAACGGCTCAAATACGTAATCCCCTACTAGGTTTACGTATTTGCGCCGTTTGAGGGTCTCCGCTGTAGCAGCAGCAGCGCCCGCACAACCGGCTGTGCTAGGAAGATGAGATGGCGCGAGGGTATCGACCAGGGTTGCCAACCGTAATATAATATATAGTATTATACTTTATTTAGAGACTCCGTACTATATACTGTTGAAGATATATGTAGTACGCGAAAATACTATATTTCAGTCATTGATTTACTACTACCGATTTGCGAGTACAATAAATCACTCATGATATCAATGTTTTTGAACGCGCCTTTCATTCGATTTAGGGTTGCATGTTTACAACCGAAACTGAACGCATTCCTGCCCTATTGACAGAACGACATCCCAAAAATGGCAACATATTTTAAAAAATACAGATAATAAGTTACCAAATTTGTTTAAGATTTCTGATTTCTGGTATCTATTCCTGCCACTTCAGCCTTTACAGAAAAGATATTTTCTAGAATGAATTTGAAATGACGTGAAGAGAGAAATAGATCAAGCATTTCTTTTATCAAAAATGAGCTCATGATTTATGTTAATTTAAAATTTGACTGTAATAAAATAAGGCTTATGACAGCTTTATTACAGACAAAAAATTATGAAACAAAACCAGAAGTGCACAAAAATATACTTTTTAAAGAAATAAATGAGTAAAAAAATTATTTAGTCGATTTTTATTCTACCCTAATTTAATACTATATTTTTTTAAGGGTACTACATCTTTTTATAGCTTTTTTTTTAAATATACTATATTCAAACAAAAAAAATTTGGCAACCCTAGTATCGACACACATTACGTCCCATACCAAAGGCCTATCCAACTTCCATGGCAGTAAAGACATACCGTCTGGTCTTTTGCCGTCGTCGCGTGCCAGGCCCTGAGGTGCAAGGTGGGCTGGAACGCCAGCGGTGACAAGAGCCCGACGGAGAATGTCATTAAGGTTGCCATGTCGTGAAATACGACCTGCGCTCCTGCTGCATGACAGGCCATGGTGACCAAGGCTGTCGACAGCCTCTTCACAGTCACAGCGATGTGGAGTAACACATGGCGCGCCTAAACGGATTTAAGAGGCGCGCTTGTATCGTCGAGCATGGTACCTATGTTGGACGATGGCAGTGCTTGAAGCCAGAGGCCCGACTCCCACTCTCCCACAGCCAGTAGACGATCCCGCTCTGCAGCATTAGAAGATGTGCTAAGAAGGTTTTCTTGTATTCTGCTGCAAAGCTGTCCATCCCACTGCCTCTGAGAGGATAGATTTCGGAGTAACTCAGTGCTTGGACAAGCTCTTCTGCAAGCATTCATGGCTCGGTCTTACACGGCACTTCAGAACCGACCAGTGTTGGTGCTAAGATTTTCCTGGTCAATTCTGCAGTGCTGTGGACCGAGGACAGTAATGCTGGTAGGCTAATATCGGAAATTTTTCGAACGCCAAGCCCGCCAAAACGTACAGGTAAGGACGCCTGTAGTCACAATCATCATTTTTAGCTATATTCAAAATTTGACTAAGAGTATTTTGTATAATTTTGTCCATTTCAATGAGTAGGCTCGAATTTTTCCAAAAAGGCGAAGCTCGAATAGCGTGGGTAAATTTTGCCACGAAAAGACAATACCGAATTATGGTGAAAGCCGAATGAATGTTAATTTTGAGGAGCCCGTCAGAAATTTCACTAGAAATTTGAAATTTTTCATGAATAAATGTATCGAAACCTTCGTCTAAAATCGAGCACCCAAGGAGGCGAAGAGAACTTTTTTCAATGTGGGTTATATTGGGAGTCAGAAATTGAAATTTGGAAAGTATAAAGGATTTATTTAAATTGTCGTTTATGAAAATTTCACATTTAGTTGGATTTAGGTCTGAGCCTGTGGATGAACATTTAGATTTCAAGAAAGCCAGATCTTGATAAACAGTCTCTACATCGCCCCCCAGGGTGCCATCATCTAGGTTCCAGATATTGAATTTTGTATTTAACTGGCTGATGATTGGGTGAATAGCTAAGCTAAAAATTAGTGGTCCAAGAGGGTCACCTTGTTGACAGCCAACGGCAGATGCCAGAAGATTTTCCTTGAAGATCAATTTTGAAGGGTTTCTGTAACACTGCCAAAGAAAGTTGTAAATGGGTGTTTAAATTGTAAATGGATGTTTAAATTTTAACTTGTGTCAAGGTGTCCCGGTTCACTGAGTTGATTATTAGGCAATGATAGCCTAGTGAATATACCAACAGACTGCTATGCAGAGGGTATCGGGTTTGAAACCTCGGCGCGCACCACTGACTTTTCGAAGTAAAATGCGTATTGTTAATTATTGCTTACCCCGGGCCTGGGAGAGCACGTTAAGCTCTCGGTCCCGGCTGTTATTAAGATCTTTGACAGTCATTATAAGAAGTCAGTACCTCTGAATAAACTGACACTAGTCTAAACCATGGAATATCGCCATCCCATCGGGTTGCGCAGGTCAAACGGCAGTCGCTCTGTGGAACAGCTGATATTATGTCATATCTGGTTAGACTAGTAAGCGGTCCCTGGACTCCCAGGCGTGAAGTCTTGGATACACCTTGGATAATGCTAGGACGATGATGACTATCGTTCTTGTTACTAAGATCTAACATGAGTATTATATGGTACAGACGCAGAGCTGTCGCCGCGAGTGGAGATGGGTGCGGAGTGCCGCGAACTGAACTCGCCCACCAACCCGCTGCCGCCGCTAGAGGACCTCGACGCGCCAAGTAAGTTCATCATCATTATCACATCAGCCGCAAGATGTCCACTGGTGGACATAGGCCTCCCCAAGGCTCTCCACATAGACTGATCCTGGGCCACCCGCGATCCCAACGAGGTCGTCAGTCCACCTTACGGGAGAACTACCTCTGCTAGGTCGTACGATGCGTGGCCGCCACTCCAGAGCCTTTCGGCTCCAACGGCCATCGGTTCTTCTGATTATGTGCCCTGTCCACTGCCACTTCAGTATTCTATAGTATACTATTCGGAGAGCTATATCGGTGCCTTTGGTTCGCCTGCAAAACAAAGCCTGGAAAACACCGAGCATTGCTCTCTCCATCGCCCTCTGAGTGACCCTGAGTCTTCGGATAGAGCCCATAGTTACCGACCACGTCTCGGCTCTGTAGATCACCACTGGCAACACACATTTAAAAAACTTTCGTCTTGAACTCTTGAGACACTGCGGGATATCGGATATGAAGATGTGCCGAAGTTACCCGAACGCTGCCCGACCGAGTTGGATTCGCTGATTGACCTCTTTCTCGAAGTTGGGCCTACCTAACTGGATCATAATATATGTCCTAAGTATATAATTATACTCGTCAACAACTTCGAGTATAGTGTTCCCAACCGGTATAGGTAGCAGGCAGGTACGACGTGGACGTTAGATATGATCTTCGTCTTGTCCATGTTCATCTTAAGACCTACTTGTTGGGAGACTCTACAGAATTCACCGAGCATTGTGCCGAGGTCTTCCATGGCCTCAGCCATGAATACGATATCGTCAGCGAATCGAAGGTGAGTGATGTACTCCCCGTCGATGTTGATGCCGCGTCCGTCCCAGTCCAGAAGCTTGAAAACGTCTTCCAGCGCAGCGGTGAACAGTTTCGAAGATATGACATAACCCTGCCTCACCCCTCGCTGTAGTCGAATAGGTTTCGAGCTCTGGACCTGGAAGCGGACTGACATGGTGGCGTTTTCATACAAACACTTCAGCACTTCGACGTATCGATAGTCAATTTGGCACCGTTGGCGAGACTGGAGCACTGCCAAGGTTTCAATCGAATCGAAGGCTTTCTCGTAGTCCACAAACGCCAAGCATAGAGGTTGATTATAAAGGGTGTCTCAGTAAGAGTGCACTTTTTCATTTTCAAATAAAAACAAAATCGGGCAAGTGCGAGTCTGACCCGCGCACCGAGGGTTTCGTACGCATTTTACCTTATTTGAGGTTGATGCTAATTACGCTAGTCCTCTAAATCTGTATGAGCGCCCATACAACTTAGAGGACTATCTTAAATGGAGTCTACTATGTATGTATGGGGACACCCTTAAATGTTCCACTTTTTTTATTTTTTGTGCTGTGAGACCCTGCTTTTGGCCAAATTTCGTGATTCTAGTTCAACGGGAACTACCATATAGGTTTTCGACCCAAAAACTTTAGGGTACTTACGGTTGACCTAGAATTGTCAATTTTGGTTAAAACCAAGGTCACAGCACTAGTAAAGAAAAAAATCCGAAAATTAAAAAAAGTTGAAAATTAAGGTTAATTTTGGTACTTACAAGTTTTCGCAAAAATCTGATTTTGACCATATCCTTCATCGGGTTGACCCAGATTTTTATACACCTAAATAGGAACCATAGACCTCAGTATCTGGTATAAATTTCAATTTGCTAGGTCCACCCGTTGCTGAAAAAATCGGTGGTGACACACGGACAGACTGACAGACAGACGGACAAGAAAGTGATCTTATGAAGTGTGAGGTACGGAACCCTAACAAGTATTTTATGACAGATTTGTGATATTTTTATTGTATTGTAAAGAAGACATGTTCCGTTTAAGTATGGAATAAAATATCCGGCAAATGATCCCCACGGCTCCGATGACAGGCCATTACTCTTTTCATGAAATTTTCCATGACTTTTGCAAAGAGATGTGGCTGTATCTCACAGATGACGCGTTGGATTTCCGATTTGAGCTCAGGAATTGTTTCGGTTTTATTCGCATAAACCCGAGATTTCACAAAACCCCACGGAAAAAATCGCATGGCGTTAAATCGCACGATCTTGGTGGCCAGTTGACATCAGAATTTTTTCTACCGATTGAAAACGGGTACCTTAAAGAGGTAATTTGAGTTTAGGAATAAGAAAGAAATCGGCCGGAATCATATCTGTTTAATATGGTGGTTGCTTGATGGTATTTTTTGAGTGTTTGGTCAAAAATTCGTTCACAATGATGGCCTTGCGCGAAGGCGCATTATTGTGGTGCAATATCCAAGAATTTTCTTTCCACAAATGTGGCATTTTCCGTCAAATTTGCTCTCAAATAATATTCTTTATTTACCGTTTGACCTTCCGGCAAAAATTCCGAAAGCACAACACCGCGATAGTCGAAGAAAACACTTACCATGCTTTTGACTTTTGAACGAGTTTGCCGTGGTTTTGTCGGTTTCAGCTCAGTTGGAAGGCGCCACACCCACGTCTCGTCACCAGTAACAATGCGTTTCATAAATTCAGAATTAATTCGTTCTAGCATGCCCTCAGCGACTCTCATGCGATTGAGTTTTTGGAGACAGTTCAGGTCTTTTGGGACTAGCCGAGCGGCAACATGTTTCATACCAAAATTATTAGTTAAAATGGTACGGATCGACTCGTAGGATACAGAAAGTTCGGCGACTATCTCTTTTAAAGCTGAATGAGGATTTTCAGTCACTGTTTCCTTCACTTTTGCGATGTTAACTTCAGTTGCAGACGTTGATGGCCTACCAGAGCCAGGCAAATCTTCCATCACATCTGGACCGCTTTTGAACACTTTGTACCACTCATAAGCACGAGTTTTTCATAAAATCAATACTCCGTAAGCCTTCTGTAACATTTTCATTGACTCCGAACACGAAATTCCATTGGCGATGCAAAATTTAAGACTAACTCTTTGTTCGATTGTTTTGTCCATCATGAAATTCGCAATACACACTAGTGAATTGAGATGTATTGTGTCCTATAACTTTATAATTGGGATGTACCTATGCTTTAACTGTAAAATTTGTGTATAGGAGCGATGTCGCTACTGGTGCCAGACACGTCGTACTCGTCGTCGGAGGGCGAGGACGACTTCTACGACGCCGACGACGAACCGCACACGCCGCCGCAGCCCGGCACCAGGTATGGCACGCGACACTAGCTCTTATTAACTCTGTCAAATCAAGTAAAATAATAATGTATATTGAAAGAAAGGGATAAATATTTTATTCGTAACTCCATGCTTTATACCCAGTTCGTATGCACTGAACGTTACATAAGTTCAGCAGTTATTACGAGTGAAACCAAAAAAAAACACTACGAACAAATACACACTTTACTGAGATATGGGCTCTCAGATCAAGGTAAGGAGGTGGAAGACACACTGTAAAGAAAAGTGAAGCCTCTTCCTTACGTATTAGAAAACAAAATCTCTCGCCGCGTCACTTTGTTTTCTTATGGTTTCCACCACTGCACGGAGTGATAATTAAAGATTTTAAGGTGTGTAAATAATCGTGACCGACATGTGGCTGGCACTGCCGCCCAGAAAAGCATTATTTATACATTTATGAGTGTACGATGAACGAAGTAGCACTTTCTTTACCAGAGGTCTTCCTTTTGTGGCTTCACTCGCAAAAAAAAGCCAAGACAGGTATGTCTACCTTTTTTTACTGAGAAGTATGTATGCATTAAAATTTTAGTGTATCTACCGATCTAGCTTAGTGATAGTCCTAGCCAACTTATGAAGTGGGGAATTTATGTTTTAATATTCCAGTATCGCTATGTATTCTTTCAAATATCCGCGGCATCTATGCTAAGATAAAATTCAAGAAGTTAAATCTATGACGTTTCCGTGTATATACACGCTGCCGCTGCTCTGGCTAAAAAAATGACCAAACCTTGGCTTCTTTTGCTACCTGTCGAACGTCTCTGGATAGTATAAGAAAAGCTTTAAAATTACCAGCTAAAAGAAATGCGGAAGATTAATGTAGGTACCTAATTACCTTTTAGTAATGGTAGCGACACTCATTACTCTGTATATTATGTTAATAAGTAAGTGGTTTATGAAGGTAATAACTGACTTAGGTTAAATTACTAAAATAAATTCACTAATTTATTTTTAATTAGCCTTGTTTTGCTTTCTTGTTTGTGATGTTAGAAAGTTTTCTAAAAATGTACATACTACTGATTATCGTAATTCATTAAATAGCTGGCTGCTCTACTTTGTATCGCCGTGTAATTGGAATACATCTATGACAAAATCTATAGTCCATGCCACGAGAACATAGACTTTTTGTAAACAAAGAATTTCTAGTAAGGAACTTAGCGACAGTTCTGCCAAAAATACATAATGTCAATTCCAATGAGCGCAACGGTACATAGATATGTGCTCTAGCAAAGTAATACGTCTATTGATCGGGTTTTTATCGATATGCGCTGTCAACAGTGTTTTGTGGTACTGGAACATGTCAAACGCCTGGAACGTCAACATTTTGCGTTAATCCATTTAGCGGGCATGTATCAGAGGATGAAATTTTTTTTTTGATGTCAAGAAGAGGTTAGTTTAAAGTTTAAAGCAAGTTTATGGTGTCGCAACACTGGTCCTGCGGCCGGCATCTCGGAAAAGCGCAGAATTGGAGATCGCATACTATTAGTCGCACCGAAGATTCCTTACACCTAATAAAAAGAAATAGCTTCTTCTGACGAAGGTAACCCCAAATGTTATTTTACCGTAACTCTTTAATGGATTTTGTTTACGTTTATACTGAAGTCTTCATTCATACACAACCTAAAATCTCCGTGCCTAGAAATTTTAATGCAATGTACTAGCTAGTGGTCTGTAATATTATTGAAATGTGGTAATATTTTTAATATTTCAGAATAACTTAGCTATTTTTATTGCCTATGATTGAAAAAATCAAGTCAATAATAGAGTACATATCATGTTTGTACTCTATCATTGATATACATAGTTCTCTATTATTGTCTTGCATTTACAGAATTACTTACATGTAAAAAACTACAAAAAAATCGGTAAATTTACGAAATAACTTCCGGGAAATTCGTCCACTCAAACACAAAATAAAAAAATATAAATTCGAATACATGTTAGCATGAATGAGCATTGAAAAAGAAAACGACTGTTCACAAAGTATTAAAGTTCACTAAAGCATACAATCTGAAACACAACTTTTTGAAGCAAAGGTTGCGAAGCCCTGAATGTGTGTTTACAAAAAGTCTGTCTGCTCGTGGCACCAACTATAGTACATTATATCAGGCTATAGACGTCCACTGCTGGACAGAGTTCTCCCAATGCTCTCTACACAGACTGAATGAGGTGCCCACATCCAACCGCTTCCCGCAATCTTAACCAGATCGTCGGCCAACCTTGCAGGAGGGGCACATCTGCCTTCTCGGGCCGATAAATGTTTCAATTTTTTCAGGATAAACGTACCTATTACCATTTGCTAGGGTGAATTTGCCACTTAAAGGGTGTACCTACTGCACGGTGCGTATAGTTTAAAAATGTACATGTTACGTATAAGTACGAGTTGAGAAACTTTAAAAATATTTTTGAAAATACCGCTGTCAAATGAAGTAATTTCCTTTGCATCTTATATTTTTAGGAGGTAAGTATAGTCTGTAATAATGAGTGTCTACTGCCACTACACCATTGAGCAAAATTAACAAACGGGGACAAAGTTATTTATACTTCAAATATACATTACATACATTTGCCCTATTTACACTTATGACGGACATGTTGCGTATAAAACACATACGGTACATGAAAAATGCGTTACAATGCCGAGAAATGACACATTAAGCAAACTTTTATGTAGCTTTGTGGGATGAAAAGTAGGATCGGTAGGGATTTCTTTGAAGGCTCTATCACAATGGTGGAGTGCTTTTCGTCTCAAGCGTGTTTGTGTAGGTACGTGTGTGGATTATCCTCAACTAATTATTTTTTTTTAGTCTCACGCCTGTATCCCCGAAGGGGTAGACAGAGGTGTTAATATTACACCCACATTTCGCCATGAATTTTTAGGTCCCACGTAATATAGGGCGCGAGCCTATTGCTGTTACCGGGCACATCACCAGACTCCAGGCTGCTACTGAGTATTCGAAAAAACCCAGTAACACTTTTGCCCGACCCGGGAATCGAACCCGAGACCTCCGATCAGCAGTCGCATACGCTATCCACTGGACCACGGAGGCAGTCAACCACGGAGAGCCTCATAACTAATTATATCATTCATATTTGTCTTGCTTTTATGCGTTTCACGCATGCGTGTCGCCGGTGTGTCTACGTGCGGGTGTAATTCACGGTGCGGGCGCAAACTCGTATAGCATCAAAAGAGTTTTTAGTCTTAAAATTGCTTAATGCCTGACCGCGCGGATACGTCGTTCAACTTTACTTAAAAGCTCTAAACACTTTGCAGACAGTATCCACTAAATCTGTATATATAACATTCTTGAGTTACTGACTGACTGACTGACTGACAGAAAACGCACAGTCAAAACTACTGGCCGCAAGAAGCAGGGATATGGCATGTAGGCATGTTCCTTGGGACCGTAGGGGTGCACGAAGAAGGGATTTTCCTTAATTCCCACGAGATCGGCCAGAAACGGTTAAATTAAAATAAAATGTGCGGGCTTCCTTTAGTATAGGTATACTAAAAGCACTGTGACGTCACACATATGACGTCATTGTACGCGTTCCTTAGCTTTCACGCCATCCAAAAATACCTTACCTAATTTGAAATTCCCGCCGCATCCTAATTGTTCTGCCTCCCCCTTATAACAACGTTAAAGTTCATGAACGTTTTGGGGGTGGGGTGTTGTCAACCCGTTCGACCCAGTTGTGTGCAGCCGATGCATATTGTATGCGATATGCACGCGGCATGTAAATGGAGAAAGTTGGTGACACATTTGTGGGTAGACGCATATTTGCGACTACCTTCGTTTAGGAATATCTTGACTTTCGGCTTTTTTTCGGGAGTTCACGGTTTCAGTAGTGTTATCGGCTTTTTCTGCTTGGGTAGTTTTCGTAGCAGTAATAAATTCTATTAATGTGCTAAATATCAACATAGATTCTCCAAACCCTGAATATTTGTAGTAATATGGTATATACTGATGTCATAAATTACCAACTCACATGAAACAAAGCCAGAACTTTAGTCTAGTTGGTCACAAAGCCATGGTTCATGTTTTGCTTGATAAATAGTTGGTCAAACTGGTTCGTTAAATACACACTCTATAAATGTGCTCATAAACAATAGATTCTTCAAAAGAAAGCTTTCCTCGACCACCTCTTTCGTAGAGATCCACCATCTCAAACATTCCTAAAAAATACCAATTCACGAGAATCCAATCTGGAACTAAATATCGGGTTAGTCGATCACAAAGTGTTTAATGCTTCCTTTTATTTTATGCTCAAAGGAGCTTTGGGCTCAGGAAGGCTTGATATCCTAAAGGCTCCCTTATACCTACGTCTCTACTGCGTTAAGTATAGAGCTTTAGCTTTAGTAAAATTACTTAATATAGTTATACCTATTCCCTTTCAGAGAAAATAAGTAAAAGTCATATTCCGAGACATTTCTGTAACTACACATAGTTACAACAATGTCTAATCAATATACGCAAACTGATTGAGTCAGTAAACCAACCCTTATCATAGAACCTATAACGAACCTAAACTCGAAATAGTCCCGTAGAGTCCGCAAGATCGATTCACATTGCCGTTTTTAGGTCAGTCGTCGTAAGCTACTCCTGAAGCCGACGGTCAATGAACTGCGTACATTATTCGCGGTCGTTGCTAACTCAAATACTGGTACAAGTTGTATTGTTGACCTGAATCAATAGTTAGACCTAGATCTATGGGATAATGTTTGTGATAATGTAGCGATGGTAAAATGTTATGGCCTGACTATTCCTGGGTCAATATAAATTGTATTAGTTGGATTATGTCGGTAAATTCTTAATCACTATGCTATCGGCAACGCTGATAAGTATTTTCAGTTGGGTATTTTGTGTATTTATACACAGAAGAATTTTGTAGCTATGTTAAATAAAGCCAGTAAATCCGTACTTTTATAATTATTTATCAGTTTGGCAGAGTGAGATTATCGCTTAAATCATGAATTTGTTTATCCAATGTAAACTACGGTAATAATCTCATGTTACGATAACGTCTGGCGTCAGATGACAATCTGTGAATTGCCCTAGAATATTATTATTATTGTGGGAAACCCCATTTTTTTTTTCTGCCGAACAAATTGACTCCATGCTGCCTGATGTTAAGCAGCAGTCAGTGAAGTCCCATAGTGATGGCCATCATCCCAGCAGCCAGCATGGCATTATGGCATGATGGCCCTCACCTTGACGGCCTTGAGTAAAGCTTTTTCACGCTTTTTAGAGATTTCACTGAGATGATTCTGACCAACCATTTCACAGAGTCTGTGTTTTTGGCTCTAACTACTCTGCACACCACGTTCTTCAGTAGATAACGAGATTCCACTCTACGTACGTTTACGTACGTTTTGCCCTCATATGTAAACATTTGACCTTTGGCCTATCTACCTGCCGACCGATGCGTATTATACCCAAATTCCTATATTATATAGCCGTGTGGTTGACGGCATAGAATACAAATGTCACCATCCCCTATCTTCCCGTGGGTGTCGTAAGAGGCGACTAAGGGATAACACGATGCAAATACCATCTTTGCGTAGAGACGGAAAACTCGACATCAAACCCTATACGACTGCCTCGTTGGTCTCGCGGCATAAATGTGCGCGTGGGATCGGGAGGTCCCGGGTTCGATTCCTGGGTCGGGCAGTGTTATTGGGTTTTTCTGTCACGAAATTCTCAGTAGCAGCACGGAGTCTGGAAATGTGCCCGGTACGGCAATAGGCTCGCCCCTTATTACGTGGGACTAAAGTATATCTGGCGAAAAGTGGGTGTAGAAATACACCTCTGCCTACCCCTTCAGGGATAAAAGGCGTGACGATATGTATGTATGTATGTATGTCCTATATTATACCCAAGTTCGTATGAAAATCGTACCTTCAATAAGGTCATATTGTAACACCAAACTGAAGGTCATCCCTTCAATAATGACCCGTGATCACGCGTCCAAACCTTACTTTACCTAACCTTTTACATCAAACTTTAATTAGTGTCTGTATGTGAAATTTACGTCTGATTGTAATTCCGATCACTCGCTGCATGATTAAAAACTGTCCCTCTAATTTATATAGAGAGTTGGACTGAATTAATGCCTCCCATTGGAATTGCAATTGGGGTTGATTGTGGGGTATGTAAAATATACATAATATGTTCTTGTATATTTATTTAATTTGATGTAATTTTTTTTCTGCCAATGAGTCCATTATGCTATATTATTGGATAGCCAAACTGAATTTTCGAGTGAAAATAAACAATTTCAATGCTGGACGGTTCCCATCATGTACATTCAATCTTAGCAACGTTTTTCCGTCTTATAAGATGATGAGGCGTCTCTTTCTCAATATCAGGCTGGTTAAAACTATACATATTATAAAATGAAGTCCCCTTTTCGTCCGATCTGAGGCTCAATTTTACTAAATAAATATAACTTCGATATCATGTCAGTGTCATACTGACGTCACAAAAAGCGAATTCTTCTAAATTATCTGATAATTGTACGAAGTTGTAACGAGATCGTAAATTGAAACAACTGTCAAAATATGTGTCAACGATGAACTGTTTATTTCAAATTATACGATACAACCGCTTCTGAGTCCATTCAAAATATAATATCGATGTCATATAAAAATAGGAGAATTGGCCCCAAGTATGAACGCGGTAAACTCAAAAACTATCGAACGGTTTTTGTACAGTTTTCACCAATAGATCGTGTGAATCAATGAAGAGGGTTTAGGCGTAAAATTCACACGCGCGGCACCGCTGATGAAATCTAGTTGCAAAATCAGTATCAAAATATTACGCAAGGAATGCTATGAGCTAGATAATTTTATTGTTACGATGGATATAAACGGGTGCATAGGGTTCCCACCAAGAACTTAGGGTCCCAAGCCAACCTCACCTGCAAGTGGTGCACCTGCCGATCAACGGACGAGGCTCTGGCAAACAAAATGTCCCGATAAGCGGCAATAGGCTCGCCACCTATTACGTGGGATCAAAACACTGGCGAAAAGTGGGCGTTTAATATGCCTATGCCTACCCCTTCGGGGAAACGGGCGTGAGTCTATGTATGTATGGATATAAACTTTAACAAAAGCGTCAAACTGTGGCAAACTCGAGTATTTCGACGTCTTTATTTCGCTTGAAAGCCTTATAATTGAAGGAAAGAAATAAACCGGAATGGTAGTTGTTTTACTGCTTTCACTCCAAGCATGCAAATGAAATGTTGAATTTGTGAATGCCTCCTGACAAAGGATTTATTTCTAGTGCGGGATAGTCTCTATTATAAAAAAAAATTAAGTGATTAATGTTGCTTTGCAACTCTGTTTTTACATTAAAAAGAACTTTGTATTTATAAGAGGCAATTGTAGTGAAACATGGGCATTGACTTAATACAACTAAGGCTGGTTTCAGAGTGACGCGCGCGGCACGCGCCGTCGGCAAGCGCGTCTCAACAGCGCGTTTGGCGCGCGGACCACTGTGAAACGAGTTCGCGTTTCTCATTGCAATGTATGAAGCTTCGGCAGCGCGGCCGGCGCGCGCGTCTCACACGCGGCGCGTTTGAACTGCGTGACTATGAAACGCTACTACTAATCTAGTGTAATTGTAAGCGCGCGCGTGTGGCCGGCGCTGGTCAAACGCGTGACTCTAAAACCAGCCTAAAGGACTCCATTCAAACGCGTAACAATCCTTCAATGACAAGTTCACGGATAATCCAACACACCTACACATACTATGTACCTAAGTATGTGTTCCCTGCTCGCGAGTACGTTGTCACAATGCCGTACAATTCCGATCGCGTGGTGTTATGAGACACATAACACGTATAGTTAATTGTATACCTAGTAAAAAGTATGAAAATACTTTAGCTACCCTACGAGACGTCGAAATTACATACATACATATACTCACGCCTTTTTCCCGTCGGGGTAGGCAGAGACAACAGAAAGCCACTTGCATCTATCCTTACAAACCTCACGCGCTTCCTCTACACTCATGACTCTTTTCATACATGCTCGCCGATTTCGGGTACTTCGGACCTTGCCGTTTTTTAGGACGTCCCCAATTTGATCGAGGAATGTCCGACGAGGTCTGCCGCGACCGACTTGCCCACACACATTTGCCTTATAAATCTGATTCGTCATTCTTTCTTCACTCATTCGCTCCACGTGTCCAAACCACTTCAGCTTCAGTGATCGCATATCATCTGCGTTAATTCTACTTTCATGCCTTTTCTGCCATACCCAACTCTCACTTTCATACATCAACGAAATTAAAAAAAAAAACTAAAACCCTCCTAAACGATTAAATCCATTCAAAATATGATATCAATGTCATATAAAAATAGCAGAATTGGCCCCCAGACTCCAGATTTTCTCCAGTATTGTGCTTAGACAAGCGAAGGCGCACTGGCTTTTCATAACACGTTATCTCGACCTAACGTGTTGCCCTAAGGTGGATCGCGTGACTAGGGTGCTAACACGCTGAAACTTGGCCCAAATGCGTAGCATGCCTGTCGAATGTGGAATATTCTAGTCTAGACTAACGTTGAATGTAGACATATATTGTAGAATATTTGTTTGCTTTCGTGATTGAACAGCTGATTGAGTACGGCAAAATATCTTTACGAGCATTTAGGCTTGAAACGAACCAAGTAACGTAGGCATGAGTTGCTGTGTAGTAAAAAAATAACATATGTATGGGATTTGCAGCTTTGCGACATCAGATAGAAAATTAAATTAAACTTATATTTCGGTTATGTAATATGAAAGTAAAAGTATTTATATGAGTAGGTACATTTTAGCCTGTTTTGAAATTACATCCCTCATTTATGACTTGTATTGCTTAAGTAGTACCTACTTTGAAATAACTTCACACTCGAGACCATATACCTATATGTAAAACTATGACAATACTAACGAGCATGACGATCAAAGCTACCTGTAATGATCTATCAACATACCTTATAACTATCTGTATCATCTAAACATTATCACTTTTACCGCAAACTGCTCTTATTTACGCGTTTTAAATGGCTGCCCACAATAGATCCGCCGACGCAATGTTTGTCATTGTTCTCGCCATTGTTAGAGAGTGGGCGAGTTGTCAATGTGCATTAGTGCGTTATTAACTATCGATTAATGCGGCCGACTATGACGAGAATTTTCCTCGCTGTGTAAAATTTAAATGTAAAAAATTGAATATTTTAAAATATATAATTTTTTTCGTACAAATATAATATTTCTTACTTTCATAAGAAATATTTGTAGGAAAATATGCAGAAAATACAGTCATCAATCTACTTTCAAATTTTGCTTACGAAGACTTGTCGAATTTCAGTCACTCAATACGGCATTTGCAATTCTCCCATCTCACATACATAATCATACATGTCCCAAAAATAAAAAGCCGTTATTGCATATAACATTTGTAAAACTAATCTTTTATGCAATAAAGGCTTGTTTGTAATTTATATTTGGGTGCGTAGGGTTCCCACCAAGGGGTGCATAGGGTTCCCACCAAGAACTTAGGGTCCCAAGCCAACCTCACCTGCAAGTGGTGCACCTGGCGATCAACGGACGAGGCTCTAACAAACAAAGTATCCCGATAAGCGGCAATAGGCTCGCCACCTATTACGTGGGATCAAAACACTGGCGAAAAGTGGGCGTTTAATATGCCTCTGTCTACCCTTTCGGGGAAACAGGCGTGAGTCTATGTATGTATTGTTTGTAATTTGCCTTACCTACTTTGTAGCGACATATAATAGATTCAATTGTTAGTTAACTCAATGAAGCCGATGACAATGGTAGAAGCACATCGGCCAATTTTGGATTGTAAGTGCTTTGCTACGCCGCTAAAGCATAGGCTGTGCTACGCTGCTAAAGCATAGGCCGTGCTACGCCGCCAAGCCAAAGACTGCTACGCTGTCAAGGCATTCCGATATTCTGCGGTATATAACCAACAACGTAACACCTAAGCTATTGATTTTAACCTTATCTATACGCCATACCAGCACGTCATTCGCCAAATACAGTAGCTGCCGTCACTACGACATTGTAAACAAAGCTTGTTTACATTTAGTTAAACTTTGTTATACACCGAGTGTTTCGCTTACGCTTCGCTATTTAGTTTACAAATGAACCGTCTCATATATTAATGGAGTTGAGTCATTGCGGGCGCTTGGCACTTACCGCACTGTTTACGATGACGCTTGTTATTTAGCAAAATACAAGAGAACACGTGCGACTGTGCATTATTGGAATGTTGAAACACGGTTAGATGGAATAGAAAGTGGAATTACGATTTTCTATTTTGTTCTGTGAAAATTAATTTCACTTTAAGAATGGCGCGCGGCGTATTGATTAATTATATTGGGAATATGACTTACCTTTGACGAAGTTTGAAGAAAATCTCTTATTTAGAGAAAAATATCATAAGAATTATTAACAAAAGTTGGTTGGTGCCAAGTAGCTACAGCTAGGGTTGACATGTCGTAAAATCTAATAACTGTACAGATCAGCTAGTTTCTCTTGACATTTGAGTAAAAAAGTCTCAAATTATTAAGGATTTTGTGTCATATTTTTAACAGGACTCGGTAGCAACCAGCGTTTTCGAGGTGCGAGATGCCTAGTCACAAGCAAAAAGCCTAACACAAACCGTTTAGCCGCACAATCATTCAATAAACCTATGCCTGGCTTTATCCTGACGCCTGGTAACGTTAGGTGTATGTATGAATATGTCTATGTACAAAAACAAAATAAAAAAATTGGTACCAATATCAGTGGCGAAATAACTTAAAAATAAAGAATATTCTTATATTTTCCCTGATGCTTCGGCATGTTAACGCTAGTCGTGGTCATAATTATACGTAATCACATCATTCTATGTTTTTACTTTTCTTTTACGTACAAGTAAACCCACTTTTCCTCTTAGCACGACAATATGTTAATTATAATACCCGAGTGGTTTCGGCCATTTCAGTAACAATTTCATATTAAAAAAATCCTTTTACAAAAAGGCTTTGAAATTTTGAAATGTGCTAGAGACTTAATTTTAATCAGCTTTAGAAAACCTATTACATAGGTAGTAGGTATAGTACCTAGGTACCTACCTACTAAGGAGTTATTTTATAATAGCACATGTGTTCTGTTACTAAAAATGTGATTTATATATTAGTTATTATATTTATTCTACACTTTATATGGAAGACCAACTAGTCCCAAACTAAGCAGAGCTTGTACTATATGGGTGGGTACTAGACAATGGATAAACAAACTTATAAACTTTCTTTTTGTAAATAGATACATATTATACACATGTAAAAACACACACACAAATGTTAACCTGATCGGGAATCGAACCCGCGACTTTCTTCGGCGCGGTAGTCAATTACGCTCCCGCTGCGGCGCCGGCTCGTGTTTCCTGTTAATCCTATTACATAATAATATATTAAAATTCAAAGTGCCTGGCGATTAAAGTCTCTCCCTTTTGATACACATGTTTGATTAAATAGGTCATAAAATATTCAGATATACTATTACCCTAGCCGGTACGTTAGACTATATCACTCATGACTAAATTCTAATCTTGCACCTCCAAAACTAACTCGGAAATAAACTTAATAGATTATCTATACAATATAAGTTAAAACACCATTTTTATCGCCAGATTAATGTTTATTTGGTTATTGGAAAACTGTTCTAATTTAACTTAACTTCCTTAGGTAGGTAGGTACTCCGAGTTCACAAACCTAATTTTCTTAGCTTCGACCAACTTAGGATTACGTCACAAAAACCCAATCAACGCGAATAGTTGATGCTAGTATTTGTCCCCGGCTTCGTCTGCTAGTTTGTCTGTTACCGCGAGAAAAGATATATATATTATCGTTATCCCGGTTGGATACAGACATGGAGCCGGGTCGCTTTCAAGTCTAACTATATTAAGTCAGAATATTAGATTTGCCATAGAGCGACTGCCGTTTGACCTCCGCAACCCAAAGAGCAGCGATCTGATGTATAAGCTATATTAATACTAAGTTTCATCTGGGGACCAATTCTCCTATTTTTATATGACATTGATATTATATTTTGAATAGACTCAGAAGCGGTATTCTGATAACCTAATGTCATTATCGTATAATTTGAATTGAACAGTTCGTCATTGACAACATATTTTGACACTTGTTTCAATTTACGATCTCGTTACAACTTCTTTCAATTATCAGATAATTTAGAAGAATACGCTTTTTGTGACGTAAGTATGACACTGACATGATATCCAAACTATATTTAGGAGAATTGGGCCCATGATCTGATTAGCTATTTTACTGTAAAGTTTCACCATTATCCGTCCAGTAGTTATTGCATAAAATAGTGCAAAGATCTATCCATCCTCGGAAACGTTTGCGCAATAAAAGTAGAATTTATTGTTAACTATATAAGGCCAATCTTCCGTTCCACAGGCGAATTTATTGATTGCACTCGGTCGGAACTATTTAAACCCTGAAATCTAGACTAACTGGTCAGGAATCAAGTTTATTTCTGTAACGTTTCGCCGTGTTGTCGGCACAATTAACTTTGTATTTGGTTTTTAGGCAGCCGTTGTAAAGGGCACGCTTGGAATACGTGGATTGTGTAAATATTTTGTAAGCTATGTTTTGGGTTCGTTACCTTTGATAGACAGGGATTAATTAAAAGGTTACTGTGATGTTTTATTCTCTTATATGATGGGCTTTGTTTTTTTGTTCAGCATAAAAATGTTGGCAAAGTCACGTTGGATAAATAATATTTTAACGAATGTTTACTTTTCCAAACACAGAAAAGTGTCAATACCTATAACTGTCTACCTTAAACTTATTGAATAAAAGATGTATAGATGTAAAGATTTAATACAATTATCGTAGAACCTACTATGTATAAGAGACCTTGTAGGCTGTTGAAATAGTAATAAGTCTGTAGCACGTAAACCTACGTAGCGTATAAAATTTGAACTCAAGAGCTACGGCGTGGGTTGTGGAGCAGTTTTATAAAGTGCATCTGCTATTTCTAGTGTCTATGTGGTGTAATCATCGTTATGCAGATACTACCCGTGTGGTGATGGATTGAGATTATAAAATTAGTGACATTTAATATTCTCAATTCTCCCGAGTTCATCCCATGGGCGTCGTAAGAGGCGACTAAGAAAAATACTTTTTTTTCTGAAAAAAAAAATCCTTTTTCTGTATTGTCTAGTTGTCATAATCATCTGTATTTTTGGAGGGATATGGCCCCTGAGATACAAGTATATTTTACTTAGTTTAGGGGTCAGTTGTTGTACAACTTATTTGTCCATGTAATACTGTTTTTGTCTGATACTTGTTTTAAATGTACAATAAACGTTATTATCTATTATATATTATTATACACGAAGCTAATAGTATCAGGTGACCCGCCTGCTCGTTTATCAAACTCAAACTCACTCAAACTCAAATATGTTTATTTCCATAAAAATGTTTAAATTTTTTGGACACGTCAGAAAGTCATACAAATAAAAAAAATAAAAAGTAACTTTAAATGCATATTAACATAGTTGAGCATTGAAAAAAATGCCTGTTCAGAAAGTAGAGCCTCGTGAGAAGAATCAGGCAAGAAACTCCGGGCCACTCTTTTCTACGTCTTGATTCTATACAATTTAAAAACTTAGTAACTACATTGAATTTTTCATAAGTATATGAGCTGGTGTGTCTATAATGTTGTTGTCAATTAATAAGGCTTTTTTAATAATAATATAAAAGTACTTACTAGCATAATATAGACACAATAACTCACACTCACATGAAACTTAACACTAATCAAACATAAGTAGCCTGTGGGACCGAGCAAATTAATCCCAAGCATTTTTATCTCCAATATAATCTAGCACTGAATAGTACCCTTTTTGACAAAGTTTACGTTTTATAATCTTTTTGAATTTATTATAACTTAAATTTTGAATATTGCTTGGCACTTTATTGTAAAAGCGCACACATTGGCCTTGAAAAGATTTTTTTATTTTCTCTAGCCGGGTCGGGTAGCCGGCACTACTAGCTTACTCTTATTTCTAGTATTCAAATTGTGGATATCACTTTTCTTTGAGTATAAGGCCTTGTTTTGGAATAAATATATTAGGTTGGAATAAATGTACTGGCTTGCAACTGTTAAAATGTTTATTTCCTTGAATTTATTCCTTAACGAAGCCCCATAATCCAAATTATAAATTGCTCGAATAGCTCTTTTCTGCAGAACAAAGATGGTCTGAATGTCGGCAGCATTTCCCCACAGGAGAATACCGTATGACATTATACTATGAAAATAGCTATGATATACAAGCCTGGCAGTGTCAATGTCAGTTAACTGGCGAATTTTCCTGACTGCGTATGCTGCAGAGCTGAGTCTATTCGACAATTTACTAATATGTGGTCCCCATTGCAGCTTAGAATCTAGTGTAATGCCTAAAAATTTGGTGTTATCCACAAGATCCAACACATCATCCTTAACCTTTACTGAGGTGTTCACTTGTTTGACGTTAGGCATCAAAAATCGAATACATTTAGTTTTTAGTCTATTTAAAAGTAGGTTGTTAACCTCAAACCAGCGAACCACCTTTGAGATAGCAATGTTTACATCGTCCATATCAATTTGCTGTCGTTTTAATTTAAATAAAAGTGAGGTATCATCAGCAAACAGTACTATCCCGTGCTTGTCATTGACGAGGTGTGGTAAGTCATTAATATAAACTAAAAATAAAAAAGGACCGAGGATTGAACCCTGTGGGACGCCCATTTTGACTACAGACCCATGCGAACGCGTCCCGTTGACATCAACTCTCTGAATCCTATTACTCAAATATGAAGTAAGAAGATGCAGAGCAGAACTACTTAAACCATAGTGATGTAATTTCCTGATCAATGTATCATGTTCTACACAATCAAAGGCCTTGGACAAATCACAGAAGACATCTAAAGCATCATGTGAATCCTCCCAGGCATCAAAGATATGTTTTACAAGCTCAACACCGGCATCGGTCGTGGAGCGCCCCTTTGTAAAACCAAATTGTTTAGAGTGTAGAAGCTCGTTGTTATTAAAATAACTTTGCAGTTGGTCTAGTATCAATTTCTCGAAAATTTTGCTAAATGTGGGCAGCACAGAAATTGGCCTATAGTTGGTGGGGTCTGATGTGCTACCTGCTTTGTACAAAGGTATTACCTTGCTATCTTTCATAAGATCAGGAAATACACCACAGTCAATACACTTATTAAATATTAAAGCTAATCTGTTAGCAGCTAAAGCAATAATGGACTTGGTAATAGTAACGGAATTTCCCCACAAGTCTGCAGTCTTCTTTAAATTTATAGTATTAAAAGCTTTTATAACATCATTTGAATTTATATACTGAAATGAGAAATTACTATAGGTTGTACTCATGTTTTCTTTTAAAAGAGATTCCGCTGCATTGGGTGATGAGTCCAAAGATCTAGTAGTAATAACGGGGATATCAGTAAAAAAACTTTCAAACGCCGATGCAACTTTTGAGTCTGATGTAATAGTGTCGTTATCAATGTTCAAACTAAGTTTTGAACTTTTACTTTTAACTTTCCCAGTCTCGCTGTTTATTATATTCCATGTCATTTTCATTTTATCGTCACTACTCCTAATCCTTGAACTCAGGTAAAGAGACTTAGCTTTCTTGCAAAGTTTCCGAAATATCCTAGCATAGTTTCTAACATAATCCTGAAATTGTTCACTTAAATTAAAGTTTCTCTCGTCATATAGCTCATACAATCTCTTTCTACTTTTGTGAAGCCCAGCTGTTGCCCATTCACAGAAGGTTGCATTACCTCCAACTGTAATCGTTCTAGGTGTGAAAACCGAATTAAAGTCTGTACAAAACGCTTTGAAAAAGCTATTATATAACAAATTAGGGTCACCTTCATCATCTAACAGTGACCAGCTAGTCATTAGTTTACTTTGAAACCTAGCAAAACGAGTTGCAGTTTTAGGTATTACAACTATATTTTGCCTAGAAACATTCTTACTGTTATCATTAAAGGAGATCTGCTGTCCACAATGGTCTGAGTCTAACTGTCTAATAATTTGCTTGTCTCTTACTATGATATCTGTAAATATATTATCTAGGCAAGTAGATGTAGAGGAAGTAACTCTTGTGGGCTCTAAGAATAAGTTCTTCAGATTATATGATAGAAACAGCGCTTTCAATTTTGTACTAAGACTACTATCCTCCAATAAATTTACATTAAAGTCACCACACACAACAACATTTTTATTTATTTTTGCAACTTTGTTTAATATCTCATCCATAATACGCTCGAAGCTATCATACAATGCTGAAGGAGGCCTGTATACACTTATTACAATAAATCTCCTCAGTTCCACACAGGCTACCTCAATAGTTCGCTCAACAGACAGACTTACAATATCATGACGCTCCTTAAATTTAAGTTGCTTATTAAGTAAAATCATCGAGCCACCATGTACTGCTTGCTGCCGGCTAAACGAGCTTACTACTATATGATTACTGAAATTGAACATGAACTGATTGCTTTTTAGTCAATGTTCAGTGATGCAAAATATATCAACAGCATTACAGTTCATAAACAATTCCATTTCTAAATCTTTATTAATCATACTTCTAATATTTTGATGTACTAATTTAATCAGATTTTTGTTATTATTATGTTTAAGTGTATTAGTCAATGAGTTACGAGTAATCTTATTATAGCTAGAGGTGTTCTCTATTGTCTCAGAATTTAATTTAAATTATTATTATTATGAATGTCAATAATGGAATTGTCATGTACTCTAACAGTACTTGGGTCACTGTATAAATTAAATGCTAATAATTTAGCAAGTTGTCGTTTAAAAGAGCGAGAAAGATACATAGTATCTTTTGTTAAAATAAAATTACTTTTAATAAAAGTATTAGTGTCAAAGAATAAAATTTTGTCATTATGACGATATGTACTATTATATAATAATAGATTTAATTTACTTATCTGGTTGTTTTCTTTATCAGATAAGGTCTTAGAATAAGGAAATGCACAGACTATAAAATTGCACCCCACTTTAGAACTTCTATCAGTCATTATATCCGATAAAGCTAGTATATCTTTCCTAGTAACTAGTAAGCTATCACCATACATAATAATAACCGTAGAATGTTTATTTAATTCTGCATGTTTTAACTTATTAACTAACAAAGACATTCTTTCTCCTGGATAACAAAAGTTTTGTAATGGACGGTTAGTGTAACTATCTATTAAGCTACCCAAACCCACTCCCAATTGGTCAGAAAACATCAATACAGTGTTATTACTATGAGTGTCAAGTGAACATATATGATTTGTTTGTAACAAGGCATCAGAACCGGAGTCATTGTATATTTTGTGAGGTTGTTCTAGTACTAGACTACTTTCTAAATCATTATTTAATTTTGAACAATTTAAGCAACATTTTTTGTTGGCTATAGAGAGTAGTTGTTCTAGATTCTCTCTACCAACTCTAGAAATCTCATCATATTTTAATATGTATTCTTGAGTTTCTTTCTGGTGTGTTATTGCCATTTTGTCGAGCTGTGCAGTCAGTTTTGATATGTGTGTTTGTAGCTCCTGAGTGTGCTGATCATATAATAATCTACTACTGAGTAATTGTTCATTGCTAGCCTCAAGCTTCGACATCAATGACTCCTGTTCCTTAACCAAGTCATGGTTAATTTGTGATAATTTATTTACTTTATTTGACCCCTTGTGACTGGATTCAAGTCGCTTTATCAATTTATTTAATTTTGATAATTGCCTAAATTTCCTTTTGGTTATCAATTTAGATTTACAGTTGCACTTACATTTTACAGTCTTAATAACACTAGCATTACCGCTGATTACCTCTGAAAACAGGTTCTTGTTTGCTGTGGTGTTGAGCGTCTGGATTGATTCCTCTTGTGATAAAATTGTTGTTTGGGCTTCATTCAGACTCGCCTCCAACTCCATAATTCGACTGAGTTGTCTAAGGTAGGTTTCATCACAGCTACTGTAGGACCTAACTTCCTCCTGTAGTCTGTCTCGTTGGTCCAAGATGTCCATGTGTTCAATGTGGAGTTCCGTCAATTGCGCCTTCAGCTGGGATACTTCTATCTTCCTATGCAATAAAAGAAAAATAATAAATTACGAAGTGACGGAAAACCCGACATTAAACCTTATACGTACCGATCTGGTCAGTTTGCTATAGGAGGCCAATCCCTCCAATTGATTCACAGTGCTACTGTAAAGCACATTTTGAAAAACTGAAGTCCAGCAGTGGACAATGGATGCAGTGCAGGCTATAAGTCAACATAGAATCAAAAAGCAAAAACTTTTCTAGTTTATGATAATGACAAATTCCAGGCGCGTTCGCATATCGCACAAAACAAATTACTGGATAAACTACATCCAGTAATCTATTTATCCCACGGAGTCTATCCATAACTGTCATGCCCTTGACGAAGTATTCCAGATGTATATTGTTCGCTTCCGCCTGTCCGTCGGTCTGTACGTATTACGTCAATATAACGCGGCGTCTGATTATCCACACACCTACTACACTTTTATATCATCGCGAAAATAACCAAGGATAACTCGCCGATGAATCATTTTGATGAAATTAGAAAAGTGCTAGAGGATTTCAAATATTTTTCAATTTGTTGTTTGGAAGCGCGCACTTTCAAGATCAAGCGTAGTCGCGAAATAAATAGCATGTTTTTGACACCTCACAAATTAAATGCTTTTACACTTCACAAAATTTGGCTGTATGATAGTTTCTATGCAGTTTTGAGTTGGCGATATTTCGCTACTGCTAACCGACTTTCACGTGAGTTTATACATACATACATACATACATACATAAACTCACGCCTTTTTCCTGTCGGGGTAGGCAGAGACAACGGAACGCCACTTGCATCTATCCTTACAAACCTCACGCGCTTCCTCTACATTCATTACTCTGTTCATACATGCTCGCCGGTTCCGGGTGCTTAGGACCTTCCCGTTTTTCAGAACGTCACCAATTTGGTCGACGAATGTCCTACGAGGTCGGCCGCGACCGGCTTGCCCATACACGTGAGTTTATGTTCATTCGAATTACAGTGTAAGCACTGTTATAATAATTATTTTAGATTAAAACCATCTACGGGCATGTATACGACTCTCGACAAATAGTGATACCTCAAGACTACTTTAAATGATATGTCTCTATCTCCATAAATATTTGCCTACAGTGCAAATGACCACTTAAAAATAGTTATCAAAATAAATACTTATTTAATCATATTGTAGTTACATTCCCTGCACCACGTGCTACAACCTTTATTCGTTAAAAAAATACGACGGCAATTCAATACAACGGCGTTAATAGCCTGTTAAAAGTATTTACTCTGAAATTGGCGCTCTCTCCACAACGCGGCTGTCAAAAAAACGCGGCGATATTTCATCTGACACTTGACGCTTTTGACTTATTTTTCAATTATTCATAGATCAGAACTAGATACGAATATATGGTTACTTCACCTCGGGAACGTTTCATGCAGTAAATGTTAAGAGTTTAATTAATAAAAAGGTTGAAGCCTAAAGAGTAAATAAAAGTTCGCTCGCCAGTTTTTTGTCCAGGTGTAATTACTTGGTATACATGCCAATTTATAAACACAACATTTAAGTTGAAACAAGTCACATTTACAAATGTTTGTTTGTTAGTTTTTAATAAAAAAAATATCAGAATGAGCACTATTTCATAGCGAGCACGGAGTTGAGAAGGATTTTTTTTCGTGCTTGAATTTTTTTGCCCACCTATTCGCAATATATTTTTAACATGCTAAATTTGAATAATTCTTTAAATTCAATAAACAGATAGGTAATTGTCGCTCTTCCACGGATCGCCTACTACAATTATTTTAAATTATACATGAGATCCGTTAAGTCTCTTGCCATTAAAAGTATCGGAAGTACCTGTTACCTGTCCAATTTGTACGTCAATACACGGACGGACACTTAAATAATAAATTCGGCAATTTCCGTGCGATGTATCATGGCGGCCGCGGCGATGAGTGCAAATTAATTAAGCACATACACGTACTGCAGTATAGTTGATATTTACATTGACACAAAACATTAATTACGCTAAGTACTGTTTACATGAGATGGATACTCCCATGTAAATTCCTCCCATTAAAGAGTTTCGACTTTACTAGGGAAGCACTCTCTCATCCAATATCGACGGAAAGTAGCTCTATCTGATTGGTTGCTTAAGTTTGGAGAATGTACTCTTTTCAAAAAATAGCAGTAAAATTTCCTCTTCCTACTAAATTATCAGCACGAGACCATCGCTGACATCGTAAAAGATTCAGATCAAGATTTGGTATCAGTTTAATAACTTAGGTTGATAGAATTAGAGCAGAAAATTTTCGAATATCGCCTTTGAAACTTCGTCTTCAGTAGGTATTTCTCAACAGCTATAAAGCTTTGGGAGGCATAACAAATAGGAATCTAATGCATAATACTACGGTTTAACATACAAGTAGCGAAAACATACAAAAATTATATGTATTTGTTAGTTGTGAGCTTGTGAAGTTCTGGCCTGCCTTATAGATGTGTGTAGTTTATCGAGGTCTTTTTTGGCACAACTTTCAATATTATTTGAGTATGATAGATGCGTGTAGTTTATCGAGGTCTTTTTTGGCACAACTTTCAATATTATTTGAGTATGATGTGCTAATCGTTTAATTTTGCTTTTTAGCTTGATCTAACATACGCAAGTCCAACCGATTGACCCTTATTATTAGTCCACCGAAGCTAAGCGGAGAGGAGATGACCATCATCTCATCTCCGATTTGCTGACAACCAGGCCGCATTATTGTTTTTTTCGCATACCGTTCATCTCTAATAGACAAGCTACCGTTGGCATTTAAAACACCCACGGTCGAGAAAGGGGTCGGTGGGTTGTATCCAAAACACCCACAAGAGACCGTCCTGATATTTGTGTAGCCAATGAAACAGCGAATGAACTGATCTTTGGAATTATAGCTTCCATTGGAGTGTGTAGAGATAAGTTGTTTTGCTTTTTTATGATAATGCTCTGAACCGATCCCTGCGCGTATGAGCTTTAACAATTGCGATTGACGTAACGTTGTAAAATGTAGTGATTTTATTTTTGCCTTGCTCTTATTTTTTGTGGTCACTTCTCGGGTGCCGTATTATTCGTCTAAAATAGAAATAAAAATAAGTAAACTAAAATTTGAGTTCATCTTTGATTCTTGTCGAGTCCATTCTTGACAGCAGCTTAATTTCAGTGAGGTTTAAGCAAGTAGATAAAACTTAGTTTTATTTCATAACATGCTTTTATAATTTTGTCACATAAGAGCATGGTTTCATTTACATATTTATACTTAACTTCATTTTATAATATGTAATAGATGTTGAACTCATAAGCCTTCCTGTTGCTGAGTATTTCTTATTAGAAACCCCCATAACATTTTATCTACACATTGTAAACTGATAAAGTCTTTCCCAAGCGCCCGCAGCAAGCCAGCATCAAACAGTTCGTAGAGCCGCATCGCCCAATTAGCGTCGAATTCAACTTTCTGTAATCCTTTATTTTTTCGGATTATTATTTGGTCTCGGATGCAATGTCCAAGTCGATTAAAATTTGTTTTCCGTTAGGCTATTTTCAGTACCTACTTAGTGTTATTATCTCTTATTTATATTAATATAATATTATTTATATTAGATTTGGCTAGAGTACTAAAACTGTTAATACTGTAACCGAGAGAAAGTTCCTCGGTTCAGTCCCTCTATTATGTAATGTATTGATAAGGATTTGAGAACTTAAAAATATTCGAGCAATAGTTATCGTCCAATCAACATTCACAAAAAAATACCTTAAATTTTAACTAAATATTGGCATATTTTCACGAGTATCAAAAATACCCCAATTAGTACAATCGGGGAGGCAAGTGTTTGTTGTAAACGATACACACACATGTACCGTTTATTTATAAACAATGTTTGCGTGTGTTGGTGCGAACGCATCCGAGCCGCGGCCGTCGATCGCCGCAGCGATGCGCCGACGCGATGCGGTCACCCAACATAGATTATGTGAGCGGTCCGTAGGCAAAATACTTGCGTCAGTAAATTTCGTATTTCAAATACAAGCTATGGTCTTAGCTGGTGAAATGTTAGTAAATAAAATACTAGTAATTTTTAACCTATTGCTGAAAACCAAAATGCTAAGGAACACTTTTATAATAAATTTGGAGTGTTTTTATCAGAAGCATGATTTAATCGTCGCAACGACGAAAAGCCACATTGACAAAATTTCGGCATAAACTCACATGTGCCTTTTAAATTTGTTGTTCCCATCACCTCAATATTCGAAATAATATAATAAATACATACCTACTTACTAATTTCGAATTTTCGATACATTTAAAGAAGTATCGAGAAAAATAAACGTCTCTAACGTTAGCGAGAAACAGAATGTTAACAAACCATTAGAAAGGTTCTTCAGGTGTCACCTATTATACTAAACAGGTTCAGATTTTTCTGCGCCTGTTTTGTATGTACCAGAGAATAATTTTAAACATAATAATAATTTGAAGGTATTGTTATTTAAATAAAACAAGTAACGAGTCAGGTTTCTGCTTCTTTTTGTTATGACATTTATTATTTATATCTCTATTGTATAAAGAAACTATTTCAAACGTCACAATCTAGCAGACATATTTTGCATTAATATACACTTCTCAGAAAACAGATACAGAAAAATATTTAAGTCCTTAAAAGTAAAAATTAAAGCTATGGTTTTTCAATTACTTAGTGAGAACACTACTTATGTACTAGTTACAAACTGTATGAGTGTCCCCTAAAAGTAACCTCAATAAATAATAAACTCCATTAAATTTATAGCTGTCCTCAAGGTGCTATGAACTACACATTATTGTAGTATGTAATTAATTTATAGGTAGTTTTTGTTTGTAGCAACAATACCATAATTATTGTAATGTGCTATTATTTTAATACAATGTTATCAGCTAACCATACATTATGAGGAAAAGTACTAACATTCTCGTATATTAATATAATAATAGTCAACAGGATAAAGTCAATATAATTAACACTATTTGTTCTATTTCGGTATCTTCTGCATTTTGTTTACTAAATAATTCTGTATTCATATATTTTGGCAGTGCATTTAATAATAAATGTTAATTATAACCATAATATGTCAATATTATTATGTACAGTTACTTCCTCTCACGTTTACTCATTTTCTCATTAACACATTCATTGATACTATCTATCTATATCAGGAATCTTAAATATCTGCCAAAATTCGTAACTTATATTCGAAACGTTTTGCACCTAATGATATGGTAGCACGGGCCGTTTCTGCAACTCCACGTCTTGGCGTATATTCTGCGTAGAGTTTTGTACCTAATCGCGCGTCTGTTCTATTTTGTTATGCGTTCATCTCGCGGCTCGCACTTCAGTGTGCGACGGTACGTGCCGCGCGGCACACCTCCGCGACAACGCTCGCTGCGCGCGATCGATACGTCCGACACACGTACAGCGGCGACCGAGCGCGACTGTCCGCGACGGTACTCATTCGCCGAGCCGTGCAATAAACTCGCCAAAATTACGTACGTCATTACTACATGTAATCGTGCAGTTTTAGAAATTTCGAACGCATGCCTTTCTTTATGTGTGCGTGTGTTTAGTTTCTAATGTTTACGTTCCAATTATTTTGAATCGTTACATCGGCGTGTTACCGAAACGCAAACCGTGCGTATATTGTTTTCGCGACTTGATATCCGATTAAGGGTTGTGTGAGTTCTCAAAGAAAATTGGACTTTATTATTTGTTTGTTGAGGTTTATTTGTGTGTGTAAGAATTTAAACGGGGTATGCCGCTCTCATTAGTGAGGAAACGGCTTCCTCCCTAACACCTGAGTGTCAGGTTTATAAGTGGGTGATATTTTAAGCCTAATTTGTTGGTATAGTGCAGTGGTAATTAAAGAGAGTTAGAGGATATGTCGCCGCTCTGCAGTATTGAACGACTCTGTTCCCGGTTACGTCAATTTCAAGGAGTATTTAATATGCAATACAGTTGCTCCTTGTCAACGGCTTGTCAAAGACCTTTCTGTTACATTTAACCCTTTTTCCTCATTCAATACCGTTGATGTATGTTTGCACAAAGTGTCACTTAAAGAATCAGAAAAGGACGCAACGTGAATAGGTACAAAATACTTGACGAAAAAGGGTCTTTGAAGAATACTTAAAGAAAGATGTCTGAAAATATTTTCGATTTAGATGCAAAGGATTTATAGGGTAACTTGAACGGCTATTCGGACCCCATAAAAGCTTTTCCGAAAGTACCGGAGGTTCTCCGGTTGCGGGTCAATAAACTTGGCTTCAGAACCTCTGGGGATGCCTTACCGTTGCCAATATTGGGGTTCACTTTTGAAAGATTCAATAATGTTTGCTTGCTAAAGTGTCTTTATGAAAATTTACTTGTTCGAGAGAAAATACATAATTTGTAGAACTTGTATTTAACTAAAGTAAAATAACTCTTAAGCCGATCGAGATTACATTTGCACTTATCGATTTAATAATTATAGAAAGTATTTGCATAGTTCTGTGAATACTGTAATAACTTTGTTTTCAATAAAATAGGAGCTAAAATGGCTGATAAATGCATTCCTCATCATTTCTTGTTATGTAAGAGTACCTACTATTAACCTGGTCTTTTTCTAAACCACTCATCTGGATGCATATGGCGCCTAGCTTTCACCAGAATATTTTGGATATATTCAAGAAAAACTTTCATCTAAATCATACTTTCGTCCGGGATCCGCTTTACCTGACCATACTTTCGTCCGGGATCCGCTTTACCTGACCATGGGATTGAGGCTAGATCAAGCAGAAAGTACTCCTCAAATTTATCCTTAATAGGGCGGTAAACAATAGTTTTTGGGCAAGGTTTTGATTTTTTAAAAAGTTTCGTCAACCAAACGCAGCATGCACTATTCATGAAATTCAGTAAAATAGAAAAAATATTTAGAAAAATATAAATAACGCTCTATAACTCGGTACTTTTAAATAGGAATCTTTCGAAAAAGAAAGTGTCGGATTGTGCTCTATACTTACTATGGAATAAGAAGAATCTTTCGTAAAAGAAAGAGACGGCGAATACTACTAAATCTTTGCAACATTGATCTGCAGGGTCCCCTGTTGGGCACATAGCCACCCTACGCAATATTGCCGATGGTGACGCAGGCTTTCTTAGGGGAAGTAAACGGAGCCTCAGATATTGCCTTTTAAACTTTGACTGAAATGGCACAATGGGTTTAGAAGATTAGAACAACTTCCTGCTTTATCTGAAATGTATGAAATTGACCCGTCGTAGTCGTTGGTTGTGTTGAATACGATTCCTTAGGAAGCAAAAGCAAAAAGCTTGCCAGATGGGATCTTCAACGGACGCCGTGGTGGTTTCAGTGTGAAGGCTTTGAACGCCTGTGTGGGCTACCCACACACCACCCCTATCAGCCTCAAGAGGCAAGTAATACATAGTAATTTAAATAAGACAAAAACGAGATAAAAGCCAAATGTACACATCGTATTTTTAATCAGAATTTTCTTTGTGCCTCTTTCAAGGTTTTAATTCGTGCAACCCTGAAATTTCTGTTCGGGACTTTCCAAGAACAGTAGCAAAAGAAGACTATACAATAATTCAAAGAGGATGAAAAAGAGAAAGAGAATGGTTAAGGGAAATTGCATTTTACTCTGTAAATGAATACTTTGCTGAAAATAGATAGTTTAATTTTGTTATACTTTTTGCAACGCCCGAATGGGTAAACTTTTGATACCAAAAAATATTGTTAAACACTATTGTAAACTTAGTTTAAGCAATAAATGTCTTGTCTTTGATGATTTCTGAACGATGAATATTAACGTCATAATATTGTTTGATCGCAAATGCATTGTTTACATATCAAACTTCACCACGAAGCCGCTTTGAACTAAAAATTATATTGTTTAGGTGTTTCTGAATTATAACAACAACTCGTTGAAGCAGTATATTTTTTAATAAAATAAAATATCTAATAAAATATAGTATTTTTTGCATAAGAATAGTTAATACGTTATCGACCATTTGACCTGAAAAGTAGAGTGGATGCTTCTGTTATTTTTACGTTGCCAAATGTAGTGAGCTCTATTTAATTAAAAATGACCAAAACATGGTATTGATGCTATTCAACAACAAAAAAATAATAACGAAAAGCCTTTTCTATTTTACTAATGGCTCCGCCTTTTGTCGATGGTTTCCTTTTGGAGAGCACAAAAAAGATTAATCATTGGGTGGGATTCTCAGTTTGCGATTCAAACTTAAAAATTAATTCTTACAGAATTCAAAAATGCTTGGGCTGTACTGTAGGTAAATTAGTAGGTGGGCTACTGTAGGTAAACTCTACCAGGATTTCCTCAAAAAAATATTTATTATCGTTAATGACCTTGTCGTCGACCAATGTATGTCATCAGGTGATTGTAAACATCATTAGTATAACCTAATAAGATTAAAAACTAGTATTAATAGCATACAATTGAATGTCAATGTGAAAGAACTATTTTGTCTATTTTGTTCGAGATGCAATTAAATATGCATATATATCGATTCATATTTGAATGCATTTTTCTATTGGCCTATTACTTCTATCAGCTCTTTTAAGATATTTATTGACCTAGTGGTCCTAATTGCGTAGATTCAAATTTTTGGTGTATATCTTATTTTGACCTAAAGTTTTGAGTGGCTTGCATCGTTTGTGGTCACGGGAATAGTGTCAAGTCTTTCCGTATAATATAGTTTAAAATGTACCTTTATAGGTAGATATGCTGCGGAAGGTGAAAAACATTCCTTCATCTTCTCTTTTCATTGACTAGGGAGCATTTTTATTTAACGCTTATAATTTAATTGTGGATTAACATAGCTTTCGTCACATCATCATTACATCAGCCGAAAGACGTCCACTGCTGGACATGGCCTCTACCAAAGCTCCCCACATGGACCGATCCTGAGCTACCCGCACCCATCACTTACTTTAGACATACCATCATCTTCAGCTTGTATAAACTGTCCCATTGCTGGGCAAGAGCATATTCTTACCATAGGATGGGTGGCTATATTTAATACACATATAATTGATTATAAAATCTGATCTTACTGCACCAAGCAGGTGTAACGCCATGTGACTTCTTGCATGAAAAACAGGCGGTGTTTGATATTTGATCTTACGGACGCTTCATAACTTACTTAAAATACTAAAGCACCTCGTTATTTTAGTGGTTCTAAACTTTATAACTAAATAACACTAAAACAATGTGGACAACCTATTTCTGTCTCTTTAAAAACTGAAACAGCAATATTTGTTTTTTTTTTGAGACTATAACGATATTTTATTTATTTATTTTAAAAAGGTTAAGATTTTTAAAACATTTAAGTCTCCTAGGTTTACATTATAATAATTCTATTATCGTCGCATATGTACAATCATTTTCTGCAATTTTAAAATTAGCCTGTCCTCAAGCACAGCAACAAAATATTAAGTTTGCATTATAGAAAAGCCACCAACGGATCCCAACCTAGGCTAGAAGCACTTAATCGGCTTTTTTATCTATCAGAGTATCTTCTACGTTCGATGATAGTGGTAGTTGATCTACACATTACCCTGTCGTTAAAAAACATTTGACGTCAAGCCAATTATTTGCTTGTTAGCCACCTTAGTTGTATTAAAGGAGAGACACCTATCATTTTAATAATTATAGTCATTTATATATCGGACTATCGGACGTCCTTCAAGCGCCTTTGTCGTTCAATATAGTCTATTGGATACATATTATTTAAATATACGAGATGGGCATAATACGGGCCGCGTTTGTCATGACGATCGACAGGCAATCGATCTATCTTGGACTAAACGATAGTTTAGTTCTGAACGGTAATAGCCAACCTATCCAAGGCCTTTAGTCGCATTGTGTGTTGACTTGATTGTATGTAAGGGATTATTGAGGGCCATCAAAGGGTTAGTGTATTTCTGTCCCTATACTAATATTTATATAGGTACATACTAGGACCTCAAGCGCGTAAAATATAAGTGGAATAACTTCTTTTTGCCTGACGTTTCGTGTTTTCGGACGGGTTACACCAACCGTGGTCGCGGTATGACAAAACACTTCCTTCGTTAAATCATCCAATTTTTAATCAGACTTTACACTATTTTGATACGTTTGATCCGTTAAATCCTGATAGCGTAATGCTAGGTAGTCATCACTAGTGCATCTACTATTAACAGAATGTTAGATCTAAGCTGGTTACAGCATGAATACCAGATCCTTACAGAAGATGCAGTATACGTTCGATAACGCCGTAGGCCCAAACGCCTCCTTGCATCTTCTGTTCCTTCGCTTTGATAGAAAAATGAAGAACGAGCCTTCGTTGCACATAAAGCGCGTGACTAAAATTAAGCAAACAACATAATATTTAAAACAAGAAACTAAATAAGATATGCAACATTTTCGTCGTATGCAAACAAGACACTACAATTCTTTAAAGCAAAAGAAATTACAAGAGCTCGGCGTTCCTTTTTCTCCGCGTCAAACGTCTTCGGCGTTTAGTACCCGTGTAGTGATCCGAATGCCTCCGGCCTCCATTGCGTAACAATAACAATGACATTCCGGCGCTCGGGACGCACCGCGGGATAAGTCGAGCGTGAAACTTGAACTTTCGTTGACCTTTGCAAGGATATGTTTTGAGGCCGAAACGTAGATTTTGTAACTCTTGCTGTAGACGATTTTGGAGGTATTCGGTTTTTGGGATATTACTGAAACACAAATATTCGTGTGCGTACAAAAACAAAATAAGTATAAGAACCGATGGTCGTTGGGGCAGGCGGGTTCTAGAGTGGCGACCACGTACCGGACGACGCAGCAGGGGTAGGCAAGGTGGACCGACGATCTGGTTAAAATCGCAGGAAGCTGTTGGATGCGGGCGGCTCAAAATCGGTCTGTGTGGAGAACCTTGGGGAAGGCCTATTTCCAGCAGCAGACGTCTCTAGGCTGACATGATGATATAAACAAAAAAAATATATTGATATAGGTATCCGAATACATAGCTGTTGCTGGTCAAAATAAAACCCAAACGAAAACTAGTCATTCAGAGAACTTCTATGTAATATAGCAGTTTCGGTACTGAGTGATGAGTTAGTTGAGGCGCCTTTATCTCTTTCACTTGTCAATACAATTAACTATTTGGATTGGTTTTAGCACTTCTTGTGTAAAGCTACAAATTAAAGAAAAATAAAACCTGGATATGAATAATATTCAATTATATAGTTTTTGAAATATTTTGAATACTTATACAATGCTATAATTTGATACGTAACACGGCAAATTCCAAAAATATTCTTTTATTTTTTTACATAATGCCGTTTGCAAGAAAACTGCCGTCACACCTACTGAATTTCGGAGGACCTCCCATAGCCTACAATTGAAACGCTCTTGACGAAACGAAACTTATCAAATTAAGGTAGGCAGCTCGAAGATATGCGAATACAGGTGATAAACATAGAGCTAGAGCCTAAAATCACCCGCTTGTGGTAAAAAAAAACTAACACAGGTATTTTTACCTTCAATGGCTTCCCTCTATGCCCTACATTATTATGTAAATTAATCTGACACATAATCACACAAATGATAGATTGATAGAAATGCTAGTGAGATTAGTTCATCTATAAAACAAATCACCACTTGCATGCCATGATCGACGTAAGATTTAGTGTAGTACATTTATATATACAGTTGCGCTTATTTACACAATAGCATCTTATTTACTGATACGATCGATAAAATGGCGCGGATATTGAAACTTGTTGCCAATTTAACAATGGCGGCCATGAGTCACGCTTGTTTTGACACTATAATACATAATCCGTAGAGTATAAAAGGTCATTACACACTGTGCCGGTAGCGTAACGGCACGGTTGCAGCACGGCGCAGTCTCAAATTTGTGAGGTACAGGCAAACGCGCTGACAGCGTTTTATATTTTAAACCACATATGTTTAATTGACTGCATGTATGACGCAGTACTTTAAGCGGTGACTTCGCCGCTTAGCGCTGCGCCTAGTGTCGTGCATTCGATTCCCAAATGAGACAAAACTTATGATGCACAAGTATTGCTTGGAGTCTGGCTGTTCTTAGTGTTCGTTGATCGAATGTTTGTAAAGTCCCCCGAGGCACGGGATTTATATAGCTAGTGCGGCTCTTGACTTTATTAATAAAAATAAATTAAATGTCTAGTTTATTGCTGCCACTGGGCTGGTGAGGTCCCATTACGATGCCCGCATAATGTGATGATGATATCCTCCAGACGGATTTCGGCCACGGCGGCGGCTTGTCTATGAGACTTGGCAACTGCGCGGGACATATTATAGTGCACAAGTGTGTGCGCATACACAAGTGCACTCTCTACTCCCTTACTCTCATAGTCCGATGTGACGCCACAAGCGACACGACCAGAGAGAGATTGGGCGCAGGACCAACGGCTTAACGTGCTTTTCCGAGGCACGGGAGTGTAACACCGGCAACTCCCTGACTCCGAACTTCTATTGGATAATTCCTAACAGAAAAACCCAATATCACTTTTTGTTCGACCCGGGAATCGAACCCGAGACCTCATGATCCGCAGTCGCTTAGGTACTCTACCGCAGGACCACAGAGGCAGTCAACCGCATAATGTGCAATGGCCTTAACAGACCAGTTATGCTAAAGCCGCCATTTAGTTCAAACTTCCCAAACCATAATGCACATCTTGTATTATTGTTTACGATATTATTTAGCATATATTTACAAATATTAGTGCATGTTTGCGTAGTTCGTAACATTATTTTAAATGCTTCTTGTTTCTTATCTTTCCGTATTGCAAATACTTGATATGCGCCGCGATTTTATACGTATTACTCTCATGTCTCATATTTTTTTTGCTCGGCTCTTAAAGGTCGTACCTTGAAATCACATCCCATATGTTATTTACTAGTAACACTCCGTAGGAATTAGGCTGTCAACTGCAAAAAACATGCTTCGGCTATATAATATTAGGACAGGCTGCAATTCAGAAACTCATACACTTGTTTTGAACCTAGATCAAAAAACGTAAGTTAAAGGTAAATGGGCACCTTAGTATGAAAATCATACCCATGGCGGACACAAACGAAATATAGCGGAGTGTATTCATCTATGGCTCTCATTTACTATGGCATTAGTCGCATTAATGTGAGCTACGGGAATCTCAAGAAATCAAGTGTTATCTATGTATATATCCATACTCTTTATCTCTGAAACTACTGATCCGATTTGAAAAAATACCTATTATTATATTTTGTGTGTGATTCACATTCATGAGAAAGGCTACTTTTTATCCCGATATTCCTGCGAGATCACTAAATGAGGCCGACGAAGTCGCGGGCGTCCGCTAATTAATGATATAGGTAAGAAAAAATGCTAATTCATTAAAATATTTTTTATTCAATTTGATCCAAAGCAATCATAAGATCATTTAAAAAGGTAGCCGGTGCGTCTATTGCTTCCTGGTGTATGGCCCAAGACAGATAATAAACAATGCTACCGATAAGGGCGCAGCTATTTAATGTGCGAAAAAAATCCTGTTCAATGTGCGAAAGAGACAGCGTATAACATTAGCTTATTTGGATATTATTTTTATGCCTTTATAAGATGAAATAAAAGCCTTTGATACCGTTTGTTTTCTTTTTTAAAGGATCCTGTACATTTTTCTCCGACGATTTTTAATCAAACAGTTATATGCAATGAAAGGTTATTCCCTTTGTTTAAAACTATTTTGGTTAATGTCCGCCACTGTTCGCAAAGCGGGTCAGATATGCCCAATGACCTTTTAATAAAACGTATAAATCTAGAAAATGTTGTCAGTGTTTTCTTAGGTACAGACTTCCTCATAACAAGGTTTCTAAAATATACCATACGCACAGTGTGTATATATTTAAAATTAATTAACAGCATGAATAAATTAAACTATATATTTTTTTTATGTAATACGTAAACGCTATTAAGTATTTGATCAAAACCTGTATTACAGGTCAGTGGGCCTCTGCATATGACTGTTTTGTACATTAGCATAACTTATTTTATCTTCCACTTGCCTTTCGATCGTTATCATCAATGTCCAAAGTTACTTAGGTGACATTTACCTGTATTTTATTTTTGTATATATTATTGAAAGTTTAGTAAGTACTAGCTATTGCCTACGGCTTCACACGCAGCTGAAGGGTATCGAAGTACCGACTATAATAAACCTGTAACTACTTGTATCCATATCTAAAGTATATAAGTTTCGTCGTAGTAACTTTTAACTTCTATCACTCATGCTATAATTCGTCAAATCTGGTTTAGCCGGTTAGAAGTGAAAACGGAATATTATACATATACACTTTTGCATGACCGAAAGGATTTTATTTTCTTCGATAAACACTAAAGTGGTCCTAAAATGTTTATAAACAATCAACATTTATTTATTTACATAACCTCATCTAAATGTTATAGATATAAAAAAAATATTAAGTATATATTCTTTATATCGATAAACAAGTTTTAGATCTACTTTGAATTTTAAATTGATAAATAATAGCTATTACGTACGGATTATAATTGACATAACTTTGTTATATCATTCGATACATAGGTATATCGATTTTACGGATGGCTCAGGTTAATGAATATCAATGCGTTGAAAATATAGCTCAATGATTGCTAAGTCCTTAGAGGTACCCTCTTTATAACTTAACAAATTGGGCTAATTTGTTTTTATCATTTAATATTTTTGTATATAAAATCTCAAAATCCTTAAAATGCTGTAGCTGGAAAAATGATATTTAGACAGCGGGTAGGTACATTTTAGAACGTAGGCTCACACTAAGGAAGAATTGTTTTATATTCACTCCCAAAGCGATAAAGTAGAGCTTGAATTTTCCTTTGAAAGTTGACTGATTTCAAAGCTAGGACTGAAAATTCGAACCACAGCTAAGTAGTTTAAAATGAAGTAAAAGAGTCATACCTGCATAGTTTTTTTATAAAATTACTAAGTAGGTACAATTTAGATCTCTTGCCATACCTGACCTGAGAGTCGCCGAGCCGATACGAAAAAATCGTCTTTCGCTCAATAATACTTGCCCAGACCAGCCACCCACGATCGACAAACAGTTCAAAATATTACCATCGAGTAAAAGAAATTTCTAGACGAGAAGTTGGTTTATTTTTCCCCACTGAATTGCTCTGTAAACGTAATAATACGTACGAAATGTGAAAGTTCATGTAATTTTATAGAATCGCGGTACGCAGTGTAACATTAGCAATTGTAGTATTCGCGGATAATACGCATTTTTTTCTTAAATTTAATTTTACATTTTTGGAATAAGACGCGAAAAATACAAATTAAATACAGACTAAGAGTAGATTAATCGTCATCATCATCAGCCCTGTATATAAATTGTCCCACGGCTGGGCACGGGCCTCTTCTCACTATGAAGAGGGTAAGACCATAGTCCACCACGCTGGGAGTTGGCAGACTTCACATGTCTTTCAAGAACATTATGGAGAACTCTCAGACATGTAGGTTTCCTCACGATGTTTTCCTTCACCGCTTAATCGTCACACACCACAGATTAATCGTATGCTAGTTAAATAAATATACTTAAAAAATACTAGTATGAGACGACTACATTTACTCTATTTAAATTTATTATTAGTTAGCTGACATACGTAGGATTAACATAATTATGTACAATAAAATAAAACTAATTATATAACTAAACTATCCTAAACTATAAAAAAGCGAAAGTATGAAAAGAAAACTAAATAAAATAACGAATTGCCAACTACGATGCGTCAAAAAATTCCTCCGCAACGCTGTCAAGCGGTAGCGTGCCCAGAAGGCTGGCAGCATTGCCACGTTGAATGGCAATGCTTATTCTCTCAGCGAGATATAAACCAGCCCTCTGGTCACGGGAAGCATCGATCATTTACTTGGATTAAGCATATAGTTTTACGTGAACTCTCTCTGGAGTCGGTCTCTCATGTTCGGGGATAAGCGTTAGGCTTGCAGCTGGAGTGGTTTATCTGCGTCCATCGGTGCCTGTCTAGCGCATCTCCCGAGACCATGTAGAATTAGGAGGGACGAAGAGTCTTTTAATTAATCGGTCCATCTTTTTGGGGAACGATCGCGTGATCTTTTACCTCTGTGTTCCCAACCATAATCAGTTTTACCGTGTGGCCGAAGTAAGACAGAATACGTTGCTTGTGTATGGTAGACAAGCTGGTTTTTATTCCCAATCCAGGATAGGATTGATGCAGTAGTGTCAGTCTTGAAACTCGGAGCCCGATTCTGCTAAATAAATATAGTCTCGATATCATGTCAGTGTCATACTTACGTCACAAAAAGCGTATTCTTCTAAATTATCTGATATTTGAATGAAATTGTAACGAGATCGTATGTGTCAACGACGAACTGTTTATTTTAAATTATACGATAATGACATTAGGTTATCAGAATACCGCTTTTAAATCCATTCAAAATATAATATCAATGTCATATAAAAATAGCAGAATTGGCCTCCCGGAGTCTGCTTACTTAGGCATTTTCCCCTCACTTCGCAGATAATCCTTAGCATCTCTGGTTTTTAGACAATTGGCACACAGTCCATCCCTAGTATCTCGTAGCACACATTATGTATAGAACGATATGTTAGTATAATAGTATAATAATTTATATTCTTGGACTGATTAGTAGGACAACGCTTCTCGCGTCCTAAGTTGTATCTAATCAATATTCAATTGATATATCTTTATTAGTAGCAGAGCATTTGTGACAAAACAACTGTAATATATTCTTGTAGGTCACAACGATATATAAGCGTACTTAAGAACAAAAGGTATTATAAATTATGCTGTAGAGATTTGCCAGCAAAACAAGGACGTACTACGATATATTATAGGCTTTTGTTTTCCAGGGAAAACAGGCATCTACCTGATATAATCCTGGCCAAACAAGTAGACAGCTAAAGCCTTATAAACCAACCTAACTTACTGTATTTTAGGTTTCCGTAGTTATGTACAAAGAACCCTTTTATTATCGTCAAGTCTACTAAGACTTATAATTTCATGGGACCGCTTCTATATCTTGTATGTTCTGATATCATGTATAATAATCGTTCAGTATAAATAATAATAATAATAATTTCCTCCGAACTTCTATTGGATAATTCCTAACAGAAAAACTCACTAACAGAAAAAAACACTTTTTGTTCGATCCGGGCATCAAACCCGAGACTTCATGATCCGCAGTCGCTTATACTACCGCAGGACCGCAGAGGTAGTCAAAATAGGCAGTCGTAAACAGATACGACGCGATGTAAGTCATTTCTCACCTCTAAGTGACACTGCGATATTAGTACAACTTTGGGTGAGAGCCCATACACCTTTTAAAATTCGCCCCATCTTACAAATTTGTCAAAATTTGTGTGATGGGGCGTATGGGCTCCCACTCCAACTTTGTGCCCTGGATTTCAACTTACCTACATAACTAAATAATGAATACTGGAACTAAACAGAATAATACCGAGTCAAAGTTAGGCGGCGCGGAATGTGGCAAAACCGACTTAGTTTCAACAATCGGGCAGCTAATCTAGTATTCTAATTAAACTAGAGTAGCTGTTAAACAATGCGAACTAAATTTGATTCATTGGCAGTATAAGTACAGAAAATTATGCTTATATGTAAGAAAGAGAGGTAAATCCTCTCACTATTATTTTGGTCTTATTACAAAAGTAATTATCGACCGATACAAATAATAATATTTTATACTGTCACAGATAATTAATTGATCCTACTGCCGACACAATGAAACAATAGAACTACCTTTGTATGACTGGGTGACTATTATTCTATCATAATAGAATATATTCAATACTAGAATGACCTAAGTATATATTCAATTATCTTTAAAAAGAACTTGTTTTCCAATATACACAATATTTTATCACTCGATCAAGTTATAATCCTATTGCGCTGTGTTGAAGTAAATCCAGTTAGAAACACAAGCATGGCTTACGGCAACTAAAAGAGGTCTTATCAATCTTGTTAAAACTGGGCACTGCTTATTCTAATGAATTTATTATTTTATTTATAGACTCACGTCTTTATCCCCGAAAGGGACGGCAGAGGTGTAATATTACACCCACATTTCGCCATTAATTTTAAATGAATTTATATGAACCCAAAACCTTGCGCCTATTCGCCATATGAAAGCCTAATCTTAAAGTATTCCATTCCACAAAGTCTGAGTCGTAATAACCACACTGCTCCTAAAATAAATGCAATATATAACTTGTACAATATTCATCGCGAACGTGACTTTCAATGCATAATGGCGTTACATACGTGTGTGACGTCATAGCATTGTACACACACACTTTCACACGCCTCCATACCAAACACATGAGACATGCACCGCTACCATTATTCAACCCTAACTTATCATTTAGAGCACAATTTTCCTTTCATTGCTGTAGTTACACTGAGAAATTGACAGGTGGACTCTGCTGGGCTTGATGTAAATGGCTTGTAATCAGGGAACGATAATCGTATATCTGTCGCAGTCAAATTGTATACTATGGTTTTACACAAACGGCATCCGTTTAAAATCTGCGGCAAATTTTAAAAGTCATACAGTTGGCTACATAGATTTAGAGATTTGAAATACATGTGTGGACATATTTTATGTAGAGCTTATGTCGAATGTGTATCTCAAATCTCCAATCCATGGATGGCTTGAATATTGAGTTTAGCAGCAAGTTACGATTTATTTTAACCTTGCACCCAAAAAGGGCTCCGTCACCTTAGCATATTAGACTGATTAGGCATTAATATACCTTCATTTTAATCGCCACATGATTCGTGATTTTATAATCGAATGACGCATTTGTAAAATGCCGTTTCATCCATATTGCCTGCGACATATCCACTCTATCGAAAACTAAGTGTATAAATATCGCCGCTTTTCATATCTTGTAGTGACATGTAAATTCAATTCCTAGTCATATCCATGAAGCAAATCACAAAGGCACTATAATATCGTAAAATTTTGCAATATAAAAATACCTACCTCGTATCTACATCGCCGTTAAGGTATATCTCTCGACATGCGTAGATAGATCGGCTCTACCATTAAAAGAAATAATATAAGCTACTGAAGAGAGCACGGCTCGTTGCAGTAGAATTTTCACTCGCTCGTTTCTGTACGTAAAACAACTAACAAAACGATTTCGACTAACGATTCTAGTCAGCACAATAGAAGTCTATTGTCCCTGAATGTTCTATCCTCTGCAAGAGTAACAGAAAATATTCTCACGGTGCCAAGACCACGTTTTTTCATATGTAGTGTAATAAGGCCTCTGTTTTTTCTCTGCACTATACCCACAATCTAATGGACTACATCAAAGGTCTGCCATCTCGACATAGTGGTAAAGTATATATGATAAGATTACCGTCCTCACTTGAGCGAGTGAATAATTCCCAACGACTAATGAGAAGCCCTCGGCACACTGGCATTCGTACTGTGGGTGAGAAGCCTTTGAGTACACCCCTCTCTTTCCCTCCCTGACATTTGATGCCCACCCTTTCTATGTCGACCTTCAATGTATCTTTATTATTTAAGTAGTATCCTGTATATTCTGCATACGAATGGTTTAACGAATAAGACGCAATTATTATTTTTTATTTATTAAGCCTGATATACAAAGATGATGCAATGCTTAGAATAATTGCTGCAAATGCTCCAAGAATTTGCGCTCATCTTCCCATGTGATACATTGCGAGAATGTTTATAAAGTTTCTCGAACAAAAGCATTATAGTTAGTGCTCGAGCTGTCATGACAACATTCCACTTCAAAGAATTTAGCTTAAATGGTAGTCTGTCGCACTGGAGATATAATAGGGATATACTGAGAGCATACACACAAAGCCATCTAATTCGAGCTAGGCAGAGCCTGTATTATGCTACTTTGCAACGGATAAGCATACTTATGCATACAGGGTGTCACAAGACCCATCACCAAGCCGAAGTCTACTCGTTTTAGACATCATGTCAAGTCATACCAAGCGAAAATTATACCGGGGAAACGATTTTTTTTAAGCAGACACTTTTTTTAACTGTAAGTAAAATTGCCCACGTGCAATTTCCGAAATACCTTCTTATCCATGAGTGCATAGGACATCTATAGAACAAATTGGCGGAGTAATTGCATCGAGTTTGTGCCTAATTTAAAAAAATGCAAACTGACTTTGAACCTCACTAGATAGTGAGGTTCAAAGTCAGTTTGTATTTTCCTGAACCAGTGATTTCCCAGGTATGGTGCCAAAGTAAAAAATGTTCGTAATGATTGATACAATATGGGATTTCAGTTTTCTTTAAGGGACTTTTTACATCCTGTATATATCTGAAAAGACACTAATCGTATCATAACCAATTCATCAAATTACAAATACTGAAATTGAACACAACCAAAGGACCGGGAAAAGGGTTGCAATAATGTTAATAAGACAAGTACCACACATAAATCATCCATAATAATATAGCAGCTAGAAACCTTATTATTGATTAGAACAAAATATAATTTATTATATGCAGGGATAGCCGAATGGAGAGACCGACGGACTGCTACGCAGAGGGTCTCGGGTTCGAATCCACGGCACGCACCAATGACTTTTCGAAGTTAAGTGCGTATTAAATTGGTAATTATCGGCATGCGGCTGCATATCTGAGAGTTCTACATAATGTTCTCGAAAGACATGTTAAGTCTGCCAACCCGCACTTGGCCAGCGTGGTGGACTATGGCCTTACCCTTCACATAGTGAGATGAGGCCCGTGCCCAGCAGTGGGACAGTATAAAGGGCAGATGATTATGATAATTATATTGAAGAAACTACAGTAGCTTACGGGCTACAGTGATATATACGTGGCCAATAGCGATATTGTTAAGTTTGACAAAAGGTTCCCTTATTATAAATAAATGGTCCCCTAGCGACAATTTTGTTTCATAAGAACGACAAAGCAGAATATTATCGGCAAAACTAGCAGTAACTCACTTAGAACAAATCCCGTTTATCCAATTACGCTCTTCACATTTGACCTTGGATAAAACAACATACCTACTATTTAACAAGCCATCTGGATAACCCACAGCAATGACATAAGCCAAATCGTAAGCAATCAAATTCAATAAACCAATTAACATTGATATACACCTTAGATTTATAGTAGATGTAAATAGGTGCACGGTTATCAAAATATACTGTTCTGTTACTGAGTGATTGACTGACAGAAAACACACAGTCGGAACTCCTGGACGCAAGAAGCTGCAATTCGCAATGTATGTTCCTTGAGGTTATGGCAGCAGTAAGTGAGGATTCCTAGAACTTTCCTCCTAAAGAGATATAAAATTCCTACGAGAGCGAAGTCAAATTATATTTATACAAAACAAAATAAACTGCATCCGTGGTCCAGTGGATAGCGTACACGACTGCTGATCGGAGATCCCGGGTTTGATTCCCGTGTCGGGCAAAAGTGTTACTGGGTTTTTCTCAATACTCAGCAGCAAACCGGAGTCTGGTGATGTGCCCGGTAACGGCAATAGGCTCGCCCTCTATTACGTGGGACCTAAAAATTTCATGGCGAAATGTGGGTGTAATATTTACACCTCTTCGTACCCCTTCTGGGGATAGAGACGTGAATCTATAAAATAAAATAAAAACAGAGTGAAGTCAAATGATATTTATACGAAATAAACGGACGCAAATTTAATCTTATCTCCTGAACGCAAATCTTATTGCGTTCATTCAATTTAAGCCTATCATATTTTACTTAGTTCGCGTCGTTGCCGCTCCGCCGATGAAATAAACCGCTTCTCCGTCCCATTTAAGCTTACCTAGAGCTTCACGATCGAGACCAATAACACCCTCCGCAATCATATTTTTATAAATTGAGATTTTAATAAAATTCTGATACAGTTTTCTCCTTGTGTTTGTGTGTGAGGCCTTTGCAAAGCAAAAGAAATTGTTCCTATTGGGTTTTACTCCCTTATATTCTTTTTCGTGTCCCTTTAACACATATGAAATTCCACATCGCCAATACTTTTCCATTTTACTTTTACTTGTGCCTAGGTTCTATCCCGTATTTAGAGGTTATGGTAGGTTTTTGTAAGAAAATTCTCTGCAGTAATGTATAAATGTGCCCGATGACATTAACAAGTAATGCGCTCTCTATCTCTCTTTTTTTTTATTCAGCTTATCAATGTGTCCCACTGCTGGGCAAGGGCCACTCCCTTGGACCGTAATGCATCCCTGGCCTGTGCTATGTCTGGCCAGTCGCTGTCTCTTACTCATTAATGGGATAATTTCAAATAAACAAAGAAGCCTGCTCGAAAATGCAAACCTTTGAACTTATCGTACATTTGCCGTGTAGAGTGCGTAAATTTTTGTTTTAAAACGACATTAAAGGTTAATGTAGCGACAGAGCTTAAAACGAACCGAGTACGTCGCTTCGCTCTTGTACGTAGAAGGCATTTACTATGCCGTGTTTTAAACGTACGGCTTCAAACGTACTCGGTTAATATTTAAATGTGTACAGCCTTTGATGTGCTAGGTTTTCCAGTTGGATGAGATACTTGTCCAAACGTGTAGATAACCTAGGTTGTTAAGTGTAGGACAAAACCACTTGGTTGATTCATTGGATTTATTATAAACAAGTTTTGCTCTTTAACTTTGCCGATATAAATAAAGGCTGCTTTATACAAAATTTAACTTGAAGTTCGACAATATCTATGGGACTTGCCAGCAATCAGCTTAAAACATCTGTTTACACCTGTATATATAACGCTACAGAACCTTAAAGCTGACCTTAAAACCCAATCAGCAATCTTAATGCATAAGCTGGTGAATTCAGGCGGCACTTTTATAATAACTGAAAGGTTAATAGTTCACTGAGTTCACATTATGGAGAAACGCATAGTGGTAAAATCAAATAAGTCAGTTTAATTGTTTATCGAAATAGTCTTGCGGTCTATTTAATGAATGCTCCAATCAATTACCTACACTAAGTAACGTTTTGCAATTAATTTTTCAAACAATTTGTAACTGATTTGCCGCTGATTTATGGATCTGATACACCTAAACATGAAAACATCAAAAGCAATTATAAAATACATTACTTAAAACCTGTTATATCACAAACGTGTACCCAATGACATACGTTTTTTAGAATTGAATAACCGTATAAAATTGATAAAATAATAAGATTCCTAATAGTCACCCATTTAGATACATTTATCATCAGAGTGAACTCGTTTAAAACTATAGTAACTTTAGACTAAGTTTGTCGACTACAAACCTCTTTACCACAAGACTCTTTACAAGCACTTTTTTTTATTTCACAGCAATGCACTTACCTAATCGTTTCTTCTTGAACTCAAACGTACTACCTTAATACACCAACGAAACTAAACTAGTGCCTCGGATGTGTGATAAACTAATAATGTTGACGACTCTGTAACTAAAGTGACCTACTGACTAAAGTGGACTCAGTAACTAGTGACCCAACTAAAGTGTAACTAAAGTGAGAAAAGTGCATTTCCATGATGTTATATTAAGTTGTTGAAGTTTTCTGTAATGTTGTTGGTTGTTGTGTGACATTGACAAAATGCTTCGAGCGTTGACTTCGAGGAGATGGTCACTGCGCAGGGATAGCGAGAGGTGAGGCCTGTCTGGACATTTGTTTATTAGTATTAGTGTGCTTCGCTTCGAAATTTTGCAATTTACAGCATTCTGGCATTTAGGTGAGGTAATTGGCGCCCTTCCTGTGAGAAAATGACTTGAAAGAACTAGATGAGCGACATGATGGTGAGTTTAACAGGACGAGTAAGCGGACTTCAGGCTCCAAGACGGAAAATCTTAGATGCGTCCGGGATAACGATGTTGATGATACATGAAGGCGAGTAACCTTAGCTTTTGGACACTGAGTTTATAGTGTGTTTACTGTATGGGTATAAAAGGGTATCATTCGGTTTTGTACGTGACATGATTGCCGGTGAAAAGATGTTATATAGCTCTGTACCTATAATAAAAACACTGTACATGTTTTTTGGCGTCTGTATTCTGAATATGCGCTTTCTACGCTTTCCTAACTACCTAGCTTATAACAATTTTACCGGGCTTCAAAATTTCATACTTTTTAAAATAAATTTTGCTTCTATCCAATAACACTTTAGCCAGGCGATAACCATGAATGTTACGCTACAAGAGTTGAGGTAAAATATTTTAAATATTTCAAGCTGCGTCGAATTTGACAAAGATATTAAAACGATTTATCAAAAATCATTTTAGAGAAGCCATTTGTAACTTAGTTACAATTAATCAAACCAAAATAATGATATCTATCGCATTAATAGCTGGTGTGACGTTCAGAAAACAATGTTGTATTAACTAACATTTGCCACTAATGAGTTTTAAATGTAATTAGGCGGAAGCTACACGATAGTAAATGTGTTTTATAGCAACCATTTCGGTGATGGACATGCCAATTTTATTTGTGTAAACTGAAAATCCTTTAGTGAACTCTACATCATCTGTGTAAAGTTATTTTAGTTTATAGGGAACAAGAGAATGCCTACGCCTGTACATTTTATTTTAATTTAAATTTCCGTTTCTGCCCGATCCCTTGGGATCTTTTTTATTTTTTTATGGTAATAGGTGGCAAACGAGCAGACGGATTGCCTGATGTTAGGCAAGTACCGCCGCCGATGGACACAACCAACACCACAGGAATTACAAGTGCGTTGCCGCCCCTTGGGGGTGGTAAAAGGGATAGGATGAGGAGTGGGATCAGGGAGAAGGAATAAGGGATAGGGCCTCCGGCACTCTCACTCACCGAACGAAACGCAACAGCTTAGGTACTGTTACTTTACGTCGATTTTCTGTGAGAAGGTAGTACTTCCCCGGTCGAGCCGGCCAATTCATGCTGAAATCAGCAAGGCACTACGAGGGTCAAACTGAAAGTTCTTAGAAAATCAAAAACTGATTACATTAGCCAGTTATTAGTTTTATTATATCTTTTCAAAATATTGTCCATTGACGTCAATACACCGCTGCATGCGATGGAACCACTGGGAAAAGCACTTTGCCCACTCGTCCTTAGGGGTCTCTTCAATGGCATCGCGATACGCAGCCACCGCTTCTTCAGCATTCATAAACCGCTTTCCTTTAAGTTTTTCTTTAATTTTTGGAAATAAATAAAAATCACAAGGCGCGAGGTCGGGGCTATACGGCGGGTGACCCAGTAATTCAACGTTTGATGTCGCCAAATAGTCGATCGTTCGCTTGGCGGTGTGCGACGAGGCGTTGTCGTGGTGAAGGAGGATCCTACTGCGAGGTCGTTTCTCTCGAACTTTTTCCAAGACAAGTGGCAAACAATTGGTAGTGTACCATTCTGCAGAAACTGTTTTTTGATCCTCTAACACAATTGTTGCGAAATGACCTATCCTTCCAAAGAACGAGGCCACCATTTTTTTTCCCGCACTTCGATCTCTCTTCACTTTAGTTGGCAACTCCTCGAAAGGAAACACCCACTGAGCAGATTGTCTTTTGGTTTCAGGATCATAACAGTAAATGCAGCTTTCGTCACCTGTTAGTATGTCGAACACAGCATTTGAGTCACCTCCGTTAAATCTTTCAATCATTTTACGGCACCAATCCACACGATGGAGTTTTTGAGCCTTAGTCAAATTATGAGGTATCCACCGGGCGCAAAGCTTCCTGACCGCTAAATGTTCGTGGAGGATTTTGTGCACTTGACTCATACCGATGCCTAAGCTTGTCCGAATCTGCTGATAGGTCACTCTTTTGTCAGTCTCTATCATACGCCGCACAACACAGATGTTATTTTCAGTCGTCGCCGTAGAAGGCCGTCCCTCACGTACATCATCAGTGAGATTAGTGCGACCACGTTTAAACTCATTAAACCAGTTGTAAACAGTCGCACGAGATGGGGCTTCATTGTGAAAGGCCAATCGTAGTCTATCATAACTTTCTTGTTGACTTAAATGACATCGAAAGTCATAAAAAATCATTGCACGAAAATTTTCTCGTGTTAAATTCATGTTGACGTGACACAGACAATTTTCAATTTGCCGCCAAATCGTAAAACAAATGACAAATGAATGAAATATATACTCAGTAATATTGGCAAAGAGTTCTATTTTCAAATTTTAGAATATTTTTTTTATTATATTGTTTATAAGTGGCCAGTTCTAAGAACTTTCAGTTTGACCCTCGTACTACCTTAAATATTGCGAGCAATCCCTTGTTATTACACCCATATGGTGTCCAAAGAACGTACAATCAAACAAGTACGCACTGGACCAGTTTGAAAAAAATATCCATGACTCATTGAGTCTAGGCACACTAGAAACTGGTTTTGTATACGAGTGTCAATGTGTGTGTAAAGTATCTGGAAGCGACTATGTCTTGCTAAGCGATTTTCGCCCTTATGGTGGTCTAGCGGGAAGTTGTTCGACTGTACATGCAATATTTCAGCTTCTTGCGCCCAATAGTTTTAGCTGTGCGTTGTCTGTCAGTCAGTCAGTAACGCAAACAGTTCTATGTTTAAAAATATATTTACCCTCTAATTGGGACGTTGGGTATTACCTCTTGAAGACGACACTCAAGGAATATCTTCTTAAAACTGATGAATAATAATGTAGGTGAAAATTATATTGTATTTTTGCAAGATCCTTCATCTAATTTAAATGCTTTCGCCAATAGACGGGTTACGTTGGTAGCCTATGTGATTCGATTTGAGATTATAATCTTTTACTTGCGAGCCCAGTACGCATTGATTTTTGGCGGTAGGTGCAAATAAAGTAGACACACATCCGAAATTTGAAATATATTTAAAAATAGATTAACCAAGTTTAAAGTACAGTTTTTGTGTTTATTATAACTAAAATACTTACAGTTATATGCCCAAGTGTTATTAGTTCTGTATGTAACACCTAAATACATTGCACAAACACCACCTGCCAACTGATCAGTTTCACCAGATCTTTCACTGAGATACTGCAAGATACATCAAATTATGTCACAATACTCTGATATTGTAATGGCACAGAAGTCCCTCGAAGAAAGTGTTATGAAAAAAATGGATGAGCTTCAGGCACAGCTGCAAAGTGGAACAGCCAAAGATACTGTAGCGAAAGTAGCTGAGGAGTTCCGTACATTTCGTGAACTAACCTTCACCATGCTCGGGCTGCTGAGGAAGCAAATTGCTGCATGCGCTCAGGTTGTTGACAACATCGATATGAGACAGCGAAGGAAAAGCTTGATATTCTCGGGTATTCCAGAACACAACAAGGAGAACTGTGCAGCTATCATTCTCGATGTTCTTCATACGAGATTGGCCATGAAGGATGTCTCTGGGAGTTCCATAAAGGCATGCCATCGTCTTGGGAGTAATGGCAAAGAACATCATCGTCCCATTGTGGTTAAGTTTGCCAGCTTGGAGGTGAAGGCTGCTGTCTGGAGAGGGAAGACCAAGCTAAAAGGGTCATCAATATCCGTCAGGGAGTTCTTGACCAAGGCGCGGCAGGCAACATTCAGTAAGGCGAGGCTGCATTTCGGCATGAGGGGTTGCTGGACTCAAGATGGCATTGTAAACATCAAGTGCCCAGATGGAAGTCGTCTCAAAGTCACTTCACTGGACGAGTTGACGCCGTTACTCCAAAAGTATCCCAAGGTTTCGTCAGGTACCTCTAGTTGAACTTAGTAGTATTACTAGTAATGTCTCCTTTTGTTTTACGCATCCGTGAGTTCCTTTTGTTTCATTTCCTCTTGTTTAACGTTTATGTAAACAGTATACATATTTGACACAATATTAAATTTTCATTACTGTCTACATATCATTGACATTGTTGTCTTGAGCCACTAGTACGTTTTGATAATATCACTTTGTATTTAAAATCACCCACTTTTCCAAATCACAATTATTTAAAACAGTGCAATAATGCAATTGTAAATTTTTTGTAGGTGTTTACTGCTATTAAATGTTTCTGTCAAAATGACATTATGATTGTTGTGACGTTTGAACTCATAAGGATGCGTTCAGTAACAATATTTTTATAAAACCGATATAGCCTTTTGTCATGTTAAACTTTTATCATAGTTTTTATCTGTTTGTGTTTTTTTTTTGTTATATAGAGTGTAATTGTCTTAGATTATATAACTTGTTATGGTATTAGATCTTGATTAGATCGGTATATTGTCAATCGCTTCAGTTGGCGGGTGGTGCAGAGGTTATTTAATAATCAGTCAATATCGTGCATGTTATTATTAGCATTTATTTATTTTTAAGTTAGTCTATTATTATAATATTTATATATAAATATATTTACATATTATTATTAATTTATGTCTATGTCCGATGATAATTCTTTTCTATCTGCATGTGATTCAGATGATTTATGTGCTGATGATAGCTTCTGTACAGTTGATGACAACCAGTCCCTACATGACATCCTACACGAGCAGTTTAATCAGAAAGCAAATAATTTACTAAACGTGTGTCATATAAATGCACAAAGTGTTCCAGGTCATTACAACGAACTTTTAGCAACATTTACTGACACTAACGTTCATGCCATCCTGATCTCTGAGAGCTGGCTCAAACCTCACCTCCTATCTACTTTATACCCTCTTTCCGGTTTTGTCTTAATCCGGAACGACCGGATTGACAGGCGTGGTGGAGGCGTTGCTGTTTATCTCCGTAGCAATTTATCTTTTAAAATTCTAACTTCTTCTCAAAACTCTACTTCTGCGGAGTATCTTTTTCTAGAGGTTTGGGTCAGGGGAACTAAATTGGTTCTTGGAGTAGTATACTGTCCTCCTTCTGTCAATTACTTCACCGATTTGGAATCGGTTTTAGAATCGTTAGGTTCCGAGTACGCACATCACATCATCATTGGCGATTTCAACACCGACCTTCTGTCCCATCTTTCATCTCGCTCCCTCAAGCTTACCCACATCATCGAGTCTGCCAGCCTCCACGTTTTGCCTCTAAATGCCACTCATCACAATCCTAACGGGGAGGACACCTGGTTAGACTTAATCCTCACCTCTACTCCTACCCTGGTCCGCTCTCATGGTCAGCATCCCGCTCCTGGCTTCTCCCGTCATGACCTTGTCTTCCTCTCGTATGTCCTGAAACCTCCTAAACCCTGTCCTAAAGTTCTGTACTTGCGTTGTTTTGGGCGCATGGACGTTGAAAAGTTGAGGTTGGATGCTGCGGAAATCAACTGGAAACCACTGACATCGGCCATCACTATCGATGACAAAGTAGACATTTTCAACAACACGATTAAGACATTGTTCGATGTGCATGCCCCAATTAGAAAAGTCAAATTGAAGCGTCCACCTGCACCTTGGATGACCGAGGGTATCCGGATGGCGATGCGACGCAGAGACCGAGCATTTCGTAGATATAAAAAGGATCGGTGTGATGACAATTGGTCTCTCTTCAAGACAGCAAGGAACAGGTGCAATCAGATGGTACGCAATGCTAAACGCCGACATATTCACGAAAACATTACTAACTCATCCCCCACCAATGTATGGCAGTTTTTAAGATCACTAGGAATTGGTAAACCTCACGAACAAGTGGTTCTGCCGGCGACTATTAGTTTGGACGACATCAATCGTCACTTTACTACCGCTATCACTTTAGACGACCAAACTAAATGTCAAACCATGGCCCACTTGGACGGTTTACCTCGCCCGAACGTAAATTCTTTCTCATTTTCTCCTTTATCATCAGGTGAGGTCAAAAAGACTATCCTTTCTATTAAGTCCAAAGCCGTGGGTTGCGATGACATTAGTCGTCGCATGATCACGGTTATCCTTGAGCAAATTTTACCTGTAATTACCCATATCCTGAACTTTTCCCTTGATACAGGTAAATTTCCCTACTTATGGCGTAAAGCTTATGTCCGTCCTTTACCTAAAATATCCAATCCCACTCTGTTAACACATTTCCGGCCCATATCCATTCTTCCTTTTCTATCCAAGGTACTTGAGTCGTGCGTCCAGAGACAGTTGTCCGGGTTTGTTTACCACAACAACATCCTGTCACCACTTCAATCTGGATTCAGACCTGGACATAGTACTCTCTCCGCATTGCTCAAGGTGACTGGCGATGTGAGGGCGGGGGTGGAGGAAACCAAGGTTACAGTATTGATCTTGGTGGACTTCTCAAACGCCTTCAACAACGTCAGTCACGACCTCCTTCTTTCAATCCTTTCCCATCTAATGATCTCACCTATGGCACTGGAATGGTTCTCTTCTTATCTTCGTGGACGCCAGCAGTCAGTACGGGTTGATGAAACCTCATCAATATGGTGTGATTTGTACTCTGGTGTTCCTCAAGGCGGAATACTTTCTCCTCTTCTGTTCTCATTATTTATTAATCTCCTTGCCCATGAACTTCATTGTGCGTATCATCTGTATGCCGATGATCTCCAGCTTTACACACAATCCAAGGTGGAAAATCTACGTTCTGCAATAGGGGCAATAAACCAAGATCTTAATGCTATCAAGGATTGGTCGAAACGGTTTGGATTGGCAGTGAACCCTGCTAAATGTCAGGCTATTCTAGTTGGCAGTTCCCGTATATTGAACAGGGTTGACTTGCAGGCACTACCAGATGTAATTTTTGACGGGCAAATTATCCCGTTTAGTTCTAGCGTCAAGGATCTTGGTTTATATATTGACGCCCACCTTGATTGGCGTACTCAAGTGGCAAATGTCAGTCGTAAAGTCATTGGTGCCTTACGGTCTCTGTATCGTTTGAAGAACTTTCTGCCGGTCAAGACTAAGACAATGTTAGTACAGACTTTAATATTTCCTATAATTGACTATGGTGATGTGTGCTATCTCGACCTTAATGCAGATCAGCTCAACAAGCTCGACCGCCTTCTCAATAATTGCATTAGATTCGTTTTCAATCTCCGCAAATATGATCATATTACTGAGTACCGGTTAAAGCTACGATGGTTACCCATTCGCCAACGCCGTAGCCTACGTACTCTGTGTACTCTTTATTCTTTATTGCACTCCCCAAATGCGCCTGTGTATTTAACTCCTCATTTTCAATTTCTTTGTAATACACATGAGAAAAATCTTCGTTCCTCAAATAACCTTCTTCTCCTCTGTCCTTCTCACAGTTCTAGCCTTGTACATTCTTCGTTTAATATACAATCTATCCTTCTCTGGAATGCTCTCCCTCTCGATATCAGGATGTCCACTAGCCGTTTTGTGTTTAAAACCAGAGTTCGCCAGACCTATATAGACGAACAAACTGAATCATCATAGGATTATAATTTATCTATTTTGTATGTATATAATTATTTTAATGTATATATGTAGTATATATTTATAATGTATTAGGTATATAGGTTTATATAATTATATTATATGTATGTATGGTATTTAAGTACTATGTATGTAATATATATATATATATATATATATATATATATATGTATTAATCAGGTTTCTGTCTTGCTTTTAATGTAAATTTATGAATTGCACCTATTACATGTATCTCTGCATCACCCAAAGGTTGACTGGTAGATAATGCCTACGGCATTAAGTCCGCCTCTGTACTATTTATGTGCACAAAGTTTATAAATAAATAAAAAAAGATATTACAGTTTCGCTGCTGTTTTCGTTTTTGTGCTTGTACCTCAAATAAATACCTACTAAGCTGTATAAAATAATAATGTAGCAAGACATTTAATTCTAAATGGTATTCCAGTCCTTTAAGATATTCTGCCAACAATAATTTAATGTAAACAGATTATACAAGAGGCGCTAGGCAAAACGTTTAACACTCTCACCGCCATACGGTCCGCCGGCGGTACGTATCTTTTCGAGTAAGGTGCGCCATCTATGTGTTGCACTGACTGAGTCAGCAGGCCGTACGGGCCGCCGGCGCACCGTACGTTTCGCGCCAAAATCACAGATTTTTCACCGCGGCCTGCACGGGTAGGCAAAGTTGCGGATGCCGGCAGACCGCACGGCCTGCGACACTGGAAAAAAATATATTTGGGTGGCGGTGAGAGTGTTAATAAGGAAACCTCTCTCTGATTGCTGTCACCGAGTTTGCTCTCAAAACTAAAAGAGACTTATTTAGAGCGGTCTGAAAACACAAAACGTGCTATGAATTCAAGGTCTAGGATATAATATTAGCCACTTGATATATACCGTCGTTTGAAAGTACTAGGTGGGTACGTTTAAGGTATCCTATGACAAAGTTTTTATCACTGGAAGAGAACACTATCTAGAAACTTTTTTATTTTATGACTATCTTGAGAAACATATTTTAGAACGTTACGAGTTGTTGAACGATATAAAAACAGACGCAGACCCTAGAAGTACTTTACTTATACAAATTTTGAGCGAAGTATTCCATTTCTTCCTAATAATAATCCTAGGAAATATTATCTTAATATATAAAATCCTTGCGTTACTGACTGACTGACAGACAAGCTGCAACCAAAACTATTGGGTGCAGGAAGCTGAAATTTGGCGTGTATGTTCCTTGAGGACAGTACGGGTGCACTAAGAAGGGATTTTCCGAAATACCCACGGGATCGGTCAAAACAGATAAATTAAAAAAGAATGCAGGCGTAGCTGCTGGCGTTCTCTAGTCCAGTATAAAATCGTCGCAATTTTTTCGAATTGAAATTTACCATATAATATTGCAAAGCCAACGGAAAACCCTTCAAAGTATCATAAAACTTATCTATAAGAGTATAGAAAGCAAATTCAATTTCACATCGCTGGTGGCGATAAAATTTTATCCAACGTATATTCTTGAGCCGCAAACTATTATTTTTAGCCGATCCGTAATACAACGATCTGCAAGAAAAACAAAATTCGATACTTATCAAATAAGCTTCTGAAACAATCTAATTTGATCCTCGGTTTTCCTAAGGCTTTTTTTATGTCCCATAATCCTTGACTTATTTAAATAGAATGTAATGGTAATCTCAAATTTGTAGGGATTGGGTTGAGTGGTAAAAAAGTAAGGTAGGTTGATAAATTCGAATCTTGTCGATATAGAGCCGTTTAAGGCTGGATTGACTGAGTTTTAGCAACTAGGGGTCAGAAGCTACACAATATTTTTTTTGTTTTTCTTTAAAAAGACAACTCCCGCATTAGGACTGAATCCTGTGTCGCGGGGAACTTTACAGACATACAACTAACGGACACAATGAACACCCAGACACGAAACAACAATTTATGAATCACACAAAGTGTTGTCTTGTGTGGGGATCGAACCCACAACACTTCGGCACAGTGTCAAGCGGTGCGGCGGCTGCTTAAACCACTACGCCAACCGTGCAGTCAAATATTGGTACCATACAAGAATATTAGTCACCAGTGCAGTAGATTTGGTAGTTGGTGGTAGCGCTCATAGCGAGACTTGGCTTGCTGTTCGTAAAAGATCGGCAAAGTTAAGCAACGCTTGCACAGGTCACCACTTGGATGGGTGACCGTGTGTGGCATTTACATCTGAGCGCTACCGTGCTTCGGAGGGCTCGTAAAGCTGTCGGTCCCGGTTCTTGTCAAAGGATAAGGATCGTTGGGCCATGTCGGAGGCCTTCGGGTGGTCTGAAAACTCCGACACCAGAGTTTCCCACACACTCACACGAATTCTTCTTAGTAGATTTGGTCACAATCGGTGAACACGAGTGATACTCTCGTAGTTTGGCGTTATAATCAATCATCGTCCCTTTGAACCATTGATGTGCCACAAAGGATAGTTTGGCTTCGGCTGTAGGATTAGTAAATTTCAGTGATGATTGTACAAAATCATTATCTTCCTAGCGTTATACCGGTTGCATCCAATACGTTTGCCTTAGCGTTTTAAACCAATTCGCAACCCAGTAGTTTCGTCGACATTGAGTACGGTAATCTAGTGTTTAAATTCGTCAAAAAATCTTGATGTAAAGATCTACGGCGACACGTAAATAACATTACTAAAGCTGATCCATTATTCAATTACCTTTGATAGAATTATTACATCATTTCGTTCGTCGTCTGCCACGGAATGAGAAAGTATTTTGCCTTTTTTTTTTTTGATGATATCACAGGGTTGTCAAAACATTCACAATAGGGAAATACGGGATTACCTCGAGATACTAAAAGATTTGCGGTCTTATTTCGGGTACGTAATGATTTGTGGTATTTTTAGCTGTATCGGGAATTCGTGTACACAATGGGAACCTTGATTATATAGCTATTGTTGTGATATGCGTGGTTCTGTGGAATCCGTTCTATTAGCTGCTTGCTATTGTAAACGGCACAATGACGTGTTCCCAGAACTGAAGATGAAATGTGTTTTTAATTTTGTGTCTTGACTTTTAAAACTGTCTCTGTTTAAAGAAAGCTATTTTTTTTTATATATAAGTACTCAAGCCTGTATCCCCAGGGGTAGGCAGAGGTCTAATATTACACCCACATTTCGCCATGAATTTTTATTTTATTTTAAAAATAGGGGGCGAGCCTATTGCCGTACCGGGCACATTACCAGACTCCGTGCTGCTACTGAGAATGTCCTAACGGAAAAACCCAATAACACTTTGCCCAACCCAGGAATCGAACCCAACCTCCCAATCCCACGCGCACATTTATGCCGCGAGACCAACGAGGTAAGCTATGTGCATGCAAAAGTGTACGATTTGAATCTTGTTTTGTATTTTATTTTCACCTTTCATTGAACCAATATTTACTAACAGACCTCGATGAGTACAGTACATTATGTCCTACAGTTGAATTACCACGGGTGATATTTAGAAAAAAAAACATTTTAGTTTAAGTTTTTAGCGAATTTTCACTTAATTAAATACACTTAATAAAATTCTCTGTTAATTTTACATACATACATATCGTGACGCCTTTTATCCCCGAAGGGGTAGGCAGAGGTGTATTTCTACACCCACTTTTCGCCAGATATACCTACTTTAGTCCCACGTAATAAGGGGCGAGCCTATTCCCGTACCGGGCACATTTCCAGACTCCGTGCTGCTACTGAGAATTTCGTGACAGAAAAACCCAATAACACTGCCCGACCCAGGAATCGAAACCGAGACCTCCCGATCCCACACGCACATTTATGCCGCGAGACCAACGAGGCAAATTTTGTTAATTTTGCCACATCAAAATAGCGCTATGTAAAAACTATTTAATATTTATGTCACAAAAATATTTGAGACGAAATCTGAGGCGACGTCTTTTAATTAGTCGACTGAGTAATTACTTTCCCTCAAAAAGTTCTACTAAAAATATTTTCACTAATTAATTGTAGAGTGACAATTTCGTCAAAGCTTCTCAGAGGATTTTTGCCCAACTTTGAACTGGCTTGTTTTCAACCTTATAAGTTTGCTTATTAAGTGGCCCTGTGTTTCGAGTCGTGATAGCACCTCTGGGACATATTGCTTTAACTGCTATGAATACACATTGCCTTGTTTGTAGCAAGAATTGCTGTAATAACGCGCAATAAATTCAATAATATGTTGAGAGATAGCCATATTTAGTCAGCTTGTTGGTCGCAGAAATGTGATATAACATGGAACAACTGTCTAATAACACATTTAAAAAATGTTGTCGTACATTTATTGCCATAAAAAATATATAGTTTTTGTTTAACTTCAATAAATAAAGTTTACTACTATTTTCTCCTGGATAGGTAATACTGGCATAATACCTCCCCGGAAACGTTGGTCGGCTTAAAGTTAGAATCGATGGAGGCCCCTTCACTTCACGTTTATATAACAGATTATTGGACAATCTAGAAATACTCTTCTCTAATCCTCTTCTAAGTTGCTTACTAGCTTCTTCCTCCAGCTCTTAATAGGCGGTGACTTGTATGTAACTACTTGGTTGCCACATATCAAAATGAATACATCCGCTACCAATGCAATCAATATTTGGCCGTTGCGATCTCTCTCTGTCTCTCCCACTCATCCAGAAAAGATCAGAGCATGGATCGTCATAGCTTTTGTTCAAAGGTAGTTTGTAGAAACGGCAAAAACTGACCAGTCACTTTTATCCGTTCTAGCAGAATCGCGACAAAGCCGACTTTTCAATAGGTACCTATACCGAACAAGTCTAGTGCCCGGTTTCTGAAGTTACCAGATATACTCTCAACAGTTATTGATTCATTAAAGTTATGGAAAGGATAAACTTTGGTTAACTGACACTGCGTTTCTGAATGCGTACTGGAGCGTTCAATAACTATTGAACACTGTAAAGTATTATATTATCTGTGATTGAACCAATACGTAGTTCTTTTTTCTGCCACTAGATGACTCTGTTTTAAAAAACGAGTTGAAACCTTATTTAAATATTTTAATTTGTCTGTTTAACTAGTTGTTTAATCATATATTGTTTTTTTAGGAGTAAACAACTAGTTGCTTGTTATTTTACTAAAAAAATATGATAATGCCTCATTCGTAATGGCTGTACGCCTGCTAACTTATATACTTTAAAAAAATATAATATCAAATCAAGCCTCGCTGTCAGAAGATTTGACATTTTATGATGATGATGATTTGTGCTTCAATGCATAGACTAATATATTATACCTGGAAACTTCAATGTAGAACTTTTCTGCAGTTGTATTAGGATTAAAAAATGGTGTCTTTATGTACTTGCCACAAGGATAGGCACTGTCTCCTAGGATGTGACCATCTAGGTATCTCATTGTTATGCAGGCGAGCTCGTAGAAACGAATTATGGTACACTGTACTGTCATGAGTAGATCCATGCCAACGAGCATCTAAATCTCTGATGTATATTTTTGCATCACATACAACTTGTACATTGACAGAAGAGAAATCTTTTCTGTTCCTAAAAAGTTCTGGTTGCTCTCCTCCAGGAGATTGAATTGGAATATGAGATCCATCTACACAACCGATAACATTTGGAAAACCAGCTATATTAAAAAATTGCGCTTTAACTTCTCCCAGATCTTGAGAGTTTGGCATTGGTATATATCTTCTAGCTAGTTTTGCTATCTCTACTTACTTTATAAACCACTCTTGACACAGTGGTTTTATGAACATTAATATCATCACCAATCACTACTTGAAATGTGCCTGTGGCGTAAAATCGTAATATGATGAAAATTTGTTCCAACATAGACAATGTATATTTGCGATACATAACTGGAGCTAAACTAATGCTGATCATATCACTTATGTGTAACACGGTGTCCTTATCAGAACGATATCTCATTTTAATTTCTTCATCCGTAAACATTTCAAAAGGATTTCTCCTAGATCTTAGGTTTCTAGGAACTGATTTATTAGCAATAAACTCCAGCACTTCAAAATCAAACTCTCTGCTCACTGCAGAACTGCTCGAATACGACATTTTGTATCGGTTATGTAAAAGTTGTAAACACAAACCTATCATATGAAAACTTTCCAGTTATTATATATTAGTCTATGATCAAAACCTTAAAATCTTAAAAAAGGTAACACGTTTGACAGAAGTTAAACTTCAAATAAAGTTATGGAACCGATAAGCGGCGAACATTGGTCGGTTAAGTTAAACTAAGGATAACTGGAGTTTATGTTGTGACGCGTTGTTCAGAAACGCACTTTCTTGAGTTATCGAACCAATAACGCTAACGGATAGATAAACCACCGATAAAAGTACCTCAGAAACCGGGCATAGGTAATGAAACCGACTAACAATGAATCAATGTGGCCTTCTAACGTGTATTTTAGTTCACTTTAAACTACTTTTACGTTTTCTTGCGGACGTATAGTTATCGACACCAACTTTTTTTTTTACGAAGTGGGAAATCCTTTCGGAACCTACCAAGAAAATGCGGGCTCTATAAAATAAACTTATGTTTATGGAAACTATTGTAGTATCGTTCGTGGGCACTAGCGTAAGATAAAAAGAACATACGACCAGTTTAAACTCGGCGATCAATGAGCTGACACCTTTTAACTAAGTATTTATCGTTTACGATACATTTTGAAAGACAGGACTGGCGTCGTTCCTTAGATATTTAGAACTAAGATTTGGTTCAAGTTGTGCCAAGTAGATCCAGAATATTTGACACAAACGTTTCATGCTAGAGTATTATACAATGGTTTTTGTCTTAAGCTTATTTACCTTTTAGTGATAAAGCAGCAAGCTTTATCACTCGCAACTTTTAATTGTTCGCCATGTAAATCTGTTCTATGTAATGATGTTATTATGGGTTATCTGCGTACACAAGATAACCACTATATCCACACCAAAACCTACATTTTAAAAACGTAAACAAAACGCAACAACAAATTCAAATTATTGAGTTATGCCAACCGAAGTAATGTCGTCGCCGGCTGCTAAAACTTCATAATTAAAGTCACCTAACTTGGAAACACTCATGTTTCGTTCCCGAAATGTCTCTGTATCTCTCAGTATAAATTGTAAAATTTCATCTGCCTGTTGCCTCCCTATAACCTCTTCCCTCTGGCCTCCCTTGTTCAGCTCTTGTATGTAGTATCTCGTTATTTTTTACAAGTTTTAATGTCAGAGGTTAACTAGTCCACAAAATATACATATTGTCACAGAAAAAGGCTGGTCAAAAGGATTTAGAAAACATCACCTCAACATGGTCTTGTTCAATAGTACTATACTTATGTATTGATTTTATGCTTTATTGTACACCAATACAAACATTTTAAGGCATCTTATACATTGGAGTACAAAGGCTGAGAGCGATTTCTACCAGGAAAGCTTTGAATGGAGATGTCTCTCTAATATTTGTGCTTAATTACCCGACTGTGACCTGTTGCATAAATATTACTATCTGCGTAATTTATTGCCATTTTCTCCGAAATCTCCCACACCTACAAATAATTAATTGTCTTCATTTTTAAGCATTATAAGTTGTATACTCATATGTTTTTGTCTCATCTACCTGACAAGTGCACTCGACATATCTTTGTTCTCCACAATAACTGGCCGGTCCCTTGTTCCACCCACGGTGTTTACCTTTTGTTCAACCATTAGACAACGTATGAGATGAGGTGTGCTGAAGCTGAACGGTTCAACTTTAAGGCAACGTAGATGAGATGTGCTTAAATTAAGCAGACAGACAGCAGAGCAGAGGTAAACATTTTTTCATCCACTGTTCGGATTAAGCAGCTTAATCCGAACAGTGGATGAAAAAATGTTTACCCGTAACATCGCGTAATTCGTCGGTTAGACAATGCACGAGATCGTATTGATAGTAGCTCGGCATATGAGATCCAACTGCTGCTGGGACTCTTTCTACCATTAGAAAGGTTATGCCGTCTCCACCACGCACGCCAAATGCGAATTAGCAATCTTCACTTGGTCTTACGAGAACATTATAGATATCCATGCAAGTTTCAAGTTGTCACTATCAAAGCCAGCCGTGCGCGCAATGGATTTGAACCAGACACCTTCGGCAGGCACTCTGTTAGTCTCTCTCACTAGATATTTGTTTCATAAATGACGGTAGATGTTCTCCACTAACACCGCTCAGCTAGGCACTTACTCGCTCATCTCTCCAAGATACGCTTCCTTATGCGCAGGTATCTTGTCCATTACAAGTTTTGACAACGACCTTTCATGTTGTTTTATAAAAGCATTAAAGTATATTAAGTAAATAACAATGTTCTGATACAATAACTTTTACATCCATTGTGAACGTGAAGCGTGTACAATAGAAATATGCCATGTGGCGGCCATTGTATAAAGTTAATACGCGTTGATGATATAGGATACGCTTTCCATTTTTGTTTTTTATTGTTCTAAGCCTTTAGATTGTGACTAGGATTAGAACGATGAAGAATGCCACGGAATATATCTCTTAGCATTTATCTTTTCGTATGGTTGTGTGTTTTGGGCTGAAGGTTTCCAACTACCTTTTCGATTCTTGTTTTGTAACAAAGACCGAGATCTTTAGTTAATGATATGCTTTGGTGTAAATTTCACATTTATCGTCAAACTCTCAACTTTTCGATACGGTTCAGTGATATTGATTCTGGAAGTCTTGCTTCGTTTAAACTCATGCAAGTTTTAACTATATTCATTCGAGGGAACTCACACAAATTAACTTAAATTTTTGCCGACATCTATTTGTTGGGCACAGTTTAAAATGCAGTTGGAATGTTGCCAGATAGACAACAATAAACTTGTTCACACTTGAACCTTAAGTCGACTTGTAAAAAGTAGATGTAATGCACGTTAAATACCTTATAATATTCTAAAGAAACGGGCGATGATATGTTACTTGTCACACGCAGAACATAAAACGTAATATAATTATGTGAAAAGCATAAGTTTCCGTTTTTGCCATCACTGCGGGATTATACCTACATTAAAATGAGTAATGTGCTCATGTTTCTGCGTTTTTCGTTTTAAATGTTTACATAAAGGACCTTAAAGCCAAATTTATGATATGTGAAAATGTGAGAATACTGGCGTTTTTACTTATTACCATCCGACGTGTTTATGGGTACATGCTACTGACCCTAGTTTTGGACTATTACGAAATAAATTAAGCCTGCTGGCGGAAAACCGTCACTTTAAATTATTCCTTCGCTATTTCTACTCCACAAATGTTTCACATCACTTGTGTAATAATAGCGGGCTTGCAAACATCAAACAGAAGCCTGTAAAATGTTTCCCGCCTTGAGATTATATTTCGCTATATCCCTTCTTAGTGGACCGCTACATAATAAGCCGCGATCCCTAAGGACCGTTCCTAAGCTTTGGCTGTTGTATAAAAAGGCGCGAAATCCTTATTCTTTAGGCTTTTTTGTTGCGACGTTTATGAGGTGTTTGTGCTTGAAACGGGGAGAGTTCTTTGCAATATTGAGGCAAATTTACTGTTAAGAAACTGTTTTGTGAACCTAAAAAGGTTACTGTTTTCTTGAGTCTATTTGGACAGTTAGTTTAGGCTATAGAAATAGCTTTATAGCACAAAATAATTCTAGTTCCTTGGCAGCATATACCAGAAGTAGATTGAATAGTAACCTCATTTTTATATGAGCAGCGACAGGTGTTTTAAAAACCAAATGTACCTAAACAGGTAGCGTGTTAGGTACATTGTGGCTTGTCACCTCTAGGTGTCGGTTAAGTTATAAGCTACGATCCTCTTTGCCTAACCCATCTACTTTGCAACATAATTATCTCTAATTTACTCTGACGATATAAAGATTTTGACGATTTTGTATACCATTACTCCTGCACTACCAATTAAGCCTGCGTCGCGAGATTCTTAACAAAAATTCAATCATAGGATTCAAAGAACACTCAGAATCGAAACAATAATTTGTTTAACACAAAGTATTGTCCCGTGTGATGATCGAACCCACAATGCTTCGTATAATACTAAATAGCGAGACGACCGCTTAAACCACAACGCTATCTGTACAATCAAATGATAGTGGTTTCTTCGCGCCATTACCATTACTCGTTCTCTTTACAAGTTGTCGGCTGCTCAGATTAGCTATTGTTCCGCCTGTCGGTCATTCTAACGGTGACGCTTCACGCCGCGTGGACTCGAACACTGCTCTTTGCTAGACGACGCTTTATACTGACGCTAATGGCGACGATATTTTCCACAAAGGTTCGGTAATTAATAGTGGGGTCAACCCAGGTAAGTAGAGGGTTGAAAAGCGTCTACGCAAGTAGGGTGCTAGGGCATATTTTTTGGCCAGATTCGTCTGCGCAATCTTTGCAGTCAGTTCTTTACTGTTTTGACGAATATTTACGTTCTTTCTTTCTTCTCTGTGTACACTCAAATCACAGGCTCATCCTCCGCCTCCTGGGCAGACAAAGGGGGTGTCAGAAACTCCCCTACAGGCATTAGAGACATATCCAATTAATTACCGCGCTGTCTGTGGACGCCTTACCGCTGCCGCAACTTTGCCGGAGTTCTCGCAAGCTCATCAGACATCTACTATTTTAAATGACTTTTCGGTCTGGTAGTAGGCCTTTGCTTATATTTTACTCCCTTTTTTTTCTCCCAAATTTTCATATCCACATTGCAACTTTCTTTGCTCAAATAACCACCTTTGTCTCTTTAAATCAGATTTGATTTCCTCCTCAACTTGATTCAAGACACGTACGTATTCTGTAACACGTTTTAGAACATTTATCTCATAACAGGTGGTCCTGAAATCAAACTGTGACGAAGGATTTATTGAGGATCAGCGTTGGCATTATCGGATATCTGATATAATAACGTTACCATAACCTAAATCGATGACGGGAAAGTGAATTACCGCCACTAACTTTTTCAGAGCTGAAAGGTCTAGTAAAATGTTTTTATTTGTATAGAAGGACAGTGTGCGGAGAGTCTTGAGAGAGGCCTTTGTGCAACGGTGGACTTCTCTATGCAGAGATGACGGAGTCACCTGAAATATATAATATTATCATACAATACGCATATCTCGCGACCTACTCTTTATTATTTTCATCCACTGGTATTGTATGTAGGTATTTTCTGCTTTCACGCTGGAATAATATATGTTTTTGGGATAAAATGTAATCTATACGCGACCCTACAAACCCTTCCATCTTCCAGTGAAAGTTCTATCGAATTGCGTTAAACTGTTTCACTACTAACACCGGTAGACAGAAAGAAAAATAAAGGGTTTTCTATGTCTCTCAGTATCTAGTATAAATAACTACATATATGTATTAGCACTATGTACGTAAAACAAAGCTATTTAAAAACACAGACACTTCAATGGTATTTAAAGATTGTAGGTATATTTTTATAGAGTGTACTGAATGTTATAATTTATGTACGGCTATGCGGTAAAACCCATGAATAAGATAAATATTTATTAACTTTTATGAGTGCTGTGCTTCAGTAGTCATTGTCAATAAAATCAGGTTCGGATTGTTAAAAAGAGATAGTTAACAGTCCTTTATCCGATTCATGTTGCATGTTGTTTGGTGTTGATTGTGGTTGCAGGGTAGTTTCCAGGGTCAAAATAATTACATTTTATTTAGTCCCTATTTTAGATTATAAAAGAATATTGGACACGTATTTTTTATTTTTTCGATTGAATAAAAAATAACAAAGATATAGCCCATTAAAGTAACGTGTGACGTCACCTAGTGCGAAAAAATTCAGCACGGCGTGACGTTATACGTAACTTTAATGAGCTATATCTTGGTCATTTTTGGTTTAATTTACTAATAAAAAAATACGTATCGCTTATTTTTGAATAATCTAAAGGACGGACTTATAAAATGTTTTTCGTCAACTAGCCTATTGTGTGATAATAATAATTGGGTATCTTTATCACTTTTATGGTTGCAGAGGCGGATAAATGATCTTAATTATCATCGAGGCAATATATTCTTAAACAACATACTTTGCAACTGTGTTTAGAGCCCTATAATATTATGACTCAATATAATTAACCATTATTTATAGGAGATGTAAACATTGATATTAAACCCAACAATCATGATCGCCATTCAAATGTATATCTCACCTTCTGTGCTTCACTAGGGCTATTACCTGCCCATATTCTGCCCACTAGATCAGATAATTGCCTTGACCACATCTTATTGAGAACAAAAACTCCAGCTAGTGTAATTGTGCTTGATACATTCATAACTGATCATCTTCCTATCATCCTATGCTTAAAAACCAGAGGGAATATACCGAAAACCAACACTGCTGTCACTCGTTTCAACTATTTAGCCATCAAAGATGAACTAAACGGCACCGACTTCAGTTTTGTATTGCAAGAATTCGATTCAAATCGCGCTACCGATTTGTTCATTGATGCGTTACAACGAATATGCTCTAAGCATAGTACAACCATCAGGGTATCTAATAAAACACGAATCCTCAAACCATGGATGTCAGCTGGGCTTGTTCGTTGCATCCAAAACCGTGACAAGCTACACCAAAAATTTAAAATGTCACCAAACAATTCCATAATAGAGACAACTTATAGGCGGTACCGTAATTTCCTCAATAATCTTTTGAAAAAATTAAAGCGAGCATATGACAGAAATGAGCTTTTAAAGGCTAAGAACAACACCAAAGCCACTTGGAAAGCCGTCAGAGCTATCACAAACTCCGGCCCTCAGCATCAATGTTCTAACAAGCTGATTCAGGCCACTTCCGATGCCAAAACCTCTGTCGACCAAATAAATAAATTCTTTGTTAACGTGGGCAAAGACCTAGCTACTAAAATTCAATCGTCGCACAAACCTGTCTCCCACGCAAAGCCTCACTCTTCTTTGACGAATTCCCTTGTTATCATGCCCGTCGATGAATCGCAGGTACATGCAATCCTTTGTACTCTGCGTGCCGATTGCGCCACCGGACATGACAATATTCCAGCAAAAATTCTTAAGCAATCTTCCTCAACGCTCATTGCTCCCATTACACACATCTGCAATCGTGCTATAGAAACGGGTACATTTCCCAAAGCACTTAAGAAAGCTTTAGTGCATCCAATATATAAAAATGGAGACCGAAGCAACGTTTCAAACTATAGGCCGATCTCCGTATTAAGCTCGCTTTCTAAAATCCTTGAAAAAATATTAAACAATTCTTTGATGTCATTTTTATCAAGATACAATATTATTGCTAATAACCAGTACGGCTTTCGACATAGCATTTCTACTGAAGATGCTGTCCTTGATTTGACTATCAGTGTTGCTGCTAAACTAGATAGAAAGCTTAAATGCTATGGTGTCTTCCTAGATCTATGCAAAGCATTTGACTCTGTCTCGATTCCAATGCTACTTAATAAGATGGAGACTATTGGAGTTCGTGGCTTAGCCCTGAAAATGTTCACCGACTATCTTTCCGACAGAAGCCAATGTGTGAAAATTGATTCACTTGTCAGTGCAGAAGAGACTATCACGTTTGGCGTACCGCAAGGCAGTATATTAGGCCCCACCTTATTTCTTATATATATAAATGAGTTGTGTAATCTTTCTATTCCCAACTGCGAAATATATACCTATGCAGACGACACAGCACTCATCGTTTATGATAATGACTGGGATAAGGCCAAAATAAGAACAGAACGCTCGCTCAGCCTGGTGATGGACGGGCTCTCAGCGAACTTATTAACGCTCAACGTCGATAAGACTAAATTGATTCGTTTCTCTCTACCCAATTCCGCCTCTTTACCCATAGAATCTGGCGTCGTTAAAGTACATTCCTGCTCGGCTTACGATAGCGAGTGCCTCTGTTTGTCGTTATGTTTGGTTTCGAGCATTAAATACTTAGGAGTGCACATCGATGAAAAACTTACCTGGCGCCCCCACATCGAAGCACTATGCTCTAGGATAAGGAAGTTGACGTACATTTTTAAAGAGTTAAGTTATTCGGCTGATCTAAGTACGCTAAATCTTGTTTACCAAAGTTTATGTGCCTCAATTATTACCTACTGTATACCAGTATGGGGAGGAACTTATAAAAACCTTCTACTCCAAGTACAAAGGTCTCAACGGGCGATACTTAAGGTAATGCACTCTAAACGCAAAGACTATCCAACTGATCAGCTATACACAGAATCCCAAGTCCTCACAGTACGTCAACTCTTCATTTTGCGCACAGTTTTGCGACGTCACTCCACCCTACCACTCGACGCGAAAAGCCTGCTGAGACGTCGAGGTCACTCTGTCTGTGATCCCGTAAAATGTCGCACTTCATTAGCTAGCCGCCAGTACATAGCACTAAGCGCACGACTCTATAATAAAATCCATCGCTTGATCAATATTTACTCATTAACGAAATTCAATTTAAAAAATAAACTCACTGAGTGGTTGCAAACCTTGTCATACAGGGACACTGAAAATATTTTAGCTATTACTTCTTAACTCGCGTGCTAAACAGTAACTGACATATTATTTTTCTTTTTTCTGTATTATCTATAGTTGTCATAATCATCCGTATCTTTGGAGGGATATGGCCCCTAAGATACAAGTATATTTTTACTTAGTTTAGGGGTCAGCTGTCCATTTCGTATAGATTAATTGTTTGTACAACTTAGTTGTCCATGTATTTCTGTATTTGTCTGATACTTGTTTTAAATGTACAATAAACGTTATTATTATTATTATTATTTGGTATTGTTTGAATTCTCGGCTTGAAAGCCGGTGTTATAATAACAATTACGGGTTCGCACCAAGTAATTATCATTTAATGAATAGTTGAGTGTATATCGAGAATATTTTGTGTTTCAGTTTCTTCAGCTTGCATAAACTTCCGCACTATCCTGCATGTATTTAAAATAGCAGCTTTTTGTATATTAATGTAAATATTCGGAGATAAATTGAGTAACTTTAAACTGTGATGTAGGTGTTTTGGAACAACTCCAGTGGTAGATATAACTATAGGTACGATATAAACTTTATTTACTTTCCATATTCTGCCTATTTCGTCTTTTAGATCTGTATATTTGTTAACTTTTTCTGTGATTGTTTTTAACAGGTTATGAGTATTTGGGACTGCAATATCGATTATATGAACTGTATCATCTAATTTATTGTGTATCGTAATGTCTGGCCTATTATAATGTATCGTTCTATCAGTTAGTATAGCTCGATCGAAATACATCTTGTAGTTACTATTCTCTAGTACGGGAGAAGGGTTATATTTATAATATGGTATCCGTGTGTCTTGAATAAGTTTATGCATAATAGCTAATTTTTGGTGTATAATATTGACTATCTGGTTATGACGGTGTGTATAATCTGTTTGTGTAAGTGTGGTGCATGCTCCTGTGATATGCTGTATTGTCTCGGGCTGTCGGTGGCATTTTCGGCATTTGTCATCTGTTATGTTTGTATCTTTTATAATGTGTTTTCTGTAGTTCTTGGTGTTAATAACTTGATCTTGGATTGCTATGAGAAACCCTTCGGTCTCTGGGAATAAATATCCTGTCGTAAGCCATCTATTTGAAGCAAGAGAGTCTATATGCGGCTGTTGTAAGTCGTGAGGGTGACGTCCATATAGCGCTTTTCCTCTCCATTTCTCCATCTTTTTTCTCTCTATATCTGCGGGTTGATTAAGTGCTTGTAGTTCATTGCGCATTTCTGCTAAGTTAAGGGGGGTGAATTTTAAATCGGTGTTAATAATAGCTCTGTGTAAATCGCTTGATTCTGCTTTTTTGTAAAAGAACGATCTGAGGCCGCTAAGCTGTTTTTCCCATAGCCAAGATATGTCGATTAGCCCTCGCCCGCCTTTTATTCGCTTTAGAGACATGCGTTCTATGGCTGATTTTGGATGTAAATAATTGTTCCTAGTTAATGTAGTACGTGTTTTTATTTCCAGACTATTTAAATCTGTTTTTGACCATTTAACTATGCCGAAGGAGTAAGTTAATAAGGGAATCGCGTACGTATTAATTGCTTTAATCAATCGCTTGCTTGTTAGTTGGGTTTTACATATAGTTGTTAATCTATTGCTATATTCTTCGGTTAATTTTTTCTTTATTGTTGAGTGATCCAATTGTTTTGACTGCTGGTATCCTAGATATTTGTACAAGTCATCAGCTTCCATAGCACTTATAATTTCTCCTTCTCCTTCCAGCGTGTAGTCTCCTGGCTCTATTTTTCCGTTTTTGATATTCAGAATTTTACATTTCTCTAACCCAAACTGCATTTTGATGTCTTTACTAAATAAAGCTGTGATTTTTATAAGCTTTTTCATATTATTCGGAGTGCTACTATAAAGTTTGATATCGTCCATGTATATCAGATGACTTACGGATTTTACACCAGAGGAGTACTTAAGACGATAACCAGCATTTTGTTTGTTTATTATGTATGACAGAGGGTTAAGTGCGAGACAGAACCAAAGAGGGCTAAGTGAGTCGCCTTGGTATATACCTTTTCTGATTTGAATCTCTCGTGTTACTATTGTTGAATTTGTGTTGTGCAAGTAAATATTAGTTTTCCAGTATGACATAATTTCTTTTAAAAAGTCTATTATAGCTGGGTTGATTTTGTAAATATTTAAAATTTTGATTAACCAAGTATGCGGTATGCTATCAAATGCCTTTCGATAGTCTATGAAAGTACAATGCAAATTTCTTTTACTAGTATTTGCGTGTTTATGAATAGTGGAATCGATGATTAGTTGCTCTTTACACCCCATGTGGTTCCGTCTGCATCCCTTCTGTTCCTCCGATATAATGTTGTTTGCTTCAATATGTGCTGTTATTTTATTGGTAATAGTAGCTGTTAATAGTTTGTAAATCGTCGGTAAGCAAGTTATTGGCCGAAACTGTGACGGATCGTTTATATTTCTACTTTTGGGAATCATATATGTAATTCCTTTGGCTAAAAATGTTGGTATGGGTTGTTTTTTTAACATTATATCGGTGAAACAGTTAGCTATTGATTTGTGTAGTGTATGTAGATGTTTGAACCAGAAATTGTGAATTTTGTCGATACCCGGTGATTTCCAATTATGAAGTCTAATGGCAACGGTTTTTATATCAGCTTCTGTTATTTCGCAAAACTCCATGTCAGCCATATCTATCCATCTCTTCTCTTCTTCATCAATCCAGGATGCATTTTGATTGTGAAGACTTTCCTTCTCCCATATATCTGCCCAAAATTCTTCAAGTTGTTCTTTAGTTGTTGTTGTTGTCATTGTCTCTATGTTACTGTTGTTATTGTTTTCAATATTACGGGTCCTGATTTGTCTATAAAAAATCTTTTCATTCGTTGCAAATAGCTTATTTTCCTGTTTTCTATGTAGTGCTTTCTTATACCTCGCTAATCTGTTTGCTTTAACAGATAGTTTTTGTTTCAGCGTATCAAGATATTCTTCTGGTGTTTTATTTTGATTTTCGTGTCTCGTGTGTGTCCTACTTTCTTTAAATATTTTGTCTACCGAAGATTTTATTCTGTTTGATCTATTGCCTCTAATGTACTGGGTAAGCCGTCCGATATTTGATCTCAATTTAGAAATATCCTTTTGTAGCCGAATTTGCCAGGGAGGCTCGGAGTAACCGTTTTGTGGTCTGTGACTTCGTTCAGTGTGAACTTTATAACCTAACTCTTCGGAGATTACGATTGCGGTGCAGTATATAAGTGTATGTATATCGGTGAGTAATATATTTTGTGTAAGAAATCGGTCCAGTATATTAGTGTTGAATATTTCAACTAAATTGGTTAAGTATTTGCTATGGGTTAATTTAGGCAGCCTTGGTCTTGTGGTAGGATCTGTGCCACTATATTCTAGAAGTTTAGATTGTAATTGGTCCCTCAATTTGACTACTTTTTCATCGCAGGGTGTGTCTTGGTCTAATACTTGTAGTTCAGATTCCAAAATTAAATCTTGGACAAATGTTGTCTGAGTAGATGCATGAGAGGTATGTGCAGTGGATATGTAATCAAAGTGACTTGTGAACTGAGTAAAGTTTAACTGAGAGGTTTGTACTGAGTTAGTTTCTATGTTATTGTCTGAAAGACCGTCATGCTCTATGTCTGTTTGGCTAGAAGAGGGTGGTAATCGATTACTGATTTCCTGTTGGTTGGCGAATTTTTGCTGAACTTCATGCTTTATTTGTGTAATTTGTTCTTCTGTGAGATATTTATTTCTAATTATAGCTCGTCTCTGGTCTGAAATTCTCTGTTCTGATACCTTAATATCTGGATAATGTTGTGCGAATAATTGATGCAAGGTGTTCCTATAGCAGGTCATATCGGTTTCTAATTTAGTAATAAAGTAATAGGTACGCATGATGAAAACATTTATGTCATTAGACCACTTCATACGTACTCTAGGTTTTCCAGCTTTAGTGGACGCAGGTAAAAAGGTATTCACCTCCTGCGCAACATCTAAAGTTGGTATGGGTGCTTCGCGTGAGTCTTGCTCTACGGAAGAAGGCACCGGTGTTGGGATGTAAGAAACTGTAGAGGGACTATAGGGTTCTGCTATCGAAAAGGATACGGTAGAAGCTAAACTAATATTGTCATTGTCAGTTTGTATGTCATTATTATTATTATTATTATTATTATTACAATATTATAATGGAATAACTTTGTACATCATTTTGTTCAGTAGGTATACTATATATTTTGGCGTCCTATCAAAAATATGCTTACAACACATGAAGAGAAAAAATGCTTTGTATCTTATAGATGTATACATTATGTATTTTGTAGTTCATTGCAAAGTATTATGAAGACCGTTTGCACATTTTAATTTGTAAGTCCATAGCTCACTGTTCTTCTATAAATTTGAATGAGTTACTCACGTTACTAGTATAGTATTATATTATCTGTGCTCACGTGTAAACTGCAATGTAAACGGCACAAGTGGCCGCTTGCCACAGCAGGCGGATACGTCGCGGCTCACTTGCTTCGCTGTAAAAACTTTGTGTACTGGACTGTGCAGTTGTGCAGTTCTTGGATACTTATTGTGTAGAAGTCGGTAACTAGAACAAGAGTGTTCATTGTTTACTATTGTAGTAGGCGGAAGTAGAGCCGTGCTGATTTCAGCATGAATGGGCCAGCTCGACCGGGGAAGTACTAACCTCTCACAGAAAATCGACGTAAAGTAACGGTACCTAAACTGTTGTGTTTCGTTCGGTGAGTGAGAGTGCCGGGGGCCCTAGCCTCTATTCCTTCTCCCTCATCCCACTCCTCATCCTATCCCTTTTCCCAACCCCAAGGGGCGGCAACGCACTTGTGACTCCTGTGGTGTTGCTTGTGTCCATGGGCGGCGGTAATTGCTTACCTTCAGGCGATCCGTCTGTTCGATTGCCGCCTAATGCCATAAAAAAATGGTACTATAGAGAGATCCGTGTCCGTGTGGTAATGGATTAAGAATACAAAGCGTCACTATCCCTATGTATTCCGTGATTCCGTGTCTATGGGTGTTGTAAGAAATGACTAAGGAAAGCTCATGAAGAAAATAGTAGCTTTGGAAAGAGACGGAAAATCCGACATCGATCCTTATACTAATTCATCGGTCCACGTGGTACCTATGGTAGGTCAAATTTGCCATTGACTTACAATGCTATTGTGACGCAAATTAAGTGATGCCGATGTCCAACAGTGAACTGCGAAAGGCTGTATGATGAAGTGACAAATTTTCTTTCCTCGAGCAGGCACCCTTTACATTTTGAGTGGCAGGTCAGATGAATCTAAGCCTACATCAACCTTAAATTAAAGAAGTGAAGCCAGGCAAACGTCTTAAAGTATTGCAGCTAAATAACTTTGTATCCTGTTTGCTATGAGTTAGGAAATTATACGAGCAGGGTTACCTCAATGCTTATTCACTTTCGATTCTTTCGTATATATATCTTGTGTGCGTGTGTATGTCACTGAACTCCTCCAAGACGACTGGGCCGATCTTGATGAATTTTTTTGTGTGTGTTCAAGGGGACTTGAGAATGGTTTAGATTCACAATTTAGTCAACTGGAAAATGTTTTTTTACTTAATTTTAAATTTATAAGTAGTTGTGGATTTTGAAATGTTTCACATTGGAACCGACGGACTGCGCTGCTATCGCAGTGTCAAATCTTATATTGATAATTTCGTCAACGAGTACATCGAAATCTTACCTGAATAATAAAGCATTAAAAATAAATATTTCGAGTAGACAACATATATCCGTAAAATTCGGATTGTCGAGTATTTTGTTAAATTCTTATGGTTCTGACAGACAAATCGCAGTCGCCATATTGGCCACTCTAGCGAAACGTCACCGTAGATTTATTATACTAACGTAAACGTCACTGATCTACATATATGTTATCCGACATTTGAGTAGGTACTACGTACTAAGTAGTTTATATGTGTAAAAACTTTTTGCAGTTATATTTCTTAAACAGTTAAAACGACTATCCGCCCAATAAAGGAGATTTGTGTTACCCCGAACATAGATGATATACTATAACTAGAGAACCCCGAATTTACGGGAGCGAAGCCGCGGGCAAAAGCTAGTACTCTGTAATAAAGGTGTCATTGGCTTAGCTCAGTCTAGATATCTGTTTAATGGGACATCCCACGCCCTTTGAATATTTGTCAATGTATAAACACTTGCTGATAAATACTGAATTATTCAACAATATAAATAGGTGACATTTCTGAATTATTCAAGGATTTTAATTACATTTATGTTCTCAAGTTTCAGACGGTAATATCAGAGAGCTAACCTATTTTCTCCTTTACCTAGTTGGGTATTTTAAAGCCACATATACCGCCAGAAAATTGGGCCACTTTATCAAATAACTCCATAATTATGTCACATAAATAATATCATGGGGTTCCAATGAAGCGGTAAATGAGTGGAAAATAATAAATAGCTATATTTATGAGCTAGTAATATATTACCGAAGAAAATTAGAGCCATAATAGACACTACCGCAACAGTATACCATGCTGGCAGTATAAATATACCTTTACTTACTTACTTTTATCTAATCTTATACTAATATATAAAGCTGAAGAGTTTGTTTGTTTGGTTGAACGCGCTAATCTCAGGAACTACTGGTCCGGTTTGAAAAAGTCTTTCAGTGTTAGACAGCCCATTTATGGAGGAAGGCTATTATAGGCTATATAACATCACGCTATGAGCGACGGGAGCAGAGCAGTAGCCTTAAATAACGCGGGTGTAACCGCGGGCATCATCTAGTAAGCACATAAAATACTAAGTTTAAATTCTACTAGCTACTCCCCTTGCTACTGACTACGAGGGGAGTTCAATGTATTCTCGGTATAGGTATGAAGAAAAAGGCAGAAAATTCTGAATAAATTTTATTTTTCAATATACTCCCCTAACATCTCAATACATTTATTTGTTCGTAAAAGTAACTTTTCAATTCCCTCTGAAAAATATTTTTCTTCATGGCCCGAAAAATGTTCGTTTATTGCTCCCTTCAACTCTTCATCGTCCGAAAAATGCTTTCCACGAAGGTCTTTTTTAAGATTAGGGAATAGATAATAATCACTAGGGACCAGGTCCGGACTGTAGGGTGGATGATTGATTTCTTCAAATCCGTACTCTCCCGCACAGCAGCCTGGGCAAGGCGCGCCTTGTGAACCGGCGCGTTGTCGTGAAGCAGCAACACACCTGCGGTAAATTTTCCACGTCTTTTTTCTTTAATTGCTTCCTTTAAATTACGCAGGGTGGTTGCGTATGATGCAGCAGTAATACTTTGATCTTTTTTGTGTACTCGATTAGCAAGATTCCCTTAGAATCCCAAAACACCGTGGCCATGAGCTTTCCTGCGGACGGAGTGACTTTGAACTTCTTCGGCGGGTCTGATCCTTTTTTGTGCCACTGCATAGACTCTTGCTTGCTCTCAGGGTCATAGTGAGGAACCTACGTTTCATCACCAGTAACAATCCGATCGAAAATACTTTGCGGATTTTCACCACAGAGGTCCAAAAACTCCTTACAACAGTCAACTCGCACTTGTTTCTGTAGCGCGATGAGCATTCGCGCCACCCATCTTGCACTGACCTTTGAAAAATTCAGGCGCTCATGAAGGATTGTGTGAATGATACCCACGGATAGCTTAGTCATTTCTGCTAATTTGCCCAAGAGGCCACGACTGCCAGACCTTCGTTATTTTATAAAAGCTGAAAGTTTGCATGAGCATGCCCCCTACAAAGGTAAGAACGATCACCGATTATAGAGTTTGGGCTGTGGTTACTTTGGCAGTTATCAGGTAGTAAAAGTGGATAAAATGGTACCTAAAACTCGTTATAGTATACAAGCTAAATTTTATATATGTTACTTGTAGACCTATAAAAAGATGTTAACCTTACGGCCGGACAGTTTCAATGGTTTTAACATCTTGCCAGACACTTTGAAAGTCCGCTGTAGGTACGAGCGCGAAAGCTTAGCCGATTGCGATCTTATAAGATATCCAATAAAATAAAAATTATTACTTTAATGGCTATGTTAAATAAAGTAAAAATGTTATTTAAGTATTATAAACATCTAAAAAGTATTATTACATGTAAAAAAATATTTTATTGTTCATAATTATTATCGTCGATATTTTCATTTATTTATTTCAGCCCTACTCTTCGACTCGATGGCATGATCGCCTTATGAATATTTAAAAAATAAATTTCAATAATTTGTTATAATAATTACATACCTGATTGAGTTTTGAGCGAATCACTAACATAACAGGTAGTTGATCCGGGTCACACCATTTGAACAAGTATGTGTCGTCTTTCAACACCCAGCCGCTTTTGTCTGGTTGATAAGAGGTTGGATTTTTCGGATAAGCGATATTCTAAATGGTTCGTATATAATTTGCTCGCAGAAAACGCTGCAATTAAATTGTTAATTATCGCTTGCTCCATGCCTTGGAGAGCACGTTAAGCCGACGGCCCCGGCTGTCATGAAGATCATCGACAGTCTTTATAGGGCGTCAGTAACATAACATAACATAACTTCACGCCTTTTATCCCCGAAGGGGTAGGCAGAGGTGCATTACACACCCACATTTCGCCAGTTATGTTTCGGTCCCAATGTAATAGGGGGCGAGCCTATTGCCATCTACCGGGCACATCATTAAGCGATCGTTAGTTAGTACCTTCTAAATAAACTGACTCTAGTCTAAACCATGGAATATCGCTATCCCTTCGGGTTGCGGTGGTCAGACAGGCAGTCGCTCTGTGGAAAAGCAAATATTCAGCCAAATCCGGTAAGACTTTTAAGCGGACCCCAAATTGAAACTGGGATAACGTTAGGAGGATGATGATGAAACGTTGCAATAGCTCGCTCTTGCAAGGTGGTACATTGCTAGCGTCAAAATGGATTCGAACCCGATACCCTCTGCATGGCAGTCTATTGGTATCTCCACTAGGCTATGGGCTGTTTACGTGTACGTGTTTTATTTAAATATTCATAAGACGATCATGCCATCGATTCGAAGGGTAGGGCTGAAATGAAAAAATAAAAATGTTGACGACAATAATTTTATGAACAGTAAATTATTTTGTTACATGTTGTGATACTCTTTTTAGATTTTTATAATATTAAAATAACATTTTTACTTTATTTAACATCGCTATAAACGTAATAATTTTTATTTTATTGGATATCTTATAAGATCGCAATCGGCTAAGGTCTCGCGCTCGTACCTACAGAGCCTATAACGAGTTTTAGGTACCATTTTATCCACCTTTACTACCTGATAACTGCTAAAGTAACCACAGCCCAAACTCTATAATCGGTGGTCGTTCTTACCTTTGTAGGGGGCATGCTCAGGCAAACTTTCAGCTTTTATAAAATAACGAAGGTCTGGCAGTCGTGGGCTCTTGCTCTAAATGTTTTCACTCTTACACGGGCATCTTCAAGTACAAGTTTTTCGACTAATTTGACGTTTTCTTCAGTAGCGGCACAAATTGGCCCACCAGCGCGGGGGTCGTCTTTAATGCTCTCTCTACCCCGTTTGAATTCACTTGACCACTTCTGAATTGTAGATAATGAAGGCGCAGAATCTTGGTAAACAGCGACCATTTCTTCATGGATAATTTTTTGAGTTTTTCCTTGTTTTGTGAGGAATTTTATCATTGCACGATGCTCGATTTTTTTCATCATTGTCGAATCAGTCATCATAGTTGTCTTTTTGCAATGATATCTTGAATACTAATGGTGGCAATTAAATGAAATTTTGTATTTATACCCTCAAAGAGTGTCATTAACTAATGAGATAATTAAATTACCCTTATCATTAGTATATCACCTCGATACCGAGATTACATTGAACTCCCCTCGTACTTGCCTTGTTATAAAACATGGACTAAATATGCATAAATCAAGGTTCTGTCCGAGTCTTAGCTGGGTAAAGTTGCTGATTAACTAACAGATACATTTTGTAAAACCTTTATCTCGAAATTGGTTAGCACCAATGTCGACCTAAAATAAATGAATGCCTTCTTCAAAAAGTATTTTTGAAAATCTCAATCAAGGACTAAACTTGGTATAATCCTGTTTATAACCTACTTGTTTTGTAATAAAGCCTTTTGAGTTTTTGGTGTTCTAAAAATCCTAATTCCTTCTTGTCGTTCAATCTGAATCAGAAATCTTATTCCGCTAACTAAAATAGCAGCAATGATATCTCTTCAGCTTCTCTTCTAAGTTATTACGCAATTGCGACCCGTTACATGAATATTGGCGTGTATACAAATTGCGAAAGTTTTAAAGTATTTAAATTAAAGTGTACATTTTCAGAAAGTTTGTCCGATTACAATATTACTCAATGGATTACAACACTATTTAACACAAATGGTAAGAAATATTATGGTTAATCTCGCTTTTCGTAAATATTTAATAATAAATATTTAATAAAAATAATAATTTCGGATGTGTCTGGTGAGCGGTTTATTGCCGACTGGCGGGCATTCTGCCAAACTTCCTGAAGGCTAAGACGCTATAACTTCACGCCTACACGGGAAGCATTAGACAGAAGACTTTCAAGCTGACATGCTGCCAATGCTGGCTCTGTTTAATAGACCAGCCTCCCATTTACTCCCACTGCCATATACCGGGCACTTTGCCAAAACGTAGAAGCTAGGAATTTTAGCTTTTTTATATGAATTTCACAACACTTGTCCAATTGAAAGCTAATATGATTTAACACCACCCTTATGACCTTTGGTCACTTATGTAAGCAGAGTACATTTTGGGTCGGTACATATGTGACGGAAAATGCGTCGAACGTATCATCGGTCGCGTTTATTCCGTCTAATGGGTCGCTACATATCTGACGGAAAATGCGTCGAGCGTATCTGCATCGGTCGCGTCTATTCCGTCAAATTAGACCTGCCACATTACGCGTCTAGTCAATTTCTGCGTTCAGCATCTACAGTGCAGTTGCGTTGTGTGATATTGAATTTTAAAACACTCAACGCGTCAGGAAAAATACACGTGGTGCATGGCGCGCGCGACGTCGACTGACAATGCGTTGACAGAAACGGAACAGACGCTGTACGCTCGACGCACTAACGCATCATCATCGGTTAGGTGTGAAAGATTGAATGTTTTATTAGACACATATTTGTTTGTTTCGGCGTTTCGCGACCGATAAAACGCGACGCATTTTCCGTCATATGTACAGACCCTTTCTCTGACTAATTTCATTTAAAGGAGGTTCGACCATCGATCCTCCCAAAGCCAAAGCGTGAAATTAGATGAGATAACCTTATAAAAAACACGTTCAACTTTGAATATACTGTTTTATTGCTAATCCCAATACCTTACCAGCTTAGAACAACAATAGACTCAAAGCGTGACATTATTACCAAACGACTTAAACTCGGTCGCAGTGGAACAGTCCCTTAATATTTCTTGGTGAGTTTTATCTCCCCAATAGCGAAACAAACTTTTATTTAAATGTAAGCAGTAAAATGTTTTCACGAACTCAACCGTCGTTCGAGGGAATAAACAAAATTATTCTTATTGCTTATCAACGTTTTGGAGTTTGGACGATTTAACTTGTGAATTTTACATTCACAGATTGAATCACTCCATTAAGAGGTGATTATGAAATTTGGAGGGTGTTAGAACTCATCTGTGGACACGTAATTTGTGTTTGTGAGTTTGTGACCAATAATGGGTAACGATGTCTACTATTATTTATTAATTGATAAACTTGTTTCCTCTTGGTATACTTACGGCCAATAACTTGTTACAATACTTGGTATACTTGGTGGGTCAATAGCAGTGCAAAAGAAAAGTATAAACCATTTTCAGAGAGACGTATTTATATTCATGAGATAAGTCTCAATCGCAAAATAAAGGTGAAATACCTTCTATTTGCCAATGCCTTTAGGTTTTTAAAGAGATGATTTGAACTTGAATCTATCTATGTAGAGAAATCGCCATTCATCTACGAGTTATCTTACTAAGACTTGTGGATTTGTCGGACGAGATGATTGAGGACAGCCTTGACTAAACAGAATCTACGTCAGACTGCGGTCGTTAGCAAACCATTAGCGTCAGCTAAACCGCAGAGTACTTAGATACCTCGTCGCCTATTTACTCGTGAAGAGATAAGACCACAGACCACACTCACACATTAACAGGACAGTGTTTTCAACGATTACCGACCAACTCAAGTGAATGTAATGGATATTTTACGGAATTGGTTCAAAGTTACAATTTTCCCTTGCCAGTAGACGTAATATATTTTTGTGTGCATATTTTTTATCATTTAGACGATATTTTTACTGTATTCTACAATATAGTCTATAGACATGTCAGACCAACAAGAATTTTAACTTGAGGATGACCAGCTTGACATGACCATCGAAGTACATATTTAGCTACTTGGCCACTAAAATGCAATGAAATTAGCCCACATCAAGTATGTTAATATTATAGGACATACATAACTCTTCTATGCTTTCTTTGTTCCGTTCACATTCCATCAAGCAGTGTTGGACATCATCAAGTCTTCTACAAATATCCAATTGGTTATTTAAACTGATATAACTTCTTCTTGTTCTCTTTTAACTCTGTTATGTGACTTGTGGTGTACAATAAAAAATTATCTATCTATCTATCTATCTGAAAATTGATCAAATAATATTCTGAGTCAATATTGTTAATTTGTAAGAAGAATCTTCTGGAACAATATTGAATCGTATGCAATCCGTAATTTTTCAGTTTTGTTTCAATAAAATGCAGTGTTGCAATGTCGAATAGTGAAAGTTAGTTTCAGACGTCGGCGTCGAGCATTACAGTGACGCAACGATTTCAGCAGTTGCCTCACCGCGGCCGTTGCACTGATTACTTTGAAGATATTATTTGCTCAGCCAGTGAATAATTATAAATGAATTATTCCCTGTGCTGCTTGAATAAATGTTTTGTGAAGAAGATCTGGCAACTATAAAGAGATGCCACAAAAAGATACCAAAATATCTCGGCCGAAACTGTTGCCTTCTGCAAAAATTATAGTGCTACTTATACTATAATAAAAAGGTACGTTGTTATAATTTTGAGTTGCTGAGGTTTTAAGCATGGCTGGTAAACTGTATTGTCGTTTTGTATACACTTTCTATTTTTATTTTTTTAATATTTGATTTCACACTCACAATATTTAGTACACGAGCCACAGAGCAATTTATTTATTAATGCATTTAACGTATATTATATAACTATTCTCTTTACAATATTGAGCTATTTACCGGCTAGGCGATTTGGCCACAAAACATAAAATAAATCTTAACGCAAAAACTTTCTAGTATAATAATAGTATAATTTTATTGAATGACGTCATGGCGGTTCATACAAAATTTATTGGCATACATTTGGCACCGTGCTGGCTGTTATTGTCTAGGCTAGACCGTACATACATACATACATATGTACTTGTATGTGTATTTGGCATAGGGCTGGTAAATAAACGAACACAATGTTGGTATTTGCAATTCTATTGTTTCGTACTGTTTACTCATTTACTGAGGGAGTAGCAAAATGCGTATTTGTATTGAGAGTATGAATATTATAGACCTAAGTTCAATTATATCGGCAACCTTTTTGCGAATAGCTGATATGGTTTTCAATGGCGTATCGAAACACGCTAGCACCTATTTCCTTGCTTGCGTTTCATGTTCTAATATGCCGGCTGGGAAACAGTATAATTTGCTCATATGACAGTTAGGTTCTAAAAATCTTATCAATAAAAATCTGCTTATCTGCGCGTTTGAAAGGAATTTTTCAATTTCAATCAACTCTTCACACAAAGAATCTTTTTTGTAATACAACTGTATTTATTAAATCTATCATTTATACTTGAAGCTTGCTAGGACATATTATTACAATTCCTATTCGACCTATGGCTATCCTCATGCGTCATCCAGTGACCTAGAAATACGAGTATAATTTAGAAATATAGCACAAAGCTGGTCGTTTGGCACAAGTGTAGGAAAAAATATGCGAATGTTAATTTAGTATTCCATACAACAGAACTTTTTATTTTCCCGTATTCTGCGTTGACACGCCAGATAAGAAAAAGTTGTTTGTTTTGTTTATGTTGTATGTATTATCATAGTAGTAGGTACGGCAACCTAACCGAAACCGAGACGCATTTAAGCGATTTTGTTTGTCTTACGTCCTAGCATGATATGTTACGACATGGGGTGGCTCGAGTGACAAGACCATTCCCACCCGCACGCAAAATACACGCCAACACGTGGAGTTGCGGAAACAGCCCGTGCCATCAAGTATCAAGTAAGATGTTACGACATAATTTACCAATTTGGATACACATAATAGACACTTGGCGCTAAGCTTTGATTCAATTAAAAACTGTCAAATAATTATGCCAGGAAATGTGCAAAGGAGATAGCGTTATCAGTTGGTGTATGCTCTAATCATAGAGCTACGCGACATGACATTAGTCGTTTCGCCACTTTCTACAAAATGGTAAATTTTATGAAGATAATGTTTGTTTATGTGTTTGAATACTGACAACAGAAATGGAAAATACTTATAGTAAACGGCCCTAGAGAATACCAAACATATTTTTTTTCACACGAGCACCATCCACATATCCATTTGTATTCAATTCCGTTGATCAATCCACTTTCTGTACGAAGTTCCTAACTAAAAGTGATATTGACAAACTTTACTTGATACATTACCGCACCATTACGGTTAGAGAGCCTTGCTCCCAAATGTCCTTTCCCATCACCCTAAACTTGAAACTAAAATTGTATACATGAGTCACTTCTCAGTAATACTTAAAAGGTTTAACGCTGTGTACCCACAGAAGATGTGCTGTGTAGTGCACTATGCTAGGCTGGGCGTTATGAGAGGTACACGGTTTGTGTACCTCTCATTAATTTAACTTATGTTTCTAGCTTTGCTCTCTGTAAGCTCTATACTCCTTTCTTATGGAAGCGGTGGAAAACGTTGCGACCGGTCTCAACATCGCCACTCACAACATCATATGCTGATGCTATGTGTGTGACCGATTGTGAGGGTGCTGTCGGAAGTGTGTGAGGCTATCTCCTGATGACCGTTCGCGGTCTTCACACTAAAACTTTTTTCTTTTTATAATGAGCGACTCAAATATTTTAAAATGGATTCACTGCAGAAGAGACGTTCTTATCTTGAATTGGTATTCCTTCATAAGGTCATTACGGGAAAGATTGCCGAACCTTATCTTCTGTCCAATTTAGATTTTTACCTTCCTAAGGTTAATAGTAGGGTTACACGTAACAACACGTTCGTGTTACGTCGAAACAGAACAAATGTCGGGCAATTTTCGCCCTTACAAAGACTACAAAGAAATTATAACACACTACAAGATAAATTTAATTTGGACATTTTTCATAACACCCCATCGCAACTCAGGCGTCAAGTACTGCAACCACAAACGTGATTCGATTTGTTATTTTGGTGTACATGTTTAGTAGTAAGTTGTTAATTATTATTTCTTTTATTATTGTTTTTGCTTTGTCTCATAGTATTGTAAAGTAAATACTTGTTTATGGTAAATGTTGTCTCACACCTGTTATTAGCCCTTAGGCTAGATAGTTAAGACTTTATTAAAAGATAATTTATTGTATTTTTCGTCTAAAAGCTGTTGGTGTGCCAATATAAATAAATAAATAAAACAAGAGGTAGTAGAGCCTTGCTGATTTCAGCATGAATGGGCCGGCTCGACCGAGGAAGTACTACCCTCTCACAGAAAATCGACGTAAAGTAACAGTACTTAAACTGTTGCATTTCGTTCGGTGAGTGACAGTGCCGGAGGCCCTACCCCCTATTCCTTCTCCCTCATCCTATCCCTTTTCCCATCCCCAAAGGGCGGCAACGCACTTGTGACTCCTGTGGTGTTGCTTGTGTCGATGGGCGGCGGTAATTGCTTACCATCAGGCGATCCGTCTGCTCGTTTGCCGCCTATTACTATATAAAAAAAAACCATCGCAGTGTCTTCTACGTCTTTTGGTGGCGGAATCACACGTTTCGCGGTCGGTATACTTTGCCGTGGCTTCGCCATAATTGGCCTTACATAATGATGGGAGGTTCCGTCATGTTAGATTCTACTCCTAGCTGAGCTCACTGCAAGTTGCTACCGATCGTAATTTACAGCCCCAGTCTTGCTCACCATAAGTTGCTACCACTGGTAGATGTATTTCATCCACACCGCTCATCTCCTCGCATATTCTGCCATACACGCAGCTTAGTGCTCGAAAGCCCTTAACATTGACACTTCAGGGTCGCACAAGTTCACCAGATCGATATCTATCAATAATGAACGCTGCGATAGTTGCACCTGAGCAATCCCACGAGGCATCCTATGCTGTAATTAAATCTATTTTCTTTGTCAAGTTGATCGATAGCTGATGAAGTATTTAATTGAACAAACCTTTCGCTGTTTGTTTAATTTGTATATCGTTTTTGTGGCGATGGAGTTTTATATGGAGCTGTTTAAATCACCCAATCTACTCTTTTTGGTATACACGATGTTCTTTATGTAGTTTCGGATAGGGAAATGCCCCTATTACGTCAAGAATGTCTCTCCTGTGACACAACAATTTGAAGGTCAAGTGTTAACTGTTAATCCACCTAGTGCTGCGGGTCCAATTTCAATTATTTTCAAACATTTGCGTAGTTCACAAATTGTGACGGATCTGGGTGCTATGTATTTCAAGTTCGAAATTATAAATTGGCTAAGAGAATCATCGAGAGATTTAGACAAATATAGCAAGATGAACATAGAAATCGTAGCTAAAAGCTGTTAACGGAAATAAATGGAAGGAAAGAGGTTGGGCTCACTGTGGGACGCCACGATAATACATAATTTCAATTCCTTTGCACCCGCGTGATCTGTCTAGATAGATCTTTCTTAATCACAATCGATTTCCCTACAGACAAAAACACTTGCTGGAAGAAGTTTTTTTGCCGATGACCTTGCAAGGCAGACAAAGTAGTACTCGTCGTAGCAAAGTAGCTTCACGCGATCCTGCCAAACCTTATGTGCTCAATGCCAACTCACCCAGAATCACAATTAGGCCTCCCTCATATTAGGCGTCAGCGACGAGCGACACCTCGGCGTCGACGCCGCGTAGACGCCGCGTTTTCTGCGACGGCATCTCACAGCCACAAAAAACTAACAGAAGTTAAACTACATACAAAGTGCACTCGAGTCACCCAACATATACGTCGCTTACCAATAGGCTATCTCAGAAAGGTCAGGTATAGCGCGAAATATAGGTGCCATCCGCTTCAGGCACGGGTCTTGTAATGATTTTTGTGCAAACATAGAGCAACAAAGAACAACAAATTATTATTAAGTTAATTATTTCTTTTGAAAATAATTACCACCAATTTTTTACAGATGTGTAGGGCCGGCTACTTTAAAGCTTGATCTAAATTTGTGAGGTCGTACCTCTTTCCCCTCGGCCACCATCTTGGAAAGAGTGCGGGCATGGATGGTTTTTCTTATTCATCTGGTAAACTATTGATCACGCTAAGATATGGTTCAAGCATTTTTACTACAAATTAAATTCTCTATAACTTTGGTTCTGACACTATTAGTCGTAAAACCATGAATAAAAAGTATTTATATGATATTGTTTTTCATTATTTCATGATTACTGTGTCTTTAGTCTTTTTTATGAGCCAGGCTGTGGCCTATGATCTAATAGAGCTTTAGAAGAACTACAGCAACAAAAAGGCAATTTGTCGGTAAATCATAATTGGCACTGATATTTCCGATTATTTTGGAGCATCTTTCCCCAGAATATTGAGGTGCTGCAGAACATTGCAGTTTCCTTTACTTGGGCGGAACATCAACTTCAATAGCCCACAATGTGCCGTTGTTTTAGAGTTTTGTCCATATTTTGCCAACCCCCTGTTTTCATGATCGTTGCGATGAGTTAGAATTGGACCTAATGGTAGTCTTGGAGGCTGCGGGGTCTCAAGTAAGAGGTTCTTGTTTTGGTGATAGTAAAGATAAATTAAATAGATTTTTTTGTTCCTGAGAACGAAAAAACTACAACACATTGAAAAGAAAATTTGTTACAAATTGCACTCGATTTTCGTTTGTAACGTTTTTTATTTATTATTTTACGACTAAATACTACGGGGCCAAAGTTGTAGCGAATTTAATTTGCAACTCATCATGTGTTGAAAATTTTCTGTGCAGCAAATAGTTTGCCAGATATACTAGAAAACCCATTTGTACCACTCTTTACAAGATGGCGGCCGCAGGACGAGGGCTCTCTCCTTGGCATCTATGAAATAAAGTTGCGTCCTCTGACAAATGTACGCTAAGCCCAAAAAAATGTATGTAGCATTTCAATAGAGTAATGGGCTGGCATTGAAAATATTATTCTTTGCATCGGTTTTTTTAGCAGTTTTATTTTCAATAATCATTTAAAAAAACTAGATACGAGTACCATTTCCGTAATAGTTATTCCGTATATACCAGATATGATAACACTCGCGCGACCGTCTACGTATAAATTTAACTTCTGTTGGTTTTTTACATTGTGGTACAGCGGATGACCTCACTAGTGTTGCCAACAACTAAATCAGATTTCCATCTGATTTGAATACTAAAACTACCATAAACCACTAAGAAATATTGTTCTTAACTAGACACATGACATAAACACAATTATGCCCACTAAGATTTTCTTACATTACATTTACGATCAGTCGCACACAAGTTATAAGTTCCCTTTTAAGTAACAATAAATCATTTTTAAATAAATCAACGTACACGTTATTTCAAAACAAAGGCTATTTTGAATTTGTTAGTAATTATCAGACGAATTAATTGTTCTTAACGTAGCAGTTTAAAGATTTATTTTCATTGTGTGTGTCTGCTTATTTATTTCTGCCACTTAAAATCACCAGTTTTAGCGGAAAATCTTCTAAGCTGGCAACACTGTAGCGTATGACGGGTTTGTGAGTAGGGGTGTGCTAAACTGCTACATCTAAATATTATAGCATAACGTAATAATATTTTTTATAGCAGGTTATGTTTGCAGCGCTAATATAATAGGTAAATGTTTATGCATATCCATATACTTTCAATAAAATAGAAATCAGTAGTGTTGATACGGATAATATTTAGATAAAAATATGTACTATTATATTCAAGAATATTAGGTGTGCGTTATTTACGTAAGAAAGTACGGTTACATAACATGATGACCGTTACGTTGGGTCTGGATCTTGCAAAAATTGCGATATTACCAGTACTGTAATTTTGATTAAAAAGTAGAGTCGGTATGAAAATTGAAAGCCGGTATTACTAAAGTATTGTTTAATTTCTGAAATAATTGTCTTGCTTAATCTATATAAGTCACATTGTTGTCATAAGTTTTAGTGTTGGAAGATGTAGGTGCGTTTTATTATCAATAGAATATTTTATATTTCTGTTATAAAAAACGTAGACTTATAAAAATTTAAGATCTGTAACATCTGATAAGGTAGAGCGTATCTACACTAGACTATATACTGACTTGTTGAATTAGCAAAAGTTGTTCAGTCAAATGAGCATTTGCTGTAAACTTACAAAAATCGAAGATCTGGAACATTAGATGTGGAATTGCAAGTGCCCATCGTAACTATAACACACATCTCTACACATAAATCAAATTGGAGTGTCTGTTTGTAATATTAAAATAACCGCTTTTTACTAAATGCATATGGATGTATATACGGTACATATACTTAAATTATTTTTTACCATTTTTGTCTGTCTGTCTGTCTATTTGTTCTCGCTGATGTCTAGAACAGCTGCACTGATTTTGACGGAACGTTGATGTACCAAGGAGTAAGGCTGTAAATTAACCGGGTACGCGAAGTAGTTCCCTCAGGACACGGATGAAACCGTGGGAAACAGCTATAAATAATAAAATGGTTTAATAGAATTTACCACATTTAAAATACAAAATTTCTTCATCATTTACTTGTTTATTTACTATGAAGTTAATAGGTACGAATGATATTATGAATGCTATCCCCAGCCAGCACTCTAGCATCATCTTAAAGACTGCTGCAAACAAATTTGTTTAGATTGCCATCTATCTCACGATGGTGTCGATTAAACGTTATTTTTTTTAACTGTTTGTAGTCTATCTTTATGCTATCTATAGTCATAATGGCAATGAAGACCTGTGTCAAAGGAATTGACTGTTAATGACTTCTATCATATTGTTGCTGTGAGATACTCGTAGTATTGCTAATTTACGGCTTGGCCACGGGGACCGGCGACGCGACCTGCGACACGACCGGCGACGCGACAATTCGCGCGACGCGAAAAACATGCTACGGGCACACGCTTTCGCCACTAGCTGAGATCTTTTTATGAAATTTAGCTCGACATTTTACGGACTTTGGTGGCAATATCACATTTGTTTCAACCCGGCAATCGAACCCGAGACCTCATGATCCGCTTACACTACGGCAAGATCACAGAGGTAGACTTGATATTGTGTACCTAACCACGGTATTGACAACTATAGGTACTGTATTTTCTCTTTATACAAACGGTCGGAACGCGATTTATATCTACGAGCGTCAGGCTCGGTACCCACCTAACCTACTGCATACCAAACTTAAGGCGCTTCGGTATACATTCTGTAGGGACCTACTGAATGCGTACTGAGCCGACGCTTGTAGGTATTGTAATTCGAGTTTTGAGTTAAAATACGGAAAAGCTTATGTAGGTAAGTGTGATCTAACTAACTAGGTATATGCACTTCTAAAAACTTACTTAGGTATTTTGAAATCACAGACAGACACTTCAACCACAGACAATATAATACCCTAGTACCTACTTCAACTTTATTTATACTGTATACATTTATGTAGATATAGATAACATCCAGACGTTCCAAATAGCTAGCCTAACTAAAAATTCTAAGAATAATATCATGCTCGCGGAGAAATAAACTAAAAATTTTATACTGACTCAGCTCCGGCGCTAGTCGCCGCGACTACCGCTCGACGCCGCGCGCCGTGGCGTGCGCCGTACTAATTTATACATTTGTTTTGGTCGCGCGACGTGTCGCGCATCACGCCGCTGTACCGCTCGGTGCTATTCGCCGGTCGCGTCGCCGGTCGCCGCTGTGCGTGTCATTCTTAGAACATTTCTATACATTTGATTCAGTCGCAAGTCGCGTCGCCGGTCGCGTCGCGCGAATTTTCGCTAGAGCGAATTGTCCGTGGCCAGGCCGTTAGCGACTTACGTGGCGACTTTCATTAAATCAAAACAATTTTAGGCCAGTGACAGATCTGTTAATTTTGTTTTATGACACAATAGGTGCATACAACTGTAAAGTGGTAGCGCACGAAGAATGCCCGCCTTGCGCACGCCGAGCGGCCGTTCAAGGAACACGCATACCCAAAGAGCGGGCGGCCTAAAAGCTCTGCTAAGTGACAATCATATGTTATACTTAGGACATAATGGCTTTACTTATATTCAAACAAAATAGCATAGCATCTTATTGGGCTTTATAAATAACAGATTATATGGTTATTATAAAATAATATGCTACTTATCAAGTTATCTATGATAAAGCGAACATCTCTAGTGGTAAGCAGCCGGTCGCTCAAAGAACGCTCGGGTGTCGCGGCGTCGACGCCGCGTAGACGCCGCGTATACGCCGGGGTGCCGCTGCGTAGACGCTGACGCCCAATGTGAGGGGGGCCTTAGTATTGATTTCTGACTAGTTTACATGTCCCATAAACTTTTCGAGCATGTGAAACGTAAGGCTAGTGCCAAGGTGAGGCCTTGGCGACCAAGGCGAGCCCTAATTACGTCACAGGGGTATGACAATTATTTATTTGTAGTAACGTCGACATTTACTATGTACTTTATGAATATATTTTCCGTAAAAGTATTTGATTCATATCGTTGGGTGTTATTTAAAGTCGAAATACTTGGGATTAGAAAAATGTACAAAATTATTCAGTCGTAGTAGTAAAAGTCGAATTTTCATTAATTTGATTTTTATCTATTTAAAATCTACCAAGCCTTCTGTGAAATCGAAATTTTACGTTTTTGCTTTAATGGTCTCGTTGATGTTTAATGCCTAAACAAGAAGGTAAAATTCTCCAATCCTTTTCCACACAAACTTTGACTGTGCCAAATCTCACACGACTCTTGGCGCACCACGGACTATGGACAAAGTCTTCATCGTACTGTATTCTCACTTCTTTAGGCTGAAATGATGATATCTTCAAGAGTAGAAAATAAATTTATATCTAAGAATAAATTCCAGTTTTTTTTAAAAGAATAAATTTCAGTATTTTCATAAACCGAATCCTGATTAAAGATACCATAACTTTTGCTCCAAATGGGAAACGTCAATCCCCTTTCAGCTGCCCTTTCAACTGACATTACCAAACATACATTAAGCACAGCCATTAACGTTTAATGGGATAAGAAAACCCCCATTATTCTTACGAGAAAACAAATAACAGAAGGCACACAAAACGCATGTGTCAGACTTGATTGATCACCCCTTGAGACGAATTCACGAAAGTATATTTGCGTTTAAACGATTTCACTTCGAAGTGCCAGTTCGAAGTTGAACTGCTCTTGTTTCTGAGTGACTTCGACGTTTATAGGGGTTAGTATGTAAAAGGATTTTGAGTTTCTATTGAGTTTCAAGTCTTTTGGGTTACTAAAGTTAGGTTTCATTCTTGACTCTGATCTGTCACAAATTCCATCCATACCGATGAAAGGAAAGTCAATTGCTTTCCACATGCGCTTGTGCTATCCGCATTCCCGCTACTAGTGTCTATGTATAGCCAGGTTTAGTGGGTGACTGTAGACTGACTGGGTTTTGATACGTTATATATGCGAATTTAATCCAAAGTAGATTCGAGTGGGTCTAATACCAAGGGGCATTTGATTCAGATTTAGTTTTCTGCCGTGTGGTTGACGGCATAGAATACAAGTGTCACTACCCCCTATCTTCCCGTGGGTGTCGTAAGAGGCGACTAAGGGATAACACGATGCAAATACCATCTTTGCGTAGAGACGGAAAACTCGACATCAAACCGTATATGACTGCCTCGTTGGTCTCGCGGCATAAATGTGCGCGTGGGATCGGGAGGCCCCGGGTTCGATTCCTGGGTCGGGCAGTGTTATTGGGTTTTTCTGTCACGAAATTCTCAGTAGCAGCACGGAGTCTGGAAATGTGCCCGGTACGGCAATAGGCTCGCCCCTTATTAAGTGGGACTAAAGTATATCTGGCGAAAAGTGGGTGTAGAAATACACCTCTGCCTACCCCTTCGGGGATAAAAGGCGTGACGATATGTATGTATGTTAGTTTTCTACTATTTTCCTTCATGTGTGGATATAATTATAAAAATCTATCGTTTTTTATTAAAATAAGTATATTGAAATAAGTATAGAAACTGTACGTCAAACATAAGCTTATCGAACATGATAGATTCTCATTGACGTTTACGGTTAAGTAATCATACTTAACTCAACTGCTTGGTTGCACTTGATAAACCTCTTGCGGTTAAATCAGTAAACTGCTACATCCATCTCACTCTTTCTCAAAAACTTTGATACCTTTCTCACTTGTACTATCACTCAAAAAAGCCACGGTTTTCGGCCGCGGTTTTCTTTGTAACATTTCGCATGTATTTTGGTAATGGCAGGTTGCTAATGTAGGTATGTATTTGCAGCGTAATAGGTTTTAACTAAGCAACCTAACGTTCGTGAAGTAATATTAGTTCGTGCCGATGAAGCATAATATCGCTAAAGTTCGTCGCACACTGGCTACTCGTAGGTAATTATCCCGTTCGCGACTTCACCTAGAAAAAGCTTACGGAAACTTTGTCGCAATTTCGTGAATACACCTACAATTTGTGTTGAATGTCCTAGAAAGAAAGAAAGAAGAAAGTCTATGGCCGTACCGGCCACATTACCAGTCTCCGTGCTGCTACTGAGAATTTTCTAACGGAAAAACTCAATAACACTTTGCGTGACCCGGGCTTCGAACCCGAGACCTCCCAATCCCACGCGAACATTTATGCCGCGAGACCAACGAGGCACGAGGCAGTCTTTCATGTCATTCATGGCATGTTAATTAATAAAAACTGTAAAATATGTTGAGGTATTCAAATTCAATGGTAAAATCTTGATCTATCCAATGTATAACGAATTATAGACTAATGAAAAGTATATAAATTGTTCACTTGCGACATTGTACACGTTGGTTTTGTATTAGAAATTTATATCTTTCAAGAGCATACCGATTCCGGAACCAGTTTCGGAATTCCGGAATTGACACTCCAATATCGTAACTCAGTTCCGGAATTCAATTCTCTCCGTTATTACAAGCCCTAGCTTGAACCGTGGGTCCTTCTCTGATAATGGCAACTTTAACACTAAATATTTGATGTTAATGGTTATCCCGACAATACTCGCCCTACTGGGTCTAACGCGACCTTATCGCAAAATCATTCTAAGCTGAAATCTACCTATTAACTACCTACTTATCGCTTCTATTTAAATGAATTTATAACCCACATGTTACTGTTTACGACCAAATCGTGATATTAATACTCAATAGAAATATCGTTATTCTCGTATAACTGCTTTAGAACCGCCTACGTCATATTAATGAAACCCCCATAGTGTGATCGTGATTGGCCGCCCTTAAACTAGAAATACCTCACTCACATATAAATACTTGAATTACGTATAAATTGTACGCAGCGGTTTAAAATAAGCGTATTTGTTCTAAATGAGGCTTATTATATTTATAGGTAAACCTCTATTTATCGTGTTATGGAAGTTTTAGCAATTTCAACTACGACCTACAAATATTCTTGGTAAACCGTCAAACTGAAGGAGTGATAATAGTGGTGCCAAATTAGACTTAGCAGTACTAAAAGAGTATTTTTAGAAAGCAAGACACGTAATGATGTCCTTTAAGACATTGAGTAGTGAATTCATCCACGCCCCCGAAAAGTCAGTCAAAATTACAAAAAACACTTAGGTCACAATGTATCAAATAAGGTCACAACCAAACCTGGCTCACCAATACGCTATGCCAACCAATATTGGACCCCAAACAACCCAACATTAATGCCGAATCCATAGGTTATATGAATGCTTGCTTTCTTCATAAAGTTATACACCATAAAAAATGAGGATAACGCGAGCGTATATTAAAAGAAAAGAGAACAAAAGATCCAACTTCAAACAAAGGAAAGAAAGCTATGAGTGTACACGGGACCTTGAACTCGCCCTTGACCCTGAAGTTGACCTTTGTGTAATGGCAGTAATGGCGGCAAACCTTAGATTTATCGAATGGCGACAGTGTTGGTGTATCGATCGATGAGAGGGGACTGGTCACCATGTCGAACGACGACGATTTTATGAGGGGTTATGTACTGCTTGGTTGGAGAGGTGCGTCAGAAATGTTTGAGACTTAGGGTAAGTCGGTGTAAAACGCCATACATAAGGTTTAAAGCACAAATTCGTAATAAAAATTAATTAAAATAAAAATCTTTTCATCCTGGTAATAATCAGTGTTTTAATAATAATCTGTAAACAAAACAAAAACTCCACATTTGCACCTCTAAATAATTAAAAAAAAGATTTTTAAAAACTCAAAAAAGTGGCATCTCCCCCACATGCGTGGGTAAAATGCAACACACCTGGGGGTAAGATGCGTATAATAACTACTGATGTGCTTCCATCACATAAATGCACCATTTTACTTAATAATAATCAGTCAACAATTAGTTACTTATAGTTAATCAGTCAACAATCAGTTTAACAATTGTAATAATTAAATTGTCATTATTAAAGTTATTTAAATATTTTGTGTTTTTAAGTATCAGTTTCTAATCAGTCGGGCATATCAGTTTCTAATCAGTCATGCATATTGGGCAATCTCCTTTCTGGCAACAGTCTTCATGCATCCACTTCTTGCATGAAGAGCATTGCACCCAATCGCACCTAGTCCAGACCACAGACACCACAATAACTGTCCGTATCTTCTTCTCCACTTGTCGAATCATCTAGAGCTGGAAGAGAATCAGCTGATGATTCACTCTCACTATCGTTTATTCTTTTCTTTTTTATTATTTTTGTTTTCTCTTTGGATGGGGCTTTCTTTTTGGCTTGTTTTTCCTTTCTTAAAATAGTTTTTTGCCTGATTTTTTCAATGTGATCTTTATTTGTTAGCACTTTCGCATGCTGCTTGCGGGTTGATATTTTAGGTTGAAGCATCAGTGGAATAGGTCTGATTGATTCAAAACTAGACGTAGAAGGCGATTGAAAATCATTTGAACATCCAGGTATAGGTTCAGATTCTGTGCTGTTATTAAAATTTGTTTCTTCAGCTAAAGCGGTTGTTATTGCAGTAGTGAGGGGTTCAGGAAGCAGTATTGTTTCCCGGGTAGCTGGCAAATCACTTGCTGTAGAAATCATTGACTGAGAAACCTGTATAGTTCCCGAATGAGTAATTGAGACATTTTGTACTCTTGCGCTGTCAGAAATAGAAAAAGCGTGGTCTGGTATCTCTTCCGGATTAAATGGAAAGATACCACAAGCCTTAAAACCAGAAACTCCATTTTCAATTGTTGCAGCCATAGTCCAAGCATAATTTAAAAGTCCTCCAAATTGATATCTGGTTAAACGGCGACCTGGGTGATTAAAAATCCAGTTTGATACGGCCTTTTTCCAGCACGATTTCAATGGTTTGAAAAAACTGCGGTCCAGAGGTTGTAGGTAATGTGTGGTGTGGCTGGGTAGGCACAATAACACAATGTCATTTTCAAATGCAAAATCTAACACACGTACATCCGAGCAATGTGAACTGTGGCCGTCTAAGATCAGTAAAACTTTGCCAGGCTCCTTTCTAGGACAAAAATGTTCCTTAAGCCATTCGAGAAATATTTCAGCATTGACGTAGGCAGACTTCTCTCCCATTTTTACAACGGAACCAGGTGGCATACCATCTTCAAATTCGTTTTTTTCCTTATCCCTTTAAACACACAATATGGTGGTAGAAATCTTCCTTCAGCGTTACAGCACGCAAGAATACTTATTGTTTCGCCTTTTTCTGCAGAGGTTAATATATGCACGTCTTTTGCCCCTTTGGTAGCCACTACCTTGCCGGGATCATTGTTGAGCTGTAGACCACTTTCATCCATGTTGAAGATTTTACTAGGCTTTCCCACTAGGCCATGGTGATCTAATAATTCTTTCAGTATGTCGAAATAATTACTAACTTCCTGCCTATTCATACCAAGGCCACGAGCGAATGATACTCCTTCGGCTTTTCTAATAGTTAGCGTTGGATTACGTCTTAAGAAGGAATTAAACCAATCTCGTCCTGCCAGTTTGTTTTCACAGTTGAATCGGTGTTTTATGCCATTTTTTTCAGCAAACGAGTATGCCAGCTTTCGCACCGTTAATGAAGTCGGTGGGTATCCTACACCTTCCAATTTTTTTATATATTCTACTAGCTCAGCTTCGTATTTACCCAAACAACAACTAGGACCCAGGTTACCTTTCACCAAGTTGTTTTTTTTTATTCGGCGCTGTAGTGTACGATATGGTATCCCATACTTCATGGCTGCTTTCCAGAGAGTATTTTGACCAGTTTTGACCTCATCTGCAGCACTCACTAAACTTTCTTCCGTCCATGATCCTCGCTCAGTCTTGCGTACGTACCGGCGAGGCATTGTTCACCTAAAAAAAATACAAGAAACTTAAATAGCCTTACGGGTAAGACGCCACCCGGTCGGGGTAAAATGCCACATGGCATCATGCCCCGCTGTATCAACTGGCATATCACCCCAACACATAAAACTAGCTGTCACATGATGTCAAATAAAAATGGCGTCCTCGCGAACGAAATTAGCAACCTAATTAAGAAGGTTACTAAGTAAATCATGATAAATCAACACGATCCATCGATAAATATTAGCAAAAAATGTTCTATTGGCATTCTAAATAACATAAATTTTATAAAAAGTACAGTATTTTCAGTTCTTACCTTAAAATTATAACAATAATTAATGATATCGCGTTCCCGTTCGAACCACCTTGACGAAAGGCCGAATGGAGCAAAAAATGCGCATTGTGTCGCCATCTGTGCCACAAAGTTAGAAAATACAGCGTTGTGGCATCTTACCCACACTGGCATATTACACCTACTCACCCTACCGACAATTGCGATTTATGGCTTCCGTCAAATAGGTTGTCATTGAAGATCAGGATTTCTGACTAATAATGTGACTTACCTACAAGTGCAGTTGATAGCTTCCGTCATATAGCTAGTCATTGAAGATCAGGATTTCTGACTAATAATGTGACTTACCTACAAGTGCAGTTGATAGCTTCCGTCAAATAGCTAGTCATTGAAGATCAGGATTTCTGACTAATAATGTGACTTACCTACAAGTGCAGTTGATAGCTTCCGTCATATAGCTAGTCATTGAAGATCAGGATTTCTGACTAATAATGTGACTTACCTACAAGTGCAGTTGATAGCTTCCGTCAAATAGCTAGTCATTGAAGATCAGGATTTCTGACTAATAATGTGACTTACCTACAAGTGCAGTTGATAGCTTCCGTCAAATAGCTAGTCATTGAAGATCAGGATTTCTGACTAATAATGTGACTTACCTACAAGTGCAGTTGATAGCTTCCGTCATATAGCTAGTCATTGAAGATCAGGATTTCTGACTAATAATGTGACTTACCTACAAGTGCAGTTGATAGCTTCCGTCAAATAGCTAGTCATTGAAGATCAGGATTTCTGACTAATAATGTGACTTACCTACAAGTGCAGTTGATAGCTTCCGTCAAATAGCTAGTCATTGAAGATCAGGATTTCTGACTAATAATGTGACTTACCTACAAGTGCAGTTGATAGCTTCCGTCAAATAGCTAGTCATTGAAGATCAGGATTTCTGACTAATAATGTGACTTACCTACAAGTGCAGTTGATAGCTTCCGTCAAATAGCTAGTCATTGAAGATCAGGATTTCTGACTAATAATGTGACTTACCTACAAGTGCAGTTGATAGCTTCCGTCAAATAGCTAGTCATTGAAGATCAGGATTTCTGACTAATAATGTGACTTACCTACAAGTGCAGTTGATAGCTTCCGTCAAATAGCTAGTCATTGAAGATCAGGATTTCTGACTAATAATGTGACTTACCTACAAGTGCAGTTGATAGCTTCCGTCAAATAGCTAGTCATTGAAGATTTCTGACTAATAATGTGACTTACCTACAAGTGCAGTTGATAGCTTCCGTCAAATAGCTAGTCATTGAAGATCAGGATTTCTGACTAATAATGTGACTTACCTACAAGTGCAGTTGATAGCTTCCGTCAAATAGCTAGTCATTGAAGATCAGGATTTCTGACTAATAATGTGACTTACCTACAAGTGCAGTTGATAGCTTCCGTCAAATAGCTAGTCATTGAAGATCAGGATTTCTGACTAATAATGTGACTTACCTACAAGTGCAGTTGATAGCTTCCGTCATATAGCTAGTCATTGAAGATCAGGATTTCTGACTAATAATGTGACTTACCTACAAGTGCAGTTGATAGCTTCCGTCAAATAGCTAGTCATTGAAGATCAGGATTTCTGACTAATAATGTGACTTACCTACAAGTGCAGTTGATAGCTTCCGTCATATAGCTAGTCATTGAAGATCAGGATTTCTGACTAATAATGTGACTTACCTACAAGTGCAGTTGATAGCTTCCGTCAAATAGCTAGTCATTGAAGATCAGGATTTCTGACTAATAATGTGACTTACCTACAAGTGCAGTTGATAGCTTCCGTCATATAGCTAGTCATTGAAGATCAGGATTTCTGACTAATAATGTGACTTGCCTACAAGTGCAGTTGATAGCTTCCGTCAAATAGCTAGTCATTGAAGATCAGGATTTCTGACTAATAATGTGACTTACCTACAAGTGCAGTCATTGAAGGTCAGGATTTCATACAAGTAATGTGAAGGGTTCAGAGAAATGTAGTTTTTTTTTATTATAATACCAAGATAACACGCATTTGTAGTCCAAATGATGGAAGCCTCTAGAATTTCCAGTACCCAGCGTCACACATGACAAATATTTGATGCTCTAGAATCAAATATTTGTAACTCATCATTTATATTGATAAAATACGAAAATAGCTTTGTAAGAAAATATTAGTAATACTGCGAAGTCTGAAACTGCGGTCAAAATTAATAACGCATTGAAGAAGTCTTTGAAGTAAGTAGATATATACAACAATGTGATATATTGTTTTACAATTTAACCGAGAAAGCAACATTATATGTTTGTTCGATAACTATAATTTACACAAAGCAATCTGTATCTTACATTGTTATTAGTTTTTATGAACAATTTGCGGCTCGCCACAATGAAACGCGATTCGTATGCGTCTGAATAGGCTCAACCAGAGGACCAATTCTCGTATTTTATATCATTGAAATTATGTTTTGAACGAAATAAGATTATATTTTGAACTGACTCAGAATCGGTATTTTGCTAACCTTATGTCATTATCGTATAAGTTGAAATAAACAGTTCGTCGTTGACACATATTTTGACACTTGTTTCAATTTATAATCTAACTAGAGGACGCCAGCAGCTACGCCTGCATTTTTTTTAAAATTTACCTGTTTTGGCCAATCCCGTGGGAATTTCGGGAAATCCCTTCTTAGTGCACCCCTACGGTCCCCAAGTAACATACATGCCAAATTTCAGCTTCCTGCGCCCAATAGTTTCGGATGTAGCGTGTCTGTCAGTCAGTCAGTAACGCAAGGATTTTATATATTAAGATTACAATATCCAAACCGTAATACCATTTGTGACGTAAGTATGACACTGACATTATATCGAAACTGTATTTTGAACAAAATTTAGGATAATTGGGCCTCTGATTCTAAAAAAGTAGACGAACTTAAGTAACTTTAGTGTAATAACATTTTAAGGCGGGATAAAAAACTTCTGTTTCCTAAAATCTTTGAACGAAGAAATCAGGATTCCAATTTGTAGCCACTTTTTAAGATTGGTTTTCTTTGAAGTTTTGAAAGGAAGGGTTAAATCAGAGAAGTGCTTTTTAAAAGCCTGAATTACTCTTCACTGAATAATTTAAACCATTTGCCTTTTACTTAATTGAGATTTGGCGTACTTAAAGTAACTCTGCTTATTGTGAAATTCGCAAAGCCTTGGCTGATTAATCTTAGTAATAGGCAATTTATGTAATTGCACTTAAAACCTGAAAATTTCAATGAGAGAACCATTACCTGAGTCGAAATGTAGCAATTTTTACCCCAAGATGTAATAGCCAAGTACTCGTCAAGTTGGACGTAAAGGTGACGACAGACTTCTGACATTCCCGTATAAATTAACGTAGAACATGTCGACTATGTTCTTCTATTCTGGTACTTGACTTTATTTCAAGTTTGCTAAATTTAGTTCAGAGATTTTTTTGTACCAGTTTTCACGAAAAATAATTCTTACTGACTACTGTCGTCTTCTATAATAAAACGTTTATTTCACTATGCAATGAACTTAACTGTAAGAGGTCCCTCTAAGGCAAAAGTTATGGATGCATTAGTTCGTTACGATGCACAGCGCTAAGATGATGAAGGCGCTAATGAATTCAGCCATGTTTTAATCACTCTGAATTATAGCTGCCGTTGCTGCTTCGGTTTTGACACACTTTGGGTGTACTATGTGCCCGTTTATTGTATGTTTGTACAGAATTTATTCATATGGTGTGAATGGTCCTTAAAAAAGTACAGCAAATAAATATTACGGAGGGGCACGATCATAAAACACAATATAACACAAAATAACCTTGATATAACACGAAGTAGGTATTAGACGTATCGATAAACATTCGGCAAAGCTCGTCGCTATTTAAACCTAAATGCACGGATCAGTGACCACCTTAATGATTTAGCTTTTATGTGCCTAATCTAACCTTTAGGCCGATGACTGGTCATCAATCTCTCGACATACACGATTGTGGTATTACTAATCCTTAGGCTTCATCTATTTAAGTACCTTTGAGGCTTTGACAAGCGTTTTAGCTTTGTTGTGGTTTAGACTTGATTCTATATTTATATAATTTATACTTAGAATATAATAAATTATACCTATTAGGTATATCGAAATCTTAACGGTAAATAATAAAAAACTTATAGAATAGCTACTGTAAATAGGTACTTAAAATTAAAAAGAAAGCAACTAATATTTATTTCTTCGTACTAAACATGTTGAATTGAAGTGAGCCTATTCTTGGAAAGACATGTTACTTTTTTCGAAAGGTGTTATTTTATAAAGAAACGTTTATTCGCCTATAACCTCCATTAACAAGACATTGAAAGATTCTTTGTTTTAATAGCGATAAGTAGATACAAATTATAGGAGAGTCCCTAAAATTCGGGGAATCCCCATACTATTTTATTAAAAGCAAGACATTTATTGACTGTTTTTTTCTGTTTTTTTTTTTTTTTATATTGAGCACGTTCATTGCAGCTAACAGAAAAGCTTATGTGTCTACCTATATCCAAAGGCTTTGTATGAGTAAGGTAATTTCTCTGTCAAAATGTTATTAATTTAATCAGACCTTGCACTCCTAACCACTTAATTAGGTGAGCCTTTTATCAAAATCGTTTAAAGTCATCTATATTTCGAGACAAAAACCCCATAAACATTAAAGTAACTTTTATCATATAGGTACAATTACAACGCCCTGTAATAATACACAAAGCACCATATTATTATTCCAAATATAACCAAACTTAATTAATACTACAGTAACACAAGTAACAATGTACATAAATTGGCCCTCTGTTTCACCATGAAGGTCTTTGATAACAAAAATTATTATCATTACGTCAATGTAATGATGTACAATAATAATGTGGAGCATATTATGTGAACTCTGATATATTTTGTTATTATTCGGTGTATAAATGTGTTTCTTTACTGTATTTTCGTTGGTATTTTCTTGAAAGAAATATTCTGTTGCGTATAAGCTAAGTATAAGCCCTTGGGTTAGCGAAAAGAAGCGAAAAAATAAAGGGCTTATTCAATAATTGTACAAAAAGTTATTCACTTGAGGATTTCGTGAGTTAGTAAATTTATACTTCTTAACTTGATTTTGCGATCGAGTACAGAGCTCTAGAGAATGATAAAGATAAAATAACTGGAAAGTAATTTAAAGTTTTAAAATTAAAATAAGCATGATGATTGATGATCTATACAAGAATTGAAAAATTTTAAATTAAATTTAGAAGGCGTCAGGAAAGTCATCCGCATCGCAGTCATCAGCCAATCCTGAATTTCAGAAGTACCTACATACATGCTAAATTTCTATTTCGTGGAATGTCAGGAAGTCGTATTGATGCAGCTTACAAGATTTAATCCATGATACTAACTGTCAAGGCGAGCATACTAAAACTTAATGGTGTCACAACTCAGATGAGAATATCGGCGAAATTCTTATTTTCCTGAATATTGCCTAACACGAAACGCTGAAAGTACTCGACCCAAGGCCCACTCGTCTCGAGTAATACTTAAACCAGAGACATACTGTAGCCAAGGACTCCTCTAGAACACAAACAAAACCTCCTTACATAATAATCCCGGAATGTCCCGGCTTTAATATTAACTCGCGACTGTGGGAATAATTTCCCCGGATATAAAGCTGATTTCAGACATTGAACGGTTATGGCGACCATTTGTGGATGGAAACTCATTTCATTTAATTCGCGAAGATGCTTATACTCGCTTTGAAACGACTGACGAAAATAAATTAAGATTGTTTTTAACGAATATTTGTAATGATATAAGTAAATCTGGTAAGAACGCCAAATATAGTAATAAAAATTGATGGAATGAATCTGCCCTACAAAATAAACACACAGACACTTTTATGTAGATGATTTTATTTTATTTATTTTATTTTTTATAGACTCACGCCTGTATCCCCGAAGGGGTAGACAGAGGTGTAATATTTATTACACTCACATTTCGCCAGGAATTTTTAGGTCCCACGTAATAGGGGGCGAGCCTATTGCCGAACCGGGCACATTACCAGACTCCGCGCTGCTACTGAGAATTTCCTAACGGAAAAACCCAATAACACTTTGCCCGACCCGGGAATCGAACCCGAGACCTCCCAATCCCACGCGCACATTTATGCCGCGAAACCAACGAGGCAGTCATGTGTATATGTAGATGCTATGCTAAGATACTGGAATAGTAATAATAACTTTCGCAATCAACTTATAATTCCCTTGAAGATGCTAAGTACACTCGTCATAATTAATTTTAGTCATCCCGTGGAAACTTCCAGTGGAATAGAAGACATTTCACCTCAAAATAATGACGCAGTAGAAATTCGTTACAAAAATAGTTTACCTTTCAAGCCGTGTTTTGCCGTAGGAGATATTAATACGAAGGCTCGTTACTACAACTTTAGTCTCTTCTTGGGTTTACGCGAATGTTACACATTGTGTGTGAACATGTGGAACAAGGACCCAACCACTACCTGCGATTTGATGAACCACAGATACTCGCAAAAGAAAACCGTTTTCTTCCAAGGATGATACGAATTGCTATTGAAATTAAAAAACACCCTAATTTCAATAGGGAAGATGGTTGGAATGTTCCCTCAGCTTGGGACCCTGTCATAAGGCTAATGAAACCCAAGAAGGACAAAGTCACCAGAAGACCTAAGGACACTGTGAGCTCATTCTGCGTAAATAGTAACACCAGTAGATGAAAAATGTTCGGGTACTTTGAGATAACTTATACATTCAAGAAAAAGACAAATATCACCTCAGTCTACCGTGAACATGAATTCTGTAAAGAATTCGAAACGTCGGCGTCGGCTAGTAATAAATTAAAAATATAGTTTCTAGATCATTAGTTTCAAATGTAATAACTTAGTGAAACCAATACATCGCGATAAAATCCGTAAACTGTAGTTTAATTTCAATGTACAACTAGTCACTCGACCTCTACATGATCGGCATTTGACACACTGATTGGCTCGTTCCAAATTGAACAGCGGGCTGACCTTGAAACGGACTAATCAGAAAGCTTAACACTGACCGAATAGAGGTGAGAAGTTAGGTGGATAATATTGTACCAAGCTCCAGGTCACTCTTTCTTTTACTCACGTAACGGTTAGCCCTCTGATCGCCTTACCACACGTGTCGAACTCGAACCGTCTGAACGCGGGTACGATCGTCCGAGGCTTTCGAACGCCGATGCTGAAAGTTGTGCGTGTGCTTGTATCCTTATGTTGTTACGCGTGGTTTTAAGCGTTTTAATGAGCGGCGTTTGGGACACTTCCTCCCCTTTTATTGTTCTACCGTGTTTGTATAAATGTTTGTCCTTGCTGGTGATTATTTTTTGTTTGTGCATGATTATGATTACGGTCAAGTACATGGATCCCTAAAACGATGGATGTGTATGTGATGGCTGATACGAAGAACCTCTTATGAGAGAATTAAATGCGTCGATATGTCACTTATCCCAATACAAAGGGTTGCTGATTTCAATATTCTATTATCATGACACCCTTCAGGTGCCTAATATTCACAGCCAAAAATTGTTGCCTCATAAATACTTACTGGAAAAGCGTACCTACATGGTATTATATTTATTTATTTATTTATTCATTTATTCATTTATTCTTAACAAAATTAGTTTGTGTTGAACATTTAAATACAAGCAAAATTACACAATATCGTTAAATATAAACAGCACTAATTTGTGGATTATTAAAGTGTAAGTATTTATGATTTGAAATACGTGAATATTAATATATGTCAAATGGGCAAATAAAAAAACTAGTTATGTCAATTAATAAAAAATATAAAATAGAATATTATGTCTTACGAGTTTGTTGCCTGTTTGGGCATTTCAATTTCTTACAAAGTGTAATAATGTACCTAACTGAAACAATTTTATTTCTTCGTGTTTGATATGAATCATGTGTTATTTTGTCTATCGACGTGTCAAAACAATCAGCAAATGTTTATGGAAGTTATTAACTAGCGAGAACGAGAATTTAAATGAATTTAAGTACCTAAACGTATGTATTTAACAAAAAGATAGGAAATGTATATCAAGTCGAGTAGGTATCATAAGTTAAACATCATTATCAAACCCATTTCTGCCAAACCTAATCGTGACCTGGATCAACGTAATCTAGGTTAGTTTTTATTAGATTAGAACGAGGCTGAATAAACGGCTCAAATATAGCCATGTTTAATATTATAAACGTGTTGTCCATGTCGTGACTGAAGTGTTGCTGCGGACAAACTTTACGATCAATAGAGGTGCGGGCGTAATAGTTAATTAGTTTATTTACTTGTTTAATATTAGTAAAAGTTCTACAATGTATGGATTTAAACTGATTTCATACAATGTATAATTAACAATGTTGCCAACGATGTGCACTACATACGCACAAGCATGAAATCGTTAATCATCATCATCATAAATGAACTAATGGGTGCAAGAAGCTGAAAATTAAGCATATTTGTCCCAAGTAACAAACATGCTTAATTTTCAGCGTAAAATCTCATCCACATTGCGAGCGTAGCCCGGTTGCGACGAAAGGATTTGCCGAAATATCCTCGGAATCGGAAGCAGAAGATAAAAACGAGTATTTTCTAGTACCCTATAATTCCCAGACGTGCCAGCGAAGATAACATGACACAATTCAAGTGAGTATATGTCCACCCCGTGGGATCTCCACCTTTTCGTGGTGGGGGGGTCAGTAACCGTGGGTTTGAGGTACACCCACGATGAAGCTAAGCGGGATCCCGGGAGGGGACGCTCCACGTGGGCTTGAGTGAGGCCTGCGTAGGATGCGTCCAAAGTGCGGGTGCGGAGGGGTTCTGTCTGTCCCTCGCAGTCGGATGCGGTCGCGGGAGGAGAGGCGTGACGGTGTTGCGTTGCCGCGCGCCCTATCTCCCACTACCAAATGGGGGCGCACCATTGTTGCTTCGCGTTGGAGCCGCAGAGGAACAGGAGATGCGGTGTTGCGTTGCCGTCCTCCCTATCCTCTGCGACCGCAGGGTGTTTTGGCGGCGGAGCCCAACACCTTCATCCGCCGCCAAGGGGGTTTCGTTCGGGGCCCGCCTGACCATCTGGCGGGCCAATACCCGTCAAGGGGTAGCGAGTAATGCTTCGGTGAAACCCTACCCTTCGACACATGGGTACATGAGGAGCACGGGTTGGTTTTTAGTCAGTAAGAGTCTGACAGTCTCCTTCGTCCTGCCCCCCAGGGCGGAGGGACTCCATGAGGATTTTCCAACCCGACACCAAAAAAAAAGTGGGCATATGTATATAAAACAAATTCATTCGTACAGCTATAAAAATCGTCGTAAATAATAATACTTTTACCTATTGGGCACTCGCGCCAAGACCACACCGATCGCGCCAACGTAAAACGCAATATATTGACGTAGGTACTTTTACCAACCACGCGCGAGCTTTGTATAAAAATTATTGTTTCAAAATACCTACACGCGAACATTTTATACGATTATTTCGCAGCACAAGAAATACTTGCGGCAACGATAATTTTTAGATTATCATAATGTATTTTTCCTTGAGTTTTGTGTACCTAAGCGATTAAAAGTGGCCGCATTTTGTCCAAATTTTATTTGGAATCTTATTTTTATTCACATCTTTTTTAAAAGTAAGATTTAAAGATAAAGCAAAAACCATATAATTTTAGATAGCTTTTGAACGATGTCCTTTAGTGCAACAATGCATGGGATGCCTATATAAATGTTTGCCCTTCTTGAGGTTTGAACCCAGACCCACGGCAGATACCTACTATGGCAGCATCCATTTTTACAATTTTAGCAGCAACCGTTACCAATAATTTACCTTTTACTGATTAAACAAAATATTATCTTTGCCGTTTTATTACAAGACTGAATTGTGTATAAAACATTTATCTAATTGTGCATGAATCAGGCAACGTTTTAACACTTAAATCAAGTGCGATGAGACTTGGCGATTCCATAATGAAAAGGCATTTCTTTATTTTCTGCGTGGAATCTTGTTCTTGGCGGGAATTCTTTACGACACAGTTTTTGTCCCTTTCGTCGTAGAAGTAACATTTCTTGCTTTCGTTGGTGTAAGATTTACATATAGGTGTTAGGTTGATACCTGTGTGTCCTGTAAATAGAATTATATAGAAGCCTATTTCGCCATTGTTTTAATGTTTAGTGATATGCGTTTACGTTTTTTTAAGACGTACTGTCTATCTATAATTTGATTTGAATAATTCTTATAATATCACGCTATTTGCGACGAGTGCGGCGCCCTTAACAACTCGAGTGTTACGGCTCATCTAGATACTATTAGTAAAAGTAGCCAATACATCCAGCGATAAAATTGAATTGATTGGCGAAGAAATTGACGTGACATTTATCTGAACGTCATCTCGCCTTGGTAAATACTCAGCCCTTTACATGCCTAATGTGTTCGGAATCAATTTGTCCCGCCCCAGCTTAATTGTGCGGTCCAGATATTTGTTCCAAGTTGGTAATGTTTAGGTAAAGGCAACAAGGGACAAGATAATACACATGTACTGCCGTGTATTCAAACTATTAAGCTGGTTAATAAGGATTACTGTGTGTAAGGTTGTCGCGTACAACTTTATCCTTGCTTTGATTTGAAAAAATAGTATGCGGAGAGGGACTACTAGGGACGTGTGGCAAGTCCAAGATCGCCCAATATTTATTTTATTTTAGTCATCTCTGTGCGGACTCAACTTGATTTCACTAGTGTGTGAAGCAGTAGTTTCATATAGAGACACGCTAGCTTTTGCCCGCGGCTTTGCACGCAGATGATAGGTTACATTATGTTTTGTGTGATCAAAAGGTTCTGATCGAGTCTGGATGTACTTTTGTCCATGTATGAAATTATTGAAAAGTGCTCATCATCAGCCCCTTACAATCCACTCCACTGCTGGACTAGGCCTCTCCTTTGAAAGGAGGAGTTCGCCTATTATACCACGGTGGCCAAACGGGTTGGTATACGGTTTGTTTTAAGTTTTCCTTTTCTTACAGTGCTGTTCTCTGCATAGTATGGTCCGTCTGTCGGCTCTTACTACACCCATGGGATGATATGGGGTGGTGACATTGCGTATTCTTAATCCGTCACCACACGGACAATGATGAAAAGTGCTCGCGACGCGTGAATATAAACATTTTTATTGCGCATCGACTGAAACAAGCTTATCTCATCACAAGGCTGAACAATTTGTAATGTTAATATTATTGAACGCATAAAAGTCCTATATGTGTATTAGTGTGTATCTCTAACCTAAAGATACTCGTAATATCCTAGTTTGTAATATTAGAAGGGTTCACCGAGATATTCAATAACAATATATGTAGGTATATAGTACGTACTACAGATACGAAATAATCCTATTAAGTCCGTATTCAAATCAGGTATCAGATCCTTATCGACCTTGATACAGCTTCGCAACAAACAGAACGCATTGCGGCAAAATACACAGCTTCCAATATTGACTGTATCGGTCATCATTAGAGTATTTACTATTTAGCACTTCATTGGTCCGTCGTTGGGGTAATCGATGACATTGTATTTAGGCTGGACGTATGTCATTGAATTTTAACTAGAGATTCTATTCTCCTAACGGCTTATAATCTACTAGAGGACGCCAGCAGCTACGCCTGCACATTTTTTAAATTTATCTGTTTTGACCGATCCCGTGGGAATTTCGGAAAATCCCTTCTTAGTGCACCCCTACGGTCCCCAAGGAACATACATGCCAAATGTCAGCTTCCTGCGCCCAATAGTTTCGACTGTAGCGTGTCTGTCAGTCAGTCAGTAACGCAAGGATTTTATATATTAAGATTATTTAAGGTTATTGATGTAGCTAGAATCTACCAATAAATAACCTCTAGTGAAATACGTGATCTGCTCATACTAAGCTATATAAACAAGAAAAAAATATAGACAAACAAAGCAATGTATTTGAATTTGTTTTTTTTTTTTTACTGTTCCTTGCATTATTAAGCCAGTATACAAAGTGGCTTTAAACCAGTCGTAATTAGTTCCGGACTCTATCAGAGAATACGGACTTATTTAAGCAGTTGTAAATCCTGTAATCTCTTATCCTTGTAACGTGCGAACAGAGCCCTCTGGCACTAACGATCGAATGATAACAATACGATAGGGATTCACTAATTGCCATTTATCTGTCACTTCTCCTGAGATATCGATTCGAGACTTTACGAGAGCCGTTTGGACCGATCCTTGATTGGAGATCCTTTTTATATAGGTTTATGGTAGAGTTACTCGCTATTTAAGGAATCTTCGTACGATTTGCAGCCAATAATGTCAGGGTAAAGTAAAATAACATATATATCTATCGACACACACATTGACGATCGGTTGGCGCAGCGGGAGTGTTGTCGACTGCTACGCCGAAGGTTGCGGGTTCGATTACCGCTCAAGTCAAACATTTGTGTGCATGAACATGGATGTTTGTCTTGGTCTGGGTGTTTCTATGTATAATATGAATGTATTTACAAAAAAAGGTATATATGTATCTTTATCCATTGTCTACTACCCATAGTACAAGCTCTGCTTAGTTTGGGACTAGATGGTGATGTGTGTGTAGAATATTATTTATTTATTATATATTACACATATTATAGAATCGAGTTCTTGCCGCGTCCTGCCTGTCTGAATGAACCCGATAAACTCAGAAACAACCTAACGGATTGTTGTACGATTTTCACCAATAGGTAGTGTGATTTCTAAGGAAGGTTTAGGTGGATAATTCACCCGGGTGAAGCCTAGTAATACGTACTTACAGTCATTATTACGTGAATTCATCCCTACTAATATTATAAATTCGACAGTGTGTATGTATGTATGTTCAGTTTACACGCTATTACGGCTGAACCGATTTTGTTGAAATTTAACATAGACATATATTGATCCATGGGGTCGAATATAGGCTACCATTTGTTGCAAAAATTAAACTGGAAGGGATTGTAGGGAGGGTAGAAGTTTGTAGGGCACAAATCTGACCGTTAGAAGTACTAACGCATGCGCTGTAATAATTGAGTGCTTGTGAGTGTCATGTGTGTATATCTGTCAGTACTATCGCATCATACATATTGTCAAAATAAAGCACAAGTATAGGCGTACACTAAAGGAGATGTGTGTAACCCCGAAAATAACGCGCACGAAGCCGCGGGCAAAAGCTAGTAGCTGCATAAACCTCATAGTTAAACGACTACTATCTGCATTTCTTATTAGAAAATATTGGCTATACGTCCCTGCCTAGAGTTGCTTCATAACATAATTTTCACCCTTGGGCTTGAAGAACCACGACATCATGAGCCACTAACTTATTAACGTTCACTAAGTAACTTGCTAGGCTCCTTACTTAATATGTTCCCTAGAGAAAATAAGTACTTCTCGCGAACCAAAAATAGAATCCGAGTGCTTTGGTCATATAAAATACATGAGCTCACACTGTGCTATGTGAAGTTTCAAATATACTAAAAATGAACATATAAAGCTTACTAAAGCCCAGTTTCACCACCTATGGACAAACATTATCTTCCAGATAAATTCAAAATAGGAAGCGACGTTTATGGGAATTTATCTTTTTTTTTAGCCGAATTTATCGGACAGTGAAACTGGTATGAATTCTCAAGAAGAGTATTAAAAGCCATAATTTGTGAAAATCGACTTAAGGCGTCTCATTATCTTAATATATAAAATCCTTGCGTTACTGACCGACTGACAGACACGCTACAGCCGAAACTATTGGCCGCAGGAAGCTGAAATTTGGCATGTATGTTCCTTGGGGACCGTAGGGGTGCACTAAGAAGGGATTTCCCGAAATTCCCACGGGATCCGCCAAAACGGGTAAATTAAAAATGGCGTCCTCTAGTTTGATCTATTCATTGATTTGGCTAACAGATATTTGATATAAGCTTCATACAAAATATGTATCTCTAGTAACTAAATCCGTGGATAGATAAAATATTGAGATCAGCTTTTACTGTCCACCTATCCACAAACAAGATTCCCAACAATCACATTATCATTTCCCCTACGTTGCTATACGCTATGGGCCGTTTTCAGGTCAAAATCGTGATGTTCAATTACTTAAAAGACGGTAAAACGATAAGGCCTTACGCTAACATATTTATTGCACCATAAACCCATATTCGTGGACCGTGCTACTTCATTTGCGTACGCACAAGTTGCTCCGGTATCATGTGGAACAATGACTTTGCTCTGAACTTGAGTTATTTTTGGAAAATGTCTTTATTATATGTTGTTGTGGACTTTAAGGCTTTTTTAGAAGATCATGTGAGACATTCTCAAGTCCATCTCGCTAAATTGATAGATAAATTAGTGGAAATAAAGATAAGCTAGCTAGCGATAGCTCGATGGACAGCCTACCACGCGGCGGGCATAGGCGGGCATTATTGACCTTTCAACATTGCGTGTCCCATGCACGTTATGGTGCAGGTTTCGATTGCCATGAAGGTCTTTGACAGTCGTTGCGGCGAGACAGAACCCTGAAGTATCCTGACACTAATCTACATGTTACAATATAGCGGTTTCGAAGGTCAGACAATAATTGCTCTGTAGAAAAGCTAATAACTCTATCAAATCTGGTTACAGTAGAAACTGAAACCCGAGCTCTAAAGCTGACTAGACTATGATAAGCGACCATAGTCTTCATCATCATCAGCCTTTAACAGTCCACTGACTAGAGGAGAAAATAGTACAAATCTTGCAGGCCAGAAAAGACATACATTACATAGATGCGCAACGCAAACGAATCGTAAAATATTTCATATGTGATAATGAACACCATGGTAGCATCTTTGGCGCAAATTGCTAACCACATGACTGATCGTTTAGTGTTAGCTGATGTTAATGAATGGCAGCAATTAATTAACTGCGTCTGCTGTCTGGTGATGTACTTCACACGCCGTCGGCATTACACCGGGAAACTGTTTCGTTACGCTTGCACCGCCGATATTTATGCAATATTTTGTATTTTTGCTGATTATATAGATAAGTTATGTTCTGAAGAATTACTGACGTAAATGTAGAGAAACAAATTATATGAAAAGTGACTCTTTGAAGTGGTTAGTTCAGGCTGAAAGGCTCAGGCTTATAAAAAAAGAAAATAAGAGGAAACAAAATCAGATTACTATAAACCGGTCTGCTCGCTCGATCCAAAATAATGATACTTGCATGTGCAGAAAAGCTTTCTAAACGCGGCAATACAAAGAATTTTATTACAATGTATGTAGAAAAATCGAACGGAGAGGTGCAAATACCAGTCAAAAGAAAACGTCTCCTATTTGAAGTAGTTCAAACTTATTAAAACCGATTCCATTTCAAGTAAAATTCATATGTAGTGGGCATGAGCACAACCTTTCATGAGTATAAGTTCGTTCTGCGACCTTTACCACGTGAACCAATTATCAAAACATATTTACTAGCGAGAATGCAAGACCATGTTTACAACCTTACTATGGCTAGCTTCGCAATGAACCTTTTCACGTTTGTGTTTATTTTCGTACAGATATAATAAAGTATCATCTCTGAAGATTTAGGTTCGCATTCCGAATAGTCTATATATTTCAACAGTTCTGAAAACTTACGAATACTTGTGATATTATATAAAGTGTCCATACATAATTATTCAAGTCTGTGTAACGCAGGAGCGCAGTAAAGTTAGTATCCGTTGGGAATACACACAAAATATGATCGTGGTCGTTCGCACAACAGCCAAGCTTTTGAATTTTGCACGTGAATTTTTAGTTGTACTATCTATATTTCGGATGATATGTTTTTGGAATAAAGATTGTATTCTGAGCAGGAGCAGCGATTCTCGGCAGATAACTATGTAGTGTTTCTTCAAATCAAAGGATACCTATCGATATTTTATTTTGCTGTGACCATTCATCATTGGTACTGTTCAAAGTGATGTGCGTAAATATCGTTAGGCCCGTGCATTGTAGAGCACGTAAAGCTGTCGGTCAGATGCCATGAAGGTCTTGACACTAGTCTAGCCATACAATAATGCTGGGACCAAGCCATACAATGTTCTCAACGAGATGAGATGGTAGTCACTTCGTAGGAAGCCTTAATGTTGTCGAATCAGTTTCAGGCTAGATAAGCGATATAACGCCAAAATGTTAATGATGCAATCGGCAAGCTATTTTTGGGCGGGCTTCATCAAGATGTCGTTTTGTGTTTTCTCTTGTCACTGTGTTGAAATATACACTACGTATGAAGTCAATGTACAATCCATCACTATGTATAGCATTAAATACTCTGTGTTCCTGACACTTTTATTTAAATAGTATCTGTATTGTTGCAGCGCCAGCCGCACTTGTCCGGCGGAGGGCGCGGTCGAGCAGGACTCGACGCCGACCACCGTCAACCTGCCGCGCACTAGGGACGGAGAAATTGACTATGACGGTGAGTCTACTACCATCATCATCCTAGCCTATCCCATAGTAGAGCCCCCCTGCATGGGGAGAGCTTTTTTTATGTAATAGGCGGCAAACGAGCAGACGGATCGCCTGATGGTGGGCGATTACCATCCATGGACACAAGCAACGCCAGAGAAGTCGCAATTGCGTCATCGCCTTTTTTTTAGGGACAAGGATAGGGGGAGAATTGGGATGAAGGAAAAGGAATAGGGGAATGGGCCTCCGGCATTCTCACTCGCCGAACAAAACACGACAGTCTAGGCGCTGTTACTTTACGTCGATTTTCTGTGAGTAGGGTAGTTCTGCCCGGTTGAGCCGGCCCATTCGGAGTGAAATCATCAAGGCTCAACCAGAGACGAAATTTTGTAGGCAGTCTCCTGCGCGGGAAAGAGCAGTGGCAAGTACCGTGCGCCTCTCAGGTTAGGTTAGGTTAGCTTTTAGCAGTCCAATGCTGTACATAGCCAATTCGCTTATCATCTCTAATATCCCTATCCTTTGGTTGTCATAGTAATGTAAGCTATTTGTTCTTCGTCTACCACGTGGCACATTGAGTCATAATAGTACGACAGCGCCATACATTTTCGCACCTAGCAAATATCGATATCGGTTTTTATTATTATGGAGTCTGGACACCATAACCCTGGCGTATCGCCGACATCTACTATGGTATTTACCTATCTACCTTAGTACTTTTTTTTTGTGTATTGTTTATTTTGTGTTTGGTGTATTTTGTGACAGAAATAAATGCTTTTTCTTTCTTTAGTCACTGGCCACTTGCCTTCCTTACCTTTAGACCTTCTGTTCTCCCTGACCATGATTCATTGTCCAAGTGACGCTTAGGTAAGTCTTCAAGTGGACATAATACAAGAACCGGGACCGAAGGCTTTACGCACGGTAGCGTCCCGAAATAAATGACACAAGAAGCGAGCACCCATCCAAGAGGTTACTTCCATAATCTTCTTTGAAGGCATGACTGTGAAGTCTGCCGGTTGGCATACGTGACGCGTGACGCCCCGCAGGTCTACTTTTTACCTCACAGTTTTCACGAAGTGCAACTCATAACAGTCGATATTCCCGTCACGATATATTCGTACATCCTTTATGATCACGTGTGTACAAGTTGGCGTGAGTCACGCCGTAGCTTTTAGTATTAACATACAATGTGGCGTATACAACGCTTTGTAGGACTAGCTAAAGTGCCGCGACTTTGTGGCTGGCGATTCTTTATAGGGCGTTTAGCCATCTAATGTTGTAAGGATGAAATTGATATGTTTGTAAAAAATAAACTAAATAATGATACAACATATTAACGATAAAAAATATATTTCGCCATGAATGTGAGTCTATGTTATTTCCAAGTAACACATGGGCTTGACGGAGGCCTTAGCAAGATGCGTCCAATGATGCGGGTGCGAGGTACAGTTCTTCTGTCCCTCGCAGTCGCGGCAGGCGCGGTCGCGGGCGGAGAGGCGTGTCGATGTTGCTTTGCCGCGCGTCCTATCTCCCGCGACCAAATGGGGGCGCACCATTGTTGCGTCGCGGTGGGGCCGCAGACGAAGAGGAGACGCGGTGTTGCGTTGCCGTCCTCCCTATCCTCTGCGGCCGCTAGGTGTTTTGGCGGTGAACCCAACACCTTCATCCGCCGCCAAGGGGGTTTTGTTCGGGGCCTGCCTGGCCATCTGGCGGGCCAATACCCGTCGGGGGGTAGCGAGGAATGCTTCGGCGATACCCGACCCTCCGACACACGGGTACAAGAGGAACACGGGTTGGTTTTTAGTCAGTAAGAGTCTGACAGGCACTGTCAGACTCTTACTGACTAAACTTCGTCCTTCCCCCAGGGCGGAGGGACTCCATGAGGATTTTCTAACCCGAGACCAAAAAAAAAATAATAAAAAAGGCTATGTTTTAATCGATCCGTACGCCGCGGGCGATATTTTAATATTAAATGAAGCATTTTTTTTTAAGTTAAGTATTTTCTACAGTCATCAAATTAATATACACGTATAAATAAAATATACAGGGTGTCACAAGACGTATCATGTACATCATGCCAAGTCATACTAAGCAAAAAAATACCTGGGAAACTATTTTTTTTCAGTAGACACATTTTTAAACCGCCTATGCTCGAAATACCTACTTCCCTATGGGTGCATATTACATCTATACAACAAATTGGCGGGGTAGAAGCATCGAATTTTGTACCATATTAGAAAAAAAAGATGGTGACTTTAAGCCTCAATATCTCCTGAACCTGTAGTTTCCCACTTTTCCCAGTTATGGTGCCGAAGTAAAAAATGATCGTAATCATTGGTACAATATGGGTTTTCGTTAAGGGTATTTTTACACTCTGTATGTGGCACATCAAATATATAACAAGTCTAAAGAGTTTATTTGGTCGGTTTGATAAAGTCTTTTTGCAGCTGACAGCGCAATTATCAAGGAAGTGTATAGGCTATTTAATATCATGCCTCTACACAAGGAGCAGAGTAAATAGAAAAATAACCCTAAAATATGGATGTATCGGCCCTGCGGGTAAAGCAATTGAAGTGATCAAAGTTGGACTATACCTTATTTTGATTTATTAACTAACCCTTTTCCAAACCACTATGTGGTTTGTAGGTACACGTGGAGCGAATGAGTGAAGAAAGAATGACGAATCAGATTTATAAGGCAAATGTGTGTGGGCAAGTCGGTCGCGGCAGACCTCGTCGGACATTCCTCGATCAAATTGGGAACGTCCTAAAAAACGGCAAGGTCCAAAGTACTCGAATCCGGCGAGCATGTATGAAAAGAGTAATGAGTGTAGAGGAAGCGCGTGAAGTCTGTAAGGATAGAAGCAAGTGGCGTTCTGTTGTCTCTGCCTACCCCGACGGGAAAAAGGCGTCAGTAGGTATATGTATGTATGTAAGTAACCCTTTTAACATGGTATACAAAGATACTTTGTATTTCTCTACTTTGTTGATTCTATTTATTTAGAACACTATGTTTTACATATATCCATTTCTAACTCACACCTATTCCATAAACTGTTGGATTGTGCATTTGGTGCAGAACCACACAGCAAAATCGAATTTAACGAACACAAATACAAACTTTCCCACACCGAGTCTTGTTATTATGTGAGCCGATATTGCTACACCAATTTCGAGTTTCGGCCTAATGCAGTAAGTAATTGACATTGGCCGTTTGAAGCCCAAATTGCCGTCATAACTCTTCACTCGCAAACACTTTAGAACGTTGGTACGCGACATTGAACTACCGCAGAGTCGATCGCGGTGCACAAAATTGTTTTAGAGCAGTAGTTCACAGTTCACAAGGTACTTTTCTAGTTTCATCACAGCTAGATTGATTCGAGAGTACTAGGTACCCTTACAGAGAATATTGATCAAAATCAACAGTGACTGGTGCGCTTCGTTCGGTAAGTGAGATCGCCGGGGACCCAATCATGATCGGCCTTCTTTATAATCTGTCCCACTGCTGGGCACAGGCCTCTTATCATTATAAAGGTTGAGCCCCAGTGCATCACGCTGGTGAAAGGCGTGTTGGCAGACTTCACATGTCTTCCAGGAACATTAAGCAGAACTCTCACCCTCGCCATCATAGTTTACCAATCAATAATTATCAATTTATTTATTACGCATAACATTGATAATAATAATATTCTACCACATTTACACAACACCATCTAGTCCCAAACTAAGCAGAGCTTGTACTATGGGTACTAGATAATAGATAACATACTTATATTCTTTTTTTTGTAAATACATACATATTATACATAGAAACACCCAGACCAAAACTCGAAATCCGTCGCTTAGCAGTCTGTTTTTCTACCCATTGGCGAGAATGAGTTAGCCGTCGTAGCAACCGTTTAGTTATTCCGCTTTGCAATTGGTGCTTATTACTAAAATACGGTATTAATATTTGATTTGTTTGCAGCGGTGTACGAGGATGAATCGGACAGCGACCTGGGCTCGATGGAGAACCACGGCTCCGTGGTCACGCACCTGCTGTCGCAGGTCAAGATCGGGATGGATCTCACTAAGGTAAATACACCACACTTTACATACTCCTGTGTTCTCTGCCTCTACGGTTGCGTAAACATGTGCTTATCAAAGTAAGGAGGGCCTCCGACTGTTTTGAAGACACCGCTCTTTATATTCTGCTCTCTTCCCAGTCCATTCGGTTTTGTATCTAATAAGAATCTAGTAGGCATATAACAATGCAGGAAGAAAGCCACTTATAGAATCATCATAACAAGTTATTGGCTTAGCCTCGTATAAGACTTTGGTCAGGGTGCATAGGGTTCCCACCAAGAACTTAGGGTCCCAAGCCAACCTCACCTGCAAGTGGTGGGGTCGAGGGGATTTTGGGACCGGGACCGCGGTCCCGGATTCCCCTTTTCAATTAAATATTTTTTTTTAGTGGTATTTTGGGACCACGTAAAAAAAAGAAGTTAAAGTACAGTTCACAAAACAAATTCTTTAATAATAAACAAAATAAGTATGTAGTTTCATAATTATTTAATAGGACAGAAAAAGACAAGTGTGCATACCTAGTAATATTTGCAGGCAGCTTAGAGTATACATACAATAAATACTCTAAGGCAGGCAGGTAGTGCTATCTCTCTCCCACACATCTATACTATCTCGCTTCACAGTAGAGCGTCACGGGTTGCTATTTGACCAATCACACCCCTTTGTCAGGGTTAACTAACTCGAATGCTTATCTAAATGAGCAGTCTTCGCGATGCATCTTTAAGTGTGAAGTGTGAGGTGACAAACATTTGTTGTGTGTTTTCATAAAAAAAGGTAAGTGTATGTCATTTCTTTTTAATTTAGAATTAAATTATTGTCTGTGGGTGTGCATTAAGTGACGTCTAAATATAAATACATAAATATATACTTATTTGTCAATTTGTAAAAGTCAGGTATATTTATTTATTACTAGAGCTCACTCAGTGCACAGTATCTGATGAAAATGTATTGAATTCGTAACGTAAACATATTGAGATATTACCACTGTAACAGTGTTTAATATATATATTAATTACCTTTTGAATTACTATAAATGCGAACCTTTAATACATCTTGTGATATTTAACTGTTATTTAAAGATAATAATAATATAATCTGTTTTGGTTCCTATAAAATAGTACCTAAAAAATAGCCAAAACTATTCATGGCCTTCGGCAACTATTTTGGCCAATCTGAGACATTATACGTCAAAAATAATGTATTTTAAGGTTGATTTTACTTTTACATGACGATACGTTTGCCATACGAAAGTAGGTACTCGCTCTACCAAAATTAGTTTCATTTTACGTTCGATAGAAGCGCCATCACGAATCTCATGCTAATTGTTATCGAATCGTCGATGACGATGTTTATTGCAAGCACAGAACAAAAAAAAGTGTAGTAGTGGTATATGACAAAATTTGTAAGGAAAAAGTGGTCGCCGAACTCCAAACTCACACAAATAAGTTAATAGTCTTACATTACACTACAAATAGACACTGCGCATTATTGGTCATTTTTATTTTATCAAAATTATTTAAGTCATTACACCTAAATCAGACAAATAAATACCTTAAGTCATTTACGCACGATTCAATTTACACTGCAGCAGAACGTACTTATGACGTTTAACAATAAGAAAAATACTAGCTAATTCAAGCTACTCGCCCATAAAGGCGCTGTGTACGCTCGCTACTCTTTTTATTAAATTACTTAATGTTAAATTGCTAATTAAAAAATATTTTATAAGAATATTATCAACTGTATACGATATATTTATTTATTGAGATAAAAAGCCAGACACTTTAGTAAAAAAGATTATTATACGGTAGGTTTTGAATAAACAGATTTAACAAATTACTTTTACTTGATTTATTTGACATAATTGAAACAACTTATTTCATTTAATTTGCAAGACAAAAAAAAACGTTAATAGAACGTTTTTGTTTAACACTTCTTCTGTTCTGTGATTGCAAGTTATGATACGTTTTCCCGAGCCAATAAAAAACGGGTCTTAATTTCATATATATTAAATAAGTAAATAAACAAAATAATTTAAAAACAAACAGTATATTATGATTAATATTTTGATTTTGGTTAATTGACATGTCAAAGTAATAACTATACTATATATATAATATATATAAATATATATTAATATAATTTATAATAATAAATTTTTGTTTATTTTAGTTATCCACTCATTCAATATGGATGAAAATCAGCCATCGACATCGAAAGATTATCACAGAAACATCTCATACGAAATCAAAGATCAAATTTTGCTTAGAAATGATTATGAATATTTACATAAGAGAACTAACAAAGATGGATCAGACTTATGGAGGTGTCGAAAAAAGAATATGTGCAACGCCACTGTAAAAATATTAAACCAATCAATTGTCCACGAAAGTAACAACCACACTCACCCTCCAAAAAATATATCAGAACTCACAATAGAATCTGAGATGAAACTATGTTTAAAAAATATACAGCAGAATGTTACAGCACCAGTGTCAACTATTTTTGAAGAAAGCATCGACAGAATAAAAGATAAAGGATTGGATCTCGTCACAACAATTCCATTATTTGAAAATCGCAAGAAAACATTATATAAGAAAAGAAACTTGGCATTGGGAGCCAAAAAGATAGAGTTTCAAAAGGCAGTGGATATCGATATTCCTAAAAAATATGAAAATTTATTATTCGCGGATTATAAACACAAAAATAAAAGAATTTTGATTTTATGCAATGAAGAAATGTTAAAGTACCTATCCGAATCTAGGCACTTTTTTATTGATGGCACTTTTAAGCTGTGTCAGAAAAATTTTTATCAGCTGTACACAATGCATGCAGATATAGGAAGTAACGATTCTTTTGTCAATGTAGTTCCAATACTATACATACTTTTACCGGACAAAACCCGTGCAACTTACGAGATTCTTTTTTCATTGATCAAGGCTCGTGTACCTCAGTGGAACCCATCGAAAATTAGTATGGATTTTGAAGTATCCGCTATATTAGCACTGCAAAGCATTATCCCAGGTGTGAAGATACTAGGTTGTTTTTTCCATTTCACACGATGTTTATGGCGAAAAGCGAAAGAGTTGGGTGTAACCAAATCTAAACTTGGAAAAGTACATGTAAAGCTGTGCTCAGCACTTTCACATCTCCCGCAACATTTAAACGCTGAAGGATGGCTTTACATCATGGAAGATTGTCCGAGAACGAAAGAACTAACAGCATTTAATGACTATTTCGTCAACACGTGGTTAGAAAATAATATTTTTTCAACATTATGGTGTAGTTATGGCGAAGAACACACAACTAATAATATTGTTGAAGCATGGAACAACCACGTAAAAAAATTTTTAAAACCAAAACCAAATATAGTGCAATTTTTGGAGGGTATTAGAAAAGACAGTATATTTTACTGGAAAAAGCTTCAAACATCAACAAATATTTCCAAAAGATCTCCGGAAAGTAGAATGATTAAAGAAAAGATCACACTGACAGTACAGGAATTGTTAAATGACAAGATAAGTGTTGGTCATTGTCTTGAAAAATTAAGATTTTAGAGCTAATAAGTAACACAATTGTCAATACTTATGAGACTGATGCGAAATTATTTTATAAGAGGCTGTTGATTATATTTAAGTAATTATTAGCATGTATGCAAGACTGATTTTATATACATATTAATAGGTATAGCGGTTTTTGTTGTTTATTATGCTGTTGATTATTTTTAAGTTAAGACTATTGTCATTATTTTATTAGAGTAAAAATTTAAAACACTGCTTCCGAGTGCTAACCAAGGCTGTGAGTTGATTATTTTTGATATTTTATTTAGAGAGACTTTTCTAATAAGAAGGCTGTGATTTTAAAAATAGAAGACATATTTTATAATTTTATAAAAATTGTTGTGAGACTGATTTTACTTATTACTAGCTGTCGCCCGCGGCTCTGCTCGTGTGGAAATCATTTCACTTAGGAGTGTGAAAAATAGATAGTAGCCGATTCTCAGAATATGCATACAAAATTTCACAAGAATCGGTCTAGCCGTTTCGGAGGAGTATGGGAACGAATATTGTGATACGAGAATTTTATATATAAGATTAGGTGTATAAGAACTTTCATATTTTTGTCAGTCTTTTGGCTTTTAATAGTAGGTACTTAATTGTTTTTAATATGTAAGTGTAGAGATTTTTATTACTGCTGCCATGTGCTTACTAAGATACTGTTTATTTTGAACGTTAAATTTAGGTAAGAGGTTGTTACGTGCAATTGCGTAGATGTAACAATAAAAACATAAATGTTTTTAAATTAAACTGTTGTACTTATTTAATTTTAAAACATATTATATTTCTTAAGTTTTATAATTATATTTCTTTATGAGTACCTAACTACATATTTTTTTATTCGAATAGAAAGCTGTGATTTAGAAATAAACGACAATTTATCATTGAATAAAAATAGTTTTATTTATACTAATTCAAATTATTTGGTTGACCGTACTTTCGTCGTAAGACTTACTTAACTTTTTTATTTGTGGTCCCAAAATACCACTAAAAAAATATATTTAATTGAAAAGGGGAATCCGGGACCGCGGTCCCGGTCCCAAAATCCCCTCGACCCAAGTGGTGCACCTGCCGATCAACGGACGAGGCTCTGGCAAACAAAATATCCCGATAAGCGGCAATAGGCTCGCCACCTATTACGTGGGATCAAAACACTGTCGAAAAGTGGGCGTTTAATATGCCTCTGCCTACCCCTTCGTGAGTCTATGTATGTACATACTTTGGTCAGGTACCTGAAACATCTCCGTGTGAATCCTGCTAAATGCTAACTTCTGTATAAACTCGAAGGTCAGGCAATAAACGAGTGAATAGTGCGTGGCATACTTATTTGCCACTAAGAAACAATTAACAAACATAGAAATGGATTAAAAATAACTGAACAATTAAACCACTTTAATTGCCTGCAACTAAATTAACCGCAGTGTATAATGTGTTGACGCCCGCCGCCATTGTGGTTAATGATAACAGCACGTCAAACCACTGAAGAGAATATCTATAGACAGATAAGATACGGAACTCGTTGAACTGCGAAATTATCGATTTTTTTTTTAATGAGTTCCCCTAAATCGAAATAAACGATACAATATGGTTATATATAGTAGAAATGTTAATTGCAGTTTGAAAAAAGGCACTTGGGTTTATTATGCGCTCATGTACTTGCTTTAAACGTGTGAAAACATGGAAAATACTATACTGTACTTTCGTTCGAAGCATACTGGAATACGCATCCCAAATTTGGAACCCCCGATACGACCATACATTGTAAGAATTGATAGAATACAGATAAAATTTCTGAAATACATATGTTTCAGATTGAAAATACCATTTAAAACATCAAATTACCATAACCTTTGCCGACAATTTCACTTATTGACCCTTTCAGATCGTAGAAATATAGCTGATGTGTGCTACGTGCTTAAAATTGCCTCAAATAACATTGATTGTCCTGACATGCTGAAAAAGCTTAGCATTAATGCGCCGCCAAAAATAATAAGGTCTATTAAGCCTCTGTATGTACCCCATTCCACAACAAACTATCGTCAAAACTCCTTTCTGAGTCGAGCGAGCAACAGCTTTAACACAGCAGCTAAAGATATAAACTTAGACCTATTCTGCACTAGCGTCCCCGTGTCGAGAAGGCGTAAGGCCAATAGATTTTTTGAGCAATAATGTATGCTTGCGTCTTTTTTGTAACAATGTATCTGTAAACTGTTATTATTGTATGTGCTCTGTTGTATTTTATGTAGGCTCTTAATCTTTTATTTGAAGTGGTTTCTAATTACTCGCAAACGCATAGATTCTTGTAGATTTTAATTAAATACTATACGTGAAGGCCTGTAATTGGCTACTTGACACATACTTTGAAATATTGTAAAGATAGATTAAGCTGTTGGACTTCCTTAAATAAATAAATAAAAACATTGGTTAACAAACATAGTTTCTTGAAAGTTAAACAATAGGACTTATTACTTGGAACCAGATAAAATATGCTACTGAAACTTGGAGATCCTTTTATTAAAAAAAACAGACATCTTTTGTGTACCCGGATTCGCGTATGATTAAAAAGTTGCTGGATCAATAGCCCCGGTATCCAAGTAATCGAGTTGGAAAATATGAGAACTGGCAATTAGCACTTATTGCCCTTGGCATAAGTAAGTGCGAATATAGATATTAGGGAAATGACTTAAAAAGCAAAAAAAAATATGTAAAAAGTGATAAACACTAGCTTTTTACAAAGAGTAGTACTCGTAGGCGGGGAAAACTTATAAACAGCGTACATGTACTTGTGTCTTTATATGTTTACAGATAACAGGCAGCTTTTATAGATATATTTTAATGTTTCTGTAAGAAAGAGTGCTATAAAAATAAGTTATCTATGAAATAAAATGTTTCATGATTCTGTGCTTTACGGCCGTCGTCCCTTTTCTGCTAGGGCTTTTTATTTAATAGTTTAGGTATCTATGTTGTGGAAATCTGAAAAATGTAATAACTTGGCACAAATGTTAGTATAACAAAAATGAGTTTACCATAAGTGTCGATGTGTGATGTGTGTTGCTGTGGATGTGATCGAGTATTGATGTCCCTTGTTTGGTTTTAAAGAAATTTCCCCGCTATTCTCGTTGATTTAATAGGGCAAGAGCTATTCATACTATTGTAACTTGACATATAAACAATACAAGGTTGAGCAACTGAGGTTTTCTTTAGGATAGAACTGTTTTTCAGTCGACTAGAAATCTTCCAAAATCTTTCAAGGCAACGTTTATATTTAGACTAACCGTTGTGTTCTTAATAGTAATTGTATGTTTCTGTTATGTTTCAGGTTGTGTTACCAACGTTCATCTTGGAGCGGCGATCGCTTCTCGAGATGTACGCAGACTCTTTCGCACATCCCGACCAGTTTGTAAAGTAAGTTTACTATATTATTTTTAGCTCCCAATTATCGATTGATTAAACCACTTCAGCACTGCCATTATTTTTTGTAAATTGATGAATATTTAAGAACACGACTGATTTACAAGACTATTTTTTTTAAAAGCAATATACTTTGAATTGACTATTGTTATGGAAATACATACAGTAAGGGATGGTGTACCAAAAACCGATACCAGTGATTCAGTACATGATACTGAGGCCATTGGCGGTCGAATTTTCCGGAAAATTTTGCATTTTTTGCCATACAATGTAATGAAATAGTAACTATAGTCGACCCACATTAATATTTTGTATAATTCTAAGAATTAAACATGTACATGGCCCGTTTACTCTGATGTGACATCGGCCGCAGCACAATAAGAGCTCCAGTACATCGTAATCACTGCCGCTACCACCCGCCGCTGTAGGGTCGTAACAGCTGATAGTGCGAGTTTGCGTGCTCCTATTTACATAGCAATTTTTGGGAAATTGTCGAGTTCTTAGATTTTCCCGGAAAATTCGACCGCCAAGGGTCTCAGTATAATGTACTGAATCACTGGTATCAGTTTTCGGTACACCGTCCCTTACACCCAGTATATTATTATATATATCTACTGAGAAAATGTCGACAAAATGTAACGCTCCTTTTCGCCAATGCCATTTGTCCAGGCCCTCTGGATAAAGCTTTTGAACATCGGCATTTCTCTGCTATCCAGGAGACTTCCAGACTAAAAAAAATATGCAACGATGATGACGATAGACATTCTTTCCAGGATAGTAGACCAGCCCACTCCCCGGGACCGCATGGTGCAAGTAGTGCGATGGTACCTGAGCTCATACCACGCTGGGCGCAAGTCGCAAGTCGCCAAGAAACCCTACAACCCCATCCTGGGCGAGGTGTTCCGCTGTCACTGGGACCTCGACCCACTGCCTGAAGCGGTTACTAACACTATAGAGAAGGTGAGTCCGCACTGTTAGCGATATTAAATTTATGGTCTCTTCCAAAAGCATCCGCTTTCACCCGGAGGGCGTTAGCCCTCTCTTTCCTTTGATCCAATCGTGGCTCAACCTTAACTTTCACAAGTACAAATAGAATATTTCCCAGCAGGAAGTAGGAGATGGACCAGTCCCCTGGTGTACTCCCGACCAGCTGTCCTTCGTCGCCGAGCAAGTGTCCCACCACCCGCCGATATCCGCGTTCTACGCAGAACACGTGAACAAACGCATACAGTTCGAGGCATGGGTGTGGACCAAGAGCAAGTTCCTCGGGCTGTCGATAGGCGTGCACAATATTGGCAAAGGCATTGTCACTCTGCTGGATACGGGGGAGGAGTATACGCTGACGTTCCCTAATGGTTATGGCAGGTTAGTTGGCAGATTTTAGTGGATGGTGAGCTGGTACTGGGCTTACTTCCATACTTCCACTGGATTTGGTTGCGCAAAACTTGGGGCATGGCGCAATCAAAAGTGAGAGAACATATGATCAAGAACAGCTCTGATACCTCGGCGTCAATATGGCTGTATGCTAAAAATATTATCGTGGAGTAAAATACACGAAATATGAGTATTATAAATAGCTGTTTTTTTGTGTTGTGGTAACTAAATTTACGAGCCGTGACTCCGCTACTCGGTCGTATAGTGTAATCGATAGGGTGGGAACTGGCGGAGGAAGTATGTGAGGCTTTCCCCCAAGAACAGGACCTACCCAATAAAACCACTGCGGTTTCCACTACGGTCCCATATAATGTAACGACCAAGCGAATCGCGGATAGCGTATTTTACTTATGACTCGCCGGGCCCGTCCATGATTCTTACACTAGAATATAATTTTTCCAGGTCAATACTAACAGTCCCATGGATAGAACTAGGCGGCTCGGTAGTGATAGAGTGCGTGCAGACCGGCCACAAAGCCAACATCGAGTTCCTGACGAAGCCCTTCTACGGCGGAAAGAAACACCGCGTGACGTGCGAAGTGTTCGCCGGGGTGGACAAAAAGCCTTACTACACCGCGCAGGGAGAGTGGAATTCCAGGATGGATGGACGATGGACTGATACTGGGGTAAGTGATATTTTTTTATTCTTTATTTAGCACTAATCACACCCATATTACCACTATTGTGTCATATGTTTTTGGGACTAGTCCCATCCTCATTCCCACTATTGTGCCAGATATGTAGCCAGGATCAGCAGCAGTGTCCATTGATGGTAACGAGTTTTCACACTTAAGTCCCGGGACAAGTTTTAAGTTGCCCCGGGACTTAAGGGTCGGAACATATCTGACGGAAGATGCGTCGCGTATTATCGGTCGCGTAACGCCAAAACATACAAATATATAGAAAAACATTCAACCTTTCACACCTGACCGATGATCCGTTAGTTCGTCGAGCGTACAGAGTCTGTTCCGTTTCCGTCAACGCATTATCCGTCGACGTCGCGCGCACCACGTACCACGTGAATTTTGATTGACGCGTTGGGCGACGTTTTAAAATTAAATGTTATACAAAGCAACCGCACTGTAGTTGCTGCACGCAGAAACTGACTAGACGCGTAATGTTCAAAAATGTGTGAAAAATTCGACGGAATAGACGCGAGCGATGTAGATACGCTCGACGCATTTTCCGTCAGATGTGTACAGACTCATTTGATGGAATAGAAGCTACCGAAGATACGTTCGACGCATCTTCCGTCAGATATGTGCTGACCCTAAGTGTGAAAACTCGTTTCGCGGGTTCCAAGACAGTTTACTGTCTTGGAACCCGGCAACGAACTAAACCAGAAGAAGGATCAGCCGTTAATTACGTATCGTAGATTTTTACATTAGTGCAAATACTTTTTCGTGATACACTATACGCATCGTAGTCGAAATTCGACCAATTTCCAATCGCAAGTGGGCCCTGTGAGTTCTAGTGATTCACTGGCGGTAGGTATTTGATACATTGTCCTACAGCTAGCGGGCTCCATTAGTGGCTCCTTACAGGGCAATATTTAGACAATTCTAGTGTTTACCCTCTGGTCAAAATTAGACCATTTTTCTATTTAGTAGCGGACACTGTTGTCAGTGGATATTTCCTAGCGGCCGATATGTGGCATCGTAATTCACAAAACCAGTGTTTACCCTGTAGTCGAAAATAGACCATTGTTCTATTTGGTAGAGGACACCGCTGTCGGTGCTAGTGATTAACTAAAGTTCGATATGTGGCATCGTAATTCACAAAACTAGTGTTTACCCTGTGGTCGAAATTAGACCATTGTTCTATTTGGTAGATAGCACCGTTGTCGGTATTAATACGGTTACGGTTGTCGGAACGGTCGATATAAGCAATCGCAATTCATAAAACTAGTGTTTATCCTGTCCGCGTTTGCTCTAAGTTGCATTGTGTCTCAACTCTCAACCACTAAAGTAGATATAATGCAACTTAGAGCATACGCGAACAGATACCGAATAAAACTCCAAGAAAATCTTGCTGACATAAATTGCGTGGAGTATAGTGTCGACCTACTCAGCCAACATATCACAAACGCTACCTTGGAAGCAGCGTATACTGTGGCAAGGAAATATAACAAGCAAAGAGGGAAAGTTTCAGCAGAAACCAAAAACCTACTAGACCAAAGGCGTGATATGATAAGGAATAGAGAAAATGATACGGATGACTTCAAAAAGCTCTGCAAGGCAGCAAGGAGAAAACTGAAACAAGATATAGAAGACTACAAGGAAAGGATGGTGGAAACGCTCGTCACCAAATACAGACGGCCAAAGATATTTAGTAAGGCACTCCTGCCCGGCAACCAGCAAATAACGAAAATTAAAGATGGACAAGGACTCTTGACCGAAGACAGAGCAAAAATGCTAAAGGTTATAGAAGAGTACTATAGTAAGCTATACTCACGTACAAAACAGGAACCTAACACTAAAAACTCCTTAAAAGTACTAAACGTAGAATCGGAGGACATTCCTGACATAACAGCAGATTAAATAAGAGTGGCAGTGTCTAAAGTTAAGAATGAGAAAGCCGGTGGGGAAGATCAAATCTTGCCTGAAATTTTAAAAGAAGGAGATTCCACACTCATGAACTGCTTAGCTATGCTTTATAACAAATGTTTGTGTACCAGTGAAATACCAAAGGAATGGGAAGGTGCCATTGTTATTCTTTTATTCAAGAAAGGCTGTAAGGCGAACTTGAATAATTATAGGCCCATTAGTTTGTTATCCCAGACATATAAACTGTTCTCAAAGATTATAACAACCCGCATTACCACTAAATTGGATTTTTATTAACCAAAGGATCAAGCTGGGTTTAGAATTGGGTTTGGAACCATGGACCACATCCACACTATGAGAACTCTTATAGAAAAGGCTACAGAGTATCAAATGCCACTTTGGTTGGCCTTTATTGATTACAAAAAGGCATTTGATAGTGTGGAGACGTGGGCCGTGCACCACTCTTTGAGAAAGGCATGGGTAGATCACAGATATAATGACCTCATAGCTGCTATTTACAATAAGGCTACGATGAAAGTGTCGATACCGCAACTAACGAACCTTATTAACATCAGACGGGGAGTCAGACAGGGTGACACTCTATCGCCGAAACTTTTTACATTGGTCCTCGAAGACGTGTTTAAAAACTTAGATTGGCACGATAAAGGTATCTTGATATCTGGGGCACGCTTATCCAACTTTTAAGGTTTGCTGATGATGAAATATATTGGTATTTCTCAGGATTTAAGCAAAAGGCCAGTAATTTCAAATAACACTTCTTATTGTCGAAATAACACACCAAAGTTGCAGCAAGAGTAGTGACATAGATTATACAGATATACTAAAAGGAAACAGTTCACACAACCACAGATAATAATTTGTAGATCAACGATATTGTCCACAGAGTGAACATGGGGTGGCGCTGTCGGCGGTGTGCATTTAACTAAAATCATACTTTAACAGCTGACGATATAGTATTATTTTCCAGTAGACCCGAAGAACTTCAAGATATGATTGCCGAAGTGCACTGAGGATCCTTGGAAGTAGGTCTTGAAATGAATCTCAACAAGACTAAAATCATGACCACCGATTCCGAGCATGCAACGACTATCGCTGTGGGAGGTACCATCATTGAACGCGTGAACAAATATGTGTACCTGGGTCAGGAGATCCGTATTGGCAAGGATAACCAGTGTAACGATATTGACAGGAGAATTAGACTAGGGTGGGCAGCCTTTTCCAAATTGGATTTTGTATTGAAAATGTGAGTATTTTAATAACTATTTCTCATCAATAGGTGCAAAGTTAGCCGCAAAAATTCCTAAAACTAATCATAATTTCCTATGTAGTACTAGCAGTTCTTTAAAACAAAACAAATTAGACGTTTTAAAACCATGTTCTTCAGATGAGATAGGTAAACTAATAGATGCTCTCGACCCAAACACAAGTACTGGGGTAGAATATATACATACAAAATCGATTAAATGCATAAAAAATCATATAGTAAACGAATTAACAAATTGCATAAATAAATGTTTTCAAAATGGTGATTTCCCAGATATTTTAAAGATAGCTAAAGTTACTCCAATTCATAAATCGGGATCTAAAACAGACCCAGGGAATTATCGCCCCATATCTGTGTTGCCGACGATGTCGAAAATCTTCGAAAAGGCCATCCATTGTAGACTCAGTGCGTACTTAGAAGATACTAAATTTTTGTATGGCCGACAGTATGGCTTCCGTTCAAAAAGTAATACTTTATCGGCCACAATTGATTTAATTACCCAAATAAAAACAAACATAGATTCGAAAAAGCTCGCAGTCGGCGTGTTTATTGGTGTTTATTGATTTAAAAAAGGCTTTCGACACCGTCAGCCACACAATACTGTTAAATAAACTGGAGAATATTGGTGTAGTTGGCCAAGCATATAACACAATAAAATCATATCTTAAAAATCGAGTTCAAATTGTCAAAATTGAAGAAAGTGTTAGTAGACCCGCAACAGTAGATGTTGGCGTGCCCCAAGGCTCCATACTTGGTCCATTAATATTTTTAATTTATGTAAATAATATCGGTAATCTATCTCTCCACGGTCAGGTCACATTATATGCAGACGACACGTGTCTTTTTTATTTTGCAACTCATTAGATATAATTGAAAAAGAAGCTCAGGTAGACCTAAACATGTTGAACAAATGGTTCCAATCTAACCTGTTAACCATCAATGTAGCCAAGACAAGCTATGTCATATTTAAAGCTAAGAATAAGAAAATACACGATATTAGCTTACAAATAAATAACCAGCATATTAAGAAATCTAATTCGGAAAAATATCTAGGCTTGACATTGGACTCTGGACTGACTTGGTATGAATGATCACGTAGCGAGGGTGACCTCTAAATTAAAATCTTTAAATGGCCTCCTAAGACCTATAGTGCGAAGTCTTCCCCGCAAAGTGCGATATACAATCTACAATTCTCTTGTGAAACCACATCTGGACTATCTGGTTGAGATCTGGGGTAGCGCCTCTCACAATGTATTAAAAGATTTAAAAATTGCTCAAAATAAAATAATAAAACGTCTTTTCTTTTATAACTTTTTGACACCCACAACACGTATATATCAAGAAACAAAATTAATGGATCTTAAACAGCTATATAATTTTAAAACTTGTATACTTATATGGAAAATTTTAAATAGGCAGATTTTATCTAATATAGATTTTAAAAGTAACAAAGAAATGGGCGTCTATCCCACGCGACGAGCTTATAATTTATATCTTAGAAAACCAAGAACCAACTATGGCAGGGTAGGCGAACCAATGGCACGCGTGCCATTGATGGCACGCGACACAATATTTTGGGCACGTCGCCGATCATAAAACATGTGTAAAAAATGAAAAAGAACTGTGAAGAAGCTGGCTCATGCTATTTTAACAATGTTTTCATCTACCTATGCCTACGAGTCATTATTTTCAGAGATGAATAACATTAAAAACTCGGTTAGAAACCGTTTGACAGATGAATCCAGCTCAGAATGCATTTTGCTAAAAGTAACATTTTACAACCCTATTCTAACATAAATTATTTGTCATCTAACCTGCAGCAACAAGTAACACTAATTTTACAGTAGTTTAATTTATGCATGTAACTATTAGGAATAAAACTATTCCTAAACGTACCTCTTTTGTTTACTTTATTTAATAATGAGTTTTGATAGTATTTATTTTTATTATTTTCCAAATAGATGGCACGTCAATGACCCCACTAAACAGTTTTTAGAAAAAATGGCACGTTGATGCATAAAGGTTCGCCTACCCTGAACTATGGTGCTAAAAATATAAAATATGAAGGTGCTCAACTGTTTAATAAATTACCAATCGATATCAAAGAAGCTAAATCATACAACATTTTCAAAAATAAATTAAAACAATATATAATTAACACAACTTCAGTAAATTTATAAAAACTTATAATATAAAACAGACTATTACTATACATGTAATAAAAAAAGTGTTTAAAGTGATCCTAAAGTTTTTATGTGAAAATATACATGACCTATGCTATTTTAAGTTTAAAGGTGCACACCTGTTACTTTGCATTTATAATAAGTTTCATTTGTATTTCTCATTAAGTGAAATGTAATTTTTTTTGAGAATAAAGATCTTTAACCATAAAATTAATGAATCTGTTGTCTCGCCAAAAAGCCCGACTATTTAACCAGTGTGTTCTGCCAGTTTTAACATATGAAGCCGAAACATGGGTCACAACGAAGGATGTAATCCACAGACTTCAAGTGGCGCAGAGGGCTATGGAAAGGAAATTAGTGGGGGTAACGCTGAGGGACCGATAAACCAACACTTGGCTCCGGCACAAGAGCAAAGTTGTGGACGTGGGAAAAAGGGTGGCAGAACTGAAGTGGAAATGGGCTGGTCACGTAGCTCGAAAGAAAGACTCATGGTGTAAGACGCTTCTGGAATGGAAGTCGTGGGGACAGAAAAGAACAAGGGGAAGGCCTCAAATGAGTTAGAAAGACGATATTAAAACCGTAGCAGGAAAGAATTGGCTACAAACTGCACAGGATAGAGAAGAATGGAAGAAGTTGAAGGAGGCCTACACTACAAAAGTAGTCGACAACGGCTGAAAGAAGAAGAAGAAGAAGTGTTTATCCTGTGGTTGAAATAAAACCATTGTTCTATGCGGTAGCCGGCACCGCTGTCGGTGCTAGTGTTTACCTAGCGATCGATGTGGCATCGCAAATCTTAAAATTATTATTTACACTATAGTCGAAATTAGACCATTGTTCTATTTGGTAGAGGGCACCATTGTCGGTACTGGTGATAACTGAACGGTCGATATAAGAAATCGCAACTCATAAAACTAGTCGACAGAACGCCACTATATACCTAGAATGGTTAAAGAAGCTATTGAAATTTAAAATTTGCGTTGCAATATGATGCGACATTACCAAACATTATTGGTCCATGCTAGATCGTACAACATAATATGAGATGAGAACCCTGTCCACACCTATTTGATGATTCAGTTCCGAATCAAAAACATCTTATTTCTTTGTTTAGGAACATCAACAGCGGATAAAAATTGATAACTGGAAACAATATACCAATTTAATTAAAAAACGCGACAGAAGCATACATTATTATCTATGCTTATATCGCGTTTGTCGCACAGACTTGTTGGTCTCGATACGATAGAGAATAATACTGAAAGTTGTCTTTCCTTGGTATAGCGCTCGGAGGTGCTATTCGAGGTGTCGTCGATGAAGCCGCGGCGCAAGCGCGTGGCGCCCGTGTCGCGTCAGGCGGCGCACGAGTCGCGGCGCGTGTGGCGCCACGTGACGTGTGCCCTGCGCGCGCAGGACACGGAGCACGCCACCAACGCCAAGCGACACGTGGAGCAGGCGCAGCGCGACGCCGTCAAGCTACGCGACGCCAACGGCGACAAGTGGCAGACGCAGGCACGTACTACCACACATACATTATTACACATAGCACGCCACACGCCACACGCCACACGCCACCGCCGCAAGGCTGTTACACGATCGGTCGGTCAGTCGCTGTAGGCCGACCTCACACGGTACATTCACTTTATAATACAACGTACACGCCGAGCGCACGCTCAAGGAACGTGCACGCTCCATATGAGAGAGGCTCTACAATGTAATAATACTCTAGTCCTTGGCATTCTCTTATTGGTCGCTTTGCTGAAGTTTTAACGTTTTATTTATTTGATTAATGATATCTTGCAAGAAGCCGTGAGAGCTGTTATCTCGACATTTTATATTTTAAATATCTATCTTTTTCATTACAGCTATTCAGTCCCAAAGGCGAGGACGGTTGGGAGTACAACAATCCTCTGACAAAACGCGTGACCCCAACGAAAACGACGCCACAACACAAGGCAGATAGCGCGGAGAACACTAGATAATCTACTCGACAAACAACTTATGGACTATTGAAATAAGGTAGAAATTCCTTCGTCACAGCAAAACGGACTTCGTAGGGTAGGACAATGTTCACAGTGATGCACCACTGTTCGCAACGACACTACACTTCGGACGCGATCGGAAATGTTCGGCTGTTTCCGTGTATAGAGTAAAAGAGGGAGCGATTTATCGTTTTCTAAGTGATTTTTTAATTTTAAATGCCGAGGTGTAGTGCCCTTGTATGCCTTAGAAATCGGGAAAGTTGGACAGTTAAGTCTCTTTTGCCATAATTATTACGGTTTTGGTATATCGCGCATGTCAGTCGACCACGGTTTTCGTATCGCCCGTCACTACGCCAGATGACTTGGTGCTAGTTATTTATCAAAACTTTGAATAGTTATAAATACTTTAAATATCAAGTCGCTAAGACTTCGAATTGAACATATTTTCTATACAAATCATCGTGCGGAGTGCTTTATCAGTATTTTCATTTGGAATTGTCTTTTCGTATACAAAATCTGGTCGACTAGATACGACCACATAATATAAATACTTGATTCACCTAAATATTTTTTTAAACAGTTCGGAATCTTTTTGAAACAGCTTACATATAATGTTTATCTCACTTATTGCCTACTTTGATAATGTTTCGAACTATTTTTATACTAAAACAGTCTATCAAAATTAGCTATGGCTGTGAATAGATTGGATTATATAAAACGTTGTTTTAATCTAATAGTGCAGCTAAACGCTTACGAGTCAATTTGAGATATTCGTTATCAAAATATAAGTCTCACCTCAAGACAAAACTATCCGCCCATTTGTCATATTATAACGCAGTTAAGGATTACAGAAATACATAATACTTATCAAAACATTTACTACTGCACTACCAATTGCTTACCTACATATTATAATTTTATAAACCTAAAATCGAATAGTCAAAATTACGTGAATGTTGGGACTCTGTACACATTTTCGGCCAATGAAATTGAAATGCCGACATATACCTTACCATTTTTAATTTGGTATTCAAGGGAGATTAGTACGACTTTAGCTGCGACACACAATTCGAACCGTATTTGGCACAGTGATTATTTATTAGTTCACATTGAGTTCTTAGACGATGTGACCAATTTGATGACAATGCTGTTCAAATACAGTAAGAAATACCGTGGCTTGCTTAGCCACGGTATTTCTTACTGTTGTTGTAGGTTGTTGTAGTTGTACTAAACCATTGGTAAAGAAGATTTTGATGTTTTATTTGATGAACATAACACATTCATATTCGACAGTATGTACCTACAATCAAACAAGTCGGCGGTTGACCAGTTTGAAAAAAGATCCCTTGGTTCGCTCATAGAGTCGAGGCACACTATAAACTGGTTTTGTATACGAGTGTTAATGTGTGTAAAGTAGCACTGGAAGCGACGATGTCTTGCTAAGCGATTCTCGCCCTTATGGTGGTCTAGCGGGAAGTTGTTCGACTGTACATTGCAAAACCACTTAAAACCAATTACATACTAGATCAATTTACTAGATTAATTTCTACAGAAAATATTATGTGGTCATATCCAGCACCCTATTCTCAGGTACATACGAAATGGATCGACTAAAACATTGTACCAATAAAAGTTTAGAAACATATCGGCAGTCTTCACTCATCTAAATGTACAGTAGCAAGGTCTAAATTCTAATGGCAATAATTGTTTATGATAGATAGATAGTGGAGACTGCTGAAGTTACATTTTTGTACAGTAAATTCGACTGGGAATTATTTCAAAAGGTCGAAAGAAGAATGTAAGTCGATGCATTTCTCTAAGGAGTAAGAAAAACCTTGCGCGGACTTTTTATATTAAGTTTTATTTTGTAATGCTGTAGGGTAGGAGGCAAAGTGATACAAGCGCCATCTTTTGACAATATCACTAAATATTGTTTTTCAAAAATGTTTGAATAACAATGAGGACTGTTCTACAATCTAACTGGGGCTCTGAATCTGATCATTGATAACGTTTAAAGACCCTGGATAAGATAAAATAGTCACGAACTAGTCTTGTGGCAAATGATTTATCATCGCCATCTAGTGAGATTTCCACGAAACAATACAAATGCTTTTGTTCTTAGATGGCGCTGAATGAAATACGCCCGGATGAAAACTAAAAGCGTAAATTAAATTTAAAATTCGCACGTGTATCACTTTGCCTCCTTCCCAACAAGGAATATTTTCTTGTAAATTCTCAATCTTATTATGGCCTATGATAGATGATTCAGCAATAAATAAAACTACATTTGTAAATAAAGTTATATTATTAAAAACGCCACGCCTTATACATTTCGGTTCGTTCACGCGTTGAGCACACGATTGGGCCAGACATGAAACATTAATTAAATAATAAGTAATGGAGACGTTAGTATAAAAATTCGAATTTAACGAGTATTATGAATGAGAAAATTATTAGAGAATAGATCGTTTTAGTTGGCAGCTGTAGTAACGCTAAGGTACATTAAAATAATTTGTAAAATAATTGCCACATAGGATTTCTTTGAAGAATACCGGAATGGAAGGGTTGATGGCTTTTGGTTTTCAAAATGAACGATTTTCTTGAGGATTTGCTTGTTGGAAAATTTCAATGATATTTTCTGGCACATTCGTCCATCTTGGATTGAATATAATCCGTCGTTGCAGATGTTCATGAAATGCTTTATTTATTTCTTTAACTTCTGAAGTTAATAATCAATTTAATTGGCGAAAAAAAAAGATAATACCAAGTCATCTTTGCAACACTTTTATGATGTAGTTAACAGTCAAAAGAGGGGGAAAAATTAAGGCCATTCTTGTTTGCCAAGAACAGTAATTTGCAGTAATGGGATTGTGAGTTCAAGTACCATCCATTGTATACAGTTATGAAACCCACAAAAAGTATTGCAACCAATCAGTTGCTCTAGAGATGATAACGAAAATGCTCTTCATTAAAATCTTAAGCAAGACAATATTTAAAAAAGAACGGTTGAACTCAATTATGTTCCTCTGTCATCAACTTACTTATCCGTCAATTAGATTGATTATTAACTTTGGCCGTACGAATTTATAATGTTGTGCTTGATATCTACAGTTTTGTAATCTAGATCTATTTCAACGAATTAAAATGTATCGTGTGTAGTAACACTCTGAAAAATCATCGTATAAAATAGAATAATTGTCAAAAGTGCCACTGCACAGTTGAATTAGGACTCGGCAATAACGTCTCTTGAGAAAGCCCTGCTATGTATATCAATGTGCAGAGCCAGGGTTTTTTTTTTAGGGAAGAGGGGCTTATGAGGGTCTGAAGGGGCTTAAACTAGATGATTGAAGGTTTAGGACACAATCATTGGTTTTTGGCAGAAAAATTAATCATTAGCCATCACCCTCTGAATCCGCCGCTACTATGCTATTCTTCTCAATAAGTCACCGCTGTAGGCGAAATCGTCGTTGTGATAACATTGGCCCGCTTCAGTTAGATCGTTGTAGAACTTGAAACGATCCAATCAATGCGTCGAATCGATCTATCGTCGTTGCGGCAGGGTTGAAAGTAAGGCTATTTCTTAGCAGATACCTACTGGTGAAAAGTGAAACATATTGAAAGAAAGAGTGTTACAACAGCGATTGACTTTCTAAATCTCATATCTTATAATGATCATTGTCCATTCTTCTACTTAGTAGCGATATACGGTCATTACTAAAAAAAGGTATCGTGTTCGGTTGGAATCGCAAAATAATCGATTTGTCAATGTGCGACTTATGCACGAGTGACTTAATGGTATGTCAGTACCGTAACGGCACCGTTCCAGCCCAGCGCCTAACATATTTAAATTTGACCACTAAACCGTATGTAAATATTTTATAACATCAACATAAAATGCCAACGTGTTGTCAGCGCGCTTGGCGGTAACTTTGAGACAGGGCCGCACAGCAGCTGTGCCGTTACAGTGCCGGTACAATGTGCCATGACCGTTATATAGTTTTGGATGGATCCTCCCTCCACTCTCCCTCTCAAAATGAATTCTTGGCTAACAGCTTTGCACTTAATGTCAAGTGATGTCGGATCCTCATCCCATATCCATTTATTGCGACGCAAGCAATCGCCGATAAATTATATTTTACTAGTAATTATCGTATATCGCTATTTCTGATACTAATCGCGTCCTTCGGACTTTAAACTGTCATCAGTAGCGTAGGTGCTCAATCTCTTAATTGCATGTTCGGTTCAGTTGTTATAATTAGTGAAAAGACTGACAAAGAACGAAACGATACGGAATCGACGGACACACGTGCAAAAAATAATTTTAATTATGAATTATTCAATCACATAGACTTATTTAATTACATAGTTATAACTACCATGTTGTATATTTAAATAAAAAATTACGATTATATTTTTTGTGTATTATTTTAGTCCCCAAGCGAACTAATGTTAGTTTTACCCTTTTATCATTCTGCTTACGCGTCCCAGTTTTAATTATTAAAATTGGTAGGCATAAACATGTTCATACATTACCAACATTGAGAATTATTTGCCAGCATGTAAAGGTACCTACTACCAATGAATACAGATTTACGCAGAACATTTCTTAAGGATTTCGTGTGCCGATCCCAATTGGCGAGTTGGCGAACGTCGTCAGTTTAGTTCGTAATTGGCGCCGTTGGCGGCGCTGGCGTCGTTCTCCGTCTCTCTTGCTCTCGTAGAACAAGATACACAGGAGAAACGTTCGTCTCTCTTGCACTCGTAGAGACAGCTGTCACAGCGCGACTGCCACGCCGCCAAGTGGCAATATGGGTCACAGAAAGTTCATCTACAGAGGGCCAGAAATGCGCCTCTATGTAAATATCTATGCTCTATGCTACTACTCATCTGAATACCTACATGTGAATATGTTTATTCACAAACATCTCCGAAACCGCTAGTCTCGTCCATCTACTCGTACTTAGAAATAGGATATTAACAGCTACAAAGTAAACCAACATTCGTGTAGCAGGTATATTTGACTAAAAGATAATTAACATTTTTACGAAAGCTATAAGTACTGTACAAAATTACTCTAGTGAATAAACCATCTGATAAAACATTATATAAAAAAATCTTGTATTGATTTCTTGTTAATTTATCTGGCCTTCTTAGTGTTACACTTTTTACCTGTAAGTAATTTTTCACCTTCAGATTGCTTTAAACGGGTATAAACAACTGCTGGTGTAGGAAAAAAAAAGAAAAAAGGAAAAAACAATCTGTCAAGTTCCAGTCTGACTCAACCATTCGTGTGCGAGTCCAACTCGCACTTGACCGGTTATATTCTACGATACGACGGCATAAGACTATTCCAGTATCGTCGTATAAGATATAGACACTATGTACCTGACGACTTTAAAATTTTGTTGGGCAAGAAATTAAAGGTACTACAACCATTTCATAAGTAATATTTGAATAACAAGATGGCCACCAATGCAATGGCGGCCATCTTGTAATGGAATGTGCCATTTTGATTTTGTTAAAGATATTTTTACCTCTTCCTATTACGATTCATTTAGGTACCTGTGCATTTAGCCATGCAAGCCGTGTCTTGCGCGAGCATGCTGGCCGGAGCGGACAGCACTCTGAAGTTGGTGTCGTTATAATCCATGGCGTCATATAAGAACCGCGACTGACGGTCGCTCAGGATCCACACGTTACCTTCCAGATCTACCTGATGTAGAAAAATTATATCAGCCCTGTATGTAAACCTTGGAGAGACGATTTACGCAAAGTGGCTGGCAGCGGCTGGAAACGGAGAGCCGAAAATCTGGCTCAGTCGGGTGCCATTAGGGTGTCCTGCTGTATCCAGCAGTGAACTATGGCACGCTGATAATAGTGTAAACTGTCCCACAGCTGGGCACGGGGCTCTTCTTAGCTATGCGATGGGTAAAGCCACAGTCCACCATGCAGGCCAAGTGCAGTTTCATGGAAACGTGTCTTTCGATAGCATTATCGGGATCTCTCAGACAGTTTCCTCACGATGTTTTCCTTCGCCGTTTAACAAGTAGGTATGTTAAAGGTAAACACTTTAAATTGAGCAGACAAATAAATCTAAAATAGGGATGTTTCAGTATAATGCATGATTTGATCATAGAATACTTTATAAGTAGGTAGGTAGGTACATACTTTGACATCGTTGGGGAATTCCATCAGATTACAATCGCTGAGTATAACGGGTGTGTTCTCATGTGTGTACGGCTTGTCAAGGTTCCAACAACCTAACCCGTTCTTGCAAACCTAGGAATAGTAGGAATAAGTATTTATTAAAATATGGGTTAGTTACATACTGTATTTTGTCCACAAGTAGAACTGGTGAACCAAACACTGATTTGAAAGAAGATGACGAAATTTTGTTTTAGGGCCGATGTGATGAAATCCGTAATCTGAAGTAGTGTACTTAGTGAAGCGGTTCGTCTTTAGGTCTGACACCATATATATAGAAAACAAGTTCTCTTGTTTATATTTCTATGCCTGATACCATCGCGGGACTAAAGCTAGGAACCATTTTTAACTATAAAGAATAAATTTATCCACCCTATCGAGAGCTTCATGGACTCATGGTTCTTTTTTTTGATGTTGCCTCAGATTAAGTAAAAACAAGATGTTAATATTGGGACTCATCTCATCCTCATTCCTACTATTGAGTCACGTGTGTAGCCAGTGTTAGCAGTATTTAAGCTATGGTGTTGCTAGTAAGCTATGTAGAAATAAAGAGTAAGTACCTGTGTGTAAAATAATATGTTGTTGCCGTGATCTATGTCGCACGCCGTCGCTTGGGAGTTCGGACCTCTGTCGCCAACTATCTGCAAGCATTACAGAAGGCAAATTATTTAGTCATTCTTAATACTAGTTTCTATTCGGCTGTGGTCGAACCTTTAAATCGAATAATGATGCTCATTAAATGCGGTTCCTTTCTCATTTTTAATAGGTAGGTAGAGGTTGGATGGATACCTATTTAACAGGGCAGGATTCAAGATATAAAATTATAAACATTCGTGATAAAAAATAAGAAAGGGAATGTCAGATTGTCATTCGCAGATTTTCTACACTTACAATTTTGAAATAATAAAATAGTTGGAATCGAATTTGTTTTTTATTAGTAATAATTATGTCAATAAGATGTGTCATGCATTTCGGTGTATAGGTTCTTTGGAGAGCAGAACGCATCTTCGCAAACGTAGTGTAGTAGGTAGGTAGGTCTAGGTGGAGTGGCGACATTACAGACATATCTACCCAAATTCAAGTGCAAACAGGAGCCAATAATTTAGCTCAGTGACGTGCCATAGGAGATGGCTATATGCAGTAGGTACCTAGTGGACTATGGCAGACCGATAATGATGTTGTCTAAGTACTTTATTTAGCTGAGACATTTCATTAATAGTAAAATGTACCTCAACGCCATTGAAGATTTCTTCTTTGGGCGCATTTTTATTTCTTAGCAACTTGGTCGACATCCTAAACTGCTTTGTGCTCGACGTTGGCTGAAGGTACAGATCGCTAAACCTGCAAAGATCGAAGAGATTTTCGGAACAGCTTTAAAAATGCTACACTCTGTGGTGTAGGTGTAGCACAAGTATCCTCTTTAGGGTGATCCAGCGACTTAACTACGAGAACAAATTAGATTTAGAAGACAATATTTATCTTTATGATAGTAAGTATTTTGTTCCGAGTAACCGGACGTCATCCAAAAAAAGGTGACGACTGGTGACTCAGTAGATAGATCACACCACTAACTTCCGCACCGGGTGCCATCCAAGATTCCAAGGTAACTATGCAGAGCTGGCAACACTTCTCTAAAGTTTGCTGGCTGTGATATAAAGGCCTTGCCACACGGCACAATTTTACCACTGATCAAATTTTCAATCGAATTGGCTTTGCCCGTCTACACGACACAATCAAATCACTGATTTTCATTCCGTCCATCCGATTGGTTAAAATCTGTTGGTACCGCCCACCAGATGAACTTGAGTTGGACGACTGGCGTCTTCACGTCACGATTTCATCAAGTGGTTTAGTCAAGTTGGACGTAAAATTGTGCCGTGTGGCAAAGCCTTTACTATAGATTACTGACAAAAGATATACTTACCTACACGTTGAATTCGATACAGTGGTCGGGAAAGGAAGGTTAATAATCAATTCATTCAAAATCATCAAGGAATCAGAGAGGCAGCATAAAGTTAGTAGGTAAGTACTTGGGCATCAAAACTCTCATCCCACCCACAAAATCAGACATTGGCATCAGCTGCAGTGGCGTTCACCATCTCATTCTCATAGGATGTGTTAAAAACGAAGCTAGTGTCTATGCTACACCGACTAAGCTGAATCTGCCTGTAACCATTAGGCTGCCACACTAATTTCTTTCTGTTACATTTACATAACTAGAATGACTACTCACCCATCTGATTTCAGCTTAGACAACGCCGCTGAAGACACGCCATCTCTCCAATAGAAGTCAATGCCTGCGACTCTATACACGCCCGCGTGAGGGTCAAAGTGGAAGTAGTGGTTCTCGACCCTCCACGCTTCGTCCTGCTCGAGGTCGTACACGATTATCGCGTTAGAACCCATGTCGGTTATGTAAGCGTAAGCAGGACAGCAATTGCAAGCATCGCCGGTTATTTCTACCACCTGGAAAATGTACCTACTTAGGTTGTTGGAGTGGGGTTCAATCAAGCAACTATGTACCTATGTACTCGATTACCAAAACAAGATATACCTAATATGGAATGTCTTTTCGATTCTTCCAATTTTGCAAGCAGTTTTGAGAAACGGAAAGTACCGTTATTACATATCTATCTGTCTGTCACCTTGACGCGCGACGCTTTAATATTGATAAGTAATCAAATCAGTATCGATGCCGGTGTAGCTCGGGCGTAGGTACCTACTATTAGTAAAGGTTTAAGGGAATATTCATAGGCTTCCTGCACGGGAACTGCTAAGAAGAAGTACCTATGTCATACGACATACTTCTTAAGACGAAGTGTCTTCGCCAAAATTGATTGCAGTCAACGAACTGTACCTACTCGTCAAATGGATATATACTTACCTATGATGTAGCTATTTTATAGTAAATGTACACTTACAACACTGGTTAATACTGAAGAGTCCCTCAACACGGTGTCATCAAAAATATGTCTGCTCAGCAACTCATCCGTGTTCAAATTGAAGACCAGCACAGACGGCGGGGCTATTTGTTTCACTTGCGCTGTTTAGAAAATATTAGAGTAAGCTGTTAGAATAGAAAATCATCAGTTATCCATTCAAGCTTGAAAGACCCAAATTGTAAGTTGTAGAATTGACCAGTGGCGTACGCTACTAATAAGTACGTGAAGAACATGAATTGGCCAAGAGCGCTTAATAAAGCGCTCTTGGCTAAACTCATGTTCTCATGGACACGTATAAGAGATGTCATGTAATGATGCGTAGATATTTTTGGCAGTGGCGAGCGAAGGGGCGCGGTCGGTTTCGAGTGGGGGCCACCTTCAGTCTAGCCCGTGGCCAGTGGCGGCGCTAGACCACATGTGGACGTCGGCGACATCAAGTTCGCGAGGCCCTTTAAATCGATGGCGAATCATTTACTTCGTAGTAAAAATACCGTTAAAATGAAGTGAGCCAAATTATAAAATAATGTATGAAAAAATAAATGATAATTCAAAAACTCTCACCCAACACACATCACGGACTTGTTCGAAAGTAATTAAAGTCATTATCATCTGCTTAGCTTTTTCCAGAATTGTTCGGTGTCGGCTACCTAAGCCAGGATGATTGGCGAAATGAAATTAAGTATGTAACTTGTAAAACGTTTTTGCGAGGCCCCCTCAGGCGCGAGGCCGTCGGCGGTCGCCGACGTCGCCGACGCCTAGCGCCGCCACTGCCCGTGGCTTTTTCTCGTCTTGCCACTACAAGTGACTACTGTGCCTGTATACCTTCTTAATCCAATAAGATATAAATGGGATTAATTCCTTAGGTTAAAATTTGAGGTATGTAATAGGTATGCTGTATTGCAGCAAATATTCTTAACTATGATATGTAAGGATAGGATTAAAGCAAAACAACATAATATATGATGAAGTCTCTTCATTTAGGAGTGTTGTTTAGATGTCACCTAGTAAAAGACCGCATCTGATCCAGCGAAACTATCTAAAAAGTAGGTAGTTTAATTAATACTTCCAGATTTTAATTTACTCACTAGACATATCAGCGACCCCATTGTCCACGACCCAGAGCCTATCACATCTATCCACGTGCACCCTGAAGGTGGACACCACAGTTCTGTTGCTGACCAACTCGCTGGTCTCTGTGATGCAACCTTCGCGCCAGTTTGGGTAGGGATTCAGTGGTGCTTGCTGCGTGCCGTTCAGGTAAACGTAGTTCAGCGAGGATGGAATTCCTAGGAAAGATGGCCAAAACAATCATAGGTATAGTAACTATAGCAGGTAACAAATAATATAGGTAAATAATATAGAAGGTAGGTATTTCAAAAAACTTTACACCGCTTCATCCATGACTTAGCATAAGTAGGAGCTTTTATTAAATGTTGTGAATTGAATAGATATCTACTTGGGTTCCATTCAATTACTGATATCTAATGTTGGTGAGATGCACCTAGTTAAACAACCATATTGAAGACTTCAGCAGGAACAAGAATGACCTGTCTACGATGCATTTCGTACGAAGCGAAGAGGCTCTGACGAAGCGACGACGGCCAAATTACCGTCCCTTGACCAATCACCATCTTGGTCCTCTTCCCTCCTTCGAAACCCACAATGCAAAGCACCAGTAATGCTCATTAATTGACACATATTCTTCTGAGCTATTCCTACCGCTAAGCATTCATTATCAGCCTGGGCACGGGCCTCTTCTCACTATGAAAAGGGTAAGGCCATAGTTCACCACACTGGCCTAGTGCGGGTTGGCAGACTTCACATGTCTTTCGACAACATTTTGGAGAACTCTCAGACATGCAGGTTTCCTCACGATCTTTTCCTTCACCGTTTAGCAAGCGATAATTAACAATATAATACGCACATATCTCTTGGTGCGCGTCGTGGATTAGGATCCTCTGCGTAGCAGTCTGTCGGTCTCTCCACTAGGCTATCGCTGCCTTGTACCGCTAAACATTAGCAGGGTTTATACCTACGGGCTAGCCCTTTACCACCAAAAGCAATATAAAGGCCCCATGACCATTTTACCTGGTTTCCATCGTGGTATTGTGATGAATAGTTTGTTCTTCCACCTCGCTAGACCTGTCGGCATATTATTGTTAGGGATGTACAAGCTCCGGTCCATAGCCGCCTGTTTGGTTGATTCATTCTCCCATGCAAAGTCTAAAGTTTTCCACTGAAATTTTGGGGGTACTAAGCCCACAGCTTGGAATACAATCGAAAGTATAAGGATTAATATCGCAATGTAGTGATTCATTTTAATTTTTTATATTTATTACGTGTTAATTTTTCATAGGATGATGTAAGTATAGTCTATTCATATTTCTTCGCTGACCATTCAAAAATTAATTTCATTATATACCGTGATACTTTAAAATATTGCAGCCATGGTACCATAATTATTGGGTAGTAAACATGCAGAGCACACAGAGTACACTTTATACCAAAACTATTGCTCGGCTATCATTATTCTTCAGAATTTCAGCGCCATTGCTGCCAGAGAGAAAATGTTTCTGAGATTAGTTTTTTTTTCTGTCGAGAAGAGATGAAATTATAGGTATAAAGAGTAATCATTCTGATCATTAAGATGTCTGCGGCCCAAACAGAGCGTGGCAAGCAAGCACGGCTGCCGCACGGTCCGGGGGTTAGAGTCAGAAGTGCACGCACGCTACAGTCGTTTGATCACACTTTATGTAGTTTATGTACCTACATTCATACCTACAGGACCGTACCTATCTTTGATCTCAGAAAGTTCTATGTTAGGAGTCAGTTTTAATCTATATACTAATAATAATAGTAGCCAGAATCATTCACCAGCAACTTGCTCTGAAGTACAAACTTGTAGACTTCGAGGTACCGTACTACAGGTATCTAGCAGAGCCAGTTCTCGAAAATGGCCATGTCACATTGTACTGGGATCGATCTATCATCACAGACAGGCCTGTGGTAGCCAATAAACCTGATATTGTGGTGATAGATCGATCAGAGCGCCTCGCAATACATAGGTACAGGATGAATAGAAAGCTTACAAGCCGTAGGGCAGCTTTGTGGCGAGCTAAATGTGTGTGGCGACACTGCGGTTCCGAATGCTTCAGAAGGTCGGGCCTCATCTCCAGCTTGCCTTTATTGGCTGGCTGGGTGTAGTGGATCTCCAAGAGCGCCCGCAGGACTCTCAACTCTGGCTTACCTTGGTCGGCCGGCCAGAGGGAAGCTGCAAGAGCTACTATTAGTTCGGCGGTGGAAGTGTCATTGTCAAGGGCAGAGCGTAACTACGGGGAAACCCGCTCCGGGTCTCCTTTGTCACGAGACCCGCGATGGCGAAACCGGTGCCGCACCCCTCGACACCCCTAGCCAATCGCACCGGTGTTGCCCTCTGGCTGCCTTTATGGCAGACTTTGCTTGCCTTGGCCGCTATTAAGAGAGGGCCCATCTATTAGAGTATCAGGGAGGTGCCGTTTGTATCTATAGTTTTTATTACCAGTCCATCAAATATCCATCCTCATAGCCCATGCAATCTATTACATTCCACATTAAGACAATAGTCCAACACGTGTTGCGGCTAGTCCACAGCTGTACTTAATAGTGCAGTTGTGGAGGCCTCGCTGCACGTGTCCCATCACATTTTAGATTAAAACTCTCTACGGGCCTCTGCACGTTGGATCCACCCCGTGTAAGCCTGCCAAAGGTCCGGTTATTCTTTAAACACCAAATTTTATAAGAGTAACCGTGTAAAAGAGAAACATAATAATAATATCATAAAGAGGATAGATTTGTATTTATGTATGTTTGTAACGAATTAAACTAAAAGGTCCTAAACCGATTTTTAAAATTCTTTCACCATAATAGTGCGGCGTTATCCCTGAGTAACTTAAGCTACCTATATTTATTTGTAGAAAATGTTATTTAAAACCACCCGTGCGATGCCGGGCAACTGACCACCTTGACTTCGTTTCCCTCCTTCAGAGCGGCATAATAGCGTGAGTTCCAAAAGTACGTTGATGACTAGTGCGTAGGTAGGTACATGCATGAGCTGCAAGGAGCAAAGAATTCTGTGGTCACCTCGTTTACAGAAAGTTAGCACCGAGTGCATAATAAGCTAGCTAGGTACAGCATAGCAGCATAGATTTGAGAGTGTAGTGGGTACTTCCCCGAATCATACATTACGAGACTATTACCTAAACCTAGGACATCGGCGCGCGGCGCTCTTTCTAGCCGAATTAAACGCAAATTTAGTAGTAGATTAGTGAAGTAAACCTCTCGAGCTTAATAATTCCTACATAATATGAAGGTCTTGAGGTGTACGAAAGCCAATCAATAGCCTGGCCTCACAGATATGTGAGTCTTTGCCAGGTCTAGCCTATGTCATGCACTTGAGACACTTTTTGTGAATCGTACCTAGGTACTTATTTTCGCAAAGATTATCAATAATTTGAATTACTTATTATATTGAATAAACATAAAGTGTAGCAATTTTACAAGTTATCATTATGTTTTATACACTGGTTTTATACATTTAAATATTTTATATATTTTATAAATTCAGATTTGCTATAAAAAAGAAATGTAATAGTGATGTAAAAATAAAACGTGCTATGACATTTTAAAGTAATCAGTTGGAACATTATACCGGTCGAAAGCAGAAAGCTATTCATAACATCAAATATCTGCTATCTCTTTCACATTTATAGAAAACATCATTGGCTTTACTTTTTACACTTTCATAATGCTCAAAAACCATGAAATAGTAAGCACTGTACATTTAAACAATTTAGCCAGATGTCACCACGCAAATAATATGTTGTTCAATAAATCCAATAAATTGTATTAATTGAAATAACTCATTGTATGACGTCCCCAGACCTTGGGGTGTTGTTTTTTAATCAGTGCATCGGCGTAGAGGTGCATTAAAAATGTCAAAGGAAGAAGAAATTGTCAACAACAATGGTGCGGTAAACGGAGAGTCAAGCAAAGAAAAACGTATTGGATGTGCTCATTACAAACGTCGGGCAAAATTTGTGGTAAGAAAATACTATATAATAAGTCTAGGAAACTTTATTTGATATGAGGAAGAAGTTGCGGAAGAAAACAAAGGTGTTCTATATATAAACATAGTGGCGCATTCGTTCGAAATAGTGACACGCGATTTAGGAAACAAAGATCAAGTCAATGAACGGGAAGACGCAGGTCACTGCGTTATTTTTGCGCCGAAAGTAACGAAAACAACCTTTGTTAGCTGCTCCACATTTCCACTAATGACTTGCTTACGAAAAAATAAGAATTTTGTCTATGTTTAATCTCTAAAAATCTGAATTAATTATCAGGATATTTAACATTGCGGTTTATCTCTGCTTGAAAGTATATTTTTTTGCATGTTATAAAACATTGTAAGCCACAATCAAGAAGCAACACATTCCTTTGGCAGATGTTTTAAAGACTTGTGGATGTATTTAGATACTCTAAAAGCATTATACCATCAAGTACAGGTTATCAGTCATTGCTAATTCACATACATAATTCCATTATTGATCAGTAATTACATATAGGGTTGCCAGTTCTCCGGGATTTCCGGGATTGTCCCGGAATTAGGCGTGTTGTCCCGTGTCCAGTAATTTTACGTTGCCGTCCCGGAATTCGAAAATATTAGTTTTTTCACAAAGTTACGATACTCCGGTTGCAAAAGTAACCAAACTAACCAATCATTTCCAAGTATTAAAAAAAATCCCGAAAGTCCCGATCCGCATTATTATCTATGTATAAAAGATCTATTTCTAAGTTACTTTTTAAAACACTAGCCAATGCAGGGGGGGGGGGGGGTGCAATTGTCCCGGAAATGATACGGACGTATCTGGCAACCCTAATTACATATCACAAATATTTGAAATTACTGACTACTGTTAGGTGTCTATGGCTCATTTCTAGACCCTAGATATATAGAGCTACTAAGAATATGTTGTTCAAACCAAGGATAATAATATTGATCTCAATCATGATCTAAAAACAAAACTTATTGACAGGGCTGTCTAACAAACAGATAAGGCAAAGACTGTGTTTTGGTTTAGTTAACTTGACCACATTGTTTTCTGACCTTCATGATCTTGTCAGCCTAGAGACATTCACTTCTGGACATACACTTTCCCCATGGTTTTCTGGCCTTGTTTTGAGTTAAATCCCAAAGAAAGCTAGGGAACTAATGCTAGAGCAAATACCTCAAATGGATATTTATGGAATCCAATAGGATTGCAGAAGTACAACTTTAAAAATAAGTAAAAACAAACCATTAACAACAGGTAGCTGATCTATAGTAATAACTTTACAGTAATTATGCAATATTAATGTACTTTAACTGTAAAGAATTGGCTCAATGATTATTACTAGAGATGTGCCGAGTAACACTTTTGCCGAGTAACGAGTACCGAGTTTTACTTGGCTCTATTTTTTTTCAACCGAGTAATTGGCCGAGTAACTCGGTTCAATCAAATTCCCATAAAGCGCGCGTAAATAAGTACAAACAGGCTCGCGCCGGTCGAGAGGGCCGGCTTGCGGTGCTTTTCAACTACCAGTCGCTTGATAGTTTGCAAACAAATACTTCACGTTGCACGTCATATTAGATAAATAATTGAAAAAGTTTGTTAAATAACGATTGACTGTGTGTAGTACCTGATCAGATTGCTGACATAATGACTTCACGTAAAAGATCCCGAATTTGGGCGTTTTACGACGAGATTGTAAAAGATAAAGCAAAAGTGAAATGTACTTTATTCAATTCTGTAATTTCACGTATTGGTGTTGGACGAAAGGCTTCTACGTACTTAATGTTAAGCCATGTTAAAATAAAACACTCAGAAGAGTTTATAGATTTGAAAAATGAAACTCTGCGGGAAATATCTCAAAATCGTGAGCGAGTAGCATCAACTTCGTCGTCGCAATCGAATACAATGAAAATACAGCAAACCCTTTTCAGCAAATAATTTTGATTTTACTAATTGAGATTGTCAGACTTCTTAAATACTTTTTGATTAACACTGTTGTTTTAATTATATCTACCTAAATATATTGCTTTTCTTAAACAAAGTATACTCGGCATTCAAACCGAGTTATTCGGCCGAGTACGAGTATCAAAAAACTAAATAAAATATTGTTGGTAGATCAGCAGTATTATTATTTAGTCATTCTAGAATAACTAAATGTCATGTTTTCATCTCTGCATAAATCATCAGGACTATCCATAGTGACTGTCTAGTAAATAGCTGTATGTTTTATTGACTCACTCATTGTAATAAAATATCATCATCAGCCACAGGCCTCTTCTCACTATAAGAAGGGTAGTGTACTGTCCACCATGCTAGCCACGTGGCTAAACTTTAAAATGTCTTTTTAAGAACATTATGGAATACTGAGACTTACAGCTTTCGTAACAATCTGATGGTATTACCCCTAGGCTATTGCTGCCTTTTTATAATATAAATATATATATATATATATGTGTTTATAGCAATTTGTTTTTAACTTCCAGACACCATGCTGCAACAAAGTTTATGTGTGCCGCTACTGCCACGATGAGAATGAACAGCATTACTTCAACAGAAAGTCTGTCACAGAGCTCATCTGCACTGAATGTGATAAACGTCAGAAGGTTCAGGACTCATGTGAGAGCTGCGGTGTGCGTTTCGGGAAGGTCAGTGGTTGTCTAAGCATGCTTGCTGTATCAGTAAATAAGGTGCCGTCCATTTATCATGTAAAAGGATTTTGCCAGTTTTGATCCCTTCTTCCCAGCTAAGAAACAATAAGACTCTTGTTTAATATTTATTACTAAAGAATCTACGTCAAAAATATAAATACATTATGACTTTGTGAGAAATGCTTTTGCGAACGTCATAGGCCATGACAATCGTTTTAATAGCTATTCGTATTAGAGGGCGGGCAGCACGTGCGGATGTTATTTCACGCGCCTCGACCTTTCGAAAGAACCATTAAGGCATAGTAACCATAATTCCTTGTAAGAAAAATGATCAACCAACTTCCTTCCCTAACCGCTCGACCACAGCCTACAGCGGCGGCGGCAGCGGCGAGCGATTTCGATGTACATGGCGCGTTTACTCCGTGGCGGCATCAGTCGTCGCGGCGTAGCAAACCGCGCTATGTACATCGAAATCGGTCGCCGCCGCCGCCGCCGCTGTAGGCTGCGGCCGGGCCGTAAATCGTCTTACGTAATAAATGGATGGCGCCTAACTAACATTCAGTGGCGTAGCTACGGGGGGGCGGTGGGGGCGGTCCGCCCCGGGTGACACCATTTTTGGGGTGACACCCGGGCACATTACACATGTGTATATATACAGATGGATATAGAAAAAAATGCGTTACTGGCTGACTGACAGACCACGCACAGCCAGAACTATTTGGGACAAGAAGCTGAAATTTCGCACGTTCCTTGAGGACCGTGGATGCACTAAGAACGGATTTCAAGAAATTCTCACGAGATCGGGGAGCTAAGGTTCAGTTAAAATAAAATGGCTGGGCGTTGCTGTAGTAGCCTCTAGTATCTAGTAAATATAAGCCTTCGTCCCGTCCGCGTGAATTATACTTACACCTTAACGTTCCTCAGGAATCACACTAATTATTTATTGGTGAAAAACGTACCTACAAAAATCCGTTTTGTTGTTTTTGAATTTATCGGGTTCGTACAGACAGAACGAAAATGGGACTATATTATGGGACATTATAATAAGTGTAGGTATCGCAGCCGCGCCGATTCAAGACGTTGCCTGTGTGCGAAACCTACGAAGCGCTTTTTGTCGTTCTATTTTGACATTCTATTTTATTATATTTGTCTGAAATAATTATGTTCTCCAGTTTTATATACTTAGTACCTAGGCTATTTACCTAATTACGTGAAGTTCGCTACCAGTTGGGAAATACTGCAAAAATTAAGCACAATTAAAATTTGTACATACTACTACTATAATTATTTAAGATAGCTGACTTTCCTAATCTATACCATTTTGTACAAAAATCATCAATTGTTAAAGAATATAAATATAATTTATCATCATCTTCAGCCTTTCGCAGTCCACTACTAATAATAATAATATAATAATAATAATAATAATCATCTTTATTGTACAAATGCCAAAGAAAGTACATGAAAGAATCATAACAAAAAGAAAAATAACAGATAGTACAATAGGCGGCCTTATCACTATCAAGCATACTCTTACAGGCAACCTTTGGATGGATAAGAACAGCACGGATTCAGAAAAGGGTAGTTTGGCGATCTTTACCGATTTAGATTTATAATACAAATACTTACATATATATAAATAAGTACATACATAGATAAATAACTATTTACACAAATACATAACTATATACATACATAAATAATTATACAATACATAGATGTTTATATTATTCATACATAAACTAGTGATAATTAAAGGAAAGGAAATAGAAAAATAAGAATTACAAGAGTAGTAAGATTAAAGAGACAAGTAGTATTCTTTGAGTAACTTTTTAAATGATGTTATTGTTTGAGTTTGTTTAATTGGCATCGGCTATGCATTCCACAAGCGAGCAGCTTGGACAGTAAAAGATTTATCGTAAAATCTACTGGAATGCATTGGTATAGCCAGTCTCAGATTCACCGATGACCTCAGAGATCTAGAATGCGTGTCAGAAAGAAACTCGAACCGTTCTTTTAAGTAATGGGGAGTAGAGGGATTAAAGAGAATGTTATAGAGTAATGATAGTATGTGAGTATTCCGTCGAAGGCGAATAGGGACCCACTTGAGCGAATTGCGGAAATTGGAAACGTGATCATATTTGCGCAATCCAAATATGAATCTTATACATAAATTTTGAAGGCGCTCAAGCTTATCAAGTTGCTCCTCCGTGAGATCTAGATAGCTGACATCAGCATAGTCAAGGATAGGTAAAAGAAGAGAATTTGCAAGCGCAATCTTGGTGGCAGTCGGCAGAAAGTTTCGCAATCTTCGCAACGTTCCAGCCGCAGAAAACAATTTTCTGCTAACTTCCCTAATTTGAGGGCCCCAGGATAAAGTTTAATCGATGTAAATTCCTAAGTCCTTCACGCAATCACTTATAGGTAAAGGAATACCATTAAAGTTGACTTGCGGTAAACAAGTCCGGTCTACACGAGCAATCAGCCTGGGACAACAATAATCTGCGTTTTCGTAGGGTTGATTTGAAGGCCAAATCTGAGGCGCCATGCAGCTATACGATCCAGATCAGAGTTGATAATACGAATTGCTTCAGACAACTCATGTTCAGGAGCTTGAGTGTAAATTTGGAGATCATCTGCATAAAGGTGGTAGGATGACTGAAGTTGATATGAGATAGAATTTATAAAAATTGAGAAAAGTAAAGGAGATAGAACGCCACCATGTGGAACGCCGACTGTAGACGTACACCAAGAAGACAAGGCGTCTTCAATTCGTATACGCTGTCGACGACCAAACAGGTAACTATGAAACCAATCAATCACTGGTGGAGATATGTTAATGGAGCGTAATATGCCAAGCAGAATATGGAAATCAATAGTATTGAAGGCATTACTAAAATCAAGTAGACAAAGAACAGTCACGTTGCCATTTTCCATACCGAGCCTGATATCGTCGGTAATGTTGATCAGTGCCGTAACCGTGCTGTGACCTGGGAGGAAACCGGATTGGAGGGGATTGAAAAGAAGGTTTTTATTGAGGAATGTGCTAAGTTGGGCATGGACAAGGCGTTCGAGCACTTTAGAAAGGAATGGTAGGACGGAGATTGGCCGGTATTCAGAAAAAGAAGACGGATTGGGTTTTTTAGGTAAAGGAATAATTTGGGCGTCTTTCCATACGGTGGGAAAAACGCCCCCAGATAGGGAATAATTAAAAATATGACATAGGATGGGAAATGGACAAAAAATGGAAATACTAATATCTAATCAGATAACTTCTTCGTTTTATTCTGTTTTATTTTGATTTTAGGGTCGATTACTTTGATTCTCTGGCAGATGACTTCATTTCGAATTCGATTCTTCAGAGAAACTCCGAGCGTAGCCCTCTCCATAGCTTGTTAAGTGAGCTCAAATTAGTGGACCAGTCGTACCGTCAGTGTCCACGTTCTGTAAGTTACGGGTAGAACACACTTTGTCTTAAGTCTTTGCGGTAAGCGTGACGAAAAGCGGCGTGATTTGCTATTCGCTGCCCAGTTAAGCTGTATTCTTTTGCGAGCCTTCTCGAAATTGTCTCTACCCAACTGCAAGTTTTGCCCGAAGCAGAAATTTGACATACCTCTGAGCAAACGGTACCGTTACACGGACTCCAGAATAGACTAGGTTGCAATAAAGTCAAAGGCTTTTTCATAGTCCATAAATGCTATAAGCACAGGGGATGATTATACTCTTCTGTCTCATGTATAAATAATCTGCCGCTAGATCTGCCGTAATGTGAATGTCATCTTTGGGGCCACCTCAACCTCGAGAACCGGACTATTTGGAGGTCTAAAACTCGTCAAGCGAGACGCGAAACGGTTGCTTGCTGGTGACTGATGACACTGGAAAACAGCTTAAACACGTTGCTCAAGAGAGTGACGTGTCGATAGCGCTTAAAAAGGGTTTTGTCCGCCACTCCACGAGAAGAGGCTAAAATTAAATATATACATTGGAGCTGCACATTGTTTCGACTTCTACAGGAGATTTTCCACGTTTAAGCTCTTGGCTGACTTCTGGTAACTCGTCCGTGAAGTTCCGTTAAGATAGTTCGGGGATCCTCCGAGTAGAGATGAGGAAAGCACACTGCCGACATGTAGAGAGCACTGTAAATGCTCTGAACTTCAAGAATTTCGGACCTAGTGACGAATTTCCATCAGATGTGGTCAACTTCTCCTACCAAATCCGTGCGATCCCACTACAATTGGTATATATGCACTCCCACTTTGGCGTTGTAGTTCACCATGACAACATTGAAGTGGATCTTTTGAGTGTTATGTAAGACTCTAGAAATGTCAAAATACATTTCCTCCACTTCATCATTAGAGTATATCACAGTAGGTGCATTTACTTGGACAATTTTCAAGTTCATACTCTTGCCCACTGGAAACTGCTATATCGTTGCCACAGAAGACTTTATATACCAAGAATCCGGCTCAGCCTTGGGATAGCTGGTGTCCCTCTCTAAGAACATAGGATGGCTAGAATCTAGAGCAATGGCATTCTACGCCTCGCTGCGAACTTCGCATAATCCCAAAATATGTCAGGCGTAGCTTTCGCACCTGTGACGTTGCTGCCTTAGGGTGAACCTTACAACCACATTTTCAAATGTTTTTGCCAAAACAACAAATATTAACTTTCTCACTCGCAAAAATAAAAAAATTGTGACTGAACCCATACACAACGTGCGTCACATCACATCACATCGGGTTGGATCAAATCTGACTAAAAAAGGATTTAGGATGATGATGAATTAACTATGTTTCTTTTCTTTAACAATTGGGCATCTTTTTTATTAGTCGTGATTGCTAATCGCAAGCGGATCCTTTCTAGTTAATTAGGAAATAAGGTACTATAATTTATATAAAGCTGAGGAATATTTTCAGTCAACAGTTTAATATACCTAAAACAATACTGTCGAAACAGGAGAACAAAAAAGGCGCTTCATACATTTCGCTCACAGGCAGACCCTGGATCGCTAGCTTGATCCTGGTTATCGTAGGATTTATGAAGATAATCATTCAAAAGCCCTGATAGGACTCGGATGCTTTGGAGAGGGCAATGAGCCGCAATACACCCGCGATAGGGTGACATCACTAAAATCCGCCCCGGGTGCCACCCAAGCTAGCTACGCCACTGCTAACATTAACATTTTCAGTATCAAATAGATGTATTTGCACAGAACACATATTATGCCTACATAATAAGTAGATATGATAAGCAAAATTTTGCGATTGTGATGCAGGATTTGTATATCTCTGACATGCCAGAGTAGATTGTAAATACAGAGAAATGAGCCTATGCTGATTAGATACAGATTGCGTCAAACTTAATGCTGTATCCACAGGAAAACATTATTTTATTGACGCTCGCTTCTTGTCAGATGCCTACAGAGTACCACGCACGCATTGTCAGATAACCTTAATAAAACGTAGTCAGTTTTGGAAGCGCCGGGCATATCTAACGATTTTAATCTCAATAGGAAATATTTCAGAATCCGTTTACCTGAAGACCAGAATATCATTCAAAAGTATTCATCAACCAACGCATTATAGATATAAAATATAATTATATTTGGAACAGTTTGGTCTAGTCATATCTACAAGTCCAAGCAAGAAACCAACATCATACGTTTATTTGACGGGTTGTAATCGCGCGACATACTTATGCTTATGATATGACTACCTCTGTTTTCTCTATGACGTTTCAACTGGCTTACATCAATTGTAGTTACAGCTAGACTAAGGCACAGTTTAATAAACTTTTACGACATACTAAATAGGTCCGCAGCGATGCCCGCACATTATCTTTAATTTTACTACTCTTCCGATCCTGTTGGAATTACGGGATATTGCTCCTTAATGCGGTACGGAACCCACGGAACACAATGTCAAATTCCAGCCTTTTGTGCCCAGTGGTTTCGGTTGTGCGTTGTTATCTGTTAGTCAAGAATTTTATATTTATTGATGATGATGATCTGATACATGTACTGTTACAGTACACATGCCTGATCTGCAACTTATTCGACGACGACGACAAGCGGCAGTACCACTGCGACGGCTGCGGCATCTGCCGCGTGGGCGGGCGCGACCGGTTCTTCCACTGCGAGCGCTGCAACATGTGCCTGCCGGTGCAGCTGCAGCAAGTCGGACATAGGGTGAGTGTGCTACAGTTGGCAGAGTTGGCAGTACCACTGCGACATCTGCCGCGTGGGCGGGCGCGACCGGTTCTTCCACTGCGAGCGCTGCAACATGTGCCTGCCGGTGCAGCTGCAGCAAGTCGGACATAGGGTGAGTGTGCTACAGTTGGCAGAGTTGGCAGTACCACTGCGACATCTGCCGCGTGGGCGGGCGCGACCGGTTCTTCCACTGCGAGCGCTGCAACATGTGCCTGCCGGTGCAGCTGCAGCAAGTCGGACATAGGGTGAGTGTGCTACAGTTGGCAGAGTTGGCAGTACCACTGCGACATCTGCCGCGTGGGCGGGCGCGACCGGTTCTTCCACTGCGAGCGCTGCAACATGTGCCTGCCGGTGCAGCTGCAGCAAGTCGGACATAGGGTGAGTGTGCTACAGTTGGCAGAGTTGGCAGTACCACTGCGACATCTGCCGCGTGGGCGGGCGCGACCGGTTCTTCCACTGCGAGCGCTGCAACATGTGCCTGCCGGTGCAGCTGCAGCAAGTCGGACATAGGGTGAGTGTGCTACAGTTGGCAGAGTTGGCAGTACCACTGCGACATCTGCCGCGTGGGCGGGCGCGACCGGTTCTTCCACTGCGAGCGCTGCAACATGTGCCTGCCGGTGCAGCTGCAGCAAGTCGGACATAGGGTGAGTGTGCTACAGTTGGCAGAGTTGGCAGTACCACTGCGACATCTGCCGCGTGGGCGGGCGCGACCGGTTCTTCCACTGCGAGCGCTGCAACATGTGCCTGCCGGTGCAGCTGCAGCAAGTCGGACATAGGGTGAGTGTGCTACAGTTGGCAGAGTTGGCAGTACCACTGCGACATCTGCCGCGTGGGCGGGCGCGACCGGTTCTTCCACTGCGAGCGCTGCAACATGTGCCTGCCGGTGCAGCTGCAGCAAGTCGGACATAGGGTGAGTGTGCTACAGTTGGCAGAGTTGGCAGTACCACTGCGACATCTGCCGCGTGGGCGGGCGCGACCGGTTCTTCCACTGCGAGCGCTGCAACATGTGCCTGCCGGTGCAGCTGCAGCAAGTCGGACATAGGGTGAGTGTGCTACAGTTGGCAGAGTTGGCAGTACCACTGCGACATCTGCCGCGTGGGCGGGCGCGACCGGTTCTTCCACTGCGAGCGCTGCAACATGTGCCTGCCGGTGCAGCTGCAGCAAGTCGGACATAGGGTGAGTGTGCTACAGTTGGCAGAGTTGGCAGTACCACTGCGACATCTGCCGCGTGGGCGGGCGCGACCGGTTCTTCCACTGCGAGCGCTGCAACATGTGCCTGCCGGTGCAGCTGCAGCAAGTCGGACATAGGGTGAGTGTGCTACAGTTGGCAGAGTTGGCAGTACCACTGCGACATCTGCCGCGTGGGCGGGCGCGACCGGTTCTTCCACTGCGAGCGCTGCAACATGTGCCTGCCGGTGCAGCTGCAGCAATTCGGACATAGGGTGAGTGTGCTACAGTTGGCAGAGTTGGCAGTACCACTGCGACATCTGCCGCGTGGGCGGGCGCGACCGGTTCTTCCACTGCGAGCGCTGCAACATGTGCCTGCCGGTGCAGCTGCAGCAAGTCGGACATAGGGTGAGTGTGCTACAGTTGGCAGAGTTGGCAGTACCACTGCGACATCTGCCGCGTGGGCGGGCGCGACCGGTTCTTCCACTGCGAGCGCTGCAACATGTGCCTGCCGGTGCAGCTGCAGCAAGTCGGACATAGGGTGAGTGTGCTACAGTTGGCAGAGTTGGCAGTACCACTGCGACATCTGCCGCGTGGGCGGGCGCGACCGGTTCTTCCACTGCGAGCGCTGCAACATGTGCCTGCCGGTGCAGCTGCAGCAAGTCGGACATAGGGTGAGTGTGCTACAGTTGGCAGAGTTGGCAGTACCACTGCGACATCTGCCGCGTGGGCGGGCGCGACCGGTTCTTCCACTGCGAGCGCTGCAACATGTGCCTGCCGGTGCAGCTGCAGCAAGTCGGACATAGGGTGAGTGTGCTACAGTTGGCAGTACCACTGCGACATGTCATTGTCAAATATACATCTCTAAATCCATGGATAGATCGGATATTGAAATCGGCGGTGTAAAACTATCGAGCCAGTTCATTGTTGAAGTTGTTGATCATAGTAATAAAAATGTAATGTCTTCTTTCCCACAGTGCGTGGAGAACGTATCCCGGTCGAACTGTCCCGTGTGCCTGGAAGACATCCACACATCCCGGATCCCGTGCCACATCCCGGACTGCGGACACCTGTTGCACCGGCCATGCTTCGAACAGCTGCTGCACTCGGGACACTACGCCTGCCCCACATGCCAGACTAGCATGATTGATATGACTAATGTGAGACATAGAAAAAAAAAAGAAATATTTATTTTGCCACAAATGGCAAACACTAAGATTGGCAGAACATCGAACAGGGTTAGGTTGGGTTGGGGCCTGGGTGGTCTGATAAGGGCCTGAGGCGACTACGTCACAAACAGGGTCGGACTGGATTAGGGCCCGATTGGCTTGCTACGGGCCCGAGCCGACTAGGTCATGAACAGGCTTGGACTGGGTTAGGGCCTGGGTTGCCTGTTAAGTGCCCGAGGCGCCTAGGTCACAAACAGGGTTGGATTGGGTTCTTCTTACGGGCTCAATCGCAAGAACTGGGGCCAAGCCTGTACGTACTGCTACAGGCTCTGCGCCCCGCGGGGCAGTCCTGTGATAGTCCGTGCAGTCTATGACCAATTTTTGTGACCGAACAAAAATAGCGAAACACTTTGACTTGTTCATATGGTGTAGGAAATGAAGAATAAAATCGGCCAAAAGTAATAGAGAATGTACGTTACAGTTGTGGAGTTACCTGGACTCGGAGGTGGCTGCGACGCCAATGCCGCCGGAGTACGCCGACTACAAGGCTACCATACTGTGCAAGGACTGCCACAAGGTAACAATATCGCGCAAATGTTCAAATTGTTCAACTATAGCCAAGCTAACCAACTTGTGTTTTATTTTGTACTACACTCTAGAGGATGACCACAGCTATTTTAGACACACTTTTAAATGAATCGTTTTTCAGGAATTTCGGCTAATCCCTTCTTAGTGCACCCAGTAGTGCATAGTCTCCAAAAAACATATACATGCCAAATTAGCACCTTGAGCCTTATTTTTGTGGCTTTAGCTTGTCTGTCAGTCAGTTAATAACGCAAGGATTTTATATATACAGATCATATTAGCCGTTTCGCGCAGTTATTTTCAGAATGTCATCAACCACGTCCAGTCGTATTTTCAATCTAAACCTTGTACCGAAACATAACAAAGTGTAATATTAAAATCGGTCTATCTATTTTAGGTATCAATGCCTTGTCTAGTCTCGATTCTATGGACATTCGTACTGATGAGCAATAAGCTAGTTTAGAGACCTATTTTTAAGCAAGACTCTTTTTCTATTCTATCATATAAATAGTTTTTTATTAAGCTCTGACACAGATCTTCATAAATTGGAGTTGAGAACCATCTCAATCAAGTCACCTTTTAAATAATAAAAATCACATAATATCGGGTCATGCGTTTAGCAGCTACGATGCCTTAGACAGACGTACAGATAATCAGATTCATTAAACTGATAAACGAAAAATTTTTCCGCAGACATAAACTCAGAAATAAGCTCACATCAACCAGTTATATCCAAAACGAGTATTTACCTATTTATATTTGGATAACATGACTCCAAAATGTAAATGGAAAAAATAAATTCGCTCTGTAGATGGCAATAACCTTGCTCTATATTATAATCAAGATCTTGCCACGGGCACTGTTCCAACCGCTTAAAGAAATGTCACACAAAGACGGTAAATTTAGACTAGGAACAATGCAGAATATGCAGATAAATAAATAAATACTTTAACCATAAAGTATCAGAGCCCACCATAGGATTTCTACGTTCAAATGTTTTCTAAATACGAATAATGTTGCTAGTGAAGTACTGGCCTGCCATTTTCGGCATTTTTCTTTTAAAATAGAAGGAAGGAGAGCATTACTAAAAAAATTATATGTTACTATATCCTAAGCTAAATATTAATTAGTGTTGCCCAAATTCAGTCTTGGTCTTGCAGTCTTGGTCTTGTTCTTGCGTTTTTGCAAGACCAAGACCAAGAACAAGACCGCGTATTTTTAGCAAGACCAAGACCAAGACTGATCGTGCAAGACTTGAGCAAGAACAAGACTAAGCCTGCAAGACTCTTGCGTCTTGCAGCTAGGACTTAGCGCTATTTCACGGAGTAGTTAGGTGTAACAGTTCGGTGTATAGGTACGCTTAGGAATTCTATGAGACGCAAAAAACTGTATCAAAGAATATGAAAAACTGGACCTATGCGCATTACGACTAATAGGTACCATAAACATACCTACATAGCGAATAAAAAAATATCCATTAAAATCAAACTGAGTGCATGCATAGTTATGTTTTAACCATCGGCACTTTGATAATGCGGCATCAAAGGTTTTGTACTTACTTCTCAAAGAAATTTGCCGCTTTTCGGAAGTACATGGTTATGATACACGCGCCGGCGGCTTCTTTTGAAATCATATACAACAATCGTTGCCGCCGCGCCGAAATCACAACATTTGACACTATTTGATTGCCGCCACAGGGCGTAGGTAGACTCATGCAAAATAATTTCGAATTTTAAGAGTACCTACAGGTGTTCCAAAGAATAAATAAGCAAGCTTCAAGCTCACAATGTTCCAATTCTAATACGTTTTTCTAAGATTTAAAAACTTTAATAAATAGTAATAGACTGATAGGTAATTGCAAGACTTGCAAGACTCTTGCTGCAAGACCAAGACCAAGACCAAGACTGGGAGCGCAATACCAAGACCAAGACCAGGTGTATTGGCGCAAGACCAAGACCAAGACTGGCTAAGTCTCGTCTTGTTCTTGCATTTGGGCAACACTAATATTAATATGAAATCTCTATAAAGGCAGTAAAATATCTTCTTCATGATGCCGGGACTAATGGCTTTCCAGCGCACGAGGCAAGAAATTACTAAAACTTTGAAAATTCTGTGGGTTTGAACGTAATACCAGTAACACTCTGCACAGAAGTATATGGGTGTCTCCGCTAGACTGCTTTATTTCCCTTTCAGTTGCAATAATACCAAATTAAATTTAATTCCAGTTGTCAACCGTAGAATTTCACGTGGTCGGTCTGAAGTGTCAACACTGCGGCGCGTACAATACGTGTCAGACCGACGGTTTCCACAAGTAAGTAGTATGGTTTTGACCTGTATGTCTATCCTCTCTGTCACACAATCTGCCAGAGGCTTTTTTCCCGCTACTAGCGATTGACGAGGAGTCTTTGAAAGTTCTTACCACTCAGGGACAAACTAGTGGAGCGAGTTTTCGTCAGTGTGACTAAGCGATCATGAATTCATACAAATCACTCTCGTTAGGAGGCTATCAGGCTAAGGTTTAAAAAGACCAATACCAAGTTAGCCACACAAAAAAATTGATTAGCTAAAACCTCAAGCTACATTACAGTCCAACAGTTTTTTTAATAAAATGTTTTTAGGTATTTTTAAATGAAAGCCTGCATTGTGGCTAAAATTACATTTTAGCTACAATGCATGACAACGCGGCTTGTAACTATACAATACTACATACAGGGTGTCCGGTAATTAAAGGATAGCTTTGAAATGGCTTATAGTAGAACTTATGGCCATTCGGCAAAATACGAAAATAAAATCTATCATACTTAGTATCTAAGATAAGTTTAAAAAAGAAAAGAACAATTATTTTTTGCCTTATTTTACTTTACTGAACACTAAGAATAGAAATGAATTCATACATTGTTTTTTACTTAACATGTTAAAACATTCTTAAAAAAAAGATTTGCTATATTTTCCAAAATAATTGAACTTGTACATTTCTTTTTCAAAAAGTACCTTAACAAGTATTACTATTTATATGCCAGAATAGTTAGTGTTTAATATTAAAACAACAAAAAACCGACGAATTTCATTAATTTCTAGTCGTAGTGTTCAATAAAGTAAAATACGGCAAAAAAATATTGTTCTTTTCTTTTTTAATACTTATCTTAGGTAGTACTTATGATATATTTTTTATCGTATTTTTTTCTGCATGGCCATAAGTTCTACTTTCTACTATAAGCCATTTCAAGGTTATCCAATAATTACCGTACATCCTGTATACGCTCAGTGTCACGTTTCATTGCAGACTAAACAAAAATGTAGGCATTAAAACCTGTTGCATTGGTGGCTCCTGTAAAACCTTGGTAAAGCTTTAAAATACTGACCTATTTATATTATTGCACAGGGACTCAAACACATCCGAAGCCGGCGACTCATCAAGCGCGACATCCACTTCGACGTCGCGTAGCACCGCGTCCTCCTCCCCGCGCGACGAACCGCGACCCGCCGCGCGACCAGCTCCGCGACCCTCACAGTCACAGGCACAGTCGGGACCCAACACGCGACCGAGCGAACATGAGCACGACCTGCCGCGCGCCTCGCCGCTCGACGAGCCGCCGCAAGCTTGACATATTGTGTAACCGACGCGACTACACGCAAGCTACGGGACAGGTCTCGTGGAGCTACGCGACAACGTGTAGCTACGCGACAATACGCTCAGCTACGCGACTACATGCGTAGCTAAGCGACAATGCGGGGAGCTACGCGACTAGATGCGTAGCGACGCGACTACACGTGGAGCTATGCGACAAATCATGTAGCTACGCGACAGCAAGTCTACGCGTTTGGACGCCTAGCTACGCGACAGCGCGTAAACGCTACACGCCGCGTAGCAAACTGCGATGTTTTGTATATACATGTCATGTAGTGTTTTGTATGCTTAATAAAACTAATACTGAATACAGATATAAATATTTAAATGCTATTTTTATTGTATTGAATTATATATTTGTAGAAACCAGAAACCTTATGTTGCTAGAATACCTATTTAAGGATGGTTACCTTAAGCAATGACCAAAAATATTGAAAACCTTTCTGAGTTGCGTGCAAAGAAAACTCAATCTAAACGCAATATGCTGTAGAACTAATATGCAGTAAAATAATGACTGTCCTTATAAAAAACACAATACCTACTTTTTGCAGAGTTTGAAACGACACTCGAAAAGTGCTTAATATCCTGTTAAAGATTCGTTTTATTAAGCATACCATCATTTAGTCACAAGTTTGTTAACATTATAATCTTGTATATTTTATCTACTAGAGATATATTATTATTTTATTTTATCTATTTTAGCAATTTATTCAATTCAAGAAAATATTTTTGACTTATCTTTGAGGTCAAAATATACTTTTTGTTGAGTCTAAATAATTAGAAAGCTAAGTTAGGTTTTATGTATCCTAACAGAATATGGTCCTTCCTTACGAATGCATACTTAAATCACTTGTTAAAAGCTAATAAGAGAAAGTAAAGCCTACTTTCCACGGTGCGTGGCGCGAGCGGCACCTTTGAAGTTTACTTGCGGTGTAACTTCAGAGGTGCCGCGCGCGACCGTCCGGCAAACTACGCCCCGTGGGATGCGGCCTTTACGATAACTTATCGGATCTCGTTTAAAAGCTCTGTCTGTCCATAAATTAAGTGAGTCTGGTATCTAGCTCAATATTTATAGTGAAAACAATGTCGTCCTTGATAAGAAAAAAAAAGTGTGATAGTGTACCCTTATAGCTTATAGTTCGTGTTCACTAGGTGGCGCTGCTGTTTATCGCAATTCTCGCCTTGTCCAACAGATGACAGCACTTAGTATACGTTTTTTACCAACTATTCATGAAATTGATGGCTTTTGTACATAATAATAATTTATTCGTCAACTTTTTGCTGTTCAATTGAATCTTATTGAATCAGACCATGTCTGCCTCAGCTGAACAAACCTTATTTTCAATATACTTAGTACTTTAAATGCTTCGTCATCATCATTGTCTTGCCCTGGTCCCAATTTATTTGGGGTCGGCGCAGTATGTCCTTCGCTTCCATACTTCTCTGTCACCAGTCATCCGATCGTTTACCCCTTTCTCTTTCATATCCATCCTCACACAGTCCATCCATCTCTTCCTTGGCCGTCCTCTCCCTTTTCGTCCTTCTACATGCATATCCATCACTTTTTTACCTACATACATCTCATCTCTCCGCATAACATGTCCATACCAGGCCAATCGACTCCCTTTCACCTTTTCAGCTATGGGCGCCACTTTCATACTACCTCTAACGTAATCATTCGTAATAAAGTATATTATTTAACTATGGTAATTTTATTGAATTTACTATAGAGAATTGTTGTGTCTTTGTAGGCCTCTGACACATCACTTTAGGCCATTCAACTATGAAATTTGTATCAAGGTAATATACCTTTGAGTGAAATGCCACGTCTTCAATGTTTAAGTTCTCTGAATAAATGAATGTCGTGACAGAGGATTTGTCTCTATTTTGTTTCATTTTTTTATTATTTATGTGAATACCAGTAGCGCCACAAGTCGAGAAATATAATTTTCCAAATATTAACGGATAAGCTTACACTATAGTAAATTGTTTATATTAATACTTAATATAAGCCGCCATCTTTGGATTCAACTTTGGTTTATGCAGGCAAATTAGGGTTTATGCATAGACGTAGAATCAATATCACTAACAATTCGCAGAGTAAAAGTTTATAAAGATATTATGAATCATTACTTTTATGAATCATTTTTGTTGCATTGATGTAGGAAAACGGTTACTTGTCTCAGCAAGCCAAACTTTCAGCCACCTTTACCACCATAATCCTGATCTACTCGTGAAATTTCTCATTGCTGAGGGAATGAAGATTGACAGTTACTTGCCACTTATCCTTAGCAAGTATAAAGAGCGTCGGGAAGCTTGGTATCCAGGGTCGCCCGGATCTGATCTGACCATCAAACAGTAAGGATAATCTTCATAGCTTTTTGCCTTCAACTCAAACTTTGAAATTCAGAAAGGAATAGCGAAATAAATTTCACGCTTTTCCTCACGTGTGCCTTAGAATTATCAAAAAGCAATATAATGTGCATAGACCCTTAGCCATAGAAACTCTGGTCGGTTTATTATAGAAATACGCCATAATATAACCATATTAAATTTTATATTGTGCAGCTTAAACTTAATGGTTTTTGTAACTTTATAAATATCTGTGTAATATTTGTCAAATATATAAAGCCTGATACGCAATATAATAAAATTTTAGTCAATTCAATAAGCAATACAGAATAAAAATAAATAGTACTAATATTAGGTCGTCATTGCGACTAACCAGCGTTATAGTATAGTGGCGATGGCAGTATGGTATATGAGTAAAATGCACGTCTACGGACACCGCAGTGTTTCAGTGGTTAGTGTCAAATCTTTATCCATGTTGGATTGCCAAATCCGCACGGCATATCAAATGTTCCCCTAAATATCGTACCCGCACCTAACCGACGACAATTCATCCAATTTAAAATATTTACATTGCTTACAGTTGAATCTTTCATAGATAAATTCTAAAGGTTAGAATTATAACGTTTTTTTATGAAGTTGCTTGTAATATAAAAATTGTGTCAGTTTTTGCAAATCGTTACAAACTTTATTTTAGGATTTAAAAGACCCTTTCAGTTCAACAGACGAACTTAGAGACTCACACAGATTGTGCTTATTGCGATTGCGATCAATTCAATCGAATTTGTTGAAAAAATTAATAGAAATCGCAATACGCCCGAGTCGTGTGTGATGTCAGTTAGTACTTTTTCGCTCTAATTTAGCTTTCTGTATATTAGTGTATGTTGATGATATTATATGTACTTTTTATTAAGTGTATAAACGTTGATACGTTATATTATACAGTATGGCATATGGCGGGTATGACGAATACTTATTTAATAATTTTATTAAGTATTCTTACTTTATAAAATATAATGATTATATAATTTATGTGGACAAACCAGCCAACCACCTCAATGTGCCGTGACCCTTATTTGCGTATCGACGTTAAATTAATTATGTTTACTATTCTATCACTACGATCAACGTTTCTCCATTTTATATTTATTAGTATAAAATTAATATTAAGGTATTATATTTAACGCTTAGCTTTGTAATATAGAAATTTAACTGCTAATGTAATTTTGCAAAATTGTGATATAAGTACCGGAATTAGGGTTGAGGCAGAAAATATACGGTGGAAATGAATGGTCTTGGGGGTTGATATTACATTTCAGGTTAGAAAGATTGCAACCTGTTTCCTATAAATGTAAATTTTTGTCGGCCCTACAGTCATATTCATTTACATCCATAAAATGAAAGAGTCCGGATGATATACCAGTATCTAGTGATAAGTAACCTAAAGCTTTGTTCAGATACCACTGATATTGAAATATAAAGTGATATTTAAAAACGTTGTTTTCGAGGGTATATTAAAAATTATTTTGGATTGTGTTATCTGAACATGGTTAAAAATTTGTGATTATGCACTCATATTTATTAGTAAATGTTACGGAGTAGTCATAAAATCGTCAAAAAAATAGCTCAATGTTAGACAAAAAATGTCTTCGTTGCTTATTCAATTAATAGATCATATTTTATTGATTGATTGCTAAATGCGACGATTGCATTTTCATAAAATCACATGGCGATCACAATAAATGCCAACGCTAAAGAAAGCGAGCGATTTACATTCGGCTCCTTATTATTGTAATAATGAGAAATCGGAAAGGGGAAAATTACCCGGGGGCGTTGCATCCTTCTCCTTATACTGTATAAAATTGACGTCCTTTTCACAGACTTATTTTACTGTCCCGACCACAGATTTGGTAAATATTTAGGCGATATTTAGTCGAGTAGAGAATTACCAAAATTGTTTCGTTTTAGCTAATTTAATGCGTTCCATATATTCTAGTTTGATTTGAAACGAATTGTTTTAATTTTATCTATCCTATTTGTTGATACAATAAGTATATTATATTTGTGTTTTGAAAATAGCTTAAACTGCTTATTGGCGCTTTTGTGTTGTTAAGCTGCTAGTTCTTTTGTAAATTAATGTCATGGAAAGCTATGGTGCACGACAGTTTGAGTTCAAATCATGACATGTATTCATTCAAACCGAATGTGTTGAATTTCAGATATTTCGATCGATGGACTAAATGGAAAGATTTTGCCTTTGGCAGCTCAATTAGTAACAGAGAAGATTTAACAGATTACTTGTCTATTGTAGTATTGTCTTTTTTATTTATTTATAGACTCACGCCTGTATCCCCGAAGGGGTAGGCAGAGGTGTAATATTACACCCACATTTCGCCATGAATTTTTAGGTCCCACGTAATAGGGGGCGAGCCTCCTGCCGTACCGGGCACATTACCAGACTCCGGGCTGCTACTGAGAATTTCCTAACGGAAAAACCCAATAACACTTTGCCCGACCCGGGAATCGAACCTTAGACCTCCCAATCCCACGCGCACATTTATGCCGCGAGACCAACGAGGCAGTAGTATATGATGAATATTATACCTCTTATATTATTATTATTACAAAGAAGAAAAACTGTCGCATGCACACATTGACGCATCGAGCGTCGTTGTCAAGTGACGTCAAATTGTCGTTTTTTATTTATTTAACTTCTTCGCTTAATATATTAGGTATATATTTAACTTATTATGTAGTCGTGTGCACCATGGCTTAGCAACTTTTAACTAGTGATCTATTTGAGCGAAGTATTGTAATGCGATGCAAACTGGGGACTTTGTATAAGTTGCCGTGACGCTTAGCTTAGGTGCGTCTCATCTTGATTCGATTGGCGGTGCACTCATTGGCCCCTTTCAAAGTTTTAAGGATTGATCACTCTTGAACTCGGAATGAACCAATCAGTGTGCAGAAAGTAGGCAGAATCGTGTGAAACAACCTATAGGTAGTTATACTAAGCGCTGTGACCAACAAGGCAGAAATTAGTCTAGGAGTCGCTACTAAGTGTCGGTTCGCATCGCATCGTGTCGCAATACGACTGCTTTAGCTCCTTTTAAGGCCACTAGGTTACAAATGTAATATAAGCGACCTGTGAATTATGTAATTCATGTGTATAATTTAATAATATATTGTTGTTTTACTCAATGTTGTTTTTACGTTTTATGAATATACGCGAGTGTTTGTACCTCGATGCATCGAATAAAATGCGATATTTATAATGCGATCGTTGTATTTTTTCTTGTTTTCCCTACTAGAATAAGATTGTGGTACGGCCCAGGCTAAATGATAATAGCTTCTTTGTGTGGTCATTATTCTCAGTATCATAGTTCTAGCGTTATCCCGGTCGCATCCAAGACTTTCGCCTGTGTAACCGGGATCCGCTTTCTAGTCAAACCAGCTTCTTCAGAGAGCGACTATTGTCTAACCGCCGCAACACAAAGGAATAGGTATATTCCATGTCTTGGACCAATGTCACAATCATCATCCTCCTAGCGTTATCCAAGTCTCAACCTGGGGTCCGCTTTCTAGTCTAACCTGCAGGCCGATTCAGAACGTCACGACAAGTAATCGTACGATATATCAAATTATTGTCCTCGTCTTTTAGCCGCCTATCAGAGATATTTTGAACAAATATTCATTGAATTCGGTTTATTTATTAATTTACTTCATACTGAATGCATAAAATTGATAGGAAATGCGATAGTTTTCACAAAAAATTAGGTAGCCCGTTTGACAATTAACGGAATCGAATGTCAAATGAGATATCGAACGATTCTGAATCGCCCCCCGGATTTGGCGGAATATTATCGCTGCCACTATGGTCATTCAATCAATTTAAATAGTAGTTAACTGTCTCTTAAGAAATGGCACTGCTCACTAGGCAAAGCCGCTGAACTGGCACTTACAAAAAGGCAGAGGTCCTTTTTTAAGTACCTACGAACGACGGTCGATCATTTACTTCCTAATTCTTATTTTTTCTGCGTGTGTGGAGTTTTCAGACCGCCCAAAGACCTCCGACGTGGTCTTAGGATTCTTGTCCAGAGATAAGAACTAGGACTGACAGCTTTACGTGACCTCCGCTGCACGGTAGCCGCTCTGATATAAGATCCACAAGCGGTCACCCATCCATGTGGTGACCTGTGCAAGCGGTGCATAACTGTGCCCATTAATTAAGGCAAGTCAAGTCTATCTGTGAGCGCTACAAAGTAGCAAATAGCAATGAATATACTTAGATTTACATAGAAGCGCAGTTCTTAAGGATTTTGTGTGCCGATTCCAAGTGGAGACTGTCACCAGTTTAGAACGTAGTTGGCGGCGCTGGCGTCGTTCTCCGTCTCACAGGAGGAACCTTGGAGGCACGTTCGTCTCCAAGGTTCATCTCTTGCTCTCGTAGAGACAGCTGTCACAGCGCGACTGCCACGCCGCCAAGCGGCAATTTGGGTCACAGAAAGATTGTCTTATAAGTGTGTCAGCGGCGATTACAGTGAGCTCTCGTTGCTACTGTATTTTGTAGTGCATTTTGTTACAGTTTATCTCCGTTGACCTATAGATGGCGCCACCAGTCGCAGATCACAATTTTACCTGTAAGAAACTGGCGTTAAACAACGTAAATCATGTGAGCCTAGTCCAAGTTTAGGAACTATTGGACCGTATTAGAATAGTTTAACAAAAGAAAAGTTACATATTGAATGAAGCAAGAGAGATATGTCAGGATCGTCGCAAATGGTGTCCCGTAGTCTCTGCCTGCCCCTCCGAGAAACAGGCGTGAGTCTATGTATGTATGTATGTAAATTACATATTATGTTTTCTAAAAGCACCCTTTACGGTCACTACATGTGGTCACTACTGATCGAAACTCACCGCAAGGCGCTTTTAGAAAATGTTTCCGTCCGCAAACAACTCAAGTGTGGTCCAGACTGGTAAACTAGGCCACCTTCATCATCAACAGTCAGCCTGCCATACTCCACTGCTGGATAAAGGCATCTCCAATAGCTCGCCACTGAACCCAATTTTCGGCTCTTCGTGTCCATTTGTCGTTTATCTCCACAAAAGGCAATTTAATAAAACTAAGCAAAATGTTTGGCAAAACAGTTTATTCATGAAAACTCGTTACAAAACACCATACAAAACGATTTCCCTTAACTAGGAATGATTCGGGAATGTTTGAAGCACACAATACACTTTAGGGACAATTATACATAGCAAAATAAATAAGTTATTACATGCAAGAGGCCATGTCATTGTTGTAAAGATTTTTGTACAGTAAAAGTACATTATTTGGTTCCATATACCTATCTATTGCAATAAACGAATGCATATTTGCTTGTAAAATTTATGAATGCTTTGGCAGCAATGCTCTAGCAAAGAGTTTTAGCCTTTAATTACATGACGTTAGGGTTCACTGTCGCTTTGCTGTGGGATAATTTTATCATAGTCTCAATCATATAGATATGGAATACTCCTATCGTGCGAACTTCACAAACTTGACCATTGTATAGAATAACATACAATGAATAATCGGATATGTTTCAAATTCGGATATGTTTTTAAATCTATGATTTTCAGAATTCTTGAACGAGAAATCAATACCATACTATAAGGCTATCTTTGTGGCTCGTTTTCGCTCATAACTGATTGAATTTGACGATATTTCTATGGTATCGATACACGTCTAAATAGGTATTGTAAAACACTTTCGATGTGATAGTTTAGATCACAAGTTTTATAATTATAAAGAAAATATGCACGACCAACATCTAATTAAGAATAAAGAACCTAAAATCTATATGCATTCGTGAATTGCAATTACAATTTGTGTTTGCCCTTACGTGAACAGTAAGTCACAATATTCAAGCACGCTACATTATACTTAGTAACACTACTATACAGAGTATAATAGTATGATCTCATTTGACTAGAAATCATAATGGAAAATAGGAATCCAGTTTCAAACACTGAGAATTAATGAATAAAGTAATAGATTTGCTATCAGAAATTTGTAAACAAGGAGATAGAACGATAAGATTTATCAACCAATTACAAAGGAATACCATAGACAAAGAAATATGACTAGCACGATGAAGTCACTTACTTAATTGACCATTTTGTAGAGAGATGATGTCTCTATTTGTTCTGTGATATTCATAAGTTTATAAGGAGTAATTGCACGTTTTTGGTCATATTTAATTGACAGCTTTTAAGGCAATGCTTAGCCTGTCCCTTTGTTTATGGAAAAAACAATGAATTTAGAAAAATCACAAGGTCAAATAAGCACATAAAATAGTTAGTGTGGGACTATTTTAAAAGAAAATGTGAATATTTGGTATATTTTGAACTTGGTAGTGCTATTATTACAAATATATAATTAACAATCTCTGAATAAAACCATGTCCTCTATTACACTCTGTATAATTCTTTATCTATATTAAATACATAACATTATTAATACAAAATGCCTACATTAATATTTTTATTATATTTATATGATACATGATACATGACAGTAACTTAATAGCTATATGAAACTGCTAACCATTTATACACATAGAAAATACAAACTTACAGTCACACAGTCGGCGTAAGTATGTATGAATTTGAAGCATACATTTAAATGGACGTCATATCGACAAAAATGTAATTATTCTAATTAGAATAATACAGCAAAAATATTACTGTATTTTAACGGCCAACACTTTAAAGTCTATGACACAGCTGGCAACATTAAAAATTTGTAGGGTTAGGGCCGTTTCAGATTAGCGTGTTTCTTTTTCTGCGCGTATACGGTCGTTTCAGCATACGCGCTTACACGCGCGCTACATTACGCGCTTCAAAAAACCGGACTCGCGTAAATGGGCATATTTCGGCGTTTTCGCTCGAAACGGTAGTGACATCTTGTCAGTGTCACCGTGGATTCTGACGGCTCGCGCTTATCTTATAAGAGCTAAGAAGCACGTCAACGCTCGTACAAGTTGCGCGTGTGCCAAAAGACGCGCCTACATGCGCTTCCAAAAACGAAGCTTATACGCACGTATAAAACGCTAATTTGAAACCTTATGCTTTATTTATATTATGATAAACAAAATATATTTTATTACTGTTTATACATTATGTTGTATCGTTTTATATAAGAATATATTTTTCTTAGAAGATATAATTATATGAAGTTCATAGTGTAGAGGCACATGTCCAGCAGCGGGACAGTATTTAAACAGAACTGATATTTATTATTTTCTGATTTTAATGTTTTTATTATGAATTTATAATTATTTTATTAAGAATAATTATAAAAGCTACCACTATAGTTGCGTGAGCAAATGTTACGATTGAGCTCGATCGCGCGACATTCAACATTACAAAATGTTTATTTTTATTTATTTATTTTTATTTTGCATTTCTTAACATTACACTGGCAGTGCTAGCTACTTATTCTCTAGATTTTAAATAATTTACATCGTTGATTACCGCATGTATACGCCAAATGTAATGCAAAGTATTTTGCAAATGATATTTAAGGGATCTCATAATTATTGAATTTACTTCTATTATAAATTAAGATGCATTCAAACATACATAAGTATAAAATCATGAGCTATAGTAACAATCATAAGTTATATTCATAAATTGATGGCATTGTCCTACAACTGTTAAAGGATTATATTATTTAAAATGAAGTTTCATAAGGTAATACTGCATACAATTCTCGGTGCATGGTTTATATAATGAAGTAAAAGTATAAAAATGAAAACATGTTAAAATATATATAAAAAGTTACAGCCATAGACAATAAGAAATCAAATTATATTTGAATGCACTGATTTCACGTGAGTGATAAGAATTCTAGGAAATAAATTAAATCAAACCAATCTACAGTTTCCATTTAAAATTATGTCTGATAACTATCACTTTTTAATGAAGTTTCAATATCACTTTCAAGATTAAAATCACCTATTATTTTGCTATATTTGATTATGGGAATACTAAATTATTTAACATATTCCTTATTAATTAATATTAGCTATCTATAATATATTATCGACATCGCAACTGTACTTTTATTTGAGATCATAAATTATATTTGTTACACTTTCCCCTTTAAGTTTTAGCATAGGTTGTTTAAGATTAACGTAAGTGTTAAAATTAATGTATAATATTTGGGTATTGATACAACACTGCATAAAATTATAATAAAAGTAGCATAATGACTATTTAGGACCTTTCGACATCTATTTTGTTTTATATTAGATGTAAACTAAATAAGTAGGTATGTTTTAATTAAGTAAGCACCTTTCAATTCTAAGATAATGGTCACACGACATAGTCTCGCACGTTTTGCTGTTTATATTTTAAGTAACGTTTAAGTTGAACGCACACTTATCCGAGCCGAACGTGTCGAACGAAACGAATTTAAGAATTCTGTATATGAAATCTCGAATCGATTTGGACGATTCGACGCGGCGAAGTGTGCGAGGTTTCATGAGATTTCATATTCAGAATTCTAAAATTCGTTTCGTTCGACTCGTTCGGCTCGGATAAGTGTGCGTTCACCTTTAGAAATATTGTTTGTATAGATACAGGGCTTTCTATTTCGCTTTATATCGCTGCATAATGTTACAATAAAAGGTAATAAATATGATATATCTAGCTTCAGTGCATACATATATAGTTTCAATTGTTTAATCTATTATCTGCAGAGCAATAGTCTGTAAAAGATAAAAATATATTGCAAATATTAAAAAGATATAAGTTTTATACAGTCCGTTCGTGTTCAACTGTAAAAAAGTATACTCCGTGTGACCGGATCAAAGAATTACAACCTATTCGATAATATGCGAAAACATCGGAAATTAATTTATGACTATGATAAAAACGAAATATATTGCGTTTTCCTTAAGTAAAGTAATCTTATATACGTGATAAGCATAATTAATTTCGTTGATAAGAGTTATAACAAAGATAACAACGGTAAACCGACACGTGAAGGGAATCCCAAACAATAAAATATGTATTAGAAAATAATATTGACATAAATTGTCAAAATAACTTCTTTGTTATAAACATAACATAATAACAAAAATAAATCGCTTCATAAAACTTGAAATGATTTCTAAAAAACTAATGATGAAAGAAAAACAAGTCTGCCATCATGCATGTGTCTAAATGTGAAAATATTTTCTTCTATCCACTTGATTTATGGATCTCAATTATAGCGCAGCTGATTTCTTTAACACTATGCTATATATTATTTTTATTCTTAATCTCAATCAGTTGCCATCTTAAAATATATTGAACTAGTGTCTGCCGTATTATAAGCCGAACATTTTCAAGCGTCCTAGCGTTCAGGCTTTATAATGGGCGTTATCACGGGCTGAAGCCTTGCTGAATTTAAAAATATATTTTTGCCTATGTGGCTATTTAAGGAAGAGTGTGGAATTGAAATTCTGTATAGAGATGTTCAACACGCCGGTAAACTTCGTCGCACGAATTCAAAGTTTGTGGTAAGATGGCTAGAGCTGCTGTTAGACTTTCGTCTGTGCCAAATATCTGAAAATAAATGAAATCATTGGTTAGTATTATAAATTATTAATTTAAAAATTGGGCAAGTGCGAGTCGGACTCACGCACGAAGGGTTCCGTACCATCATCTATAAAAGAAAATCACGTTCGTTGTATGTATACTTAAATACTTTATAAGTTTCTACCTATTTATTAAGATCGAGTAACAAATTGCTTAAAAATTACGTTTGTTGTATGGGAGCCCCCCTTTATTATCTACTTTTTTTTAATTTAATTATTTTTTAAATTTATTTTGAAAGGTAATATACAACTACATATTCTGTGATAATTTAAAGCGTCTACCTGTTATAGTTAGTAATTTTGAGCAAAAAATACGAAAAAAAAACCACGTTTTTTGTATGGGACTCCCCCCCTTAATATTTTGATTTTTTTTTATTTTTAGTATTTGTTGTTATAGCGGCAACTGAAATACATAATTTGTGAAAATTTCAGCTTTCTAGCTATCATGGTTTATGAGATACAGCTTGGTGACAGACAGACAGACGGACAGACGGATAGACAGACAGACAGACAGCGGAGGCTTAGTAATAGGGTTCCGTTTTTTACCTTTTAGGTACGGAACCCTAAAAAAGGCGGCGATAGCCCAGTGGTGTACGCAACGGACTGCTGAGACCATGGTCTCGAGTTCGATCCCCAGTCCACCTGGGCACACACCTCTGACTTTTCGAAGTTACCTATGTGTGTATGAAAAATATTAATTATCGCTCGCTTAGCAATGTGCCCGGTAGATGGCAATAGGCTCGCCACCTATTACATTGGGACCTAAACATAACTGGCGAAGAGTGGGTGTATAATACACCTCTGCCTACACCTTTGGGGATAAAAGGCGTGAAGTTATGTTATGTAATTAACCTTTTCACCGCCCAGCTATACTAAACGCGATGTGTCGCTGTACGCCAACGTATAAATGTATAACAATTATATAGTACAAAAGCAGGGATGGCGGTAACGTCATATCGATAATGAAAAAACCAATGTGTAAATTTAAATTGTTACTCAAATTTACAATTAAAAATACACACTGTTAAATTATAATGGTAATTTGTTTTATTTTATGAGCATTTATAGTTATAAGAATGGGTATCCGTTATCGGAGACAAAGATACATGCATAGACTTGCTAGAGATAATAATATAATAGGCACATCACTATTCATTTCAAAACGTAGTCCGTTTACTTCATATCAAGTCGTTGGCGTTCGTAGCACAATAAACTTCATAAGAAATAGGGTTGTCTATTGTTTTCTTTCTGTGTATAGATTTTTGTTAGTCTATACTAAAAACGCTTGAATGTTTTTAGTTTATACCTATTTGAAATCTAACATGAACGGTCAGTCAGGAAACTCAGGCACATTGTTTGAAGTGGCAAAGTAAGTGTAGTTTCGGAAAGGGATAGTAAGTGACTTTTTAATACTGATGTGCTAAACCTTTTCAGCTTATTTTTTATTTAATGCAAATGAAAAACTGGCTAGTTTGATTAAGGATATTCGAATACCTAAATTCATAAAAAAATAATTAAACTTAGCTATTCAAAATTATTATTATATGCTATTCTATATTATTGCCAGTATCAAATCAAAATCAAAAACATTACACTCCTTTTTTTAGGCAGTCGTGCCAAAAGATAAAGGTGTGCGCGTCGCCCGGCACTATGACACAATGACCTTGACACCTATGCGCTTACGACGTCACAGGTTTACTTCTATTGAAGTTGTCGGCGCTAGTGACACTGACATCTTGCCATTACGTAGAGATGGGTGTAGCAATATCGAAAACCCTCGGTACATTTAATTAATTTTAATGAAGTGATTTGATACATACATCAATTTTAAAACGTATTATGTAATACGTTATTTACTGACCGGAATTACTTTTTAATCACAGAATCTAAGAACGATTGGAAGGAAAAAGACAAATAAATCTAAAAGATTCTAATGAATGCTACTTTCGCGTCACATCACTAGCCTACTTGGTATGAAGTCGTTGGCGTGCGGGACATAAAAATATTTGGGGCCTTTTACGTTTTTATCCGTTTTAACACAGAAAAAAGCCTGTTTTGCCTGAGAAAATAATAAATAGGGCTTCATTCGTGTCCATCTACACAATTACAAAAGAAACAAAAGTGTTTATGTATCGTAAATGTATTTTTTTTATAGTGAACTTCTATAGAAGTCGTGGCGTGGACGGCACGAAAATCCTGAACTCTTATAGAAGTTGTTGGCGGTGAAAAGGTTAAGTATATCATCTGTAGCTGAGGAACTAAGATCGGGTACTGTTTAGTCAACAAATTACAACCTAATGACATTGTGTTCATCAATGTAAGATGGAGGTTTTATTTCGCCGCTAGAGGCGGTAGTGTGAAGTCTCCAATGTCAAATACCAGTGTAATAGTCGGGTTTTTAACTTAAGCTAAAACTTTTATCTACGCATTTTTCAACTACACGCATCAGTAATGATGAAATACACTAATAAACGAATTTCAATTTGACAGCCACACATCACGACTTTACACGCCGGTGGTGTTAACTGATATACTTACATAGAAACTGTAGGCCAGTGGTGTATCCTGGATTTCGTTTTGGTTTGGAGGGAGGGCAGGTCTTAAAACTACTTAAAGGAGGTTACATCGAGGGTAAACTTTATAAAATCTTTGTAAGAACTTAGGGTCCCAAGCCAACCTTACCTGCAAGTGGTGCACCTGCCGATCAACGGACGAGGCTCTGGCAAACAAAATATTCCGATAAGCGGCAATAGGCTCGCCACCTATTACGTGGGATCAAAACACTGACGAAAAGTGGGCGTTTAAAGCTGTGTATACGCTAGACAAGACGAGCGCGAGCGGAGCGCAAGCCGAGCCGCTCGCTCTCAGTGTCAAGTTTGGACGTGCAACGGGTCTACAACAATCACTCTCCTCGAACATAAGGTGTCCGTAGTGTGCTCGTGGCTCGCGGCGGGGATGGACGAGTTTTCTGCAGCAAACGCTGCTGCTACAGCGATTATTAAAGCTAATAAATAAAAATATTATAGCTAATAAATAACTTAATAAACAAATAATTTTGTTTCTGCACATGTCTAAATCCTTGCCAAAGTCTTGAGTTTTACGAGACCATGCATCAAACTACTTTTTTTTTAAAGTAGGTAATCCTCATGTTTTGGGTCAAATATCATATGATTATTTTGATATAATTCAATTAATTGCAATCAAACATCTTCTGTCCACGTTTTCATGCTCCGGCCAGCGAAACGAGCGTGTGTCAATTAACGCGTCCACGAGCGCACTGCGAGCGCTACGCAAATCCCTTTGTGTTCGTCAAAAAACCGATAACGGGCCGAGCACGGTCGAGCACGAGCCGAACGCTCGAAGCGCGCTCGTTCGAGGCTTGTAAGCCGGTCCACGCTACACGACTTTCGGCTCCGCTCGTGCTCGGCTTGTCTAGCGTATACGCAGCTTTATATGCCTCTGCCTACCCCTTCGGGGAAACAGGCGTGAGTCTATGTATGTATGTGTGTATGTATAGGTAGATAGACTTGAGTCCTAATATTCCCGCGCTATATCTCCACCGGGTCCAAATAATTGCCAAAAATGACATTGTACTTGGTTGGATAGCTTCACATATGAGCGTGTACGAATACAGTGACGCGTATTTTTTACAGATTATGATATTACAATTAACCGTATCAAAAGTCTATCTACATTGCCATGACGTCATTTAATATCCTTGAAAACTGTCACTGCCACGTTAATTTAGATATTAGATCTTATCAGTGAAGACCGGTGTTAGCGGCGATTATAATTTATGACGACACGAAGACTTTCTATCAGACAAAAATATAGACATGGAACCAATACGCGATAATAGTGCAAAGTTATGACACCAGAGTGCAGCACATGCGCAAACGTTCAATTGATTTTTGAAAAGTTTAAAAGCCTAAATTGAAATTTCAGAAGTCTGTGTTGACTGCTCTAGATTTTTGATAAATTACGGTGATGAAAACAATGCCATGAGAGTTTTTAACTGCATTTGCTTCCAGCTTCATATTTGCCTATTCCTGCTGTCTTACTTCTTCCTGCTTTTTCCTCGCGTATAGAATATGTTTGGGAGCATATACCTCAGTTTACCATCATCATCACCAGCATTTAACAGTCCACTACTGGACTAGGCCTCTCCTTTGAAAGGAGGAATTGGCTTACTATACCACGCTGGCAAAACGGGTTGGTATAGGGTTTGTATCAAGTTTTCCTTCTCTTACAGTGCTGTTCTCTGCATAATATGCTCCCTCTGTCGGCTCTTATGACACCTATGGGATGATATGGGGTGGTGACATTCCGTATTCTTAATCCGTCACCACAAGGAGACGTCGTCACGTCCGTTACCATCATCGTTCTAGCGTTATCGCGCTCGCATCCTTACTTTCGTTTTAGAGACTAGAGTCCAATTTCTAGTCTAACCAGAATCCAGATATGACAGAATGGTAGCTTTCTAAAGAGTGCCTGTCGTTTGCGACGTCGAAGTGAAAGCGATATCCTATGGTTTAGACTACTTCAGAACTACGTTCATACATTGAATAACTACACAATAAGTATTATGCAGCTTCACAGTAGGCAGTAGTAGATGTAGCTAAACGTTTACTAACAAGTTAGCTACATCGCGGTGTGACCTCGCTACGTGGTGCACAGATTGGCGCACACCTATCCGAATCCTGCAACGATCTGTCTTAGAAATTTTAATAGTCAAATTATCAGGGGCCCGATTCTCCTAAATAAATATAGTTTCGATATCATGTCAGTGTCATACTTACGTCACAAAAAGCGTATTCTTCTAAATTATCTGATAATTGAACGAAGTTGTAACGAGATCGTAAATTGAAACAGGTGTCAAAATATATGTTAACGACGTACTGTTTAATTCAAATTACACGATAATGACATTAGGTTATCAGAATACCGCTGCTGAGTCTATTCAAAATAGTAGTCTTTTCAAAATATAATATCAATGTCATATAAAAATAGGAGAATTGGCCCCCCTGAGCGCCGAACACCTCTAGAATCGAGGAGAGACGAGAATTCGATCAAGTCCCCAGTTCGATAGGTTAAACACACAATCAACGAAGTTCGATACACATGGCATAAATATCAATAGTTTGATATCAGATAACGCTATCGCAACACAATTAAAACGATAAAAGTGTCCACGGTAAGTGGTGAGATTAAACTGAGATATGAAACGATGCTATTTATTTTTCTGCGCAACTTTATTGAATTATTTTTTCAATGCCAGGTTCTGCATTACCCGACTGCAATGCAGAGGTGAACAAAGTCACAAGATAGAAGCAACCAGATGAACCTGAAGACACTTTTATGGCGCGCCATTTCAGGTGTCATAATTTATCTAATCTATCTATGTCTTCTTTCAGAAGCTTGTCAAAATTAATAGAATGTTTGCGCTGGCGCTGCACTCTGGAGTTGTTCCCTTGGCCAGCACCGTTGATTTGCGGAAGTTAAGTATGCATGTTGAACTTGATAAATATAGATTGCTCAACGCCGCTATTAGCTGTAATATCTCTTTGACCAACAGAACATAAACAAATGACTGAAACTTCAGATCGCGCTTTAACCATAAATTGAATAACAATTAAATATAATAATATTATGTGAAATAATAACTTTAACCACAGAATATCATAGTGACGCACGTTCAGTTCACCAAACTTAAGATATCTCATGAGTATGACTGTAAAAGCTATTGTAACAAACAACTTAATATGTAAACTACTAACAACTAACTAACTGTTATTGTTTTAAGATTTAGGGCGGATTTTTCAATCCTCAGATAAAGAGATGAATAACTATTCCACTGATAAATTTATTGGACTGTTTATCAGTCCGTTAAACTTGTGTCAATTTTTCAATAGTCTTTTATTCCGTGGGCAACTATCTGACCGAATAACGTCATCGTACCCGTCACTAACTTCAGAGAGGTGAAACAAATATATCAGAAAAGTGCATGTAAGAGCAGAACAGGAAATTAGAGCAGGACAGGAAACAGAAGCTTTATTGCCTGTCCTGCTTTAACTGTCAAAATGATAGTTGTCATTATTTCGGGGCTCTGTTTGTTTATGTATGTTTGGACTGTGGTATTTTCGCGTAATTTGTGAGTATTGTGCTGTTCGTTTTCAATCAAATTATATTATAATAACAATGCCAGCGTTCCTCAAATTTGAATGCGAGATTAAAGACATTCAACTACTAGTAAGTTTAATAGAAAAATACAAGTATATTATAGAAATTAAAACGACTGATGCGGTAACTAATCAGGACAAGGAATGTGCGTGGAAAGACAGAAAGTGCTTTTATTTCATGTAGTGTGCCTACAAATAACCGATAGTGCCAAAAATTAAAGCTTAAATACGAGAGTCTAAGAAATGGTCTCTTCAAAAAGGAGCTAACGCTTCCAGCGTGACCAAAGAAAGAATTTTGGGCATCTGTTTTAACATAACAGGACATCTTTACATTTAAGTACCATTTAAGACTTATGAACGTAATAATATATTACTGTTACGGTACGTAATAATGTATTATGATGTAAATTTTGGTAGTTGAATAATTGTAAATAAGTCTTTAGTGAAATTGTGAGTGAGACCTAGGTATTTAAGTTGTTATTCGTTTTTGAAAATATAAGTCTGTATTTGTATGCCATAAATGTGTGTATTAGGTATAATAAATGTTTGATATACATGCTATCTTATTTGTTTCACTATTTCATAATATCAGCTCTCCATTGAATCCAATATAGGTATTAAAATGATCGCCCCGCGTTCTTACAATTCTGTATCACCTTCTAGGTCGATTAATATACCTATTCGTTTATAATTTCCTGCCCTTCAATTGTTGCGTCGTCAAAAATATATAAATGACCATATTTTCCATATTTCGTAATATATATACCACGCCCAAAATCCAACCAAATGTATCTCAACGTCAACTTAACAGTCAAATAAACTGTTATCTGACCGAGGATCGGGCAGTTAAATTTATTCCTTAGTTTGGTGATTTATTCGACGAATAAACCCTATCTGACCATTGAAAAACGCAATATTACGCTATCCTCAGCATAAATACTATCTGGTTGTTTATCTGAGGATTGAAAAATCGGCCCTTAGGCACGTTAAGTTTTTATTGTATGTATAATTATGTATTGTCTATCATATTCGGCCAGTGTACCCGCTGTTTTGCGCTTTCGTGAGTTACTATTAGGGTCCCGTAGAAAATCAGTGCCAGCATGTCTTTTCTTTTTTTTTTTGACTCATGGTGGAAACCAAACAATATACGTTCTGACCCCCCCAGGATAGGCCCCTATAAAGGGGCTCAGTCTAGGGAGAGTGTGACTCCCCGACGAGAAGCGCCGGGACTACCCACTAAAACCACCATGGTGTTCCTCTATCCGATCCCATTACTGCCGCGACCCCGCCTGAGCTGGCCCGCAGAAGCGGGCCCCGTCCCTCGCATGCATATGCATCCATCTGCATCCATCATACTTGTTCTCATACATCCTCTTTCAAGTGCCAGCATGTCTGGTATCATGCTGAACGGGGTCCTATTGCCATCACGACCCTGACATGTTGTGAATCTGATATCGAAGTTTCTTCTTTTTTTTTGTATTTTTGTGTTTCTGTATACCTATAATTATGTTTGTTTGGTTGTGAAAGCAATAAACAATTTTTGATTTCATTTAATTTTATAACAAAGCGAAATTTAGAGAACCAGAATTATCAATGTTATTTTTATCGATCGTACTTAATAAAAAAAAAATTCGGCAATCATCTGGGAATGTTTACAGTGGCGAATAAAAAATTTCGGCATGTTTACAGGGCGATGACAAGTAGACGTTATTGTTTCAAGAATATCAATTTATAACAAATGAGTATGATGCTACAGCTGTCCATTCGAAATATAGATGTTTCGTTTTGCGTTTCCGTTTCGCATATGCGGACTCGGTATCTTCAGCAGTTGATACAGGTCCTTCTTACATCAGGTTTAGAGCCCCTTCACACAAGTTATCGCGGCGTTTCTATGCAATAAAATCATTGCTGCGTTTTTTTTACTATAGAGAACTGCGCGTCAAAGTGAAAGAAAATGACGATTCTGTAGAAAAGTAATAACTGATAATTGGATGTGCTGTCTCATTTTGTTATACGATTTTCTCAATCCGAAAACGAGAGAATAACACGAAAGTTAAAGATCTTTCGCACGTTGTGGATCGTAATTTTCTGACAGTTTTCAAGTGAACGCTCAGTCGTCCACGTCTATATCTCTGTCTGGTGACAGAATATCGCAAAAAGTTATTTTACGGTATGTGACTACTATGAAAAGAAAGAGCACAAATAGTCGTGGTCACCCATCACTTAGCGTGACGGCGAGTCTAACCTTGCTGATTATCATTTATACATCAACCAATTACTTATCAATTCACTGCCCAGCTTGGTTGTTTGTCGTGATTATAGAATATTGTATGAAGGCCTTCAGTGTCGTCACGGCTTCACAACCGAATGGCGTGAACAGTTAACACTTATTAGAACATATTCATACAAATTGTATTCAATCTGTATTGTTTGAATGTTCTACAAGACGGGTGGGATATTTTTAAATCAATGGCGTTACCGTCAGCTGCACTGTATCAAATCAGTCTGGTTTGAAACAATTTAAATTCGGATTTTTCTGTCTGTGTTTTTGATCTGTAAACTATAGAACCGGTTTTTCGACTAGTTGATCAATGACACTTTAAATCCAATATTCTGCTAGTGGATCCAAGGAAAAGGGTATGGAGTTGAAGCGCTCTCCAATAGCCCTAGCATTCAACATATTTCCTTTGCAAATCCAATCCGGAAGGGACTCAAGGCCCTTCCGAAAAAATCTAAATTATATTCTAGCATCCACCACTGCGATGTTCTATTAACTATGTTTTAGTTCTTCAGAACAGCGTGTTAGCTATTTTGATGCTGCTAAGGATATTTCAAGCTGGACAATATGACGCAGGACCCAAGCATAAGTTTCAACACAGATCAGGTTTACCAGAAGTGGAGAGTTGTAGCGCTCAAAGCGTGCATTGGCATGCAGTTTGTAAAATGTCGGCAACCTTAAAGGCCTGTTCAGACCTAAGCGGTATTTGCTACCGTCTGCGGCAAAGAAAACCCAGTGGGTATGCGGTAATATTACTGTTCAGACCTAAGCGGTATTCGCTATCCTTGTGGGTAGAATAACGCGCGGTAGTCGAGTTTCGCCGCGGTACTTGATACCAAATACCTGAGCGAAACCCGCGCGGTATGTACCTCTACCCATAGCGGCAGCGAATATCGCTCAGGTCGCTCTAGCTGCGGTACTTGATACTAAATACCTGAGCGAAACCCGCGCGGTATGTACCTCTACCCACAGCGGCAGCGAATATCGCTCAGGTTTGAATAGGCCTTAAGTAATGCTTGCACAGGTCTCCACTTGGATGGGTTATCGCGAGTGGTATTCATATCAGTGCTACCGTCCTTCGGCGTTTCTTAGAGTTGGCCACTGAATCACACGAAAAAGAAATAATTAAATCTAGCGCGAGTCGGAGCCCCCCCATGAAGGGTTCAGTAGTAGAGGTATCCTTACCCATTATCTTCACCCAAACAAATACCACTATCACTTTTTTGCCACCAAGAATAACTTTGTCATTCATCTTCAACTATGACGACCGGTTGGCGCAGCAGTGGGAGCGTAAGCGACTGCTACGCCGAAAGTCGCGGGTTCGATTCCAGCTCAAGTCAAACATTTGTGTGCATGAACATGGATGTTTGTCTTGGTCTGGGTGTTTCTATGTATAATATGTATGTATTTACAAAAAAAAGGATATATGTATGTTTAACCATTATCTAGTACCTATAACACAAGCCCTGCTTAGCTTGGGACTAGATGGTGATGTGTGTATGTGGTAGAATAGAATATTAAAAGTAGAATATTAAATATTAATCTATAAAGGTTAAGTTTTTTTTCCACTTTTGGCTACGGAACCCTAAGTAGAAAGTGTAGAGTAAATACAATTACCTTTTTCAACAGGTCTGGTCTAGAAGGCAGCGCATGCATGGCAAGGGTGGCCGCCTTCCGAATGTACCAGGGATGGAACTCCGCCAGCGTTTCATTGTACGAGTGCTGGCAGGTCGTGCACGTGTTCATAGTCTCGTCAGATTCGCTTAGCCGCTTTAGGAAGAGCCGGATGAAGTCTGGAAAAATGAAACTTGGGTTAGAGATGACAAGGTCTATTTTGGCTAGTAGTTTCTGCTGGATTTAAGAGTGTGAAATCTTGCTCGCGTGTGGCGTTTACATCAGAGGGCACTAAAATGCTATCGGCCTCGTTACTGTCTCAGGATATGAATCGTTAGGCCATGGCGGAAGCCTTCGTGCGGTCTACAAACTCCGACACCAGAGTTGGTTACACACTCACAGGAAGAGGAAGAAAGACAGTTGTATTACCCACGCACAAAGTATGGGCATATATAAATAATATCCTTACTGTGTTGTGCCGTTCGTGAAAGCATTGGTGCTAGACGGAAAAACGCATTTGCCTTGTTAGAAAGGCACATGAGAGGTCACCCGGTAAAAATTTTCATCGCTACTTTGTCGAAAAGCCTGAAGAGTTAAAAGAAAACTTTTTGGTTAATTTATGGTATGCCTACCCATATCTAGCTTGAAAAGATTCACAAGAGCCGTTTAACGAAGGCTGCCTTTTCTATGCGTTTCTTGTATCCGCTTTTAAAGTTCTACAACCAATAGTAATCAACAATTCCACGTTCATTTCATCGAACGTCCAAATTCTACTGGGCTATCATTGCTCTATTTCCACACCGTTTAGTTCGTCACAATTCTGTGAAAACATTTAAAATCGAATGTTTTGACGTGCCACGTATTTTTTTAATACGTTATAAAGTGCTGCTGTTTATACAAAAGCGTAATGTGTTTATGTGTTTGTGACGACTTCTTAGCAGTTTATTTGGACACTCGGCACAATAATCATTTTAATGACGATTCTATGACATCTGAGGAGAGCAGATGTGATTTTGAATACCTACACGGTTGGCGTAATAGTTTAAGGGGCCTTGTCGCCACGTGATACTGCACCGTATGATGTGAGTTCGATTCTTACCCGAGACAACACCATGTGTGATCCATAAATTGGTGTTTCTGGTCTGGGTGTTCATTTGTCCGTTGGTTGTATGTTTGAAAAGTCAGACTGCAGAAGGAGCCCGTAGAAAAAAAAACATAAGCTTCGTCATAAACTCATAACTTCTCTAGTCTTCTTTTCTCATTCATCTAACCTATTGTGGAATGCCCTTCTTTTCAAATCAGGTCATGAACATAAAGGTAGATACTTACATAATTTTAGAATAAGTAAGCCCAAGTAAGCCGCTAGTTGTAATCTCTAAACTCTAGGGCAGATTCTAGGGAAGTAAAAACAGTATTAAATATTTGTGAAATTACTAAGTGGGAACCTACGAACTATTACAGGGCCATGAACATTTCTTAACTGTTCGGATGACGTACTTCGTAGCTTAAGAAATCGCCTGACGTTTTGCCCAAGTTGTTTCAAGTCTATGTAAATCTCTGTGTTCATTGAATCAATAGACACTGAGGTCATTCCTATTGCCAGAGTTGCTTTTATATACCTATGTAAGTATAAAAATGACAAAAACGCAATCACAACTGAGACACATCTTGTTAAGGGACATATATATACAAATACATGAAAAAAAAGGAAATACTCATAATTAAACCAAAATTAAGTAGTGGCACGCAAAATCCCCGTTAATTATAACAAGTACGACGCGTGGCAATTTTAATAAGTGGCATGAATCAGCGCCTTGATTTGTGCGCCACTATAGTTGATTGCAGTTATTGTGCCGGTACTGCCATTGACGCTCTTGGATAATGAGGGTGCGACAGGCCATCCTTGGAGTTTTGTATTCAAAGCGATTCGATGAAATTTGCAGCTGAATTTTAGAAGAAAATTGAAAATTATGCAAGGTCTTCTGCTTTCTTCAACGCGGACTTTTCGAACGACTAAGACTGTAATGTTCGAGCAAAGCTAACTATTTAAAAAGCAATGCCTAATGTGTCCTACGCCTCATCTTTCCAAGATGCCTTACGATTAGAGTTGGCCATTGATGGCTAAAAATCTTTGCTAATCTTTGACCTTTTAATCAAAACGCACAGCGAACTTGCTAAATCGATCAAACGAGGCGTGAACTCGCTACATGGCTAATGGGCAGTTCTGATACAACAAATAAATCAAAGCAAGATAGCGATTTGTAACAGTTAACTAATAACTAGTAGTCATTGTTACAAACTAGACGTCGCCGACGGCTCCACCCGCTATTTTACCACTTAAAGGCCTCCTACACACAGTGCCGGCGGCACTGACGCCGGCCAAGCCGCGGTGCACCGGCGGCATACAGAGCCGCCGGCATAGCCGCTCAGGTATACCGGCGTACCGTGCGGGTTGGAACTTGCAAGCTCATTCCGGTCCCGACATTCACGAAGTAGGGTTGTGTGTGGTCGTTCTACATGACTAACACAACTGGAATGATGCTCGGTGGCTTTGTGCAAGTTTCTGCGACAGATGCCGGTAGCACCAAGGGCCCGGTAAAAGCCGGCGGCACGTGCCACGCGGAAAAAGTAGGTATGCCTTATGTGTAGGAACTTTAAGAGAGGGAATTTCTGACCCTCTAGTAGTGCTCCACTTCACTCCTAAGGAACATACATACCGAATTTCAGCTTCTTACGACCAGTAGTTTCGGCTGTGCGTTGTCAATAAGTCAGCCAGTACCGCAAGAATTTTATATATGTACACCTTTTGATATTGTTCAGTGTCAGCATTCATTCGTGTTCGGCCCTGTATCTGCAGATAACATACCGGGCCGAACCCGAACGTAGACAGACAGACCATTGGTAATCCACGGTGACTTTGTTCATACTTGGAATCCGGGACCCGTTCCCGGTCCGGAAACGGATTTGTGAAAACGGGTTGAAAGCAAATGATGGAACTTAGATATGGCCTTGATAAGTTTTATTACTCTCGCGATACCCAATAATTGTAACTTTTTAAACTGCATGTAATTGTATTTTTTTAAGCGGCGGTAGCCCAGTGGTGTACGTAACGGACAGCCGAGACGATGGTCTCGGGTTCGATCGCCAGGTACCCCGGGCACACACCTCTGACTTTTAGAAGTTATGTGTGTATTAAATATGTTAATTATCGCTCGCTTAATAATGTGCCCGGTAAATGGCAATAGGCTCGCCCCCTATTACATTGGGACCGAAACATAACTGGCGAAAAGTGGGTGTGTAATACACCTCTGCCTATCCTTGCGGGGATAACTGGTGTAAATTTAGGTTTACCACTTAGTACGTAAGCAGGATCATAAATCACACTATTAAGGACGCTGCTTCGGGCTTTTCTGTCAAAATCATGCATCCGAAGTCTCCAATTTGATGATATTTTGATTTTTGGATTTGATATGGCAACCGAATGCTTACCATACCTTAAAGTGAATGTTTTAGGATTCTTTAATTCGGCCACATATATCTCACACTGTTTATCTAATAGTTTCAACACATATTGGCACAAATAGTAGGTCATTCAGAGTGTTATCTATTTAACTCGATATCTCTGGGTGTGTCTTTTCATCCCAACTGCGTGTTAAATATAACTGAGTACCTGTCAATCTAGGGTGTAAAAAGACCCTTAACGAAAACTGAAATCCCATATTGTAAGTACCAATCATTATGAACATTTTTTACCTCGGCAACATACCTGGGAAGTTACTGGTTCAGGAGATATTGAGGCTCAAAGTCACTTTATTTTTTTTCTAATTAGGCATAAAATCGATGAATTTACCCTGCTAATATCTTCTATAGGTGTCCTATGCAGTATGCACCCATTGATAAGTAGGTACCTATTTCGAGCATAGCACGTGTGCACTTATAATTGCGGCTTAAAAATGTGTCAACTTAAAAAAAAAACGTTTTCCAAGCATGCTTAGTACGACTTGGCTATGATGTCCAAAACGAGTTGGTGATGAAACTTCGGTTTGGTGATGGGTCTTGTGACATCCTGTATGAAATTCTTCCGTTACTGACAGACAACGCATATCTGACACACTTCGCGCAAGAAGCGGAGATTAGTCACGTATGTTACTTAGGGAGTGTAGGTGGGTATTAAGAGAGGATTTTGGCTATTCCCTCCTTAAAGAGGTAAAATGTCCCTCGCGGGCGGAGCTACGGGCGAAGCCTAGTATTAAATAAAACAGGCGCTACCTAGTAATTTTCACATCATCTCGAAAATAAATAATACTGAACAATTTCTTGTAATGTCTTGACCAACGTTTGTATTTATATTACGAGAAATAACCTCGCGTTCAATGTACTTAAAATACTTCTGTTAGTTTAAGGAGATAATTATTATAATACGCGTAACATCTTATCATACACAAATTGTTTATTTTTATAACTTGATAACTGAGTATATCACTATATTATACCTAACTACTCTATTATTGTAACAAAGTAAGACCACAGTCAAATAATCCATACAGTCGTTCGATGAACGCGTCTAGACGGGTCAATCGTGCGGGGGGCAAGAGGTGAGACGCGGGAAGAGCGGTACCTAGTTACGTATATCACCTTAGTTCGTAACTAGGTACATGTTTTTGGGGGCTGGCACGTGCTTGTTTTTTTGTTCGTTACTTATTTATTTGCTTATGAATATTAATTAAGATGGTGCATACGACTTGTGCTGTGAGACATTGAAATTCTTTATACTGTTTAAAGATATAAATAAATAAGTATAAAAAAATCTGCGATTTCATCAATTTACTTATACCAAAAAAGAAAATTTTATTAATTATAATTATTTATATTATTTTGAAATGTATGTACCCATAACCACTTAAAATTATGTGCACGTTCCTACTAATCTACTAACTTTTTACAATATCTCATGTCTGGCCAAATCACAGAATAAATTAGTAATCATTGTACGTAAACAACATGGCAGACGTAAGAAAATATGCGTTGTAAGGCAATATTCCATTCAAGTGTGATTTTAATTTCATGCAATAAGTACCTAGTACCTTCGTATTAGTTAAGTACCTATCACATATTATTATGTATCTTGGTAACAGCGCATCCTAGCTCGAAAGTAACCATATTTTTGGCCCCCTTTTATAAAGCCCACACATTTTCTCCGTAATCTCATAGCCCGGTCACCCATCCATAGAATGACCGTGATGTCTATTGCTTTACCTTAACGTAGTTTGCAAGAAGAAAGCTCTGCAAAATATTTCATATCGATAACATAGGCTCTGCAAGCTGATCTCATGGTTACCCGTCCATTAAATCACCGCTATGTCAATCGCTTTATTTTAACATGGTTTGTACGATAATGGTATCTTAAAAATGCTTTATATTCTTAACCACCTCCCACGACACCTGCGGGATGAAATAGGTGCTGACTAACACTTTGTATGCAAATCTGTCACCGCACGAAAAAACTGTTTTATAATAATTATTTATCGTTAATTATTGTAATATAATAAACTAGCTGTTGCCCACGGTTTCACCCACGTCCTAAGGGGACTATTTCGCGTACCCGGTTAATTTGTAGCCTAAGTAAAAAAAATAAGTATTCCTTGGTACATCAGCTATCCGCCTGTCAAAGTCTCGTCAAAATCGGTCCAGCCGTTCTAAAGATTAGTGAAAACAAACAGACAGACAGACAGACAGACAGACAAAAATGGTAAAAAATGTCATTTCGGTATATGTACCGAGTATATATCCATATGCATTTAGTAAAAAGCGGTTATTTTAATATTACAAAGTTACAAATAGACACTCCAATTTTATTTATGTGTATAAATGTATTTATATGTGATTTATACTATTATATTCATGTAGCGTAGCAATTGTAATATTTTTCTAAAATAAATAGACGGTGTTTGAATAAGAAGGTATTTTTTACATGTGGCAGCCATAGCCTTCTTACCCTTGTCTAGACGTTGTCGGCTTTTTCTACGAGATCAAAGGCGTCAAACTACTGTATGTCTTTATACTGTGGTAAGACCATGTAGGTCATAAGCTACTTTTTACTTCCTGAAAGCATTCACGCTAACAGAAAGTAAACCAGTTATGTAGATTAGTGATGTTCCGGATATCCGTATCGGTATCCGCGGATATCCGAGGAAGAAGACAGATCCGTATCCGTATCCATTATTTTTCTCGCGGATCTTTCACCTTATTAATTTTCAATTGATAGTATGGAATGCTATAAGTGGTTAAGTAGAATAAAAAGACTATTAAATTCCAATCAGAGTATTTTTAATTTTTTTATATTATTTCAATACAAGTCGAAAAATGATCTGTCTATTGTTCCGTCGGGCATGCGTGACGTCAACTATTGTTTCAAGATTGCGCACACCGACATCGATTCAGTAAGAAAATATAGATCCGTATCCGTATCCGCGGCTCTTGACACTATACAGGGTGTAAAAAGACCCTTAACGATAACTGAAATCCCATGTTGTACTAATCACTACGAACTCTTTTTGCTTCGGCACGATACCTGGGAAATTACTGGTTCAGGAGATATTGAGCCTCAAAGTTAGTATGGATTTTTTATAATTAGGTACAAAATCGATGCATTTACCCCGCCAATATGTTCTTTAGATGCCCTATAACCCCGTGGATAAGTAGGTACTGTAGCATTGCACGCGCGCGCTTTTAATTGCAGTTTAAAAATGTGAAAACTCGAAAAAAAATTATTTTCCCAGGTATTATTTTTAGTTAGTATGACTTGGCATGATGTCCACAACGAATAGACTTCGGCTTGGTGATGAGTCTTGTGACACCCTGTATACATTTTTAACGATCCGGCACATCACTAATGTAGATACCTATATTACATCTTTTTTTTAATAATATGTCAATTCTCGTCCGGTTTGAAACGCTACGTCCCGCCGGTGTAAAAACACCTTAAGACTCCTTGTCACCACTAAATTACAGTACGCGTGTCACAACATACAAATTGCGTACAATGAAAACCCTGCTTCAATGTAAAGGCATATTGTTCCTTATTCACAAACACATACAAGCAATTGCGGGAAACCTTATAAACAACTACGTCATCGAGCATTGATCGTCAACTCAAACGCCAAGTTACAATGGTCAAACAAAAAGAGGAACTTACCCAATCCTCTATGCAAACGCAGCATTGTCCTCGATCCGGACACGAACCCGTTCTGATCGATGAGACAGCTCTCCTTCTCATACTTCATCATTTTCTTGAAGGAGTCGTAGTACACGGCGTTCTCTGACTCTCTGTGTTTGTCCATAACTTTTATTTTACTTTTCACGTCGCTGCTCACGAATGAGAATACTGAGCCTATGAGGTTTAGGAACCTATAAAGAAATAATCGTGGTTAGTGTTTCATAAACTAGCCTGCATTTTAGCGTATTTTCGCGATTTTGAAAATAAGATTTTAATCCGTAATTTCATCATCATCACAGACATCGCAGTCCACTGCTGGATATAGGCATCTCCATAATCAGTAATTTATAAGTGTCCAATAGTAAAAAAATAATTCATAGTTGTCTATGGCCAAAGGAACCCCTGAGCCAAATTTCATCTGTGTTTCTAGCTTGAGTTGCTTAGGCTCTGCGATCAATGGTATAGCCAACACTTTTTTTTACATGTATAGATAAGGTGGTTTACTTTTCACTACGATAACCCTGTGGGGCAAACGCGGTCTCTGGTTAGAACCCGAAGTCATATACGCATTAAGTTATAAAATAATAGTCGCATCGTGGCTCGAAGAGTACCTACGTAAGATCGTCAGTCACGGTTTCCATGATCATGAATACGGTATCTTTGACTGGCGTTATGGGGAGTTAGCACCTTAGAATGCAAAACGAAATACGAAGGATATAGATACTCTTTTGGGTTTCAAGGTGGCAAGATGATTCGGTTTGGAAATGCTAGTAATCTGCCAAATATGTTAAGACTGGAACAGAAAGCAGACGCCGGACATCACAGCAAATTTAATGTCTTTAATCACAATCATGATAATACTAGAATAATGATGGAATCTACTTTTACAATGCTGTTACCGGCAGGAATACCAAAATGACGTCAAACTCAGACTGGCCTACATTTGGCACAAGAGAACTAGCTCATTTTTTTGGCTCCAGTCATTTAAGTAGGGGTTGCACAAAAGTTAACGCGCCAAATTGCGACAGAGCGTAAAGTTTGACCAAATGCAATGGATAGTTTATATAATTATTGAAAGTGTAAATGGTCCATAAATTATTTTTGAAAATGTTCCGACAAAATAATCAATGCAAAACAATTAAATACAGTTGTCAATCAATTTTAAACCATGAAATCAAACAATATACTGTGATAGTATGTAACTCTAAAACCTCTAATGACTGCCTCCGAACGCTATCCACTGGGGATAGCGTATGCACCTGATGCGCTGATTGGAGGTTCTGGGTTGGATTCCCAGGTTGGGTAAAAGTGTAATAGGGTTTTTCCGATTATGATACTCAGTAGCAGCCCGGAGTCTGGTGATGTGCCCAGTAACAGCAATAGGCTCGCCCCCTTTTATTGGGGCCTAAAATTCATGGCAATATGTGGGTGTAATATTTACACCTCTACCGCCACCGCCTACCCCTTCAGGGATACAGGCTTGAGACTATAATTAAATAAAATAAAAAATAAAGTAACTCTAAAATGTTCAAGATAATTATGATCTAAGAAATATTGAATAATTTGGATTTAAGTATTAATGTATCTGCAGTATCTACCTGATAAAAATCATAAAATTATGTCAATCCTTATAATTATCTTGTTAATCAGACACAACTCCACTTTTATGATTATTGTATCTGTTCAGTATTCTTTTCTATTTGTTTAGCTGGATTACCTCACCAAGAATGGAACTCAGGAACCTTAGGGGATGACGATATTCAAAGGACTACTGAACCAATATAGTATAATATTATCTAGACTAATATTATAAAGCTAAAGAGTTTGTTTGATTGAATGGGCTAATCTTAGGAATACATGTTTCATTTGAATAATTTTTTGGATAGCCCGTTTATTTAGGAAGGTTATTGGCTATATAACATAACACCACAAGCTACAGGCACTGTTGTTGCATGCTCAGCTAGTATTCGGTATTTATAGTTGACTATACTCAGCAACAAATCAAGGGCAGTAGGCAAGAGAGCTAGATTTCCTGACTGTAAATTAAATAAGACCAGGGCCGTGCCGACCCAATCCAGCGCCTGTGTGTGAAATCTATGAAGCGCCTGTGCAGTGGCGTAGGCTACCTTGGGTGGCACCCGGAAGTTGGTGGATTTTTTTTTTAGTCAATACCTAACACAATTCCAATAATTTTTTTTGGATGGATGGCACTCGGGGCAGACCGGCGCCCCTTCCTACGCCACTGCGCCTGTGTGCGAAATCTGTGAAGCTCCTGTTTTGGCATCCTTTTTCGAAAAAACCTATTATAATAATTAACGCGTACCTCGGCGCGCGGCGCCCCTGTCGCCTGTGTGCGCCGCGCACATAGGGACGGTTCGGCCCTGAATAAGACCATCATATTTCCCTTGCCATTTAAAAGCTCTTACATTTAGTGTCCAAGGCAGTCTCATGTCTGTCATAATTAAATCCACAACTAACCTAAACCAATAGGACATCATATTATATCTAGCTGCGCTGGCAATTACAGCCATGTTATTTAAGGCTAAAATATACCACCAGATCAAACCAGTAGTACCTAAGCTAAAAGCATTCAACATATGGGTATGACCATAGCTGAAGATACAGCTTAATTAGAGTAATAAGTCTAATAGGGAATTAAACAGTAAAGAACTCAAGGCATTTGTAAGTTGTAAGAAGATAAAGGAATAAATAATCATAAAATATACATGAGTAATGTTCATGTTGTTAGACAATTACAGGTAATAATTATTATAAACTGCATGCATGGCATTTCCTATATTTAGCTACAAGTTAATCATAGAGTCAGGGAAGTCTGTGATTAAATAATTGTATAGGTGTTGATATGTTTAGAATGATTTGTTATTTATCTATATTTCCGATCAAAAGTATACACAAAGCGTAAAATAACTGATACTGAAAAGAAGTGATGAATGTTTTGAATGTAACAAGTTTAGTTTTTTTTAAAACATCACGACTTTTTCATTGTTCGACTACGCAAACATCAACATACATAGTGCCTAAGCATTTGATTGTGATAATTTGCAGTCATATCACACTGTTACCTAACGAGTAATTAGGCGAATCTTATCATTAGCACTCTTTATTTATAATCCATATGGAAATAAAAACTCACTTTACTAATTCATTATAACCATCGATGTAAGCCTCAATCACGACATCATCTTCTTCCTTCAGGCTCCTTTGAAAGCTCTGATGAACGTGGTGTAAATCCAATGTGTTATCGTTCGACATTTCTCTCAAGTTATTACGAAAATCTGAATATATTTTTGATAATCACTACTATACAAACAACTGTTTTTTGACGTTGACAGTTTTCGACTGTAAACAGTGTAAACTGTAAGTTGTTATCACTTGTCACTGAAACGCAGTGTTGCCAACAGTTGAATTAGCTTTTTACTAGATTATAATTTGAAACCTGCCAAACCTCATCAACGAAACTGCTACGCTTCGCTCGCTACTGGTATTATCACACTTCTTAACATAGTTATAATGGCCTTGTGGTGACAAGCGTGACTGTGGTGTGTAGGCAAAAAATATCTTTGGGAAGATACGCCAAGTCGACATCAGATTCTTTGCCTATCAGGCCAGCGTAGAATATTGGGCTGGACTATGGTGATAATGGCAGCTCAGCTACCCCATTAATAGATCGGACCTCTTTTAGCTAAGAAAATGACACAGGGAACTAAGTCGCGCAAGTGCGTTGAGCCAACATTACAATAACTTCTAAGACGTGTATGTTTTCTGTGTTATGAAATTCTTCTTCTTTCCTTTGCCTTATCCTATTATTTGGTGTCGGCTCTCTTTGTCTGCCTTCTCCATTTTTCACAATCTTGAGTGGTCGTAGCATCTACCCTTATGTCCTTAAGATCTTTTTGAAACGATTACAGCCAGGTGGCAGGAGGTCTTCGGCGGCGACGCGTCGTGTCGTTGTCGGTAGACTTAGGGCCACTCGTAGCATGTGGTCTTCAGGACGGCGGAACACATGTCCATACCATTGAAGACGTCGCTCTTTTACCTTCTCGGCAATCTCGGCGATGCATGGGGGCAACCTTGTAGCTTCCTCTGATGTGGATATTGCGTACTTTTCCGAGCATTGTTACACCCGCTGACCAACGCAACATGCGCATTTCTGTCACGTGTAGTTTTGACAGGTGTTGTTTGGTAGAAGCCCAGCCTTTTTTGCCGTATAGGATGTAGGGTCTAATTACCGTTTTATACAGTTTGCCTTTTAGTTTAATGCCTTTCTGTTTTATGAAATGAAATTATTTATTTGCTTGAATATGGTATTGCAGATATTATAATACTTATAATTCACATAATATCACTTTCGGCATATTCTGTACTAGAGGGCGCCCACGGCTAAGCCCGCAATATTTTTTTATTTAGGTACCCGTTTTGCCCGATCCCGTGGGTATTTCGGAAAATCCCTTCTTAGTGCACCTCTACGGTCCCCAAGGAATATACATGCCAAATTTCAGCTTCTTCGTCCAAACGTTTTGGCTGTAGCTTGTCTGTCAGTCAGTCAGTAACGCAAGGATTTTATATATACAGATATGAATTATTTCATTGAAAAAACCAACGTTATAAGCTCCTCAAAATAATATTAAGAAAAGAAAACAACAGGTTTAAATGGAAAATCTCCTGAGCTAGCAACACTTCTGAAAAGAGAGACAGATACTGTCAAATCATCAGATAGGTAGTCCTCATCCAATCTCTTTGGTAGTCCTAGTCCAACCTTTATATCTCTATGGTCCAACCTCTCTGAGATAGTCACTAGAGATGATGCTATTCTATTTAGTAAGAGTTCATAGTTCCAGTAAACTTTGTTTTTATATGGCAACCCTTTTCTTACTTGATCGAAGCTGATCGAAGGTGTAAGGCTGGGCGCGTACGCTCGGTTTCCTGATTAGGTTTCCTGATCAGGAATTCAGATTCGGAATTCCGTGTGCCTAGCGCAAATATCCGTTTTTTTGTATGAGGAATTTATACTGTCCGTTCGAATAGAGACGCTTCTATGAAAGCACAAATGGACGACGACGATGAATTGATTGCTTTTGCACTTTTACTGGCGCTAGACATGAAGAAGAAGAGAAAACGCCGTTACTGGGTACATCCGTGCTACGGTTTTGGCGCGCTTCCGAATGGAAATTTCCGTTCGTGTGCGGCGAACGATACGAAATGTATGACAAGCACTGCGTTCGGGGTGACGTCATTAGGTTTTTTCCGTTCTTACGACCCGAACGCACGGAATGAATTCCGAAACGAACGACGGGTTTTTTTCCGTTCGGAAATAGTAAGGACGTGTGCGCCTTGTTTAACATTTTGTATATAAATGAAGCATTCAGGTTTCCGAATGTTAATTCCTGATCAGGAAACCTAATCAGGAAACCGAGCGTATGCGCACAGCCTAAGTTGGTAACTCAAGGAGAAAATATATATAAAGGCCTTGCCACACGGCACAATTTTACCACTGATCAAATTTTCAATCGAATTGGCCTTGCCCGTCTACACGACACAATCAAATCACTGATTTTCATTCCGTCCACCCGATTGGTTGAAGTCTGGTGGTACCGCCCACCCGATGAACTTGCGTTGGACGACTGGCGTCTACACGTCACGATTTCATCAAGTGATTTAGTCAAGTTGGACGTAAAATTGTGCCGTGTGGCAAGGCCTTAACTGCTTTAGACTGTGATCAAACAGGAACATGGATCGTAGTTTTCGACATTTTTGTGTACTGATGTTCTGGGTGGTCTGTTTGAAAAACGTTCCATAATACTGAACATCAATAATTTAAGTTATTAATACGGTAATCGCTCTATAAAGCACACATAATAATAAGTAAGAAAATTGACAGGATATACCACAGGGATATCTGTGGTATATCCTGAAAATTTTCATTAAAGTCCATGAGTTTGTATACTTAGGTACGTTGTTTACCAGAGATGGTAAGAATGGAGAAGATTTATTATTGAAAGAACAGTTAATGCAGGTAATAGAGTGAATGGAGCTCTGAAGGTGTTTATGAACAGTTAAAACGTGTGCAAAAAGTCACGTTTGGCTGTGCATAGAGGGGCGTTAGTGCCTACCCCATAGAGATATTAAGAATAGAGTGGCAGAGTGGGGCCTATTCGTGTCCGCCGGTGGGAGAGAGAACGCAACATTACAGGCCCCCTGCATCTCTCTCTAACAATACATGCACAACATCAACATTACGCAGTGGCGTGCTACCTGTAACTATTATTTAAATCAGTTTATTAGTAATCAATAGTTTAAAAGTTGTTTTTATTGATGCACGAAGATGGTTTGAAGTGACAAAAATGTTTATATTTTTTAAACTATTGATTACTGATAAACTGATATAAATAATAGTTACAGGTAGCACGCCACTGCGTAATGTTGATGTTGTGCATGTATTGTTAGAGAGAGATGCAGGGGGCCTTTAATGTTGTGTTCTCTCTCGCACCGACGGACACGACACAGTATTGAGTTAGGTACTGTTCTGCCACTCTATTCTAATATCTCTATGGCCTACCCTTATAAATGCTGTAGAAATGGGAGCACTGAGAAGTATGTGTGGTGCATCTTTGACCGACAGAGTAAAGAATAGTGTGATAAGAGAGTGGTGTGAGGTAAAAAATATGTAGTGACAAGCATCGAGAAAGACATGCTAAGATGGTTTGGGCACATGGAGAGGATGGATGACGAAAGACTGACAAAGAAGATATACATATAAGGCAAATTTGAAAGGGATAGGACGAAGGGAAAGACCTAGGCGGACGTTCTCTGACCATATTGGAGACAACTTAAGAAAAGGACAGGTCAGAAGTACCCCAAAACAGAAGAGCATGCATGAGAAACTTGATGGAAGTGAATGAAGCAAGAGAGGTATGTCTGGATCGTTGCAAATGGCGTTCCGTAGTCTCTGCCTACCCCTCCGGGAAACAGGCGCGAGGCTATGTACGTAAATTAATAATAAATTATTAATTTATAATGCTTGCTTTAGTGCCTGACAGACAACGTACAGCCGAAACTACTAAAGAAATATACGCAATAAGCTGAAACTTGGCATCTAAGTTCCTTGAAAAGATTAGGATCACACTAAGAAGAGATCTCCCGAAATTCCCATGACATCGTCGGGAAGAAAAAGAAAATTTGCAGTTCGTAGCCGTAGCTACTCTAGACCTTAGGCGTCCATTACACGATAGGTTTTGCTGTCAGTTTAACCACGGTCAAAGCTTTGCCTGACGACCAACCTGCCGTCTAATGCACCGACTGATGGTTGCATGACGGTGATTGACGATTATCTGAATATTTTGATATTTTCGTCATGCAACTCATGATTGATGGTTTTGAGTGACCGTGTAATGGCATTTCGTCAATCATCCGTCAGTCAGCGCGCGGGCAGCGATGGAGTCGGAAGCAGAAATCAGAATACGATCAACGCGACGAACAGGCGGCGCCGCTGGCTGGGCCTGCGAGATCGCGCAGCCAATCACCAGCGCTTCCTTCTAATGTTATAAAACCAGAAAAGGATTTTATTTTAACCCATCAGATTACAAAACTCCTTACGTCACTTTATGGTGTTTGTGTTCTGGTCGTAAACATGGCGCGTGTTATCGCACACTTATGACTCACTTCAGATAAACATCCATAAAAAACAAACGATACCACTTATCGTTGTTCTGTAAGCTGTGTTGTTTTTATGAATAGTTTTTCTATTTGGAAATACTAATAACACGACAAGTGGATCGGCATAAGTTTCTAATAAGATCTTATAAGATTTCGTAAATGTGTTTTCAGGTCTCTAAAAGGTTAGGACGATATAAATGAATGTTTTATCCATAAATGTCGTAACTACTTATTATAACACCATGAACAAGAACTATTCTTCAATAAATAAAACAATAAAGTACGTTCAATCTCACAGTTACTATAAACAGACCTTGAAATACGATACCGAGATAAGCCGACGCGACGGCTGTGTACACGTTGCAAGTTAAAAGCCATGAAAATAATTTTTACATGGCTTACGACATACAGAGTTGCTATGAAAGAATAGGTAAAATATTACTTTTTTCATTTCAAATACCTTCTTTGATAATAAACGAACGAAATTTGTATAATAAATAAATAAACTAAGCCATGGATCAAATTACAAAGCTCTTCTACGTTCACCCTATTATGACCCTTATTGCCATAGCGGTAACGATCATAACTGCATCACTACACTAGACACAGCCACGCCTCGTACGCAAGTGAAATGTGACATTTTGTTTTTTTTTTTTTGGCTCTTAGAAAGGTGCCAGTGCTTATATTCGTTTTAAAACACAAGCACAATTTATCTATGGTCTCACTGAAAAAAAATCGTTGAACAAAAATCAACCCAATGTATTAAAAAATTGGGTTTTAAATGCATCGCACCGGCGGGAACACCGGTGTGCCCGCGCATCGGTGAGCGTATCGAGAATAATAATAGCGGGACAATGGGTGTGCCCGCGCTTGTAATTGGGTACGAGACTATTCCTGAGTTATGGGATACCACTCTATATATATAATATCTATAAAGATAATCGTCAATCTATACTAATATAATAAAGCGGAAGAGTTTGTTTGTTTGTTTGAACGCGCTAATCTCAGGAACTACCGGTCGGATCTGAAAAATTATTTTTGTGTACGATAGAGTTATTCCGGAAGGCTATAGGCTATATAACATAACGCTTCGGCCCTTTGGGGCCGGGTAAAAGGCTAAAAGATAATGTCGGCTTATCTCAGGAACTAGCAGTCGGATTTAAAAAATTGCCTATGATAGCCCAATTATATAAAATTACGCCACAACTTTTAGAGGCCAGACAAAAATAATAAAATGATCAAACGAGCAGGTGGAGGGTTGGGTCAAAGGCTAAACGAATAGGATTCTACAATCTATATGGGTATCATTTTCAAGATTTTCGGGACGTTGATTAATAATATAAAATTTATTTAATGATCCAAGATGGCGGACGGGAAATCAAAGATGGCGGATGAGAAAATGTTAAAAATCAATATTGGTATCGTCTGCAATATTTTAAGGGGTAGGGAATCGAAATTCAACATCTATTTCGTTCATTTTCACTCGTTTTTTAGTTGACAACGCAATCAAAATTGCAACACAGGCCTTTTTTTAATGAAAATCCATGTGTTCCGTGTGTTCACCGTGAAATATCGGGTCTTACTGACGATCAATCAGAGTGACCGTGTAATGTCGATTAAATTCCATCAATCACGGTCAATCATTCGTAATTCCTGCCTGATGGTTTTGATTGAAGTATAACCTAGCGTGTAATGGACGCCTTAGACTAGGGTATTATATTGTCTGTGACCTTAGTGTTTTATAAAATCAATGAAGCCCTGTTTCAAAGACGAATTCATTAGATCATAAGTAAGTATGAAAATAAAGACATGACAAGATTTAAATATTACAACCTTATGCCTGTGGTCTATGACTAAATTGTTATAACTTAGTTGAAGTAACTCGACTAAATTGTAAATTTTATTTATTATTGACGTTCATAATATCAAAATATCTCTATGTATCAAACACAGCTCTATTAAGGTGAACGCCGACTTGGCCGCACCGCACGCGCCGCAGTATTCGCATTCGAATTATTTATATGAAGTTCTATGCAACCTCGCACACCCACCCGCGCCGCAGTCGCCGCAGTCGCTAAAACGACCGAACTCCCCAAGCCGCAGCTGATGACGTCACCAACACCGGCCCGCACGCAGCGGACGCTGCGGCTAGCGCGGCGCGGATGACGCTGAATGAAAGAACAGTGTTGCCAACACTGATTTTCAAAAATACGTAGATCAGAGTTAAAAAGTAGGTAGATCTACGTACTTTTAATAATATCCTAGATAAAGGGAGTAAAAAATTGTAAAACGAGTGTTTCAAACTTCGATTCGAGCCTGTAAGCAAATATTATTGACTTAAATTAGCTAGCTGGATTGACATTCCCAGCGGCGTCCCGCAGGGATCTTTACTAAGGCCTTTGCTGTCTGTGGTCTGTGTAAATGACATTGACAGGTGTTTCCATTCTGCACGTGTCTTGTGTTTCGCTGACGACATGAAAATCTTTTCTGTCGTCACCGATATGCAGGATGCTGTCGCCATGCAAATGGACCTCAAACGTCTCGAGGACTATTGTATTATTAATCATATGGAACTTAATCCATCCAAATGTAACGTTATGACCTATGGGAGAAAACGCAATATGATACAGTTCGATTACACACTTAACAGCCATGTTTCGCAGAGGGTATCATGTGTTCGTGATCTTGGCATCTTTCACGACTCCAAATTACTATTTGACACTCATGTCGACACTATAGTTGCTAGGGCATATAAATCTCTTGGGTTTATTATGCGAGCCTCCAAGGACTTCGAACATGCAAAAACGCTTAAAATCTTGTATTGTACTTTTGTTCGGAGTCACTTGGAATACGCCTCGCAAGTATGGAACCCAAGATATGAGATATCTCTCGCATTGAGAGAGTCCAGCGCAAGTTTGTCAGATATTTATGCTTCAGGACTAAGGTTGAATACCACTCCGACCGTTATATCGACATATGTAATATATTACTATAATAAAACTGTAGAGGAAAAAAAGGCTGTACATTAAAGATATTTTGCCGAAAATTAGCTAAAAAATCTAGGAAAATGCTAAAAAGCAATACTTGATACTTTTTGGAATTTATGTCTGTCTGTCTGTCCGACGTCTTTCCCTACGTTGCTAAAGATCTCTGAAATGGCGAAATTGATTTCAATAAAACTTACACTCATGTACAAAGGATACTCAAACCTATAAAATAGTAAATGTTACATCACAATCGGTTGAGTGGTTTTTGGTGTACAGCTTGACCTTTCCTTTGTACGTAGTCCCAAACAAAACAGGGATCATCCAAAACTGGTTATATATGTGATGCCATCTATGATCATTATATGTTTGTTAGTAAAAGTATAGTTAGTCTAAATAGGTACCTTCAAAGTGTTTTATGGCTATTTACTGACTGATAGATGTCACTATTTTCAAATAATTTCCCAGCAAAATAAATGTTCCTTGCAAAAAAGGCAATCACTATGTATCGGGTATCTTTCTGTTATTAAAAAAATAATAGAGTATAATATTCGGCACTTTCATAAACAAAAAGTATTTGTGTCAAAATTTATTACAATGTCCACTTAATTTAAACGGTCAATCTCATTTATTTCAAATTATTATGTTTATATAATAGTTATATAATCATTTCATTTTATGTTAAATGATAAAAACAATTACTATAGATCCTTTTTTCAATAAATTGTCGATTAGTCCATATTATTTTCTATCTCGGTCGGTTTGTATGTGTAAACATAGATGGCGTTTTCTGAATGGCGGTGTTAAGATTCTCCGTGGATTGATAAGGTTCTCGGTTAATTTTCTTTCGTTTTCGTCGGATTGGTGTCTTAGTCGTTTCTTTTGAATAATGAATGTGGATGTGTTTCTTTGATCTTTTTCGTTCTTTCGTGTTCTGTACTTATACAGGTGTCTCATTATTCCCAAATTCCAACACCTCACGTACGTGGGAATCCGTGGGTGGGAGACTGAGGCCTGAATTCAGATACCTCTTGAGTAACTCAACGGGGCCAGGCCCGGTCAACTTTGTAGGGACGAACGATTTATACCTACTTGGGATTGTTCTATGTTGCCAACAATAGTAAATTTTAAATTTATAGGTCTGTCATCGTATTTGTATGGCAACACCAGTGTCTGTTTAAATAAAAAAAAAAATGATGCTGATGCAATTTACAAATGGCCGCCGTTTGTTGTTTACGATCGACGCGTTGTTTGTACTTTTGCGATTAACCATTTCTTTTTTCCGCTTTTACGTCGAGTTGAGCACGTTCTCCTCCGTAACTGTGTTGAATCAAAAGTAGTGTTGTCGTAGCTATTTGTGGTAGAGACACTTTGTGATAAAGACACTGTTTTTCGTGGGTGGTACTGGTTGCATTTCCTATCATGGGAGATAACCTGAGACGTAAATGTCTCAAATGTGGGCGGTCACCTTGTGTAGACCCTGACATTAAATTGTACCGATTTCCTAATCCTGGACCAACAAATACACAGCGGTAAGAGCACTTAAATCAAATATAAACATAACCTAAAAATCTTATTGACTGAGACCGATCACTAACAAGTTTTCCTTTATTTTCAGTTGTGAACTGTGGGCCAAATTTTGTTTCCCTGACGCTGCATGGTCTTCAGTAGACTTTCAGCGGAAGTTGTATGCTGAACACAGAATGTTGTGTAACATGCATTTTCATAAAACAGCATTTACCGATTTTGCTGTCAAGAAGTTGAACAGACACGCCGTTCCTGATGCTGAACAAGACAGAATTCAACCGAGTATTACTACTTCAGTCACATTACCCTATGTAAGTCTTTCGGAATTATAAAAAAACCCAAGTAGCATTTTTGGGCTGTATAGAGTTTGTCTAATGGTTCACATTTACTCTACAAGCTGTACTAGTTAGCTGTATAAAAGCTGTAGAGCTTGCTATACAGCTCATATACAACCAGTTTGGCCACAAATTAGACAGCTTTAAATTTAAATGGCTGCACAGCAGCTGTAAAATAGTTACATCAGCAGTACAAGAGGTAACCGTGAACTGAAAGCTGATTAATGGCGCCATAGAAGACAACTAGTGAGTAATAATGAGTAACAAGTGACTAAATATAAAGGCTTAATAGTAATAAATGCTTACAAAAACAGAATGAAGCAGCTTTCAAACCATGCATACCCTAAACTATTGCTATAACAAAGCTAATAATCATAAAATCACAAAGTTATTAAGTAGTTGTCGCAGAAACTATCTCTATTTTTATAAATGAGGATTTTATATTAAAAAGTGGTAATAAGGACCTGTATTTACAAATGCTAACAGTGTTATCCGTATGGGAATGTAACTTTACTGTGAAATATATACATATTGACTGTTAAAAACTCATGCATAATAAGTTGGTTTGCTTAGTTTGCTATTCTAGAATAGAATAGAATATCATTTATTTTCTAGAATATGGTATCATACATGTGTTATAAATTTAGCGTCCAGCATATTCTGCCACATAAGGCATGCAAATATTAAAAAGACATTAAAACATTGAGAATAATATTTTGAATAATAAGCATTACATTTGGAATAGTAATTATCATTGCATAAATTAATTAATAATAATTTATACTTAAAACTAAAAAAATAAAAAGGTCAGTAGGTATCATTAAATGTCAGTGTTCTATTGCAATAATAAGGAATGTCATAGTGTAATTAATTTATCATTCAGGTATTCATTGATGTCATAAAAAACTTTTTCTAACAATAACTTACAAAGCATAGTACGGAAATGTCTTAGTGGTAACTAGAGGACGCCAGCAGCTACGCCTGCATTTTTTTTTAATTTACCCGTTTTGGCCGATCCCGTGGGAATTTCGGGAAATCCCTTCTTAGTGCACCTTTACGGTCCCCAAGGAACATACATGCCAAATTCCAGCTTCCTGCGCCTAATAGTTTCGGCTGTAGCGTGTCTGTCAGTCAGTCAGTAACGCAAGGATTTTATATATTAAGATTTGCTGATATTATCTGGAAGATTGTTATATATTTTTATGGACATGCAATATGAGTTTCTCCTATACAGTTCTAACCTAATCTGAGGAATTTTAAGCCTTGTTTTATGTTGCGTATGACTATTTTCTGCATCTCCTGGTCTTGTAAATACTGTAGGATTCTTTTTGACGAATAGACAGGTTTCTAATATAAACACGGCAATGGCAAAATTTTGTTTTTTAAATAGTGGTTTACAGGTATCTGACGACTGGTTGGCGCAGCGGTAGTGTAAGCGACTGCCACTGACTGACTGTTGCCGAAGGTCGCGGGTTCGATTCCCGCTCAAGTCAATCATTTGTGTACGTGTACGTGAACATGGATGTTTGTCTTGGTCTGGGTGTTTCTATGTATAATATGTATGTATTTACAAAAAAAAAAGTATATGTATGTTTATCCATTGTCTAGTACCCATAATACTAGCTCTGCTTAGTTTGGGACTAGATGGTGTTGTGTGAATGTGGTAGAATATTATTATTATTTTTATTTATTAAATTCAACTCCCTTTTTCGAGGGGTAAAATGTCATGCGGGCCTGAACCAAGCGTGGCACGTTAGATAGAGTAAGGTGATGATATTGAAGATAACGTTAGAAATTTGCGTGTGATGCGGCATGTATTAAGTATAGTGGCTTTTTGTAATAAGTGTAGTGAGTGTTTGGGCATGTGAAGAATATTCAAGCTTTGACTCAGGGTTTTTCGAATTACACCAGTTGATGACAACACTATTGGTACGATATGGACTGTACGGGCTCTCCACTGTGTTTTTAGTTCTATGGCTAGATCTTGGTATTTTGCAAGTTTTTCGGCTATTGTTGACTGAATGTTGTGAGTGTTGGGGATGGCTATGTCAATAATATAAACAGTGTGGTTAGTTTTATGGTGTAGGGTTATATCTGGTCTATTGTAGTGAATTGTTTTTTCGGTGATTATTGTTTTATTATATATCTTCATAACATATCTTCACGCATTTTATCCCCGAAGGGGTAGGCAGAGGTGTATTACACACCCACACTTCGCCAGATATGTTTCGGTCCCAATGTAATAGGGGGCAAGCCTATTGCCATCTACCGGGCACATTATTAAGCGAGCGATAATTAACATTTTTAATACACACATAACTTCGAAAAGTCAGAGGTGTGTGCCCGAGGTACCTGGGGATCGAACCCGAGACCATCGTCTCGGCAGTCCGTTACGTACACCACTGGGCTACCGCCGCTTATTATTATTATAGATATGGTTTTATACTCAGCTATCGTTGGTGTTTTGATGACATTTACGGGTCAAGACCAAGTAATTGTCACATGAGCTAAATCTGATTTAGTGTTTCATCGCTTTGCATGAATTTGCGTACTATCCTGCATGTGTTCAAAATTGCTGCTTTTTTGATATTGATAAAAGATTTGGTGTTAAATCAAGAAGTTTAAGACTGTGATGTAGGTGTTTCGGTATTACTCCGGTGGAAGTTATTACAACTGGTACAATGTATACATTACGGGCTTGCCAGATTCTTTTTCTTCTTTAAGGTCAGTATATTTATTAATTTTTTCGGTAATCGTTTTTAGAAGATTATGGGTATTAGGTACTGCAATATCTATTATATATACAGTATTTTGTGTTTTATGGTGTATTGTAATGTCCGGTCTATTGAAATGAATAGTCTTGTCTGTAAGTATGGCTCGGTCGTAGTACATTTTATGGGTATTGTTTTCTAATACAGAGCTGGGGTTATATTTATAGTAAGGTATATGAGTATCTTCTATTAACTTATATGTGAGTGCTAGTTTTTGGTGAATAATATTTACGATTTGGTTGTGGCGATGTGTGTAGTCTGTTTGTGTCAGTGTAGCACATGCTCCTGTAATGTGTTGTATGGTTTCTGGTTGTCGCTGACATTTGCGACATTTATCATCTATAACATTGGGATCTTTTGTAATGTGTTTCCTATAGTTTTTGGTATTTATAAGTTGATCCTGAATAGCTATTAAAAACCCTTCAGTTTCAGGGAATAATTAAAAGCCCCTAACACAGTATAAAGACATACAGTAGTTTGACGCCTTTGATCTCGTAGAAAAAGCCGACAATGTCTAGACAAGGGTTAGTAGGCTAGGGCTGCCACATGTAAACAATACCTACTTATTCAAACACCGTCTAGAAAAAAATTACAATTGCTACGCTACATGAATAATATACCTAGTGTAAATCACTTATCTATACATATAAATAAAATTGGAGTGTCTGTGTAATATTAAAATAACCGCTTTTTACTAAATGCATATGGATTTATACACGGTACATACACCGAAATGACATTTTTTACAATTTTTGACAGTCTGTCTGTTTGTTCTCGCTAATCTCTGGAACGGCTGGACCTATTTTGACGGGACCCTCACTGGCCTGATGTACCAAGGAGTAACATAGGCTAAAATTTAACTGGGTACGCGAAGAAGTTCCCTCAGGACGCAGGTGCAACCGTGGGAAACAGCTAGTTTATTATATTACAATAATTAACGATAAATAATTATAATAAGACACGTTGCATTTTTCGTGCGGTGACAGATTTGCATACAAAGTGTCAGTCAGCACCTATTTCATCCCGCAGGTGTCGTGGGAGGCGGTTAAGAATATAAAGCATTTTTCGTACAAACCAAGTTAAAATAAAGCGATTGACATACGGTGGTTTAATGGATGGGTAGCCTTGGGATCAGCTTACAGAGCCTATGTTAGCGATATGAAGTATTGTGCAGATTTTTTTCGTGCAAACTGCGTTAAGGTAAAGCAATAGACATCACGGTCATTTTATGGATGGGTGACCGGGCTATGAGATTACGGAGAACATGTGTGGGGTTTATAAGAGGGGCCCAAAATATGGTTATTTTTGAGCTAGGATGCGCCGCACGGTGGTGCAGGTAGTACGGGAATGCGGAAAATATTATTTTTAATTCAAAATATGTTGCATATAACTATAAAACTTTATAAAACGATAAATTATATTTATATAAATAAATTTCATTTTAATAGATAAATTTCATTATAGTGATCCTATATACTACACTATATGATTAATACAATTATATGAAACATAATAGGATTAGTGTTATGGTACTTTATGTTCTGGGTATGTCACACCCTGCCTCATTGCTGATGTAACATTTTTTCACCTCATGCTGGCCGGGTTAAGAGGTTAGCAATATAATATGATACAGGTAGACCGCTAGACAGCAAATGACATAATATGTGGTCTTTTAAAATGTTCTTAATCAGCCTATAAAATAAAAGCTGACTAGAAAGGTATTAGTGTTGTATTATAATGCTGACAGCCGTAAGAAAGACCAGTTTTACATGCCTCTACAGCCCATAGACAGCTTAAGGAGTAGTGTTTGCATTTAAACTGCTTACACATCACACATGAAGCAAAATAAGAGTTTATAAACGCTTTAAGTCGGTGGACTTAAAGAGTTTATAAACTCTTGCTTTGGTTAACTTGTTTACTGGGTGCAGTGAACCGACTGTAAACTCTTAAAGAGAATGAAAGCTACTTGGGAAAAACCTAAATGTGTCTTTCTGTAAAAGCTAAATGACATTAAGTAATAATAATATTTTTTCAGAATCTATCAACTATAGACGTAATTGATTGCTGTTCAGCACAACCTGGACCATCACGCCATCCCACAAGTCCCATTCCTGGGCCGTCACGGATATTAATGGATATCACAAATATTCAGCAGGTAATTGTAATTTTTTACAAAAAATCTATACCACACAGCCACAGTAAATTCAATTTTAATGGATTTTGATTTACTATTGATGTGTGTCATAGCTCATTTAAATTGTTGCTGGTAATCAACAGTAAAAACTGCTACAAGATTATTCAAAGACTGAATTATTTTCTGATCTTGAAATATTTTGTTGTAGTATAAAGTTGTCTCTGTTCCTGAAGAAGTTGCGGATAAAATTGCTATGAACACCTCCAAAGACTCTGCAATTATATCTCAGCCTGGCCCATCAGAAGAACCCATTACGAGCACACAAAAATACCATGAAGAGGTAAATATAAGTGGTTTACTGTACATTTTTTTAGTAAATTAGAATATTGAGTTTTATAAATAAGTAGCATTTATCTACAATACCATCGCTGGGTTAAAACTTGGGTTAATTAAATTTAGTATTTATTTTTTCAGATCCTTCCTGTTGGTAATGACAAGAAGTGCAAAAATTATTTGAAGAAAATTTGTCAGCTAAAAAATAAAATTAAAAAGATGAAAACTAATAACACTCTAAATGTTCTTAGTGAAAACAAAACTGTCCAGAAGTTGAGTGCACATTTAACTCCTTCATTTGCTCTCATTCTGCAAGGAGAGTTAAAAAATTCCAAGAGGAAATATAAAGGTAGAAGGTGGACTACTGAACAGAAAATCATAGCATTGCGAATGTTTAAGAGGTCTGCAGCATGCTATCGTCTGCTTAGAAGGCTATGGTGTCTCCCTGCTCCAAGCACTTTAAAAAATTTGCTAGGGCAATTTCAGTTAAATGTTGGACTAAATGACAAGGTTTTTAAAAGTTTAAAAACCCATGTGGAAAGCCAAGAGCCATCTGATAATGAGTATGTTTTGATGTTTGATGAGATGGCTATAAAAAAACACCTGTGGTATAATAATAAAGAGGACAAAGTGGATGGATACCAAGACCATGGTGAACATGGAAGATCCCCACAAGAGGCTACTCATGCTCTTGTGTTTATGGTTTCGGGCATAAGAAAAAAAGTGAAACAACCAGTTGCATTTTATCTTTCCAGTGCTTATGTAACTGCAGATAGATTAGCTGTACTCATAAAAAATGTAAGTTAATTGAAAGTTGAAGATTAAAATACTTTCAAAAGACTTATTTATCACAATGTATTCAATTATGTTTTAGGTTTTACATAAATGCTCTGCAATTAATTTAACAATAGCAGCAACAGTGTGTGACATGGGTGGTGTCAATAGGCGAGCGATGACTATTTTGGGAGCTTCCACAGAAACACCATATTTCAATTTTGAAGGCAATGAAATTGTTACATTATTTGATCCACCACATTTACTGAAGTGTTTCAGAAATATGTTTATGAAATACAATGTAAAGTGTTATACAAATATAACATCAAACAATTGTGAAGGACAAGGTAATCAGTTTAAATACATTTTTTTTATTTTTAAGTCTAGTGGGTGGTTCTTATGAATACATACTTTGATTTTATTAATGTTTTTGTCCTAGTGTTCACTGATATAAAATACTAAAAGCAATAGGACTAGAAAGTATATTTCTGATTTCATCTAACATAAATATCGTGTATTTTTAGAGCCTTTCGTTTCACATTCATTTAGTTTAAAAAACAATTATTCCGACCTTGACAATACGTGCATGCGTAGCATCGCCATTCTCGTGTTTGTTTCCAAAGATTTCTTGCTAAATTCTATTGATTAGAACATTTGAATGTACAGTTTTTTACGTAGGTATTTCCTTATAGTGTCATCTAGACATTAAAGCATGTTTGTAATAACTAAAAATAGAAGCTCTTGATTTAACAACAATATTTGTTTAATGTATTATGGTTGTGACAAGAACTTGACGTTTCAACATTATTTTACTAGTAGATGTTAGTCTATTATACATACGAGCTGAATATCGCGGTGTCGCCCATATAATATTATACAGGGCTGAATAAAAGGTTGCTATATAATAGCCCGAACAGCTTTCGGACTATACCTTAATGCAGCAGTGAGAGTAGCATAGTAACAGTCATGCACAAGGGAAAGGAGAGATGAGGTAAAGAATATCATCCTCCTAGCGTTATTCCAGTTGCAACTCGGAGTACGCTTACTTGTCTAACCGGATTTTATTTAATATTACCTTTTCTACTTTGCTAGCCGTGTGGTTGACGGCATAGAATACAAGTGTCACCACCCGCTATCTTCCCGTGGGTGTCGTAAGAGGCGACTAAGGGATAACACGATGCAAATGCCATCTTTGCGTAGACACGGAAAACTCGACATCAAACCCTATACGACTGCCTCGTTGGTCTCGCGGCATAAATGTGCGCGTGGGATCGGGAGGTCCCGGGTTCGATTCCTGGGTCGGGCAGTGTTATTGGGTTTTTCTGTCACGAAATTCTCAATAGCAGCACGGAGTTTGGAAATGTGCCCGGTTCGGGCTCGCCCCTTATTACGTGGGACTAAAGTATATCTGGCGAAAAGTGGGGTTATAGGCGTGAGAATATGTATGTATGTATGTATGTATAAATATCTGACAAACCAAAACACAGACAACAGAAAATTCTGACAACTAGTCTTAGCAAGAGTTTTTGTGTTACCCAGTAACAGGGTTGTGGAGCTCAGATAGGCAGTTGCCCCATGTAAATATTTTTATTTACAATATTTTAAACACTGATATTGAGGAACTCAACCCCAAAATAGTTGGGAAAGGCTAGGTGGATTGAAAAAATAATTAATGTTTCAAGTCAATAGGTAGTTGGTTAATCTAATTAAAATAGTCTGAACTAACCCAGACTTTGCTCTTTATTTTACAGGCATTGCTAAATGGAAACATATAGAAGATTTTTTTGAAGTCGACAATAATGACAGCAATTTTGTGTTTGCTCCAAAATTAAGAAAGGACCATTTAAATCCGAATAATAAACAAAAAATGCGAGTGAATCTTGCTGCTCAAGTACTAAGTCACTCAGTAGCTGCAGGAATGTTTGGCAGAATAGCCCAAGGTATTAATCTTAATCTTTATTTTAACTTTAATTAGTTTTGATTAATTTCATGATGTAGTTGGTTTGACATTTTAACTTAATCAGTTATGCTGTGTCCATAAGGACTTGCAATTTTCCTTTTAAAAGTCAAAAAGAAGTTCCTATCAGATAAAGCTTTGTCCAGAAGCATTCTACTGATACACAGAATTCCAACTGGGCAAAGCCACGGTTAATGGCAAAAATTATTATACATGTATTTGAAAATGTACCAAATTCATTGAAATCATTATACAGTTGTCTGCAAGACAGTGGCAACAAAACCAGTATAAGCTGGCCTATTATTTTATTGAAACTCCATACTACACAAGGCCTTTTCCAGGTCAAAGTTTTACCACTGATGTGCTGGCCGTACTACACATAAATACATTAATATTACATTCTGTTAATTTCCAGGACTGCTACCCACAGAAGCAACAGTAACTGCCGAAGTTATATCCAATATGGACAAATTGTTCGACTGTGTCAACAGTGACACTGCAGATGCTAAGAAAGGCAAACCATATTCGACCAACTTAACAAATGTGTCTCCACATATAAAACATTTTGAAAAAATGAAGAAGTTTTTCAAAACATGTGAATTTGTAGGGTGTGTAAGCTCGCCGCCATCAAAGCAAGGTTGGATATGGACACTTAATGGCATCGAAAAGCTTTTTAATAATTTAAAAAAGAAACACTCTATTAAAGCCCTCTCAACTCGCCGTCTTCAACAAGACCCTCTTGAAAATTTGTTTGGCACCATAAGAGGAAACTGTGGAGCCAATTATAATCCAACGACTGGACAATTTATTGCTGGGTTGAAGACGGCCATTCTATCCAACCTTGCTCACTTAGGGTCTGGCAATTGCGCAGAAGATGACTGTACGACAATGACAAGTTTTAAACAAATTTTGGCCAAATCCACTGCCACAAACATATGTACAGAAAGTGTCAAGGAACATCCAATTGTTTCAGACATGCTTTCTTTAATTGAGAATTTTTTTGAAGAAAGTGTGTCTGATTCTGCAGAGTTACAGGCTTGTGCATATGTTTGTGGCTTTTTATTGAAAAGTCTTAAAAACAAATGTGAAAATTGTGACTCAATTTTGAAAGCAAAGGATACTAGCGAGTTGATATACACTTTCGTAGCGTTTAAAGAATATGATGACATTAAAAAAAGATTGAATTACGCATCTCAAAATTTAATTACATGCGTTGAAAATTGCGCCACTATCTGCAACAGTTTTTTTTTAACGTCATCATATTCTTTGAATTTAAAACAAAACACAATTAATAAACTTGCAGAACAAGTGAATTTTAGATTTTTAATGAAATGTCAAGAACATTTTAAATTTAATTGTGATTTTATTATGAATAGTGTATTCCACATCACTATTAAACGATTTTGCGTGGTTAAAAATCGCCAATTTTCCGAAACACACATAAACAAAGCATTAAAAAGGAAACTTAATATATTACAACATAAATAATGTAATATATTAAGTTTCTTATACACACATATGCACAAACCAAAATATATTGCTTTTTGTTGTATATACGCAAACCAAGAAAATCTAATATCTTAATATATAAAATCCTTGCGTTACTGACTGACTGACAGACACGCTACAGCCGAAACTATTGGGCGCAGGAAGCTGAAATTTGGCATGTATGTTCCTTGGGGACCGTAGGGGTGCACTAAGAAGGGATTTCCCGAAATTCCCACGGGTTCGGCCAAAACGGGTAGATTAAAAAAAAATGCAGGCGTAGCTGCTGGCGACCTCTAGTTGTAATTATAAAGCTGAAGAGTTTGTTTGATTGTTTGTTTTTGTTTGGTGTTGAAAAATTATTTCATTGTTAGATAGCCCATTTATCGAGGAAGGCTATAGGCTATATAACATCACGTTATGAGCCACGGGAATGGAGCTTCTGGGTTTATGTATGTTCGGAAGGTTGGCGAATTTTATTTATTTTTTACACTAAAGGAAGATAGACAAATTAGTCAAAAACCTAATACTAGGAGTTTGATGTTGGAATGCCTATTTTTATTCAACTGCTCTCAGAATAAGGGTGGTAATGTTTTTCCAGTGTATGTATGTGCAACTATTTCTTTATATATAATGTGTAATCCATTAGAGTCTTCCTCATTGTGCGAGTGATAGAATTCCTATAATAATAACACTAATACCAGTATGTAACTGTCGCACTGCATGGTGATTTCAAACTTATATTAACCATACGAGTCCAAGTTGCACTCTTGCTGTTTTCTTTCACCTATGTCAGTGGAATTCAAGATAAAATTAGAAAGCAAATATGAATTGTTCCAATGTGATTTTTTCAATTCATATTTACTTAAATCGTAAACTGCATAATCTTGATCATGCAGCTTACGATTTTTTTACAATTTTGTTTATCTTGTAATGTTAATTAATAGCTACTATTGTAGCCAGTCTCAAATTTCGTGAAAATATTTTTTATAAGTTCAGAATAACTGTGTTAATTGACTTCAATAAGGGTCAATGAAAAGAAGACGAAGCTAGTTTTCTTGAGAGCTTTTTTATGTTGAAGATATGGCTGCAAACTATAATACCATAATGTAGAATATTAAAATAAACAGGTATTTTCATCTACACCTTATGTAAATCAATTACACTGACCGCAATTATTCTAAACCCTACAACATATTTCATACTATGATTTCAGACTTGCTGTGCTTGTGACAATAAAATATGTACATACTTAATACATACAGTTTACATAGTTCGAAAAAAACAACATACCATGCATAACGAGCAGTTGATAAAATAAAATTATTCGTTTTATTTTAATTAAATATTGTTTAAAATCTAAAATTACTTATTCTGAAAGGTTGTGAAATATAGTTTGTATCCTGCTATTCAAATATGACAAAATGTTTGAAATGTTTTTCTGACAAAATTAAGCTACAATAACAAAACAGTCATCTTCTGTGCACTAATTTCGTAATTTAAGTCAAAACGAATATTCATAAAAAGATTGAAAAATTATTGATTAGCGATATTTGCTAAATTTTAAAATGGATTTGTAATTTTGTGACGTAACACAATGTGCTAATTTAATAAAACTAGAAAAATAAATACCTGTTTCATTGAACTCTCCTCATATCTTGAAGGAATTGGAGACTAGAAACAATTCTATAAATTCCAGGTTACTTTGGAAGGACCTTTATATAGTACTCAGTGGCCTTTCTGAAGTCACCTGGAACTGTAAGAATTGTTTCTAGTCTCCAAGTAACACAAACTAAATTATAAATGACATGATCTGGTTCAAATTTGCCGCCCCGGTTGTTGCACCAGGGATTACCAGAGATGGCGGTAGCGCTGCATATTTTTTTTTTCTATGAAGTTGACATTCTTCCCGTCAGGGTATATATGTTCTGTGAACGGGGCTATCTTACTTTCGGCAGGGCTGGATATTCGTAGCCCTGTGTGTATTATCTAAATAAATCGCAGGGACAGACTTGAAACAGCTGGAATCGACCCCCGAACACGTTGTTTTTTCACATGGTCAGTTATATGTGGCATGTTAACAAGTAAGCGGTAAAAATAATTTACATGTTCTATATGAAGGTGGTAAAACAGTTAGATAATGTTGTTATAAAGCAAGTCTCTAATGATATTCCTACTATCCCTACTAATCTATATAAATAAAAGAAAGTCGTGTTAGTTACACTATTTATAACTCAAGAACGGCTGAACCGATTTGGCTGAAAATTGATGGGTAGGTAGGTCAAAACCAGGAAAAACACATAGGATACAATAAAATGCAAAACATAATCTGGGAGGGATTTTGGAGAGGGTCGAAGTTTGTAGGGACAAACCTCCTACCTATTGACAGTAAGAACGCATGTGTCGCTATCTGTCAGTACTGTCACATTATACATTGTCATATGGTGCACTGTCATTACTTCGTTCGCTTACTTATATAAACTAATAGTTCTTGAAAAAGCCTTGGCTAATACCTACTAATATAAGGTATAATTCATGCTAAACCGGCTGAACCAATATTCTCTACTCATAAATGCGAAAGTGTATATAGAGATATATCGGACCATGGCTTTGACATTTGACTGTATTTCGGTAGATAATGTCATGAATACTGGCCAAGTTTCTTCGTTCCCCATAGAGTGTCTGAACTCCTTACAATTATTATCAGGAGTATGGAGTACCTTCACGCAACTTGAGACTGATCGTTGGTGTTCCAGTCCTGTTAATGCGGAATCTTAATGCACCAAAGCTTTGTAATGGCAAACGGCTACAAGTAACACCTAGGAGGAAACATTATAAAAGCTATTCGCTACGAAGGCTTCCGTAGAGGAGGTATCCACTTACCATAGCCATTATCTTCGACTAAATATTAATAGTATTTGTATAAACGATAAAGCTATATTTGCGGTTTTTAAGATGTGCTTTATTTCAAAAACTGCTTATTTATTATAAATTAAAAATTTTCGTTGGAAGTTTTTATAAAGCATGTATTTTTTTTAGATTTTTCCCTCTCTTACTTTAAAAGTCAGAGAGGTTAGTCACACACACCCATTTTACCACTTTGGAACCGTATTATCTTTCAAACGATTGACTTCGAGAAACAACATATGGTTTTAGGAACCTCAAAATAATTTTTAACAACCCATTTTCTACATCAGTTCCATGTATGTAAAGCCTTAATATTCAATATTTTTTATTTTCTATAACGTCGTAAAGCGGTTCACAGAATACATTTAGCTACCAATTTTCAAATGTGTAAACTGAATAGTTTCGGCATAAAGTGGCTATGATATACGGATAGACTGATAGACAGCGCGTCAATAAGGATTCCATTTGGATTCCATGTTTAGCCATTTTTGACTACGGAACTCTAAAAATACTGTTTACAAAAATGTTTTAAATACTTCTTGCGGTTCTATTTCTTATTAGTTCCTATGAACAGAATTAAAATGAAAATTACTATCGAACGATGAAGGAGTTTTGTGTTACCCCGAATTTAACGTGAGCGAAGCCGCGGGCAAAAGCTAGTATAGGTATATATTTCTTGTGTGCGTGTGTATGTCACTGAACTCCTCCTAAACGACTGGACTGATCTTGATGAAATTTTTTGGGTGTGTTCAAGGGGACTTGAGAATGGTTTAGATTCACAACTTAGTCCACTGGAAAATGTTTTTTTACTTAATTTTTAATTTGTAAGTAGTTGTGGATTTTGGAATGTTTCACATTGGATCCGACGGACTGCGCTGCTATCGCAGTGTCAAATCTTATATTAATAATTTCAGTCAAGAAGTATATCGAAACCTTACCTGAATAATAAAACATTAAAAAAAAAGATTTCGAGTCAACAACATATATCCGCAAAATTCGGATTGTCGAGTATTTTGTTAAATTCTAATGGTTCTGACAGACAAATCACAGTCGCCATATTGGCCACTCTAGCAAAACGTCACAGATACTGGATAACATTTTGAGTACTACTAAGTCTTAGTACTAAGTAGTTTGTATGTGTAAATACTTTTTGCAGTTATATTTCTTAAGCAATTATGGAAGTATCCGCCCAATAAAGGAGATTTGTATTACCCCGAACATAGATGATATACTATAACTAGAGAACCCCGAATTTACGCGAGCGAAGCCGCGGGCAAAAGCTAGTATGTAATAAACACCACCTCCTGTCACTGGTCAAACGTCGCAATATTGCAGATATATTGTTTTTAATGAAAGTTGCAAGCGGTTTATCCAGAATTGCTGTCTCAAATATCCTTGAAGACGCCGATGATGGGCTTGCGAAAGGGACCACTACTAAGCCTTCCGCACGCATCCATTAATTACAGGCAGAATGCATTTATTCGGCGGGCGAGTAATGGGTTCAATAAAATTCTTATTAATTTTGATATAGATCTATTTAACACTAGCGTTGCGTCGGCAAGGCGGTTGCTTAGTCAGTAAGTATATAGATTGTCAAGTTTTATTGTTAAAGTACATATTATGTAGGCTTTGACATTAGTTATGCGGTTTTTCTTTACTCTACCACTATTATCTTCTTCATTTTGTTGCTGAGGTATGCGTGTGCGAGAAATTAAGTAGATATGCGTTGTTTTTCTCATGCTCTTTACTTCTTTTAAATGTATATTGTAATGTAACCATTGCCGAAAACCTATTAATGGCTATTTGTATTTTGAGAAATCACTGTCTATCCATGTTTGTAAAGCTGTTGGTTTTCCTAAGATAATAAATAAATAAATTAAATTGATCGATATGTTTTAAGTGTGTACTTGTTAAACTAATTGGGTACGAATAAACATGCAACAAAGTATTAGCTACGTCCATTATTACGTGTGGTTTGTGTTTAATAATGCTTATTTCTTAGTAAAATTCCGTTATTTTGCTAATTTGGTAATTTGCTGAAAAATACGTAGATTCTGGGCCAGAAGTACGTAGGTTCGCGAGAAGGGTCCAAAATACGTAGATCTACGTAAAACGACGTAGAGTTGGCAACGATGTGAAAGAAATCAAGTGCGATGCGTGCGGCGACGGGAACGACTGCAGTGACTGCGGTGCGGATAGATGTGCGAGGCCATTAACAAAAAGCGATGACTGCGGGGACTGCGGCGACTGCGGTGCGGCCAAGTCTGCGTTCACCTTTACAAGGCGTAGAGTTGTCATTAGTGTCAAAATATCAAGGTCATGTGAGTGAGTGAATTTTGTCTCCATTCGACGAGATAGCAAAAAAAATATTTACATTTTGCCTCATTAAGATAAAATTCTAACGATAAATAAATAAAGCGCTTCGCTCTACACGAGAAATGTAATTTGGGATTATATATGCACTTGGAAATTGTTTTCTGTCGTCGCATCAATTTATCCGGTAAGTGTTATTTTTTTGCCCACACTCGAAATTATGACAAGTTTCATAATTTATTTTTAGTCTCGGCTTCAAGTGGCACGGGCACATATGTATTCAGCTACTTGCTAGACTGGTTGTGTTTTACAAATGTTAATTATGTTATTTAGCATTTCATTACAATAGTGTTTTCGTTAATTTTGTTTAGCGTGCATTTTGCGTTGTTTACATTTGACAGGGACTTCCTGTGTGACTAATTTATACATAAGGTTAGTATTTTTTTCAATCATCTCTTCATTTTTAAAAACAAAATGGTATGAATAAGATATCTATATCTATATGCGTCATATAATGCAGATACTAAAGTGCTAATCCTTGTTTTCGCAAGTGTGTCAATAAATTTAAATGCTTGTTGTAGCTAACTATCCTGTCTCAACATACACTTATGAATCTTAATTTTATCTCAGTGTTATCATAATTTTATATTTGTTGATAGATAATTAGTACTAACCAAATAATTACACAGTTAGGTGAAAAGGTTAATTATTTATTGATATTACAACATTGTATGTTAATAGTAATACATCTTCAGCTCTATATTCACTGTTGATAGATTTGGAAGCACCTAGGTTTACTTTTAGGTCTAGTAAAACTTAGGTGACATCAAGACTGCTGTCTCTGACTTTCAGTAGTTATGGCAACATGTAGGGCTTTGTAAAAATTATTCATGATATTGAGAAATTTGTTTACTCACCAAGACTAAGTTTAGTGTTTATTTCAAATTCTGGATAGATATATACTTTAGTTTTCTTTTTAAGCTATGCAGGAAATATTGTTGTGTAGCCTTCTTGATTTGATAATATTGAAGTGTTACTTGAATTATAAAACAAATGTTGGCCTTAGACTTGTAATTTGTCCTCAGTTCTGACTGATAACAATTTATCTGTGATTCAAATTCGTGAGATGGAATGAAACAGTATAATAAATACATAACATCAGATATAATTTGTAAACATCATATTGTATTAAGTAATATTATTGTGAGAATTGCATAACATTATCATTTGACTTTCTTTATCTCATGATATAAAAGACTACTCCCACACTATGAATAAATCTGATAGACATCCTGTTAGACAAGACTTTACTAGCATGCAATCAATGGATGCAAAACTACCCACAATTTCACAACAACGATTTGTGGATAACACAAAGAAGTGTAGTTTTACAGCAGGGCATTTGTGCGGTTCTTTATTCAAATTTGAGATTTAAATATACCCAATTTTATCTCAATGGAAACTTTATTAACCTTAAGTTTGAAATAAATGCCGGCAAACTTCTTGAACACTACCATAGACCAATATGCATGCATAGGAGACATTTTTGTATGTAAAATTGCTACTGCGCAGCTCTTTTGGTCCATGGTAGTGCTCAAGAAGTTTGCCGGCGTCTATACCTGTACTTAAAACATACTCTATGTGACCAAATATTTACCATTTGCAAACAGTTTCTTACCACCTCTTTTAGCCTCAGACCACTGTCAAAACTATATGATGGATTGAATCAATACAATTTGCTCAATCGACTTATTTGTCATGTTCACTTTATATAACGTCTCATCTCCGAACACATCTGTATAAACATTGTATTCATTTAAATAGACATTACTTCAATTTGCAAAGATGTTTTTTATCTACATCATCTGTTTAATATTTGTGTTACCATGTATAAAAGTTTAAATAATTTGCTCAGTCATCATGGTGGTTATATAAGCCATGGTCTGTACCTATTTTTCAGATATTAATCATCTGTATCCAAACATCTAAATATTGAAAATTATTGTGTAAGTTATTTCTGATTCATTACTTTACTGCTTCATAAACATATTGGTTTTTGTAGAATTGTTTTTGAGCAAGCAGCAATAGCCTAGTGGATATATCAACGTACTGCCATGCAGAGGGTATCAGGTTCGAATCCACAGCACACACCACTGACTTTTCGAAGTTATGTGCATACCTATTTAATTGTTAATTTTAGCACTTGACTTGTGCCTCGAAGAGCACATTTAACTGCTGGTCCCAGCGGTTATGAAGATCTTTGACAGTTGTTATGGGAAGTCAGTACCCTCAAATAAACTGATACTGGTCTCAACCATAGAATATAGCTATCCCTTTGGGTTGCAGTGGTTAGATGACGGTCACTCTGTGGTATGATATTCTTTTACTAGCCAAAGGCAGGAAAACTTCACATGTCTCCCTAGTAAACATATTGCTGCACTTTCATTAGATCCATAAAAGAGTCACAACTCAAAATCAGGAGGGATGAAAACTAAAAGCCAATGAAAGGTCTAATTTCAAAATCTCTATAATGTGCAAAGCTTTCGTTTATCATGATCAAGTATCGGAATTAAGGGAGCTAACATTGTCAAAAGTATGGATATGCCTATTTTTTAAATGTGTTTCCGGCACTAGATTCCAGAAAATTTTGGATTTTTAATGAAGGTTTTTTCAACAGTTTCAAACCCTGCATTAAAATCCGAAATTTCCCAGAATCTAGCTAAAATAAGGCATATCCATACTTTTGACAATGTTAGCTCCCTGATTCCGATCTCTGATCATGATTAAAGCCTTTTAACAGTGAATCATATTGCTGATGAAATATAAAGTATTTGGCAAACAATCTATATAATATTTTGAAAGTTGTATGTGAAATGCATCATCTTTTCTTTTCTTTCTTAACAAAAATATTTTGTATGAAGAATATTAATATAGAATATAAACAAAGAGATAAAATATAATTAAATTACAAAAAAAAAAGCAATGACTCGGTTTGTTTCGACCTTTCTTCTCAACAAGTCATTTAGCTAGGAAAGGCGGGCATCATCTAGAATAGGGTTTTGACTTGTATAAGTGTTGTAAACAACCAAAATGCAGAAATAAATATGTCTTTTATGTCTTTATGGTTGACCATTAAAATTTTTGTGGTTTTTTTTAAATGTTAGTGGGTAAGCCCAGACTTCTGTATTCCCAAATTCCCCTACACTAGGCGTTGAATATAACTTTGGGCGATAGTGGGAATGAAGCTACAAGGGTTTCCCACAGCGATAGCGAATATAATTGTTATGCATTAGCAGTGATCCGAATATTCCGACGTATGAAATGTACTTCAACCTTTTTACCACAGAGCGACTGCCCAACTGTCTCCTCAACAATCATAGTGTCAACAATCATCAATTAATTATATTTCATATTTCAATAAATTGGCACAGGCAGGTCCTTTCTCAAATACTTTTCAAAAGTTGAGTCAACCCTCACGACGAGGACGGATGTTAGCGTGCTACACGTAAGAGAGTTTAAATTTGCAGTATCTGTTGCTAACCCTAATCTCAAATGTACATTCACAAGATGTTATATGCACCAATTTATCATTTTGTTCCGGGTGCATTTCATTATCTAACACTTATCACCTGATAAGATTTATTTACACTCAAATTACATCATTGCTTTATTATAATATTACTAGAGGATGCACGCGCAGTTACGCTCGCAGATATTTTCTTTATTTATCCTTTTATGCCCGATCTCTAGTGAATTTCGAGAAATTTCATCTTGAGTGTACCCCTATGTTGCCCGTGGGACACATATGCCTAATTTCAGCTTCTTGCACCCAATAGTTTTGGCTGTACGTTGTCTGTCAGTCAGTCAGTACAGCAATATTTTTATATCTTATACTCTTATCTTATACTAATATATAAAGCTGAAGAGTTTGTTTGGTTGAACGCGCTAATCTCAGGAACTACTGGTCCGATTTGAAAAATTATTTCAGTGTTAGATAGCCCATTTATCGAGGAAGGCTATAGGCTATATAACATCGCGCTATGAGTGACGGAAGCGGAGCAGTAGCCTTAAATAACGCGGCTATAACCGCGGGCATCCTCTAGTAAGTAATAATATTGATAACACATGTTATGCATGTTGATATTAAAAAGTTTGGTAAACTTTACGAAACGGATGAATCGATTTTGGTGCAATTAATAATGTTGTTGCTACGCGAAACTAAAGAAGATAACATGCGAATGATGGGTTTTTGTACCTCCCCTTTACCTGCCTCCTTTGGGGAATACCAGCGTCAGACCTCTACTTAAATTTTCGCATAATTAATGTGTACCTACTTTAAGTTTATAACCTATACGTCGACCGATTGACGTAAATTCCACATTAGCATGTGGCTGCATGATTGGCTTAGTGGTTTGATCAACCGCCACGCTTTAGCACTATACCGAATATTGCGGATTCGATACACAAAAGTTGTGTGATGATGTGATCCACTAATTGTTGTGTCGAGTCGAGCCCAGGTGTTCTTGTTCGTTGATTGAATGTTTGACTCCTATCTTTCTAATTGTTTAAAATAAAGACTATCTAAATCAGTGGCTCTCAAACTTTTTTAGGGATGGAACTCTTGGGCAACCAAATATTTGGCGGAGCCCTAAAATAAAACAAAGCCGAGTCCTATGTGCACTTTAAAACCATTTATTTTATTGACATACACCTTCGTGGAGCCCTCGGGCTCCGCGGAGCCCACTTTAAGAATGGCTGGTCTAAATGATGCCTATCATGAGGCGGACATACTATTGTCGTTTATCAGGCATTCAAGTAACCTGAATATCTACCACGAAGAATAATGAGAAAAAAAAACAAAGTCTGGGCTAGAAAAATACGTGTTTTTTTAATTGGCTTAGATTTGATTCTAAAAGATAATTATATTCCAATTTAAACCTGTCTACTTCTTCCATCATAATAAAACATTTGTCAGCCATATGTGTAAAAACATATGCTCGCAAAAGGTACCTAAACTAAAAACTGAAAAACCATAAAGATATCGAACTGCTCTTATATAACTACTTATACATACATACATAACGTCACGCCTTTTATCCCCGAAAGGGTAGGCAGAGGTGTATTTCTACACCCACTTTTCGCCAGATATACTTTAGTCCCACGTAATAAGGGGCGAGCCTATTGCCGTACCGGGCACATTTCCAGACTCCGTGCTGCTACTGAGAATTTCGTGACAGAAAAACCCAATAACACTGCCCGACCCAGGTATCGAACCGGGGACCTCCCGATCCCACGCGCACATTTATGCCGCGAGACCAACGAGGCAGTCGTATAGGGTTTGATGTCGAGTTTTCCGTCTCTACGCAAAGATGGTATTTGCATCGTGTTATCCCTTAGTCGCCTCTTACGACACCCACGGGAAGATAGGGTGTGGTGACATTTGTATTCTATGCCGTCAACCACACGGCACCCGCCATATAACTACTTATGTATATAATAATATGGAACATATGGCAATGGCATGTCCTGAGTATTGAGACTTGTGAGACACATGTGGTTCGGAGATGCGGGATTATTTGACGCGTTTGAAAATACGATATCGGAATCGTGTCAAAAGTAAGATAATAATCTCCAGTTTTCCACTGTGAAACTATTATCGACATTGTTCTTGTCTTATATCTTATACTAATATAATTATAAAGCTGAAGACTTTGTTTGTTTATTTTGGTAGAACGCGCTAATCTCAAGAACTACTGGTCCGATTTGAAAAATTCTTTCAGTGTTAGATAGCCCATTTATCGAGGAAGGCTATAGGCTATATAGTATCACGCTATAAGCGACGGGAGCGGAGCTGTAGCCTTAAATAACGCGTGTGTAACCGCGGGCATCCTCTAGTTTTAAATAATATCCAAAATTAATAATGCAAATGCAAAACGCGTCGTAAGCCAGCTTAATATGAGAATAAACCATTTTTTGGGTAGTCCTTTTTATTCTGTCTATTCGTAACTAAGCTCTGTTCATCACAGTAGGTATACAATTTTTCGACTTGCTTCATGTAAAATGTTGCGCTCAAATTATTCATACCCAGACAACATATTTCAACGCATTTAAGTAAATAATTTAATTACGGTCCTTGTCAAGTGTTTTCTACATAGAAAGGCTTTATTAAGAACAAGTAGTGTTTAATTTAGAAACCTTTAGCATAGCGTATAAAATATATTTGGCGTTTTAATCTTTTTGGTTTTTGTAGTTTATAATTTGTCTCTCTCCTACACTACTTCTATTCCTAGCTATATATCCCACGTTTTGGTCGGCCAGCTTTCTTTATTTTACACCGCCCATCGCTCTATCAGCGACATCATCATCAGTAACATTGCATTAACTCTTGCCCTTTAGCACTACATCTCTCCGCCGTGTCTTGGGTCTTCCTCTAGGTCTCCGACCGGAGTGGTCAAGCTGTAGTGTGAAACTTTCGACGTCGTCTGGTAGTCTCCAGTTCATATGACCATACTATCTCGGCCTACTCTCCTGCATCTTGTCGGCGATGATCTGTACACCGAGGCTTCGTCGCACGTACTTGTTACGGATTTTATAGAGCCTGGTCACGCATAGGGTTTCCAACAAGAACTTAGGGTCCCAAGTCAACCTCACCTGCAAGTGGTGCACCTGCCGATCAACGGACAAGGCTCTGGCATACAAAATATCCCGATAAGCGGCAATATGCTCGCCACCTATTACGTGGCATCAAAATACTGGCGAAAAGTGGGCGTTTAATATGCCTCTGCCTACCCCTTCGGGGAAACAGGCGTGAGTCTATGTATGTATGTATGTATGGTCACACCGCACATCCACATCGGCATCTACATTTCAGTAACTTTGAGGATCAGGATCTTATGCACGTTCTTTTGATCTTATAGATAAATCCGTTAATTTGACGGGCGACTTCTTGTCGCAGCGGCTATTTTGTGTTGGAATTTAAATTCTAAGTTCCTCACCTAGACTTATATTGATTGCACTTCGGCGCGTGGTTACAAGTTGGTCGTCATAAGTAGGTACATATACATAAATCGTAGCTTTTCGCGGGTACATGCACTGAAACTTTTTTTATTGTCTGGCATCGGACAAAACTTAAACAGGAAACCTTGTTGTTCCATTCTTCTTATTAATAAAAATCCAGCGGTTACCTACCTAATTCTCATGAAACACAATATGTGTGCATTTTTTTCTTTCTCATGAAGATATGTGCAACAGATAAGTCATCAAATGTATGTACCTATTATTCAAATTAAATACGATGCTGTTTTAAATATAGCTGGATTAACAATGTAAATTTACTTTTTCAGCTTAAGTTATAATAAAACTGCCATGTGTAAATATATATAGATTAGCCCAGAGCTAGGAAGTTGGCAATGTTTCACCCCCGTGCGTTGTACACGTGAGGCTGGTTTCGAGAAGGGAGAGAGGGTGATTATTTTCGTTGTAGAGCAGTCAATGCCATGACAATTACAATTTCTGTTAACTTTCTACGCCTAAATACTAAGGAAGATTTTTAGGGTTCCGTACCTAAAAGGTAAAAAAAACGGGACCCTATTACTAAGCCTCCGCTGTCTGCCCGTCTGTCTGTCTGTCACCAGGCTGTATCTCATAAACCGTGATAGCTAGAAAGCTGAAATTTTCACAAATTATGTATTTCGGTTCCCGCTATAAATAAAAAAATAACAAAAATTGGGGGGTGGTCCCATACAAAAAACGTGTTTTTTTCGTATTTTTTGCTAAAAATTACAAACTGTAACAGGTAGAAGCTTTAAATTTTCACAGAATATGTATTTGTATATTACCTTTTAAAATAAATAATGAAATTAAAAAAAAAATAATAATAAAGGGGGCTCCCATACAACAAACGTAATTTTTAAGCAATTTGTTACTCGATCTTAATAAACAGGTAGTAACTTAAAAAGTATTTAAGTATACTTCCAACGAACGTGATTTTTTTTAAAGATGACTAGCTTTTGCCCGCGGCTTCGCGCGCGTTAAATTCGGGGTAACACATATCTACTTTCAGTCTCAAGTTGTGTGCAGACACCCCTATATGGTACAAAATAACTCGGTCAGTATCCATGACAATCAAAACCATGTTTCAATACATGTCCAATATATTACTGTAAACACTTTCGCATTTATAATTTTTGTAGGTAGAGAAAATCGTTTCATCCGTTTGAGCGTAGTATCTATGTGACGTCACATCGCGCCCCTGCGCCGCGAGCCTCGCTACGAGTGACGCACAGCAGTGGGCCGCTCCCTCGCCCCCCTCCTCCTCGCCGGCCCTATAACCTATAACCTGTGAAGTGCCAACGTCGCCTACGCCCGGGATAATTGTCTCATCTGCTAATTTTAAGTGTCAGCTCTTTTTGTATCGAATCGAATAACTAGAATTATAACGCGAGTTTAAACTTTCCTGGTGATATTTTTTTATTTACTTCCCGTAAGTCAACCTAATTATCTCTCTTTAATTGCTCGGCGAGTGATCGATCCCTGCTACCACGTGGAAATCAATCACTCGTGCGACATCTATTTATTAGTTTAGATATGCGAACAATGTAATCAAATTACCATGCACAATATGACAATATGATGTGACAGTACTGACAGATAGCACATGCGCAGTACTCAATTATTCGCGCATGCGTTCTTACTTCCAAGAGGAAAATTTCTGCCGAACTTACTTCTATCCTCCCTACAATCCCTCCCAGTTTAATTTTTGCAACTTCTGGTAGCTTATGTCCGTCTCCATGGTCCAATATATCTCTATATTAAATGTCAACAAAATCAGTTCAGCCGTTTTCGCGTGAAAGCGGAACATACATACATACAAACATACATACATACACACTTTCGAATTTATAATATTAGTAGGGATTAGTAGGGATTAGTAGGGATGGTACGGAACCCTTCGTGCGTGAGTCTGACTCGCACTTGCCCAATTTTTTATTTTTGTAGCGTTACGCCTGTACGTATACCTATCCTAAGAGGATGGCAGAGGTGTAATATTACACTCACAATCGCCTTATGAATTGTAGGTCCCACGTAATAGGGGGCTTGCCTAAATACGAAGAGTCTACATAATACAGGCTGGTAGTTATATCAACGGATAATAACGGAATATAAAACGGGCCTACGCATTTGACACTATTGTGTGATACATTGTAGCTCTGGGTAATATACGCTAAATAATAGGTACATATCACTCTAGCTACCAGGAATATATTCAATGTTATCTTATCTTATACTAGGTAATATATAAAGCTGAAGAATTTGTTTGTTTGTTTGGTTGAACGCGGTAATTTCAGGAACTACTGGTCCGATTTGAAATATTATTTCAGTGTTAGATAGCCCATTTATCGAGGAAGGATATAGGCTATATAACATCACGCTATGAGCGACGGGAGCGGAGCAGTAGCCTTAAATAACGCAGGTGTAACCGCGGGCATCGTCTAGTTCGTGATAAAATTGATAACAGTTCTACATATCAGCTTTTGTTATGCAAAGATTCACATGTGGTAGGTACACGTAGGTGTTTACTGGAAGTAAATATGGCGATCGTCGATCTTTGCGTCACCATGATAGCCGCATGGTAGCAGCGATAGCCGAGTGGAGCGACCGACAGACTGGTACGCAGAGAGTCTCGGGTTCGAATCCACGGCACGCACCAATGACTTCGAAGTTAAGTGCGCATTCAATTGTTAATTTACGCTTGCTTATCAGTGAAGGAAAACATCGTGAGGAAACCTGTATGTCTGAGAGTTCTCCATAATGTTCAACCTGCACTTCCCCTTCTCATAGTGAGAAGAGGCCCGTGCCCAACAGTGGGGCAGTATAAAGGGCTGATGATGATAGCCGCATATCTTCATGGATAAATATAAAAGCTGTATAAAAATTCGATACATGTATAATATAAAAATTGTAAATATATTGTAAAAACTGTCTTTGATTTTGAGGCAGGTGTACTTCATATTTTCCCTTTTTTTATCGATCTAAAAATATGCAGTTAGGTTCTCCTTTTCACTGTGCTACTCACGTTTCCTATCTTGATAAAACTTTTGTTCTCTTATCTTTCTTTGAAACGTCTCAGTAGGTATACCTTTTCAATAATAATCATTGACATCCTTAGCGCAACAATGCACTTCTATAACTTTGTTCCTTACTCTGTCCTTTACATAGAAATGTACCGTTTAAATAGGTTTCTGGATTCTTCTTCTTTTTTGTATGGCGCCGATTTTGCTGCGGTGTCTACCTGTATTATTTAAATTGGTTTTTGTTTCACGAACTCGCGATATTTTCCAAAATGCTGATTACCTTGGCCATAAAATACGAAACCTTTGATCTCGCTCACAGCGTAAATTTTTATTGTTTCTACCGCCGTTTTGTGAACTTTGATATTACACAATCTGGATAGAGTACCAGAAATTGTAACAATCTGCATTAAAAGCCTATTGCGTTACGTAATTAGTTAAAAAAATTTGGCAGTGATATGACGGTACATTCCGATTGCACTAGAAAGTTGCCTCCAATAATTGGCATTCCGGTCCTTTCATTCACCGAACGAAACGTATGATTACTGTACCTTCATGTTATGTAACTGCATTACAAGGGTATAGAGTCCATGTCCCACAAGCATTGTCATTCCTATTTCACTAGTATAGTTTCAGCAGAGGTCATTGAAGAGAATGAATTTTGACACTTGAAATCCGGGGGCAAGTTTTTCTGCTTTGGAGCCGCAACGAATTTAATACCCAAAACGGGTACATTGGCGAGAAAAATAGGACCATATTCTGTGAGAAATATTTCTAAGGTCGACCCGGTCCATCTATGCCAGCAAGATCCTACTCTAAAAAAGAAACAGTTTCTTTGCCAATTGATATTTGATGAACATATTTTTCTTTCCAGATTAATGTGATACAATGACAACAGTACAAAACGGGGACGACGATTCATTCATAATCCTTGGCACCTCCCCCGGGACGAGCTTGGACATGAAGTATAACGGCCTGGAGAACGGCGAAGTGTCCGTGGACAAGGATCAGATCGAGGAGGCCATGAAGGACTTGCCTGCGGAGGCCAGTATGGCGTTCAAGGCGCACTTCAAGCTTGGTGATTGTGGGGTAAGTGCTTCTATGTCTCCTCCAATCCTTTTATACCTGAGAATGATGTCTGATAGCGTAAATAGAAATGTTTCGTTCCAATGCATGTATTTTACACGTTGTTGATCGCGGCTTCGCCTGCGGATAAAATTTACATTATTTTTCATGCAAACTTGCGAGAGTGCTTAGACTTCCTTAATTCAGCCCTTTCAAAAAATTCGTTGATAACGGTCGCCTACTATATAGGAAAGCCCAAAAAGCATTCTAATAAGTTCAGCGGTTTTCGACGTTTCGTGATGACTTACCTTTCGCTTTTACGTATATCGATTATTGGAGGAAGATTTCAGCCACTAATCTTCTAGATCCGCGACTGATTGCTGCTAGTAACATAACATAACATATCTTCACGCCTTTTATCCCCGAAGGGGTAGGCAGAGGTGTATTACACACCCACACTTCGCCAGATATGTTTCGGTCCCAATGTAATAGGGGGCGAGCCTATTGCCATCTACCGGGCACATTATTAAGCGAGCTATAATTAACATTTTTAATACACACATAACTTCGAAAAGTCAGAGGTGTGTGCCCGAGGTACCTGGGGATCGAACCCGAGACCAACGTCTCGGCAGTCCGTTACGTACACCACTGGGCTACCGCCGCTTTACTACTGCTGCTAGTACTGGGGGCAAAAATGCACTATATGTGGTGACGCGATACATTATGCACCTAAACCTTCCTCTTAAATCAGAAATCACTCCATCCACTGGTCAAAACAGTAGGTATGAAAATCTGTTTAGTTGTTATTGGATTTACCGGAACAGATAATGTTTTATAATTATGTAACAATTCCCAAATCGAATGTTTTCTATCGAATATCTTTAAACATGTAGTTTAAACACCCCGGGAGTTGTTTATAAAAAGTATTAAATAATACCTATACATCATTCGAATTGTCGGCGAGGTCATCAATTAAGTCACTCATACCCGCAACTGGTCATTTAGATTGTAAATAAAACGCATATAAACCACATAAATATTATTATTGAGCGGCCGTGCTATCTTTAATAAGCTATTATGTTTATAAACATTGCAATGAAAAGTCATCGCACTAGACATTGTGCGCGATACTAGAATTATGACGTAGTATTCATATCTTTGGTCTCGCGGCATTAATGTGCGCGCAGGATTGGCAGGTCTCGGGTTCGATTCCCGGGTCGGGCAAAGTGTTATTGGGTTTTTCTTACGTGGGACCAAAAAATTCATGGCGAAATGTGGGTGTAATATTACACCTCTGCCTACCCCTTCGGGGATACAGGCGTGAGTCTATAATAATTAAAAAAAAAATTATATTCATAATAATATCTTTGCCTCTCTGCGCCTTCTCGTCGGACTTGTTTAGGCTCTGTCCCACTGCTGGGCACATGAGTCTCATTTGAAAGGGGTTAGGTCATTGACTACCACGCTGGCCAAGTACTCGTTGAATGACTTCTCATGTCCTGTTTACCAAACTATAATTAGCAATTTAGCCATGGATTTAAACTCAAATCGACTGTGTGTATGGAGCCCTGCATGCCTTTATGAACGGCCAGACTGTGCCAAAAAAGGTGCGACTGGCCGTCCATAAATGAGTGCTGGTGCCTACCCTGATGTATGGAAGTGAGTGTTGGGTATGGCATAATAAGCATGAAAGCAAAATTAACGCAGTTGAGATGCGTTCACTGCGTAGTATGTGTGTGGTGAGACTGATTGATAGAATTCCGAATGCAGTAATACGAGAGCGATGTGGCCTGAAAGAAGATGTCGTGACAATAATTGAGAAAGGAATGCTGAAATAGTTTGGACACGTGGAGCAAATGACTGAAGAAAGATTGACGAATCGAATATATACCTAAGGCAGATGTGTGTGGGCAAGTCGGTTGCGGCAGACCTCGTAAAACGTTCGTCGACCAAAATGGGGACGTCTTGAAAACGGAAAAGTCCGAAGCACCCGTAACCGGCGAAAATGTATGAAAAGAGTAATTAATGTAGAGGCAGCGCGTGAGGTTTATAAGGATAGAGTGGCAAGTGGCGTTCTGTTGTCTCTGCCTACCCCGACGGTAAAAAGCCGTACGCAGAGGGTCTCGAGTTTAAACATACTATGTATGTATGTTTAAACTCGAGACCCTCTGCGTAGCAGTGTGTAATACATCTCACCACTAGGCCATCGCTGCCTCATGAAACTTTTAAACGTGTTGTATTTTGTTTACTAGCCAATTTGTAATATTAAATACGGTTATGCAACTTTAGCTTAGGCTGTTTATCAGTGTATTGATAATGCCGTACAACGGGTAAACTTGTTAATTCATGGATTCTTCGAAACGGGCTGGTATTTCTTGAGTTATTTTTTATTTTTTTTTATAGACTCACGCCTGTATCCCCGAACGGGTAGGCAGAGGTTTAATATTGCACCCACATTTCGCCATGAATTTTTAGGTCCCACGTAATAGGGGGCGAGCCTATTGCCGTACCGGGCACATTACCAGACTCCGTGCTGCTACTGATAATTTCCTGACGGAAAAACCCAATAACACTTTGCCCGACCCGGGAATCGAACCCGAGACCTCCCAATCCCACGCGCACATTTATGCCGCGAGACCAACGAGGCAGTTTCTTGAGAGAGTTGTTTTAGTTTCTTGAGATTAGTGTGTCCAAAAAAAACCCGCTGCAATGACCTTATAGATGGCTGATAAAATGTGTCGTGTGTTTTTTTGTAAAAACTATGATTAAAGAAACAATTTGGCCTTGCACTGTTGTGGCGAGACGGTCAAAAACCACGCCATTCACGTAGACCAGGAATTTCGTTTAAAAGTTGTTTTAAAGGCCAGTGCGACAAGTTTGTCGTAATTTTTCTTTAGATTCGTACATCAGAAACCCAACCACTTCAGCTATCCTATTTCCTTTTCTATACTTCCAATTAAGTCATAGTCAAATAGACTTACGTTATCAGCTTATAACTCGATCTCAGATATAGGTATAGTACCGTGTTTAACAGTCCCTATCAGATAACACAAGTTTGACTCATCAATGACGTCCTGACCCTTTGGGGTAGTGGGCTTACTGATATCATATCTACTGCTTTAGCTGAATGATTTTCAGAATGACGTAAAGGAGATTCAAAGGGTCCGTATCCTTATGCCGACTTTACATTACGCGTTGCCCGTGCGCTAGGCGTTCACTCTGTACCAAGTGGACGCCGACCGCATCCTCAAGTAAAGTGAATGCCTAATGTGGCCTTAGACAATTTTTAAAACTTGCCTATCTACTTCGTTTGCGACCTGAGGCCAGCACTACTTTTTCACTTACGCCCATTTCCAATATTTTAACTATCGATGGGTTTGGCTACTTGAAAAAGATATTTGACATAAGCTCCATACTAAATATGAGCTGTATTTCAAGCCAGGCTTCGCCTCTGCACTGTAGCTTTACCTCCGATAGTGCCTAACTTAAAGCTATGTGCTTCGCAGTGCAAAGCATTAAGGTATGCCCGTGCAATTGAAACAGAGGTATCTTTCTTAAATTTTATTACGGTGTTCTAATATCTGGAGATATCTTTCCTAAAATCTGATTACGGAATTCTAAAATTGACTCACCGGTGGGAATTCACCTTAGATAAATAATCCATTGAGGAAGTATAAATCAGTAGTTGTTAAGAATTGATAGCTCAGGTGATTCGTAACTTTTGTCAATATTGTCATTCCAGTGAGGGCAGTGGCACAAGCAACTTGGTTTTCGCCTAACGGTATTTGTGATTTTTTCGTTTTGTTTACACATAGCTCGTGTAGACGAAATACTGTGTTTTCTCGAAGAAGTAAACAAACTTGTGTAATCAATTCAAGAAGCCTACTGTTGTCTAGTAGACAGTCATATTACTTTGTGGATTATCCTGACGTTTTGAAGGGTGAAGGTATGGTGCTCCTACTACTAGATAGTGGATTCTCTTACTGGGACCAATGTGACCATGGCACCCGTCGAGCTATGGTCTACCATTGCTCGACAGGTGTTGATGACAATTTGTTTTATAGCAGTGTCATGCGGAACTTCTAGTGCGATTCAAGATCTTCATTCTGTTTTCGTAGTTAAATCGGTGTCAGTAAGATGTCACCAGTGTTGATGTCGTCGCTATTGCACGATAGATGTGATTCCTTTGATGTAGCTACCGCTACGGTTTTTGTACCAATTTGGTGCTGGTGGAGAGGTTTTGTTACCATAAAGGGCGTTCGTGTCTACTCATTATGCAAATTTAGTGTACGATGTATTGCTTCACCATGTAAGCTATTCTGTCATATCTGGTCAATATAGTGCATGTACCTCGACCTCCATATATCTCTCCTCTCCTATTGGATTGGATTATTATGATGATAAACTTTAGGAAGAAGGACATTCTGAGCTTATGGTCTTTCATAAGCTTATACTGGTCTTCTGCCACCATTTCCGGGCCCTGTTTAATAAAGCTGACAATGCGTCAAGTCCGACATATGTCAAAAAGTGACAATTTGACAATTTGTCTGTTTAATAAAACTTGCAAGCGACAAAATTGTCATGGTGGAAAATTCTCAAATATGTCGTTAGTTAGTTAGTTGGACAGGTGTTTTCCGCACTTAGCCACTTAATTGGCCCATTGTGCGTTAGCAGTGACACGGTTGTCGCCTGCTACTCATACCATGCAAGCTCCTTCCAGAAGGCCATGAGTTGACCAGTATTGCGTATGGCTTCGCTCATGGTTCTGGGGTTGTTCAGGAACTTCGTCCGTTGGTCGCTCACGCTGGTACAATGTAGGATTATATGAGCGGGTGTTTCTTCGGTCCCCATGCAGCCCCTACATAGTGGGCTGTCCGTGACGCCGATGTTGTAGAGATGCTTGTTTAGTGGACAGTGGCCGGTTATTATGCCAGTCAGATGCTTGAGTGTTTTCCTGTTGGAGTGCAACAGTTTTTGCGAGAGTCGTTTATCTAATTGGGGAAAGGCATCTTTAGATTGCCTACACTCTTTTAACTCTGCCCACTCTTTTTCGTGTTGTTGTAGGGTTCTCTCGCGTAACCATGTTCTTAGTTGGTTGAAAGGTATCGGAACAATTGGTTCGGGTCCCAGAGTTGTCGTGTCCGATCCTTTCCTTGCCAGTTGGTCTGCTGCGTCATTGCCCGTGGAGTCACTGTGTCCTCGTATCCACTGGAGCGTGACCCGATTCCTCGCTGCAGTTTTCTGAAGCTCTTGGTGGCAAAATATGTCGTATTGTCGCCACAATCCGATTTTTTTCTGTTTAATAAAACTTTTTAAGCGACAGGTGACAGGTGACAATATGTCGTGAAAAACTTGTCAAATCTGCTTTACTAAACAGAAAATTGTCTTGACATATTGACATATTTGTAGAATTGTCCGACAATTCTGACAGGAGCTGTACCCTCTGTCGCGAAATCTAATATTTGCAAATATGTAAAAAGTCGACATAATTGTCACGACTCCGAATCCGACAATTGTCAGAAATACATATGGTGACCGTGGTTTTCTGACATAATATGTCGAGTTTTACGCATTTTTACATGACAAATATGACAAGATTTCACCTGTCGATTTTTGACATATTTGTCACATTTATTAAACAGCTTTAGCGCGACAAATCAGCTGCTTAGTGACCAGCAATACGGCTTTCGTAAGGGTCGGTCGGCTGGTGATCTTCTAGTATACCTGACACATCGTTGGGCAGTTTGGCGGTCAGTTTGGACATAGCCAAGGCCTTCGATCGGGTCTGGCACAAAGCGCTTCTTTCGAAGCTCCCTTCCTATGGGCTGCCCGAGAAATTATGCGAATGGGTAACCAGCTTTCTTACAGACAGAAGCATAAAGGTCGTAGTTGACGGTGAATGCTCTGACGCCTTGTCTGTAAATGCTGGTGTTCCTCAAGGCTGCGTGCTATCGCCTACCCTGTTCCTCCTGCATATCAATGATATGTTGCTAGATAGCGGCATTCATTGTTATGCAGATGACAGCACAGGTGATGCTTTATATACCGGCCACGCCAACATTTCTCGGAAAAAAGTCATCGAGAGCCGACATAAACTTGTTTCTGAAATTGAGACCTCCTTGGAGATGGTCTCAGATTGGGGAAGACTTAATTTGGTCCAATTTAACCCCACAAAGACACAAGTCTGCGTTTTCACCGCAAAAAAACTGCCGATGGTCGTATGTCCTCGTTTTGAGAGCACCCCCTTGACTGCCTCCTCCAGTATTGGAATACTTGGTGTCGACATATCGAGCGAAGTCCAGTTCCGCGGTCACTTAGAGGGTAAGGCTAAGTTAGCCTCGAAGAAGCTTGGCGTGCTAAATAGATCGAGACGGTATTTCACTCCGGCCCACCGCTTGCTCCTTTATAAGGCGCAGGTCCGGCCGCATATGGAATACTGTTCTCATCTTTGGGCAGGGGCACCCCAGTACCAGCTTCTCCCTCTAGACCGCATCCAACGGAGAGCCGCTCGAATTGTCGACTGCCAAGATATTTGCAATCGGTTAGACCCCTTGGCGCTGCGTAGAGATGTAGCCTCGCTATGCATCTTTTATCGATTCTACTATGGGGAGTGCTCCGAGGAATTGTTCGGATTAATCCCTGCCGCCTCTTTCCGCCATCGTTCTACGCGACAGCATTTCCATCCCCATCATTTAGATGGTTGGCAATCCACAACGGTGCGTTTCTCTAGAAACTTTCTGCCTCGCACCTCTAAACTGTGGAATGATCTGTCACCTGCGGTTTTTCCGAACCAATACGACCTTCAAACCTTCAAAAAAAGAGCGTATTCCTTTTTAAAAGGCCGGCAACGCACTTGTGACTCCTCTGGTGTTGCGGGTGTCCATGGGCGGCGGTAATCGCTTAACATCAGGCGATCCGTCTGCTCGTTTGCCCCCTATTCCATAAAAAAAAAAAGACAATTCTACAATTTTGTCTTTTTTTGACATATTTGTCGAATTGTCAGCTTTATTAAACAGGGCCCAGGTCTTTGCAGTGCTTTGTGGACTATATTGGCGAGCCTATACTTTAAGGCCTATTGTGCTGTCAAGAACCTTCAATCTATCGCTGTTTTCAGCTGAATTATGCCAGCCCTAACAATCCCATGTTTTCTTCCAGCCATCACCAGCTAGCATGATGGTAGCCAGCACCATCATAACGGACGACAGAAGCACGGAGGAGTTGCAAACGCGTTTCGGTGAACTCCTGGACGAAAACGTGATACTGAAGGAGACCCTGAAGCAGAACAACGAGTCTATGAAGGAACAGTTCCTCTTGATCGCCTCCTGTCAGGAGGACATGATGAGGACACATGTACTGCATAAGGAGAAGTTTGATGAGACCAAGGAGTTGGTGGAAAAGGTACGTGTTGACAGCCTGTTTTAATTGTGGTACCTTCGTCGCATTTTTTAGGTGGAAGCGACAATGTCTTCATAATTGCCTACGATAACGTAGGAGCCCATCATGGTCCAAATTCAATGTTTCCAGCTTGTCAGTCAGGACAAGCATATGATTATGTTTGAGGTGATTTGTTGACAGATAGTTGTTCAAGGTCAGGAAACAAGTTCATCATACGACTTACGCCTCCTTCAAGGCTGCATGGCTGCATGTGGAAAGCGACATATATCGATCTTGAACCACCGGCATTTCTCCGCTACCCATGATACCGACAAGATCGTCGGTCCAACTTGCGGGAAGCGTTGCTACGACTTCAGCCAAGTGGCCGCAACTCCAGAACCTTTCTGCTTCAACGGCCATCGGTTTTTCTGGCTATGTGTCCTCTGAAACCAGTTGCATTGTGCTTAACTCATTAATCTATCTAAAATTATTCTTTCCATCTCTTTCCAGCTCCGCCAAGAGAACAAAAAGCTAAAACAGGACATAACCCGTTTCTCCGAGAACGAGTCTAAGTCCGTGACGAGTAGTGAGACGGGTGAGAGTGTCCCGGAGAAGTCGGGCCCATCGTCCGCGCTCGAGTTCGTCACGTCACCCGACGATGACACTATCGACAAGCTCACCGCGCAACTAGAGCTCGTCGAGAAACAACGGAGACAGGTATGACTAACTATCTTCTATCCTGTCTCCCATTGGGGTAGGCAGAGACTATGGAACACCATCGACAAGCTCACCGCGCAACTAGAGCTCGTCGAGAAACAACGGAGACAGGTATGACTAACTATCTTCTATCCTGTCTCACATTGGGGTAGGCAGAGACTATGGAACACCATCGACAAGCTCACCGCGCAACTAGAGCTCGTCGAGAAACAACGGAGACAGGTATGACTAACTATCTTCTATCCTGTCTCACATTGGGGTAGGCAGAGACTATGGAACACCATCGACAAGCTCACCGCGCAACTAGAGCTCGTCGAGAAACAACGGAGACAGGTATGACTAACTATCTTCTATCCTGTCTCCCATTGGGGTAGGCAGAGACTATGGAACACCATCAACAAGCTCACCGCGCAACTAGAGCTCGTCGAGAAACAACGGAGACAGGTAACTATCTTCAAGCCTGTCTCCCATTGGGGTAGGCAGAGACTATGGAACACCATCAACAAGCTCACCGCGCAACTAGAGCTCGTCGAGAAACAACGGAGACAGGTAACTATCTTCAAGCCTGTCTCCCATTGGGGTAGGCAGAGACTATGGAACACCATCAACAAGCTCACCGCGCAACTAGAGCTCGTCGAGAAACAACGGAGACAGGTAACTATCTTCAAGCCTGTCTCCCATTGGGGTAGGCAGAGACTATGGAACACCATCAACAAGCTCACCGCGCAACTAGAGCTCGTCGAGAAACAACGGAGACAGGTAAGTATCTTCAAGCCTGTCTCCCATTGGGGTAGGCAGAGACTATGGAACACCATCAACAAGCTCACCGCGCAACTAGTGCTCGTCGAGAAACAACGGGAGACAGGTATGACGATACCAGTTTGTACCAGTCATAACCCGTTTCTCAAAGGCAGAGTCTCATCCCAGACAAGTTTTGAGTAGGTTTATCTGATACGGCTGTACCTCGCCCGGGAAAATACCAGATGAGCGCGGGGGGGGGGGGGATATATATGGGATGTGTCGGTTTGGTTGCGTCGAATGCCGGTCGTCCGGAATCTGGGACAGTAAGGTCATATCAGCCGAAACACGTCCACTGCTGGACATAAGGTGTAAATAGTTTCATAGATATAATATTATATTGATTACAGGTGATTGTGGACAACGAGAAGCTGACCTGGCAGAAAGAGTCGTTGGAGCACATTGTCGACGCCACCTCCAAAGAGAGAGACGATCTCAAGGAGAAATTGAAGGATGCTGAAGTAAGCACATTTTTTTTTTTTCAAAAACTATTTTACTGAGCCTGTGTATTTGTAGTTATTATAACATTTATTTTATATAAACGTTATCTGACCTAGTGGTGCGTCATATGAAAAATCGTCACAAAAATAAAAGAAATGACTGTAATCAAATTTCACGCCCTATTTGTTCACAAACATACCAAACATACACAAAAACATAAAATTTGTCAAGCTGTTGCGGAGTAGAGCTGCTAGTAACATTATGACTCGAGATTTTTATAATTTAACTAGAGGACGCCAACAGCTACGCCTGCATTTTTTTTAAATTTACCCGTTTTGGCCGATTCCGTCGAAATTTCGGGAAATCCCTTCTTAGTGTACCCCTACGGTCCCCAAGGAACATACATGCCAAATTTCAGCTTCCTGCACCCAATAGTTTCGGCTGTAGCGTGTCTGTCAGTCAGTCAGTAAAGCAAGGATTTTATTTATATTAAGATTTAAAATAAGTTTAAACATATAAATTGATTCTAGATTTTGTCCTTTCTATACTTTTTGTTCTAGACTTATAGTGGTAGCGATTATTTATTAGTATGTATTTATCCCAGTATTTTTATAGTTGTTTCATCAATCAATCAATCCCCCTAGCTGACCAGTGCTGGACATTGACCAGAGTTGTTTTATGTCCTAAATAATTTGAAAATAGCATAATAGCACTGAATATTTCCATGCTAGTAACTCCTACTATTCACTGACTCAAAGTAAAAAATATTGATTCATTTAAAAATATAACATAACATAACTTCACGCCTTTTATCCCCGAAGGGGTAGGCAGAGCTGTATTACACACCCACGTTTCGCCAGTTATGTTTAGGTTCCAATGTAATAGAGGGCGAGCCTATTGCCATCTACCGGACACATTATTAAGCGAGCGATAATTAACTTTTTTAATACACAGTACACATAACTTCGAAAAGTCAGAGGTGCGCCGCTTAATATAATGATAACTAATTAAACATTTTCAGCTGAAACTATCGACCAAAGACGCGGAATACGGCACTGAGATTAGGAACCTGAAATATACTATCGAAGACCTACATCATCAGTTACAGGCCGCGGATATGGTATGTATATCTTTAAAAATAGTTTTTTTACCCGCGGTTGCGATTTTGCCTGCGATTATGTAATTTTTTGATTGCATCCCTCATTTTGGTTTGCGTCCAAAGTTGACGAAAAACTCTTTTGGTAACTGACCAAAAGGGTTTTTTTTCTAACTACCTTTGGTAACTGACCAAAAGGGTTTTTTTTTCTAACTGCCTTTGGTAACTGACCAAAAGGGCTTTTTTTTCTAACTACCTTTGGTAACTGACCAAAAGTGTTATTTTTCTAACTACCTTTGGTAACTGACCAAAAGGGTTTTTTTTTCTAACTACCTTTGGTAACTGACCAAAAGGGTTTTTTTTCTAACTACCTTTTGGTAACTGAGCAAAAGGGTTCTTTTTTTTTAACTACCTATCCGTTAATGTCCGTGATCAATTAGCTTTCGAGGCAGGCCGTATAAGTGCCAAGCAAATATGAAACTTAACTCTTGTTTAGACGTCTGAATTTCCTTTGGCGTAGTATATATTACGCTCGGACGCGCACCTTTTGGTCGAAATCGTACATTAGTGTCGACACTCCGCTATCGCTGCCTTTTACTGCTTTTATAAATGAAACGTTCAACCAATATTTCTTTCTCTTTCAGGCACCGATAACCGTTGACGAACTAAATAAACGCGGCGCCATTATAGCCCAGCTCGAAGAAAAAGTGGCCTCACTTCAGTCAGAGCTGAAGACGGCACAACTTAGGATATTGGACCTCGAGAATGTCAAGGTATACCAGAAAATGTGCAAATTCATTTTATTTTACTAGCATTTGCCTAAGAATTTTCAAGCAACCAAAGATTAAAAGCAGAAAATATATAATATATTTTTATCCCTAACTTAAAAATAAGTGCTCCGAGCAAAGAATAAAATCAAAACCTAATAATAAAAATTCCTTCTTCTATTTAAACCCATTCAAGTTTGAAATCTGGTCCGTGTGGTGGCGGATTAAGAATACGGAATGTCACCACCCCATATTATCCCATGGGTGTCGTAAGAGCCGACAGAGGGAGCATATTATGCAGAGAACAGCAGTAAGAGAAGGAAAACTTGATACAAACCCTATACCAACCCGTTTGGCCAGCGTGGTATAGCAGGCCAATTCCTCCTTTCAAAGGAGAGGCCTAGTCCAGCAGTGGACTGATAAAGGCTGATGATGATGAAGTTTGAGAACAAACAAAGGTTTACGTATTCTATTGCGATTTGAACATAATGGTGGAAACTACATTATTTTTCATTCGTTTCTAGTTTATTTTCGCCACAATAGGTAGCTTTCGACCGTTGCCAATGGCTTACGTCATACTTACTTTTGTAATTAAACATTCATCAAATTCAGTTTAGCCGTTTTGACCTAATTTTGGCATATAATAGCCATGGACAAGTCAGAAGTACCCTTAACAGAAGAGCATGCATGAGAAACTTGATGGGAGTGAGTGAAGGAGTGAGGTATGTCAGGATCGTTGCAAATGGCGTTCCGTAGTCTCTGCCTACCCCTCCGGGAAACAGGCGTGAGTCTATGTATGTATGTACCAGTTTAAGAGAGAAATAAGCTACTAAACAGGGTAAACGTTTTCAGCTGGAGTTCACGAAACACAAGTCTGGCGCGTCAGAGGCAGTCAAAATCTACAAGGACCAGATACAAGACCTACACAATAGGCTAAAAGAAGCTTCTACTACTGTAAGTTATAAGATATACACAAATCTTGTTCTACCTGTTCCCATATTACTTGAAGTCAGCGCAGAACATCTTTCTCTTCCATTCTCTCCTATAAGACGTCCTCTGATCATTCATTCCCATTCAAGGTAGGTAGTAGAGTAGAGCCTTGCTGATTTCAGCATGAATGGGTCGGCTCGACCGGGGAAGTAGGTACTACCCTCTCACAGTATCTAAACTGTTGCGTTTCGTTCGGTGAGTGAGAGTGCCGGAGGCCCTATCCCCTATTCCCTCTTCCTCATCCCACTCCTCATCCTATCCCTTTTCCCAACCCCAAGGGGCGGCAACGCACTTGTGACTCCTGTGGTGTTGCTTGTGTCCATGGGCGGCGGTAACTGCTTACCATCAGGCGATCCGTCTGCTCTTTTGCCGCCTATTACAAAAAAAAAAAAAACCATCAATATTTTCTTTGGTCTCCCTCTTGATTTATGTCCCTCAACTCTCATTCTCATCTCAATTTACGAAAATATTACTCCGATTGAATAAATGAACTCAAGGGAAACAAAATTTCACATTACGTCTCGCTCCGCGGTAAGTGCCGGCCGTGTCTCGCATATCGTACCCATACGTCATCGCGCCGCGCGTCGCTGATCGAGTGTTACGTGTACCGCCTTTTTAACTGAGCAAAATTCCACAGAGTAGTGGACGATTCAGAGACTTTTTAAACTATGGAAAATTTGAATAGTACTTATAATCAGTGTGAAGCAAGTGAACTGGCTAACCTTGGCGAAATGAGCATTGATGGTTCACTCATTGAACATGAAACACCTCCACCTCAAATAACATTTCGGAAAGTTACATCTAACTCGGACATTCAATCTCTTCGAGATGATTTCCAAACATTTCAGTCATATATTTTTTCAAGACTTGATGGCTGGTTCTCAAAGCAAGAAAATATGATGTCTAAATTCTCTGATGAGTTCGGCGAAATAAAGTCTTCAATGAGCTTTATAAATTCGCATTTTGAGGAATTAAAAGTCGCGACTGAAAAAGTAACAGCGCGGGTCGAAGCACTGGAACAACGCTCTCAATCGTATATAGTTGATTCATCCAAGATAGCTGTTTTGGAATCGAAGATAGATGTTATGGAGCAACAAGCCCGTATGTGTAACGCAGAGGTTCATAACGTACCTGAAAAACGTGGCGAAAATCTTCACACCATTTTGGAGAATATTGCTAACCTTGCTAACCATCCCTTGAACAAGCAGGATGTAGTTTCTATTCACCGGGTACCAGCTGCCAGTAATAATACCAGACCAAAAAATATTATCGTCAAATTCTCAAGCCGCTCCCTACGTGATGATTTCATATCTGCTGTACGCCTAAAAAAGGGCATTACCTCTGAAGATATAGGCATTGCTGGTTTACCTCACAAGGTCTATATTAACGAACACTTGACGTTGAGAAAAAAGCATTTGTTTCGAGAAGCCCGACAGCGAGCAAAGCAGAACAACTATCGATTCGTATGGGTCAAACATGGCACCATTCTGGTTAGAGCCAACGAGTCTTCGCCTGTTATTGCTATACGGTCGGAACAGGATATGTGTAAAATTACAATCAAAACTAGCAGTTGAAGTATCGTGTATAACTAGTATAATATGTATCAACCAAATATTAAACATTTTTGTTATCAGTAAGTGCAGTCTCTGTGTTGCTAACTACTCTATACTTTCTTTAGTTACTTCGCACTGGTTGAACAACATATGTTCAATGTATACCTACTTATTTCAATTATTAATAGTCATATTTAAGCAGTTAATATTAATGTTACAAATATTTAACGACATGTTATTTAAATTTTTTCTATATTATGTTAATGTCAGTAAAACTAGTTGCTCTGTTAATAATGTAATCATATGTGTTATTTTTCATTGCGATTGCTACTTTTGTGTTGCAGTTTTAGTAATACTTTTTATAGAATGTAGTAATAAATGTTAGATAAATTGTCTATATATTATCAGAATTGTAGGGGACTTAGAACGAAACTTAATACGTTGTTTATGAATACTCTAGCTGATTCCTATGATATAATCATATTTTCGGAAACGTGGTTATTGCCAAACATCCTGGATAGCGAAATTATGGATTCCCGTTATGTAATTTACCGTTGTGATCGAGATAGGGCAGCGACAGGTAAATGTGACGGTGGTGGTGTGCTGGTGGCTGTTCGCATTGGTATTTCGGTTGAACGTTGGACCCTTGGTTCGAACTCCAGTTGTAATTTGCCAGGTATGTCGTTATCTTCAAATATAGATTATGTTTTGCTGAAGTTACATTTAATGGGAACATGCCTACTCATTTGTTGTGTATATATACCTCCCAAACAGAATCAAGACACATATGTGACATTTTTGAATGCTATAGAAATTGAGTTGACCCGTGCTAGAAAATCAGATGTTTTTTATATTGCAGGTGATTTTAACTTACCTCTTATGAATTGGCATGTGGCTTCTAATAGTACCCAAGATAGTGTCATCAATAACCGTTTTAAGACATTTTTTCAAACTACTAGAAGTGTGCAGTGTAATACTTTAAAGAATAATATGAATCGTATCTTGGATTTATTTATTACCAACGACATAAATTGTATATGTGAACCAGTTCATAACGTATTAGTGCCCATCGATCCGCTACATCTTCCTTTTTATGTATTGATTACATGTAATGTTTCAACTAAACCCTTAAAAACGACACCTACATCTAAATATTGTTACTTAGAAGGTAATTATACACTTATTAATGAGCGTATTGGTAACACAAATTGGCATGATATTTTCAACGGTCTTTGTTTACAATCTGCGGTCAACGTATTTTATGAAAAGATTTATGAAATAATTAAACAGTATATACCACTTCGAGTTATAAAATCAAGTGATTTTCCTATTTGGTTTAGTACTCCACTCAAACACATATTTAAAGATAAACAAAGAGCGTGGACAAAATGGAAAAAATATAACTCGAAATTGCACTATGAAGAATTCTCTTTATTTCGTGCCAGGTTCAAACTTTTGAGTAAACAATGTTATGAAAACTATATTAAGGGCCACTTGCGTAACGTTTGATTTAAGTCACTCCTTAATTTAAATTCGTTGAACAGAATTAACAGCATAAAATAATTTAAGTTAAAAGTATTTAGCGTCCTCTTGCACAACGAAAACAACGCTTAGATTTAGTTAAACATTTTATGAGGTCGGTAAAGTAGTTTCTACGTTTTGTTTCATGGCATGAAGCCTTTTTGTTACGATTATAACGATGTTATGCGTATGGTTTCGCATAAAACCTTAGACTATATATACTTTGAGCATAAAACAAAACGCATTGTCGTCGCCTAGCAACGAAATGACAATTGACAAATAATAACTAGAAACTTTTGAGCATTAACCCTAGAACCCTACATGGGGTGCAGGTGCACCCCACACCGATTTGTTTTCTAAATATCTCAATTTATTTAGTGTCCACGAATTCACGCGTCAGAGTATTTTAGTTTGGTGTCAACCTCTTGCCAATACCGTGACGACAGCTGCGTCATGTAGTCGCCTATGTAAGTGCTGTGGGGTATGCCAGTACCCCATTGTAGTAAAATCGTAAGTTATTATATTTATTACGATTGATGGCTTTGTATGTAATATCTTATTTAATTTGATTATTTATTAAAACAATACTCTTATATGAATTAAATACTGATATTTTTAGATGTTATGTGGAGCATCAGGTACAAGTTTGTGCAAAGTGCTCAAACTAAGTTTAACTTAAGGTTGATTTGTGATCTCAAGTTACTGATTATTTATAATTAAACGTATTATTATTAATTGTTTTTTTTTATTTTTAGAATTACAGTCATTATAGTATGGGGTGTTCCAGCACCCCAGTTTAGGAATAATATGTGCGCCAGATAGTGTAGGATTCTAGGGTTAACAAGAACACAAGTAGCTACATTGTTATCAGTTATATCATCATCATCATCATTTCAGCCTCTTCACCAGATCGTCGGTCCACCTTGTGGGAGGCCTTACCCCTGATGCGTCGTCCGGTCCAGTTATAAATATAATTATAGTTAATTTTCGTCGCATATGACAAGTTGCCAACGTCAGTGTGACAATTTTTAAATAAAATTAGCCACTAAACAGCCGATTTTCGGTAATTAATTTTGACAGTTCTTAAATCATATTAGTCGACAAATTTTTCGTTATGCAAGACGCTAGTGGCGTTTAATAGTTTTTTTCTCATTAAATACATCTTAATTTAATTTAAGAACCGTTGTGCAAGTGGGCCTCAATCTGTAGAGGATAGCTTAAGGGAAGATGTAAACAAATTTTGGACATTTATAAAAAACATCGATAAGAAGTCGGGTGTTCCGTCTTCCATGAAATATAGTGACCGGGAATCTGATCAACCGGAAGTTATTGCTCAATTTTTCTCTAGCTTTTTTGGTTCAGTTTATGAACAAGGTGGGTTTGGAGTGGATCTTGAATCTTTACCTATTAATGACAATTGTAATTTCATCTTATCTAATTTTTATATTTCGAAAGAACTTATAGTTAAAGAACTTAAACTTTTAGATGTTACTAAAGGTCCAGGGCCAGATGGTCTGACGCCGTTCTTCTTAAAGTCCACTGCTGATACCATTGCACTGCCTTTACATATATTGTACAACAATAGTTTACGTGAAGGTTTAGTTCCTGAAATTTGGAAGTTGGCTAATGTGATACCTGTGTTTAAAAGTGGCAATAGGAATGACGTCACCAACTACCGTCCAATTTCACTATTATCAACCTTATCAAAAGTCTTGGAACGTCTAATACACAACCACATCTATCCTTATTTACACAATTTAATAATTGCAGAGCAACACGGGTTTGTAAAAAAGCGATCAACAATTAGCAACTTAGTATTGTATGTTAATTTTCTATTCGATGGTATGGATAGAAGAGTACAAATAGACGCCGTTTATACAGACTTCTGTAAGGCTTTTGATAAGGTGGATCATGATTTGCTACTTAAGAAGCTAGCTTTTAACGGAATCAGAGGAAATTTGCTACGATGGTTCACCTCCTACATAAAAAATCGCTCGCAAAGAGTTGTTATCAATGGCTTTACTTCCGAAAATATTATAAAGGTAACTTCAGGCGTTGCACAAGGCTCCATTTTAGGTCCTCTGCTTTTTGTATTATTTATTAATGACATAAATGAATGTTTTAAGAATTCACATTTCTTACTATATGCTGATGATTTAAAAGTTTATCGTGAAATCACATGCTTAAATGATTGTCATAAGCTTCAAGACGATTTAAATCGCTTGTCTAGTTACTGTTTAGTCAATAAACTTCACCTTAGTATTCCAAAATGTAAATCAATAACGTTCACAAAAAAATATAATAATTTCGTCAAAGACTACTTCTTGTCAGACAGTAAATTAGAAAAAGTAACGATCGTGAAAGATTTAGGCGTATATCTGGATAGCAAACTCCATCTTGATGACCACATTAACCACATCGTAAATAAAGCGTACCAAATGTATGGGTTCGTAATGCGCACTTGTAAACCTTTCAAACGTCAGTCTACTTATCTTCTGTTGTATAAGTCCTTGGTACGATCCCAGTTAGAGTATGCAACGTGTGTTTGGAATCCTTATTATGCTAAATACAAAGACCAGATTGAGACAGTGCAACGTAAATTTTTACGATCCATGAACTACCGATGTTATCGCTCTAAGTCCTCTTACGATAATCTACTATTGAAGTTTTCTTTGCCTACATTAGAATCAAGAAGAACGCTTTTAGACATTATGTTCCTATATGACATCTGCCACAATAGATTCAACTGTAATCAGCTTGTAAATCAAATAAGTATTCGTATACCTCATCGTTCAACGGCACTTCGAAGTACACGAAAATGTTGTCTGTTTGCACCAAATAAGTGTAAATCCAATGCAGGAGACCGCTGCCCCTTGCGCAGAATAATGAATGTGTATAACACTAGTTTTACTGACGTTGATATATTTGCATGTCTGCCCTCTAGTTTTAAGAAACACATAAGAAATATAATTGCTTCTGAATAGAGTTACATTTTGTCCAAAAAGTTGTCTATGATGCGAGAATTTGTTGCTTATATGCTAAGTATACCATGTAATAATTGATAGTGGAAAGTATTTTCTGTAAAGGTACAATTACTTGTAAATTATTTGCGGACAATGTCGCTGGTTTCACTGTAAGTAAGTAATTTGTCGTTTATATGTATTAACTTAAGCTATCAGTGTTACTGTTTGTTGTCCTAAATAAATTAAAAAAAAAAAAAAAAAAAAAAAATAGAACTACTTTGTTTTGAAGAAATTTATGAAATTTGTTTACGAACTAGATAGGACTGCCTGGTATCTGTAGTGGTTGACCTTGACTGCTAATGCGGAAGTCGTATGTTTAATTCCCAACCAATACAAATCTTTGAGTGATGGGTACGATTATTTGACGCAGATTGCAAAATACATGTCTTTCCGGAACTAATGTCCTCACGAGGATTGTTTCACCGTTTAGCAAGCGAATATTAACAATTAAATACGCACTGCCTCGTTGGTCTCGCGGCATGAATGTGCGGGTGGGATTGGGAGGTCTCGGGTTCGATCCCCGGGTCGAGCAAAGTGTTATTGGGTTTTCCCGTTAGGAAATTCTCTGTAGCAACACGGAGTGTTGTAATGTGCCCGATACGGCAATAGGCTCGCCCCCTATTACGTGGGACTAAAATAAATCTGGCGAAAAGTGGGTGTAGCAATATACCTCTGCCTATCTCTTCGGGGATATAGGCGTGAGACTATGTATGTATGTAAATATGCATATAATTTTGGAAAGTTAGTTGCACCCGTCGTGGGTTCGATCCTCTGTGTGGCAGTTTGTTGGTATCTCTTTTATTAGTAAACATCGTTATCAAGCGGGTAAAAATGGTGGCAGTGCGGTAGCGCACGACAATAGGGTTGTCATACGTATGCGTCACGTAGGTGCATACATTTAATTAGCTTTTTCGATTATGTTATATCGTACAATACCTTTATTTAATTAAAATATATTATAGTTTTAAATGTTTTTTTTTTAAGTATAGCTAATATTGGATCAATTTTTTACAAGCATCTATGTTAAAAATATGTTTTAATCTATTCTTTACTTTCATATTTTTGTTGTAATGTTAAAAAGTGTTAACATATTTTTAAAATTGGCAACACTAACATTAAATGAAAAATTAACAATATAAACTTTTCAAATTATTTCACAAGTTTAAAATAAATACGTCTTTGTTATGTCAAATGAAGTCGAAAGGTAATTTTCTTACTTAAAATGCTTTTTTTTTCAGCAGACATCTTAAACTAACAGAAAGCAGTATAAATAAGTTGTTGGTTATTTATTCCAAGTAGACCTAAATATCTTCAAGGAATATTTTAACAAAAAATATTCAATAAAAAGAAATTGTAAAATATTTATGGGTTTTATTTCAAAATTATTTGCGAAAAACCTACATTAATTATTTTGTATTGACTTAGTTACGAGTGATTATTAAAATAAAATTTAATTTTGATATTTTAATAAGTTACACAAGGACAAATTGAAATATAGATTCTTAATTACATAAAGATATCAAGTAATAACATTAAACTATTATTTAAAAAAAAATGTGCATGCTATATGGGTACGCGCGGCAACCCTAGCGTCGAAAGCCACGACCTTGACCCGCTGGATAACGATGTTTATTTATTAGGCACCTTGTAAAATAAATAAATATTAATGACGCTAGTTGTGCCGCCATATTTTGTTGCAAGTATTGTTTTTTCATACCAGCCTTCTCCCTACAATAACGAATACATAAAAGAAAGATTTACCCAATTTGGTGCAGTCTTTTGGAAGTGATGCCCGTGCAAACATTTCTGTGATTCAATTTTAATTAAATACACTGTGTCAAAAGAGGCAGCGATAGCCTAGTGGAGAGACCAACGGACTGCCATGCAGAGGGTATCGGGTTCGAATCCACGGCGCAATGACTTTTCGAAGTTAAGTGTGCCATCATCAGCCTTTAACAGTCCACTGCTGGACTAGGCCTCTTCTTTGAAAAGAGGAATTGGCCTACTATACCACGCTGGCCAAACGGGTTGGTATAGGGTTTGTATCAAGTTTTCCTTCTCTTACAGTGCTGTTTTCTGCATAATATGCTCCCTCTGTCGGCTCTTACGACACCCATGGGATGATATGGGGTGATGACAATCCGTATTCTTAATCCGTCACCACACGGACAAGTTAAGTGTGTATTGAATTGTTAATTATCGCTTGCCCCGTGCCTCGGAGAGCACGTTAAACCGTCGGTCCCGGCTGTCATAAAGATCTTTGACAGTCGTTACGGGGAGTCAGTACCCTCAAATAAACTGATACTGGTCTAAACCATGGAATATCGCTATGCCTTTGGTTAACGGAGGTCAGACGGCAGTCGCTCTGTGGAAAAGTTGATATTCTGTCATATCTGGTTAGACTAGTAAGCGGATCTCGGGCTCCAAGGCGTGCCAATCTTAGATGCAACCGGGATAACGCTATGATGACACTGTGTCAAAAGACCCATCACTAAGCCGAAGTCTACTCGTTTTGCACATCATGCCAAAATTAAGCAAAGATAATACCTGGGAAATGAAAACAAATTATGGGTTGTTTTTCAGGTGTTCCAGCCAGTCCGTCTGTCGATAAGTTCGGAGCCTGAATCTTCATCAGAGTTCGCTAGTTTCACCAACAACGTGAAACTCTACGATCGGACGCTCAAACATTTGGCAGAAGTTCTCAACATGGTCACGCACGGGTGAGTCTTATCAATAAAATACTTTATTTATACAGCGTCACGACTGTATCCCCGAAGGGGTAGGCAGTGATATAATATTACACCCACATTTCGCGTAATAGGGGGCGAGCCTATTGCTGTTACCGGGCACTTTGGCAGACTCTGTGCTGCTGCTGAGTATACGGAAAAACACAGTAACACTTTTGACCGACCTGGGAATGGTTCGATTCAATATTTAAAATAATGAGGGTGTTTGATATTTCTTCTACCACAAGACGGCGCTTAATATGCGTCAGGTCCAAAATGACGTTAGATATGTACAGACGCGTACACACACACAATACAAACAAACACAGACGTACGAAAATATAGAGGCTTTGACAGTTTTGACAGGTTTGTGGACCTGATGCCTCAGTGCTGCCGCGTAGTGAGGACATTTCAGAAGACTCTCATTAATTATGTCGTTGTAAGTATGTGTTGTATTATGTGATTTTTATCAATCACCATGTATTTAATTGCAGCCTATCAGACAGTCTAGTCCAGACGCTGGGCTTAGTGGCGAGCCTTCACGACTTCAAGTTGGACAGGACGTCGGCAGAGCAGTTCAAGTCGGCGCTGGCAGAGGTTAAACAGCAGATAGAGAAACAATACAGCACTGCGCTTAATAATATGTAAGTACTAGCTTAGCCCATTTACAACCGATTCATTTTGGGCAATTGCCCGCACTCGTGGCTGATAGCGTGATATACCCTCGATAAATGGGGTATCAAATACAAAAATTATTATTAAAATCGAATCAGTAGTTCCTAAGATTAGTGCGTTCAAGCAAACAATCAGTTAAACTGTTCAGCTCTATAATATTAGTTTAAGACTATTATTTTGTTTTAGTTGTAAGTTCGTTGGTGCGAAAACAGACAGACAAAAATTAAAAAAAGTGTAATTTCGGTATATGTACCGTGTATACATCTATATGCATTTAGTAAAAAGCGGTTATTTGAATACTAGGTGTTTCCCGCGGTTTTACCCGCGTCCTGAGGGAACTACTTCGCGTACCCGCTTAATTTACATCCATATGCATTTAGTGAAAAGCGGTTATTTTAATATTGCAAGCAGACCCTCCAATTTTATTCCTGTGTATAGATTACAAACAGACACTCCAATTTTTTTTAAGTATATGTATAGTTAAGTTAACTGGGAGATAGACTTATCCAGGCGTGAAACTGGGCAAAAATGTCTTGACTAAATATTATAATAATTACATAATTTCTTTCGCAGCAACCAAGTCCGAAGCACCCTTACAATATTCGAGGGCATATTCCGAGACTACAACGAGCTGCTAAAGAAATCTCTTACCAAGCCGAAGTTGGAGCGGTCTTCTAACGTGGAGGCGTTGACGGCGGCGTTGGTCGCCAGGGGACAGGAGTTACAGTATATGGAGATTGAGCTGAACAGGCTCAAGGATGAGAAGGAAAATACTGAGCTCATGAAGGCTCAGCTGGAGCTCTATAAGTAAGTATCATCATCATACCTTTATATAAACTATCCCACTGCTGGGCACGGGCCTCTTCTCACTATGAGAAGGGTAAGGCCATAGTCCACCACGCTGGTCAAGTGCGGGTTGGCAGACTTCACATGTCTTTCGAGAACATTGTGGAGAACTCTCAGACATGCAGGTTTCCTCACGATGTTTTCCTTCACCGTTTAGCAAGCGATAATTCACAATTTAATACGCACATAACTCCGAAAAGTCATTGGTGCGCGCCGTGGATTCGAACCCGAACCCTCTGCGTAGCAGTCTGCTCTCAGTAAGTATACCCATAATCAAATAAAATATTAGATTTTTTTTTCTTTCTTACACCATCATATTAGACATGAGAAAGAAAATACTGAGATGATGAAAGAGCAATTCAATTTGTATAAGTGAGTATTATACACACCATCATATTAGCTATTTTATTTATTTGTAAAGTCACGTCTATCCCTGAAGGCGTAGGCAGAGGTGTGATATTACAACCATATTTCGTCATGATATGAAATTTAGGTCCCACGTAATAGGGGGCGAGCCTATTGCCGTTACCGGGCACATCACCAGACTCCGTGCTGCTACTGAGAATTCGGAAAAACTCAATAACACTTTTGCCTGACCCGGGAACCGAACTCAGGACCTGATTAGCAGAGGCATACGCTATCCACTGGACCACGGAGGCAGAGGCCATCTATCATCATAGAGTTACCAATAACATATTTTTCTTTCTTTCTGTCATCATCATTAGTATGTAAATGAAAGAAAGAAAGAAAAATAGGTATGTAAAGTAAAATTCCGTACTTATTTGTTGTGTAGGAGTGACTTCGAAGCGGAGAGGGACTCTCGTGCGAAGATGGCGAGTGAGAAAGAGACCATTATGACGGACCTCAGAACCATGCAGAGGCGGAACCAGGAGCTTAACAAACATGTATGTATATTATGTTACTAACTTATTACATAGGCATTGAAGAAGTAGAGCTTTTCAGCATGAATGAAATGGTTCAACCGAGAAAATACTACCCTTACATTGAACTTAAATTACATTTAGGTAAACCGAATGATCTTTAAACCATATTTTTAAAATTATTTTCTATATTTGCGAAAACTCTAAAACATATTATACTACCTTCACAGAATTTCTGAGTATCCATGCTGTTGTGTCTCGTTCGGTTTGTATGAGTGCTGGAGGCCATCCTTTTTTCCTTTGCATTCATCCCGTTTCTCTTCCTGTTCCTTTTCTCATCTCAAAGACCGCCAATGCACTTGTGACTTCTCTGTTGTTGCGGCTGCTTGTTTGCCATCAATAACATAAAAAAACAATAACACAAATAAACTCTTCATTATTATAAAACCGGTTTGTACAGTCACGACAGCCACGATAAGAGCTGTTTCGTAGACTATTACGTGCCGTGAATCGTATGTAATATATGCATAGACTCATGATTGTTAAAATTTATGTTTTATGCTTGGCTGACGTAGTGTATGTGGCTGTGGATCATGAGTACTCGGGTTCGATTACCGGGCCGAATAAAAAGTGATATTGGGTTGTCTGCTAAGAATAATATTAACAGAAAAATCACATAGAAGGTCGGTGTCATGGATTTGGTGATGTTATGCCCCTGGGCACGTTAAGCCATTTGTCCTACACCCAATTTCTCTCCGGTGGTGTCGCTTTTGGCGTCCCGTCGGACTATGAGAGTAAAGGAATAGCGAGTCCGTTTGTATTAGCGCACACACTTATGCACTATAATATATCTCGCGCAGTTGGCTAGTGTCATATGAGACATTTCATAGAGGACATTATTTTATTCCAGCTGGAAGAAGTCCGTAAGATGAGTCCTACCATATACGCAAACGCCGGGTCCCGCGTGTCAGCCCCCGCGCGCTCAGCCAGTACTCCCCGAGCGAGTACCGCCGCCCCCCGGCCCGCCAGCTCGCAGCCAACAGCCACTGGCAATATGGTGAGTTACACATAAATATATATTAGTTTATTATTTGTATTTTTTAAGTCGACCTGATGGTAACTTTGCTGCAGCCGCCTCCCATAGACTTTAGTAATATTTGGGACACAGCCAAGACTCTATCTTGAGACTTAAGGTGAAGTCTTAAGCAAAAATTATTAGAGGCTACGGTACCATTCAAACAGGAACATATAGAACCGAGAAAGGCCTCCCTCGCATTGAAAGAGCGCGTTCCTTGAGCGGGCGATCAGTATGCGCCCAACATTCACTCAGTCGGACAAGGTAATCGACAGACACGCTGAACGGACGCTCGAAGAACACGATGACACTCGAAAATGTGGGAGGGCTAACTGATACTGTGGTGGTACCTACTGAGGCAGCCTAGTTGTTTTTGGCAGCGAGTATCGACGTGCTAACCTCTCACGTGTGATTAAACTCGTTATCATAGTTAACTTTGTTCTTGAACATTACCGAAATCGCAAACAGGCAGCTACGGCATACATTATGCGGTGGTCAATTTTGTATAACATAGCTTATTTATTTTTTCGCAATATGTATATAGAAATTACAGCAATCATAACTTAAAAAAAACTGTGTTATACCTTTACTTCATACCTATACAAAGAAATTGTAACATAATATATGCAAAAAGGTCCGGAAAAAGAAGAAATTATCGCCAGAACTCGAAGAGGCGACTGCTAAGGAAACAACTGTGAAAGAGACCACTCCTCCACCACTCCGCTACGACTGTCCTGTCTGCGACAAGCAGTTCAAAACACTCATACTACTGCAGCAACACGTCGACAACTGTCTTGATAGGCACAACACTATCCCTGAAATTATAGAAAATGATAGGCACAACACTAGCCTTGAAAATATAAAAAATGATAGGTAGTACACTAGTCTTGATGAAAATATAGAAAATGATAAGCATTCATCTAGTCTTTTGTAAAGAATTAATAAATGATAGGGACAACACTAGTTTTTAAAACTATAGAATATTTAAATAGTCAAAAAGCTGGAATTTTGTGACAGTAAAGCAATGTCTCAATATTGGCAAGTCAGTGTCTAGTGATTGAGTTATCACTATCTGAAATGAGTAAATCTTTTCTTCGATTCTGTTGGAATAAAAGATAAAATTCTAGTAGGAATTCTTTAAATTTTATATGTTTTAAACAACGATGTTACAAGTAAAAAGAAGTAGATACGTTATAGGCGTACCAAAAGCAGGACGCTGAACATAAGCCAGTTGGCAAGTCAGACATATGTGTGTGACGTCGCGAACCGGCGTCATAGTAAAACTGACACATCTTGTCAACTGAAATTAAAATAAAATATGCAGTTATCGATGTGTGCGTTAGTGTACCGTTTCTACGGATTGATTACTACGTAGGTAACGTATCTACGACTTTTCTAATATCATTGGTTTTAAAGCTGTAAGGAAAGTACAGCATTCGAGTGATTGAAACTATCTAACTACTCTTTATGAGTAGATGAAAAAGTAGTTCAATAAAAGGCAAGGTTGGTTACAACTCAATCGCTAGTCTATACCAATAGGACAGATGTCTATTATAAAGCCAGTGAGACGACTTGTGCGGCAACTAGAACCGGGATTTTACTGGATCCATAAAGACGATGAAATTCTACTCAAGTTCAATATACAAAAATTAGGATGCCTGTTTCCATCTTAAGATGGCTCACTCACTGAATTAAAATAGTAAGGAAAATAAATTAAAGCCTCATATTTATTTCTAAGTTTGTATGATTGGTATGAAATATATTTCACAAGTGGCCCATGATGGCAAAAATATTGAGAAACACTGGTCTAGAATAATCTCACAGTGGTCCATAGGAAGTGGGCGATATTAGACTTCTTTATTTCTTCATCATCAGCCCTTTATACTGTCCCACTGCTGGGCACGGGCCTCTTATCACTATGAGAAGGGTAAGGCTATAGTCCACCACGCTGGCCAAGTGCGGGTTGGCAGACTTCACATGTCTTTCGAGAACATTATGGAGAACTCTCAGACATGCAGGTTTCCTCACGATGTTTTCCTTTACCGCTAAGCAAGCAATTAACAATTTCTTTACTTCTTATCGAATGATAATTATCATTTGTTGGTTGTAAGGTGAATATAAGAATAGTGTTAGCCAGCAAAGTCAGATACGTATGAGAGAAGTGAAAGAGATTTTAATTTTAGGTAATTATATATTTGTAGCAAAATGGCGGCTAGCAATATTACAATAATAGGGAAGTTTCCTGCAAGTGAAATAAATTATAGTCTTTTTATCTAGTAAAACATGTCAAAATAATAGTAGTTTCATTCATCAATTAATGTTAAAACTTTATTTAACATTTTTTATCCTCAATTTATTGATAATCTACTGATTATCAATAAATTGAGGATAAAAAATGTTAAATAACTCTACTATGACGACAGCAAAACATTATGACGTCACTACGTCCTATTTCATACAAACTCTTGGCAAAGGTAGTTTTAGACATTTCATTAAAAGTGCTTGATTTGACTAGTTGGAAACAACCCTATTATAAAATATTACATATCTCTAGGTAGTATTTCTGAACGTTTTTTAGTGCAATATGGATGTCATACATCCCAACCAAACAGATAAAACAGGCTTTAAATAAAACATGTGTAAATGTATGGGTAGAAAATATCGATGTAAATTAAAATTCTAACTTGTTGTTTTCGAATATAACTAATCAATTGCATTTATTTTATAATTTTATATATTTTGTTAGATAAATAATTTTTTTATTATTACTTGATATTATTTTTATTAGAAAGGTTACTAGGTTACCCAAAATTCAACTTTCGGTGAGACACAGTGTGTTTTCGTGTTGTTTTGGCTGCATAGTTTTAGCTGTTTGCTTTGAGTTGTTAATGTTATTAATGAACACACATCACAGTTGCGTACACTTAGCGTATGCGTAACGTACGTCATGCATACTTGACGTATACGAAATGTATGCGACAACGTGTACACATCTGATGTGTTTAATCCTTTAAAATTATCTGCTCTTGTCTTCTGCATGTGATTTTGACTACTGATGTAGTGGTTTACGTAGTCACCTTGCTCAGTCAGTGCGTTTTTTGTGTTCAGTGCTCGCAAGTGACAGTATGTATTGTGATATCATATAGTTTTCTGCCGAGCCCCTTGTTTCAATGTTGCTCATTTCCTCATCCTATTGCGAAAGTTTTCTTAAAAATAAATCAATCTACTTTAGAAAGGTATAAAAATGGAACAAAATGATAAACGTGTGCTAAGTTGTGTAATCTATTAACATGTTTTATGTGAGTCCTTTACTGTGCCGTATTAATAAGCTAACTGAAAAAATTCTTATTTGTCAGAGTAGTCATATTTTTTTTAGTTATTGCGTTTTCGTTTATGAATTTTAAAAGTTTATAGATAATACTGACCCTTAAAAAGAAATAACACGCACGTAGTTTAATTTTCAAGTCAAACTTAATGCTCGTTTTAAATCGGCGCGAGTGCTATCTTGTATCTTTCATCAAATTCTACATTCAGGCTATACATTTCAGGTTTGTAAAGCCCCAGCGATACATTATTTAACTTAGAAAGACGAGCAATATCTTTGACGTTCCTTAAACTTACTTAACACACCATGCCACCTTTAATTAACTATTTAAATAAGTTTTTTTTGTATTGCAGGTGTTCACTTGCCCCAAATGCATGAGATTCTCGTGCGACCAGTACAAAGTCATGGAAGACCACTTCGATTTCTGCCTGGACGACTTCTAATGTTAGTATGTCTCATTAGACTAGTCTCAATTGTAGGGTGAACTTTCCAGTTGATGGTCCTGAAGATTATGCTTAGGATAGAGGTGTGGTAGGAATTTGAAGTCAGGCTTATGAATACAGTAGAATTTAAAATGGACTATGTTAAAGTCTTGATTGACTTGATTAAAAAAATTAAATATTAACTAAAATTGATAAACTACAGTTTCTTAATTTATTATTGAACTAGAGGACGCCAGCAGCTACGCCTGCATTTTTTTTAAAGTTACCCGTTTTGGCCGATCCCGTGGGAATTTCGGGAAATCCCTTCATAGTGCACCCCTACGGTCCCCAAGGAACATACATGCCAAATTTCAGCTTCCTGCGCCCAATAGTTTCGGCTGTAGCGTGTCTGTCAGTCATTCAGTAACGCAAGGATTTTATATATTAAGATATTAATGGTAATGAATCAAACTAAAGTAAGTTTTGCTTAATAAAAGAATGGTTTAATGATTTTTTTGCCTTTCACTTTTTACAGACTTTACATGTTTAGATGATTATAATTCTTACATTTCCAATTTTTATCGTCGAATAAATTAGAATGTAAGTGCGAGTGACATAGTCGAAATGGGAGGCTAAATTTAGAAAAAGTTGTGTTTATAAATTACAATATTTTTGATTGATAATTATGCGGTATTGGTTCATATATTTTGAGATGAATTTTATTTCCCTATAGTATTTTTGATATGGTGTTGTCAAATCTTTCATAGACTACAACTGGAGTATTCACCCTATATGTTTATAAATATCGGTGGTAATTCCTTCCTTTAACGTTAGATTAATAAACTAGAATATAACCTGATGTATTAGATAAAATATATTTTTTTAATATTAATACTTGATCTTTGCGTTAATACCAATAGCTAAATGAACTTAGCACAATCAATTATACGAAAAATTTCGAAATCTTTAAAATTTTATGAATTTTTAAGGCTTTGTGTACGTAAGTCGAGGTTCAGCATAATATGTCATGGTATACTACGTCTGTAGGGAAAATGCCTTTGGGTGCTACAGCTTTATGTACAGTCGAACAACTTTCCGCTAGACCACCATAAGGGCGAGAATCGCTAAGCAAGACATCGTCGCTTCCAGTGCTACTTTACACGCACATTGACACTCGTATACAAAACCAGTGTCTAGTGTGCCTCGACTCTATGAGCGAGCCAAGGGATTATTTTTTCAAACTGGTCGAGCGCCGACTTGTTTGATTGTACCCAGTCACATAACAGGTACTATGCCAACGTAGATTTGGCACATAAACTGGTCGAGCGGCGACTTGTTTGATTGTATCCAGTCACATAACAGGTACTATCCCAACGTAGATTTGGCACATAAACTGGTCGAGCGGCGACTTGTTTGATTGTATCCAGTCACATAACAGGTACTATGCCAACGTAGATTTGGCACATAAACTGGTCGAGCGCCGACTTGTTTGATTGTATCCAGTCACATAACAGGTACTATGCCAACGTAGATTTGGCACATAAACTGGTCGAGCGGCGACTTGTTTGATTGTATCCAGTCACATAACAGGTACTATGCCAACGTAGATTTGGCACATAAACTGGTCGAGCGCCGACTTGTTTGATTGTACCCAGTCACATAACAGGTACTATCCCAACGTAGATTTGTCACATAATTTGATATCTTATTGCTAATATTGTTGCAACTGAGTACAAGATGCGGTCAACAAACAGTCGCTTGGTTTATAACCCGGGTTAACTTAGTACTGTAATAATTACTCAATTTACATAAGCGATTTATTTAGTTTCACCTGTTTGGCCTTACCATAAACCGTTAAATGCAACTTATAAAGTAATTGTTTGGACTAGTCCATCTCTCATTCCCAATACTGTAATCTGGCTAGGTTCAGCTGCAGTGATAATTATTTCACACTAGTCGCTCAAGAAATAAAATGATAGCGTTTTCATGGTCCTTATGATAATTAAGACTATCTGATCGTTATGTGCACAGAGCCTTAATATTAACTATTCAATGAAATGCAAATGTATGTACATTTTATCCACACTTACACATCTGACCAATGAAATCGTGTAAAGAAATATTTTTGCACAACACATTCCAATGCACCTTTACGTTAATAGACACATTCTTCCATATTGCCATATATTTATCACTTTAGAATAAGACCCTTACATACCGAGTTTAGTAATATAGATAGAATTGACTTGCCGAGACTAAGGCATTAAAATTGTGACCATTCTTGAGGTCTTGTAACAGCCAACTTGATGGCCTCTTGTTAAGACTTATTCCGTGTATTGACAAAGAAACATGAACTACGATGTCACAAAGTTGACCATTCCGTTGAAAGAGACAAATCGATGTGCTTGCTGTCTTTGTTAGTTCTGTGATTTTCAGATTTCTAGAGGCAGAGAACATTACCAACTTATAAGTGTGTCTCTTTCGCACGTTTTGGGCATTATTATTTGACGGACTTAAAGAGAATACTCGGTTCATGTTCCTATGTCTATGTTCTATAATAACTCCAAGTGTATTGTGGCCAAGACCTTACCAAAACTTTGGCGAAATCTGGATGTAAGTACCTTATCTCTCTTCCCCTTTCGATGCTACGCGTGATTCTTTGAGAATATGTAAATATATCTACTCTGTTCTCTGTTGTTGTGTTGTCGGTTGTCCATACGTACAATTTAAGAGGGTAATTGATTAGAGAGAATGCATTCCGGCCGGTTTATCTGTCCGTGGTTTTATACTGGAGTTAATGAAAAATATTGGTGTGTTAACATTTTAGAACATGTATTTTGATTCTCGCTTATCCGATTTAAATGAAACAAGAAAAGAAAGTGTAAATTTTCGTTAAGGCAATTTATCACATTTTACAAAAATATTTTCTTAATGCTGCCTGTTGTTAGGTAAGTCAGTAAAAGTCATCAGCCAGCCAAAAATGACGGCTGAATATACTTTGATGGGCTTAAGAAGTATGTACTGATATCGGCAGGAAATACGAATGTGTAATTATTCTTGCAGTTCCTCCTAAGAAAATACTCCTTGTGGTCATGGGATATTTTTATAGCTAAATGAATTCAAAAGTGATAGCTCTGATATATTTAAATTGCCATTTTTGTAAACTGTATAACATCTTATTCGCGAAAATTTTGATAAAAATATTTCTTGGTCGGATGTTTGTGCCCTGTTTTAATCTGTGACATGTGAAAAGTAAATGAAAACAGAAGAAAAATCTAGAAATTTAGGTAGACTGAAATCTGTTTGATGGCCTGTGAAGTCTTCGGACTAAAAAAAGAGTAGAGTAGTATCCAACTCTATTTTTTTATGTGTGATTGTAATGAGACTGTTATACATTATAAATTCTTATTTTTATGTGTTTTTGTGTAGTCGTGTCTTTAAATACCTGCTCAAACTTTTGATAGGCTATGTTTTATCATATTGCAACGGTATTATTAAACACTCATAACTAAGTATACTATGCTCGCAGTTGGTTCGTACTCGCACAGTAAGAGTAGTAAATGAAACAGGGGAGAAACCCTACATACAAGTAATCAGAAAGTACAAATAGCTAGTGTTGAGTCATGTAAGCCTAGAGTCGTCGAATGTTGGACAAAGGTCTCTCCCAGTTCTCCATACAGACCCATCTCCCAACAGCTTCCCGCCATCTTAACCAGATCGTCGGTCCACCTTGCTAGAGTGTTGAGTAAAACACTAATTTTGAATGAATTTGTCCAAAATACTGCGGTGTTGAGGTGAAGCATGTTTCTTTCTCTTACGCACGCTACAGTTAACTTAATGTGATGAGAAGAGGGTAACTGGGCATACAATTTGAAGTCGCGTCAAGTATGGAAAAAATTACCGCCTTTTGGTTGTCATACTCAATGCTACAAGTAGATAAACTGATGAGTCTCAAATAGTGCGATAGGGTTATCAAAGGAAGGTCTTAATGGCAGCACTAAAATTCAAATCGTCCTTGGTATAAGAAAATAGATTTATAATTACTTTTAAACTACCACGATTTGTACACATACTAAAGATTATGTAACGGGTCTGAATCGTGTTTACTGAACGAAAAGAAAGATGAAATACCTTTCTATTTGCTCCGACGTTTCGGCATGGGTTACACCAGCCGTGGTCACGAGATGACTTTTTCTAGATTTATAATCATCAAAATATAAAATTCTTACTCCATCGAGGATAAAACATGAAACTATATGAATCTACCCCGAAAACTATCATTAAGTATGAGCAGGTATTTAAAGGACAATTTAAATTTGTATCTTCATCTTGATAATTAGGTTGACATCCATTTCATTGTTATTCTAATGTTTATTGATGAACGTAGATGGCGCCACTTGTCCACACAATCATTTATGTATATTGACGCGCCTGAGATAATTTAATTGGCTAGTATGCATCATTTTACATTAATAGTATAGGTCGGTTCATGAAAGATGACCACTGCGCAGAAATCATTTTTTAGGTCCCCTTGGAGGTGCGGGGTGAGGCGCGGGTGGAATGCCAATGGCGTGGCTCCGTTCTTGACGCATTCCCTAAATGCGTCAAGAACGGAGCCACGCCATTGGTGCACGAATGTACATATGCGCGACGGCCGCCATTTGTGGTCAACTTTCGTGAACCGATCTGTAATTGTTATATACATAATGATAAATTGTTTTATAAATTTATGACTCTGCCCTGCTGTTTTAGAAAACGTGCTTACATTGTAATTATATGCTGAGGAAGTTTGGATTAATGTGTTCATATTATTGTTGGTTGCTATAATAGCCCATTAAATTGAGGCATCGTATCTGTCACTGTTACGGGTGTATTGTTCTGTATTCACATGGGTAAGTATTTCCCGCGATATTCTCACGAACTTGGACGCACGTAGATTCTTCGTAAGACTTATTAAATTTTAATAAATCGGAGCAGGTAGCGTACTGTTAACAAACTATTGTTCTAAAATTCTCTGCGAGATGTGAGCTCTCGATATAATAGATAAATAAGTCGACGTAAAAGTAAACTAATTCGGATAACTGATAGTCTATTTTCGCTGATCATTTAAAACCATTAATTTATCTGTTTTAAAACTTGTATCATGAATTCCTCTTACGCAGTATTTTCTGTTATATTTCAGACTACTCGCATATAGAGCCACAATTAGTCCCCTGTGCCCTAAATTTAAGTAATAGTCCTCCGTAGCATTACGGGACTAGCTAGTCCAACATACAACTGGCGCCATCTACATAAAATAAATCATTGCCATCATAACTATTTAGACGACATGTTAATTTTTAACTTTAACATCAACTATTATCTCTTGTGCTAAAGTTACCACTAATCTACATTGTTATAAATAATTTGTAATTAATATTAATTAATGTAAGGAATTGAATATAATGTTAATGTATACTTATGTACTGTGATCCTAAAACCACGTTGTCATATCCAATTGTCAAAGATTACTATGTTAAAATATATGGATTAGAAAATATAAGTATTTTATTGTTGACGAAGTTGGGTTCCCTAAAGTATCCTGAGTAAGACTCAATATCTGTGTTGCTCAATAGCTGTGTCATTCAATATCTGTGTTACTCAATTCATACCTCCTAATTGATTGCTTGGGTATATAGTTACGGTTGAATTTTCGTCCTTGCCTTATCTGTGTTAAAGTTGTGAATTGAAAAGTACGTTTTATTGAAACCCATTGCGTGATAGTCAGACTTTAGGACAACACAAATGGTTTCCAATAGGTTATCAGGTCATTATTTTATCTAACTCATGTCATAGTAAGACTCATTTAATATAGCGCTCATATTTTGTGAAATATGGCTGTAGTTGATAAATTTAACGGCTACAGTTAATGTCAAAGCAATTAAGGAGTTGCAAGAACCATTTGATTCTAAGGGTAGACAGGGATTAGGATTGCGCAACATAAATGTTGCTATCAATAAAAATGCAAGAATGATTTTCAAATGAAATATATTTCATGGAACCCGTAGCGTTTCTTAGCTGTTTTTATAAAATTTATACAATTATTTATAATAATTTACTATTCATTTTTACAAACGCATCATATAAATTGTTTATATACCATTAGCTAATTTTTTTATAACCTAGTGTCTTGCTGACAATAATTGGCACCATTTTATCTACTTTACAGACTTGTATTGGAACTATTTCGTCACAAAAATGTAATGTGTCGATCGTAACTTAAGAAACGCTAATAAACTAAAAAAGATGAGATTCGAACACAGAGAAGAGTTACAGCGGAATTAAAAAACCTTTTAAATAAGTATAAACCGCAACTTAAAGTAAATCAGAATTACATGAGAGTTGGTCACACTGGTACACTCTATCGCTGCACGAAAGTGTCTATTTATCATTATTATCATTTAAAAAATATAAATAAAAAGTAACAATAGGTAATAAATAGGTCGGAAGTATATAAAAATAAATCTTTTATAAATACTTATTTCTAATAAAATTAACTAATAAAAATAATGATTACAAAACTCGCTTGGCAACCGAAAACTGTTAAGCGATATGAGCACAAATTCGGTAAACTTGTTAAGGTACGGTAATCATTTGTGCAAACGTTACAATATTACTATCCGAATCTATACATACACTCGTACAAATGAGAACGTACCTTTATATCTAGTAAAGGACTAATTTCACTAAGAATATGTCTATGGTTCATTTGAATGTGGAAGTAGTCACTATTGCTTGTCAAACTAGAATTTTGGTTGTTCAAGTGAAACTAGTCCTAAATGTCAGAAGTTAAATGAATGAATAAATAAACGCGAATAAATGAATACAAGGAACAGTCGATAAAACTAAGTGATGTATAAGCCACCTGCGTAGGTATATCTATTTACAATAAAAATACTACTTGTAACAGATTGCAAACACTTTGCAATTATAACTTAAAATAGTGTCGTTATAACTTATAACAAAGTTAAGTTCAAAATTGTGTAACAAAATAATTATATTTACGGCTCAGAACCTAATTATAATATTTATATAAAATTAAGACGTAAGAAGGCTGTTATTAAGCATTCAAATCTATTACTATCTTGTAAGAACTACAGTATTTAGGCTCTTTATTACGACATAGATAATAAAAAAAACTATAGAGAAAATGAAAACTGTAGACTGAAAAAAAGCGTAAGTATTTTAAATACTGTGATTGGAATGCGTCACAGATAAGATATCGTTCAGGATCGTATCAACAAGGCGAACGAAACTTGGCTCATCTGTCAAAGCTGTCAAAGCGTGACACTTGTTTGTACTCATTCGACATTCTGTCATACGATTCTTAACGGCATCCAGGGGTGGTAATCGTAGTCGGATCATCGAGACAGGAGTGAGGAGACGACCATCATCATCAAGGGGAAGACTGCCTCTGTTTTAAGAATTTTCAATACTAGGAGGTGTTACTTTACATGTACAATACATCGTACATACGAAGCTTACAACATTTAATAACATATAAACCATGAAATACATAATAAATGTCCTTATAATACTTAATATACGAATTACAAATAATTGCGAACATAAAATCAAATTACGTCGCGTTTAGACTAGATCATTGAGGATAGAAAGCAGACGTCAAATTTATGGTCTCTGCTTTTTGGCAAAGCGGTCAAATTGTGTATACCGTTGCGTTGAAAGTAGTTGGTACAAAATTGCAGTGTATTTAACACGGTAAGGTTATGCGGCGAGATGGTTTGGCGGCTGTTTGGCTTTAGCGACGACCGACAAAGTCGATCATCTGGTCTATTTGTTCCTTCTCGTCGTATAGGTACAAAGACTCCATGCATCCCTTGAAATAGGGCGATGTGAAGCATTTCTCCCTGGAAAATTAAAAAGTACATTAATTGTTGTTCAGTTTTAAATGCTGTTTGCAGAATAGAGAAAGGAAAAGAGTGAAGAGAAGCAAATCTAATAAAAAGTAATTTATAATAAAATTAATAATCTGAACGCTTGTGGTAAAGATTATATTACAATGATTCCAAAATTTTAAAAGATCTTCAAAAGTAAACTTTTGTTATTTTTTATGACGAAATTATTAAATTTTGTATATGAATTTAGATCCTAAGAGCATTCAAATTGGACTCCTTTACTTTAAAACGCTTAAGTAAGAAATAAAGTGCTAGAGAAAGGAAGACATGAAAAATCCCAAGGCATTTAAAACTAACATGCAATGTACCAATAGAAAAAAGTTGAAAATATGGATGTAACGAATATTACTACTTGCATTTGGTAAGTACCGATAATCGTATACGTTTTGGCAACTAGTAGATATATTATATTAGTTTATACAAGTTATAATATTCGGTACATCCCTGGGAGATTCATAGGTTTAATACTGCAGCTTATATAGTGTGGCGAATGCGTGCTGTTAGTTATAAAACTGCTTTACTAGAATAGTGTACAAATATTAAGTGCTTAATTGCTAACACCATACTTACGTTATAAATTTATTTAGCTGACAGAATGTCTTAATTTTAAATGTTTATCTAATTAAAATTATTGCTATAATTTAAAAGTAAAACATTGTGCCAAGTAAAATGCTTTAGTGTTTTTGATAAGAAAATCAAAATAAGACTTAGAAACATGACATTATTTTGTAGGAAAATCTACAAGCTCAGATAGCATAGCCGTGTTAAAATAGTGCAGAATAGTTCAGCGTGCTGTTAATACCCCTTTAGTTAAAAGCCGAAGGAAATGCTTCACGCATTTAAAAGAGATAGATATAGGTAGATTAACCCTTTAGTTCGCAAGGAAAGTTATAGTTTAAATTCCTATTTCTTTTCAGTAATTTTTTCAACAAATGTTCATTATTCGCTAAGAAGCTTAGGAAAACTATGTTATGTATTTTTAACACAATGAAAAACACAATCAATAAAAAATGAAACATAAAACCGTTTATTTATATAATTTGAATGCAAATGATAAAGAAAAATATTAAAACAATTAGTGACAAATTTTTGTTGACAAATATCATGATTCATCATCGTCCCTAGAGTTATCCCAATTGCATTTAGAACTTACTTTCTTGGAGGCTGAGGGCCGCTTTCTAGTCTAACCAGATGTGACAGAATATCAATTTTTCTACAGAGCAACTGCCGTCTGACCTCCGCAATCAAAGCGTTAACGTCATTCCTAGGTTTTAGACCAGTATCAGATTATTTGAGAGTACTGACTTCCCGTGACGACTGTCAGAGATCTTCATGACAGCTGGGTCCGACGGTTTAACGTGCTCTCCAAAGCAGGAGGCAAGCGATATTAAAAAAAAATACGCATATAACTGCGCACCTCTTACCCTACTGGGTACAAACAGATCGAATCATTTTTGTATTTCATACAAAAAGTATTTTACGGATTTTATTCCCATAAGTAACTGATTTAATTTGTAAATACTTATGTTTTGAAATAGTTGATTGAAGCAGGCAGAGCTTTATTGAATACTAGTGGAAGGAAAGAGGAATCAACCACCCTACCTCAGATTGAAACAGTTGTCGAAGCATAGTTGACTACAACAAAGGTTCAGTAATAGCATAAAATATGATTTTTTATTTAAATAAATCATCATTTTTGCTTTATGCGCGGGAGCAGGTCGCCGTCGTGACGTAATTAATTTGCTACCCACTGACGATATGGACGTAAAAATGTCACATTTTTTATGGGCGCGCAATGATATCCCTAAATATTATTAAATTGAAAATAACATACTATAATAAAAAATAACATTGATATTGTGCCTAAAATTTTATTTGTATGGATATGAGCTGTAACTAACCATGCGAATTAAAGGGTTAAAGTTGTGAGAGAGAGGATACAAAGTCAATTCCATGTTGTACCTAAATCCCTGGATCGGCCCCGTGTATTGTTCTTATGTATGACTTGAAAAGTTCTAACTGGTCTGTTTCTTGTAGCACCTCGACGCACCCCCTGAAGTAATCAGTCGTGAAACAGTCTTTCCTGTGCCCAACAACGAATATTCACTTTATAAAATGTTCATTATAGTTGAAATCTGGAGGAGACATTGGTTTTAAATTGTGGATGTTTGTGTACAGTAACAACCGATTTATTTTAAACGTATTTCTCAAATAGGAGTACGAGAATAGTCCACAATTTACAACCAATGAATCACATTGACAGTTTATAACAACTCCATCTATTGCCAGCGACTTACAACTGCAAAACGTCACAAATGTCAAACACCAACCCAAATTCGATTTTACCTGCATAGATTGTACAGTTGTGGTTCTCTAAAGAGGTTGTAGCAGTCATCGCAGATCCTGTCGAGGCGAGCGAAGATAGCGGCATCGTAGACGCCCTTGCACTCGAGCGTGAAGAACGACCGACGCGCCAAGTGGTGCGAGGTCGAGGGGGGACTGGCCGCGCCCAGCGCCACCGCAACCAGTGCCGCGCACGCCAACTGGATCGAACTTAGATGCATCTGGAACCAAAACAAAATAAATGCTTAAAACATTATGTACAGGAAGGCCTCATTTACTTTACAGAATCCAAAAACACGTGAAGCCTATCATTGGGTCCAGTTAAATAGGTACCTAGGTGTTACCCACGAAAAAATATGTTGAAAGTTCTAGTAAGTTCAGCGTGTATACTAAGGCTGTAGTAATATCACACGTTGTGTTCGCACTCTACCTACTTACTCGTTTACAGTTGAATATCCACTTCATTAAAACAGTTTTAAAGCGAAACCACATAACAGATTTTATATTACCTACTACTAAATTGTACCGAATGGATTTCTTACCACGAAACGTAGTTCACTACACAACTTAAAGCGTGTCAGTTGTCAACAGAGCATTAAAGTTTAAGTTATAGTTATTAAAGTTCTCAAAGCTTCTACCGCAGTTGAACTAAAACTCAAAAGCTCCGCCTTAACAACTTATATCCGTTGATACATTAAAGTGCAAAGTGAACGGGCGATTATCTTTGAGTGGACTTTGTAAATATACCACCGCCGTATCCAGATTATTGGACAATTATCGGCAAGTACCGCAATCAAGGCATAATAACTTAAAAGCGTTTAATGCGCACCGCGCAAACCCACTTGAGCACAGAGTCACTTTGCTACGCAACTTCTTGATACGCAACGACAATGTTGCTACATGATTAAAATTTTAGGTCAATCTAACTTATAGGTACACGGTGTGTTAACTATGACATCTAGGCATACATATGCTCTAATTTACTGCGTAAAAGCTATCGAGGTAATTAATACCACAGTATAAATGGATTATTTGACTGTGTTAATACCTAGTTCGCAAAGTTAGGCTTCGCTTTACAGAAGCGCTGAAACTGCATTTTAAAGTTATTATGTTGGGTTAGAGTAGTGAGTACAGATAAATAATGTAATATTGTGCACAAATATATTAATAAACCATATAAAAATACTGCAGGAACTTTTGTATGGTTCGAGCAGAGACTAGTGAAGTTCAATCAATGGTTTGGAAAATATCCGTCAAAATATTGAGTAGGTAACAAAATGCTTGCACCAAATTATAATGTTGCCAGTACTAGAATTAATTTAGATCAGATTTGTAACGACTGAATTAACTACCTATTACGTAAACGGCAGTCAGTTGTTTGATTTAATGATCTTAATTGCAGCTTTTGTCCGTTTTCGTCCGATTTTGATTAGTGCAGCCAAATTGTGTCTGTTTCTAGGTTTATAGACTAAAAGCTGGGCTAGTTCGTGTTCAACGGTATTTAGAACAAAAATACAATCACATTTTATATATCATATATTGAGTCACATCAATTCACTATCGAAGAGGAAGTACCGCCTACATTTTAAAAGCATAGGTAGTTTCTAGCTACAGGAACTTATCAATAATAAATATTTCAACCTCCTTTCCCTTCCTTTGCAATAACAAAATCAATTTATAATAACTATCTATAAGTTGTAATCCTATTTCTCGGAGTTTATTGCACTTATAGCCTGCCATAACGTTTCTTATATATTTTAAGAGCGAATTGGAAACGGAGATAGTCTCGTCAGTGCATTGGTTTTATTACCGTTTAAAGGTTAACTGTATTATTGAAATTGAAAGTAAATGAGTTCACTAGCAAGTGTATTATATAGTTACGTATATCGTACGATAGAAGAGCGATAATTATACAACCACTATCGTAAATTATACTGTTGTTGGGGAAAGGTGGGTCAAGAATGGCCTCGCAATTTTTTAAATTGAAGACCTACTTATGAGTCATGTATGCTGAATGTCCTAAACTATGTTAATGGATGGTTTCGCCTTATTTTTTGCGAGATCAGTCTTTGACGCGAAAGTTTGAACCTTAATCATTGTGCGCTGCTAATTTGTAATTTACCTTGTGTTCATACAATTTCACTATCATAGGCTTTTGTGCAATAATCGTGCTTTCTATGATTTGTCAAAACTTTCTATTAAAACAGTTATTGGTATTGTCTGGATGTGGTACGTTTTCTATGTGAAACTTTAGCCCATTTAATTATTTCACAGTTTATATGTCCGGGACTTTCAAGCTGTTGAGTAATAAAATAGATAGGTACAGTGAGTCATCGAATGTAACAGCAGTAAAATTGAGTTTATTGATTCTTATGTCGTGCATGATTTAAGTTCATTTTCTTCTTGTTAAATTTCGCGACAGGTAAGATATTTCGAGTGCAAATTCAACAATCAGATCCATTCAAAAATCATCTCTTGCAAGTTTTATTTCAAGTGTAAAACAAACAAGCGAATGGTTTCCTGACTGTGGTGTAACCGGTTCGATGTCGGCGTATACAAAGTGTAGCCAGGCGGTGTGAGGGTCTGAGGCGGTCGCTTAACGATCTTTATAACGAGGGAGGCCCCTGGCAAGTGATTCATGGTTATGAAGTTATTATTCTTATTATATGCGTGTGGGATCCAATATGGTGGTCTAAAGTGACAGTTACCATGGGAAAATGTTGCCAGCTCTAGCTATTTTTAGCGGACTCCGTTTGGGTTTTGTTTTGTTTCGTTATTTATGCAAAATTGATATTTAATAGCTGAGAAAAAAGTAAGAATATGCTGATCGTTGAAAGACCGAGCATTTTTAAAATAAGCTTGTTAAAATTAGTTATTTTTTTATAGACTCGCGCCTGTATCCGAAGGGGTAGGGAGAAGTGTAATATTACACCCACATTTCGCCATGAATTTTTAGGTCCCACGTAATAGGTTAGGTATAACTGCAACTTACCCAAAATATTTCGCACCAAATGAAAAACATTTTATTTTAGCCGAAAGAAGTATTTTCACCACTCAAGTAATAAAATAATTATGTTACAATTACACTTCTTACGCATGCACTCTAACTAAAACAATTTAAAATCGGTTCGTAATCAAATGCACAGGTGTTGCCCAAGAGATGCACTTGGTTTTCCCGAAAACCACATACCTAAGTAGATATCTAAGTAGGTGTAAGTTTTCTGAACAATGTGGTCCGACGTAAATATCTGTCAGAGTATTTGACAGCTCAGATAACAGACTAAAAAGTTTTCGCAATGTTAACAACTTTTGAAACATAACATTTATTTTATTTTGTTTTGCGTCTAGCCGACAGACAATTTACGAAGAGCACATTTGTATTGTACGAGTTTAAACATATTAATCATTGCAGTCTTGTGCACTGCAATATATACTGATTGGTATTTTAGCATGGCTGACTAATAAGGACTCTTTACTGTAGGCATTTTGTTGATAGAAACAAAACAATGAGAATGACGTCATGGTAGGTACTTATCTATACTAATATAATAAAGCGGAAGAGTTTGTTTGTTTGTTTGTTTGTTTGTTTGTTTGTTTGTTTGTTTGAACGCGCTAATCTCAGGAACTACCGGTCGGATCTGAAAAATTCTTTTTGTATACGATAGCCCAGTTATTCCGGCAGGCTATAGGCTATATAACATAACGCTTCGACCCTTTGGGGCCGGGCAAAAGGCTAAAAAGGCTAAAACATAATGTCGGCTTATCTCAGGAACTAGCAGTCGGATTTTAAAAATTGTTATTGCCTATGATAGCCCAATTATTCCGAAAGGCTATAGGCTATATAAAATTACGCCACAACTTTTAGGGGCCGGACAAAAATAATAAAATGGTCAAACGAGAAGGGGGAGGGTTGGGTCAAAGGCAAAAAAAGGCTAAACGAAAAGGATACAATCTATATGGGTATCGTTTTCGAGATTTTCGGGACGCTGATTAATAATATGAAATTTATTTAGTGATCCAAGATGGCGGACGGGAAATCAAAGATGGCGGATGAGAAAATTTTAAATATCAATATGGGTATCGCCTTCGATATTTTAAGGGGTGGAGAATCGAAATAGAACATCTATTTCGTGATCAAAGATGGCGGATGGGCAATCAAAGATGGCGGATGGGAAAATTAAAAAAAATAAGTATTGGTATCGTCTCCGATGTTTAAAGGGATGGGGAATCCAAATACAACATCTATTTCGTGATTCAAGATGGCGGATGGGAAATCAAAAATGGCGGATGGGAAAAATTTTAAAAATCAATATGGGTATCGTCTCTGATGATTTAAGGGATGGTGAATCCAAATACAACATCTATTTCGTGATCAAAGATGGCGGATAGGAAATCAAAGATGGCGGATGGGATTTTTTTTAAAGTCGATATGGGTATCGTCGCCGATATTTAAAGGGATGGGGAATCCAAATCCGACATCTATTTCGTGATCAAAGATGGCGGATGAGAAATCAAAGATGGCGGATGAGAAAGTTTAAAAAAATCAATATGGTTATCGTCTCCGATGTTTTAAGGGATGGCGAATCTAAATACAACATCTATTTCATGATCAAAGATGGCGAATATGAAATCAAAGATGGCGGACGGGATTTTTTTAAAGTCGATATGGGTATCGTCTCCGATATTTTAAGGAATGGGGAATTCAAAAACACCATCTATTTCGTGATCAAAGATGGCGGATGGGATATTTTTTTTAAAATCAATATGGGTATCGTCTCCGATGTTTGAAGGGATGGGGAATCCAAATACAACATCTACTTCGTGATTCAAGATGGCGGATGGGAAATCAAAGATGGCGGATGGGAAAAATTTAAAAAATCAATATGGGTATCGTCTCTGATGATTTAAGGGATGGTGAATCCAAATACAACATCTATTTCGTGATCAAAGATGGCGGATAGGAAATCAAAGATAGTGGACTGGATTTTTTTTTAAGTCGATATGGGTATCGTCTCCGATATTTAAAGGAATGGGGAATTCAATATTATATAAAAATCTATGTTTGTTTTTGCATCATTTATAGACCCTGGAATGATAAGAGATTAAGCGCTAAGTCAATGGTTACTTTGGAAAAGGGGCTTGGAAAAAAGGGAATTAAATAAAAATTCTTAAAAAGGCGATACGGAGTTCGCTGGGTCAGCTAGTTATATTATAATAGCAAGGACGTATTCGCTTGGAGAGTAGGTTGAACTCTAAAGTCATGTTTTGGCTTAGTTATGTAATCAGGTTTTGTAAAGATAAACTTGAAGACAAAGTTTAAAAAGTTGAAAAATGGACCACTAATTTAGAGTAGCCATTCCTAACCATCGATTGAAATCTTTTAGTTCCAGACAATCTTTTAGTTCTTCTTTACATAGATAATAATCATGTAAGTAGTACTTATGTTTGATTAGTCTCTATTATTTCCATTTCTTTTTTATCATAGTCCATTTTTGTAACGCGCTTGCAGAACACTTATCGACTACTTCACTAGATTTGTTAGCAACAATTTCCCAGAAACATGCAGCTTCTTTCTGTAAGTAGGAATATGAATAGAAAACTTTCATTTAATTAAATAGTACACTTCACGTATACATAGAGCGTATAAATATTTAGAACACGCAGGTCGGCTACAAACTGTTGCTTACGCAAGTGTGTGGCGTGCCTTAGCGGCAATTTGCCTCGCACCCAGCCTGCATGGCAATTACCTCAGCATAGTCGCTAGACTGCTCGGCTACCACCCAACGAGACAAGCCAGGCTATTTTGAGGCCTGTTTATAATAGCACTTCTACTAGTTTTTTTAACGGCCATCAGGATTGAACGGAGGTAAAAACCTGCAGGCTTTATGTAACGTTGAAGATATATTGCTTGTATTATATTATATGTTAGGTAGCGTTGTGAATTTGTGATGTAATGAACAACTCAATTTTGCTTGCAACGAATTCGAGGCTGTAGAAAGCATTACTTTTGATCCAATATCCTAAAATATATTTTTTTATCTCGAGATTTCAGTAATGAATCCATTTTTCTATCAGCTACTGGTCTGATGAAAAACGATTAACAGACCACACACAGTCTTTGAGGCGTTCTAGAAACGTCCAAGAATGACCACCGCGTAGACATCCAAAGATAAATGCATTCATTTGTAAACACAACACGACGTCCGACTAAAGTGTCTCTAATAGATTTATTTTAGGTTGAAGAGTTCTGCATAGTTGGGCAAACTCCCTCGTACGACCACTGCGTATTAATTAAGTTGACCAGACTGCCCGGTACCTCCCAGTTGGAACACTAGACCACATTTTCACTTAATGTATATATAGGTATGTCTTTAAATAAAATTCTGTATTTTCCTTGTAAGAAAAAAAAGAGGGAAAACTAACGTGAAAATGATGAATGAATTCACAAACTCACAATGAATCAAGAAGTCTCATTCGATTTAATGTTTATGAATGAATTATTAGAAACGAATTCAAGTTTATTAATTACATAAGTTGCCGGTAAAGGTTTACGTATTATAAAGTGCAGTTATAGGTACCCACTTTGCCGATTGCCTTTGATGACTCAAATCCTATTTGCTGTCATTATTACTATGTTCGTTTGAAATATAGCGAAATTAACTTAACTAGGGTATTGTATTGTCTGTGACTAAACTTATGTCATCGTGGTTTCGTATTTAGCTGTATATTCATGAGAACGATTGCTATTAATAGATCTTAGAAATATGTAGGCAAAAATATTTGGCCATTTAATTAAAAATATGCAACGTTTATAAATAGTTTTAGGTATGATTATATTTTAGAAGCTCTGAATATAAATAGAATTATATCTATGTTATGCAAGCAGTCGGCGACTGCTTGTAAATTGTGTAGGTACAATTAAGTTTAATAAATCTATCCTAGGCTATTACTTCACATCCATCTCGTTAAAACTGCATGTAACAGGGCTCCTATCTGCTCAGTCATATTTGTGCAATTTAGGTCGATTAATTTTATCTAAAGTTATAAAACAGGTGTAACTCTATAAACTAACATCACTCTGGCAACACATGCATTTAAAAAACCAAAATGTATAACTGCCAATTTTGACAGATGTCAAAATCTGGAACAGCTATTTGAATTTAGAATTTTAAACTTAATTATTATAGTATAATTTGTTTTCTTCGTTAATTTATATTCGATATATTTTCTCGATTTATTTGGACTCCAAGTACGTATGAATTATTATTCGTAGCCTAAAATAACTTGAACATGATTCTACGTAACATATTTTTTTCTGTTTTCAAGAGCAACTGGCATAGGTAATTAGACTCATCCTAAGCGAGATAAGTGTAGGTATACAACGCGTCACCATCGTGGTCCGCCACGTGAACGTACACTTGACGTTAAAATTGTTTTAAAATAGAATAGAACACGTGCCATCAATAAAAAGTAATATTCATTGACTTGTCCATGGTTTACGAGGCTAATAATCCAATTCCCACAGTTGACTTTTGCCTTGTAAGAAATGCACAAGTTAGCTTATAGTTTGACTATGATAAAATGATTGTATATGTATGTGTTAAATCTGATTTTTCTAGGCCTCACAAATTTGTGTGCTATGGTCGTCAGTAGAAACGATAAAACTCGAAGTTTAAATAAGTATTTTTCTATTGAATTTAAATGCCGATGTTCACGTAGATACCAATAATAACCGATTTATAATTTACAAAAATACACAAAGTGATTTCTTTAATAATAGCTATTTATCGAAAGAAAAGTATAAATCTTTGAATGTCTGGCGCTAGATGGCGGTAGGCGACTGAAGTTCTGAATTCGACAAAAGAACCTCGTAAATTACGTTTACGACAGGACGTCATAAATAATTTAAAATTTATTTATAGCAGTTTTTATGGAGGCTTCGCCGCTACACTTGCCTGAGATTGCACTTTAAAAGGATAACGGGATATGTGTCAAACTTTTATCATCGGCTAACGGAAAGTTGGAATTAAATAAATGAGCTTTTACAACGATTTGAAGAATACCCTTAGTGCTAATAACGTATTGAAAGGACGATGACCATGATATTAGGTAATAATTAGTCGACACATTTGACAATTGTCACTTTTCATGATAAAAGTTCAAATATTCCAAAATGACTACTACTACCTAATCTGCCAGGATAATCGTCTGTTTTAACTTTTTTGATCTTTATCAAAAAAGTTAAAAACATTCAATAGAATAAGAAAGGAAATCCTAAAATGGGATACTTTTCGGGCAACAAACTTTTCCCCACTGGTACCAAAATAAAATGGCAAGAAACACCTAACACTTGCATACTGAGATATCTTCAGGGTGTTTCTGAAGAGAAGTGTGCTCTGCCAAACCACAACAATCGAATGAGGTAGCATATGAACAATTTCTTCTCTTTCTGAGCTAATAATAGATAAGTAAGCGCAACTGTTTTTGTAGAACATTGAATGATAAAATAAATAGTACCTAATGATTTCCTTTCGCCCATGCGCCAGATTACGTACAATGTTTATCTAGAATGTCTTTACAGATCCATACTATAGAAGTACTAAGTACATATTAATAAAATATACAAACTTATTTGTTTACAAATTGACGTAGACGTCCAGACTAGTTAGAGACGGACGTTAGTACTTCTAAGAGGCATTTGGAGGTCTTACTTTGAACATGAATTCATAGACGGTGACCATGCAATGTTACTAGGTATTTTGATCATCCTACCTAAATGTAATTTGACGTCATATAAGCCTCTGTACATGAGATTGTCATGTACTGCTTGCTACATAAGGTAGGTGACTAACATGTTTTTATTATTTTGTAATCGACTACCTTATTAGTAAAGAAAGGAGAATGTCTAGGTATGTGACATTTAGTGGCAGACATCTTGCTCTCTTACGGCCGCCTTGAATATTCGATCTATGCATGGATGTGGAAATTTACAAAATATAAAATACAAATATATTTTGTATGGAGCTTATGTCAAATATGTACCTATCTCAAAACTTCAAAACCATGGATAGATAGCATATTAAAACCGCCATTAGTTGTCAAGTTACGAGCTCTCTCCAGTAGTTATAATTGTAGTGTTATTCTACTGTTATCTAACACCCATACTACTATCTGTGTTGAAAACTACGAGCCGTGAAATGTATATATCTCGTCACATATGATGGCATGTATATCGCGGGAGTGTCGTGCCATTGTTGCGACTGCGCTGCCAACCTTCAAACCGGCCTCTGCACTGGCCTTATAGTACGAATTCACACACTGGCACTTCCGAGTTATTCTATAATATTGACAGTTCAATCTTTGTCCAGTACTGGAAAAAAATCGATAGGCAGATAAAATAGGATTGAGACAAGAGGGGGACATAGTTAAATAAAGTTCGAGTGCCAATGAGGTTGTGATTTTAAGGTGCGTTTGGCTGCTGACTTCGCTGATATTTGGCAGCCCTTAAAGCTGTATCGTAATCTACTTGTTCTTCCAAATTTTCCAAAGCTCCTACGTCAATGCTGATAAAAAGACATTACGGGGTTTTGGTCATAGACGCTGATAAGACGGAGTTGGCATTATGATAAGCAGATGTATTATGGTAACAACCGGCGTAACGAACTGGCAACACAGGATAGAGTATCAGAGACCATAAAACGATTAATGTAATGTTTTGTTTTGTTTACAAACGTAAAGGTCAATGTCCGTACACATAGAAAATAAAGAGCTTACTAAACGATTTACGTTTATTGAAGAAAATAATAATTAGTTGCAATGACAATCGATCGTATTGCGAGATTAAATATTTTCACGTTGCTTAGTTTCTTTGTCTTACGATCTCTTCAGGCAATTTGCAGAGTCATTTTAAGCACAGTCATTTAGCTGTTTAGTTGATTGAGGCGCGGCTATACCATCTGATGTGCAGTTTATTTAGTTGCTAACTACAAAGGAGCTTGGGGTAGAGTAGCATCTATCGACTCATGACTATTAGGTAGAATACCTAATATTGTTAGTGACGTTTTCAAATCCGAATTATATAAAAATCAGCAAAAAGACATGTCAAGAAGACGCGTATTAAAATTATGAGTACAAATATAATTTAATTCTTTTAATCTGCGATTGTTCAGTCAGATTTTCTTCAAAAACATAGATATTCGCCCTTACTCAACTAGAAGGCGTAGGTATGAAAACCTTTTCGTAGTCTATGGTTTCGAATTCTAAAACACGCGACCGTTTTCCCCCTGCATTCATTAGTCAAGCACTAAGTGTACTAACATGTGTGTAACATTTATATGAGTTTAACGACTATCTGCCGTCTGTAGAGGAACAATTAGCGGCTAGGTCGTCGTCGCGTGATGACCGCGCCAATGAGTAACAATTAACTACATAACTAGGTCAACGAGGATCTAGAGATGTACGGAGAGACAGCTCGGCTGCTATTAGAAAATAATGCGTAGTTGTGCAATATTTTAATTTATCTCGATGTGCGCAATATGCCATAATCGTTGTTGATTTGCTTTCTGGAATAATACGGGATGTGTCACTGCACTTCATCATAGACAATATTTTCTTTTTCTGCAATTATTGTGCAATGAATTCTGTTCAGCCTGGTATATTTTTTTTTACTTTTCTGCCAGCTTGTTGGCTTCACAATGTCTGAAAGCGGTCTTCTAACATACTGCGGACACTCTAAATGATTATTCAAAGCTAGTAACACTCGGATGCTACCGAGAGTGTTTGCAGAGAGGCATAAGATTCTCTGAGTATTTGTTACGTATTCATTTGAAATTAAAACTGTATCTTGCCCATACGTTGCCGTTTCCAAAATCTCATATTTACCTAGTGAATTTGTAACATTCATTATTAAAATAATGAAATTATTCCATCTCTGTAATCAAATTGAAATGTATGTCCCTCATGAACAGTTGCGAGCTAATAGCGATGTCAAGATGATATAGTGTCAGTTATTCGTCTTAGCATTCTATGTTCATTATTCTTGGACAATTTATTGCTTAGATGCAGTTATTCACCCATATATGTATGTGCTGCAATTGCAAACGGCATTGGCAAGAACGCAACGAAAATCGTAAACACAACTAGATGAGAACTACATGCGAGCCATTTCGTCGACACGTTGTAAGTCAGTTTTATAGCTATAAAAGTCACTTTATCGTCTATAAACAGGTTTACAAGCCATTCCCGACGCTGTGCAAAATATGTAGATATTTAGCTGTTGCTATTGTTTTGCTAGCGCTAGATTTTAATAGTGCTGGCAACATAGGCGGTTTTTCGCCTGCTTAGGGATGAAAGTTACAAAAAAAATCCTTCTTTAGTCTGTGCCTTCTTCATAAAAGGAACCAAATGTCATGTTTCTAGCTTCAATAGTTTAGGCTCTACCAATGAATACAGATTTACATAGAAGCGCAGTTCTTAAGGATTTCGTGAGCCGATTCCAGTTTAGTTCGTAGTTGGCACCGTTGGCGGCGCTGGCATCGTTCTCCGTCTCTATTGCTCTCGTAGTTAAGATACACAGGAAGAACGTTCCTCTCTCTTGCTCTCGTAGAGACAGCTGTCACAGCGCGACTGCCACGCCGCCAAGCGGCAATTTGGGTCACAGAATGTTTGTCTACAGAGCGCCCATAGGAAATGCGCCTCTATGTAAATATCTGAGCTCTTTGGCTCTACGATGATATCAGTCAGGACATGTCTCTTTATTCATAGTGATGTGCATACATACCGTGGCCATATCTAGTATGTTTTAAGTCTGTAATAATGCCACTGGTAAGATGCTATCGTCACCTATTGTCCGATGCCAATTTATTACGCCCGATACTATTTCTGTGAGGTATATTTCGGTACAGCCATTGACTTGGTATATTTCTTAAATAACTCATAATTGTATACTGCTAGAACGGTAGCTTTTGTAGAAATGCGTATCTATACGACGGCGTATAGCAGAATTTATGCGTCATACTATTTTTTTGTGATAATATACAGGTTGTAAAAAGACCCTTAACGAAAACTAAAATCCCATGTTGTACCAATCACTACGAACCTTTTTTTACTTCGGCACCATACCTGGGAAATTACTGGTTCAGGAGATATTGAGGCTCAAAGTTAGTATGGATTGTTTCTAATTAAGTACAAAATCGATGCATTTTCCCCGCCAATATGTTCTTTAGATGCCCTATGACCCCATGGATAAGTAGCTATTTGGAATATTGCACGCGCGCGCTTTTAATTGCGGTTTAAAAAATGTGAAAACTTGAAAAAAAAAATCGTTTCCCAAGTATTATTTTTGGTTAGTATGACTTGGCATGATGTCCACAACGAGTAGACTTCGGCTTGGTGATGGGTCTTGTGACATCCTGTATATATTCTAGTTTTTTTTATTATAATGTATTGTTGTTGTTTGGATTTTCGATGAAGTTGAATGTGGAAATATTGATGAAGTAAATGGCAGTTTAATTTGAATATATATTTATTAAAAAACATAGATAAAGGGAAAATACGACGTTTAAGTTAATTATCTTTTAGACAAGAACTTCGTAGGTACTTCAAAATCCGAACAAAAATATTCAATGCAAAAACTCAATGGTAACTTTAGGTAACTTAGCAGAATTTAGCATTGAATGCAACCTCCTTAAGGTTTCTTGAGTTCAATAAAAAAATAAGAATCTATTCATGGCTGTTAATCAATATGAAACAAAAACAGTGTATTGCATAGGAATCAGTTGGCAGTATTGAATGCGAGGCAAGCATCGCGCCCCGCTGTCTGCTCCGAGTATTAAGAGGCCGGTTATACGCACACACGCACAACGACACACCCACATGCAACTAATGCGTTCCTGCGTAGGGCTGTGCGCGGACAGAAAACGATATTTTTAGTTTTCTCGGAAATAAAATTACTAATTTCAAAACTGCAGCTTTTTATGATGCGAGTAAAAGGTGAAACGTTATGTTTTTTGGATTAGGTTTGACATAATTATTGAAAATAATTATCGGCAGAATGACGTTTGAACTATGATAATCAGCATGGTAAACCATTGCTACTTTCTTTGAATATACCTAAACTCAGATTAAAAACTGAACGCAACAGCCCTAAACGCAACCTGTAGTGGAAATTACATGAATTTTCCTTTTTTGCAATAGTTAGCCGACTTATTAGGTGCCACTCACCGGCTATAGGATGTAATAATTCTGATTTACGATTAAACTTCACTGAATGCGCCATGTGACCGCCTATTTCAACAGTGTTAATTTATCTTAAGTGACTGTTAGATGTTTCATTAGCTTGTCCCATTAAGATTTGCGACACTATCTTGCAGAAATATGTAATTTATTTTGGTGCTTCGAAATTGAAGTAGATTATAGAGTGCTAGTCGATTTTATAGGCCGGCAACACATTTTATGGGATAGCTTTAGTTGAGTAGGTATGTATTACAAAGTGTAGAGCAATCTTACCTTGTATATCACTAAAAAACTACACTTGATAATTCAACATGGAAATCATGGAAGAAAAATAATTAGGTACCTATAGTTTTAGTAACTGAAGATAATCAATATTTTATTAAAAGAAAATGCAATGCATCTGCATTAGCGTCTCCAGGACTATATATATATATATATATATATATATATATATTATATATAATTTCGCTTTCGTAAATGGCCAGCCATAAACAGAACATAAGATCCTTCAAACCTATTTATTCTGATAAGTGCAGAATGTTTTAAAATCCTTTAGTTGTACTTTTTTCACATGTTTTATAATGGTTTGATATCAAATGTTAAAAATAGACCAATATTAGCAGTTATAAAATAAAATACGTTGACAAGCCCTTTTATAAACATAAGTGAGCCCTTCTTAAATGACAACAGAAAACATGCGGCATCGAATGAACCCAACTATATTGTTTGGTGTTGACGTACCTACGAGTGAATGCATTGTCTGTGCGTGCGTAGAATAGACAAATAATCTATACTGAATCTGCATACTGCATAGCAATGTGACTAACGCATCAAAAATTTACAAATGTTTTTATTAAGGTTAAATTAGTCGTACTGAGCCTACGGATGTACTAAGCAGGCAATGATTGTAACGAATTGTTTTCAAGTGGACGATTTTTAGTTATATGTGCATCAATTGAATCCATACGATTCCATAAAGCTACAGGTCCATAAATTGCCATAGTTTAGAACGAAATAGCTACTAAAATAAAAATAAAATAGGTAAATGTGCTGGATGTTATTTATAGTCGTGGACGAAATACGTGATATTGCTCAAGTATCAATTATATTGGTATGGAACTATGGACTATGATTAATTGATTAAACACTAAAAATACTATAACCCGCATCATGTAGATAATAATTTATTTAACAATCGAGTGCAGAACTTCACTACAAATTACCTCGCCGCTCCCTTCCACCATTATGCCACATAACATGAGACTAGATGAAGTTTATTTGTGTAAAACTAGATCTCAAGTCACGCAACTAAAAAAACACGTCAAGTATTGGAAAATTGTCGCGCTTGGCCAGGAAAGTCGGAACATTCGAGAAGCAAGCTTGCTTCTAACGTAACAAGCTCACTCGTACCACATACCTATTACAGTTCATTACTTTTTAAATTGTCGTGCTGCGGCCGATTATAAAATTAGCCTATTTTTAATCTGTACTTTTTCATCACTTTTGGCGCCAACTTTGCACTTGTAAATTATTTTTTGAATTTTGAATACCTAGTCCTGATTTATTTTCTATCGATCTAATGTATTGTCTACCCAACACTATTTATATTTATGATCTGTCGTCTATTTTAATTTTCAATTACTTAATGAAAAAAAAGAAAGTGGTACGCCTCAGAATGACGTCACCACAGCTGATTAACCACCACTCTGTATTGCAGATAATGGCATATGCAAAATATATTGCAGACGGCTTGTAGTTTTTTAAAACGGGTATTGGATAAGTACCGGTTTTTGAACGCACGGCTTATTTTTTTAACGACGTCACGAACCTGAGATATATAATGAGACGTTTAGAAACGGTAATTAATCTTGATCGAAGGATTTTTTGTGTAGGTACAGAAGATTAAAATAAAACATCGTGCATCGCGTAGATAAGACGAGGGCTATTGAAACAGTACATCAGCTACTTGGTAAGGCCGACAAATGATACAGCCATTAAAAGATAATTAAAGGTAAACGACACGACCATAATAACACAAAATTGTTGAGCAACAAGTTTCTGTGAAACATTAATCTGACATTACAAATCATAGATGTGTTCCACAAAGAAAATAAGACTAGGACATAAATTTGCATTTAGTTATCATCAGATTCGTGAGAGCCCACCGTGGATGATAAATAAAACACCATTTGCGGACAAAGGCATTAATCGCGATCGTCCAGACCGAGACACAGATTAAAAAAGAATAAATAAATATATACACAAACAGCGCTTTGGCGGCAAAACTTGTTTCCGATCGTTCGTCCAGTTTGCCGCGTTTATGTTGGTAATAAAGTTGAGTATCGTTTAAAATAACATTTGACAGGTGTAAATTAACGCGGCTGTGTTAACCAGACTGACTGGTTGGTTCTAGGTCCGTTGAACCGCACAGGTGGTCCTTGAATTACTAGAGATAAATTTAATACGCCGTAATAATAGAGGGGAGATTGACGTGTGACTTGGCTGGCAGAAACCGAGAGTCGGTGCCTTGGTGGACTAATGTTGCAGCCATAGACTTAAGCTTTGTTTTTTTTCTACTTATATCGTTACATCTGCTCACAACTCAAATTTAGGGCAGTATGTAGGTCCCTACCGATGACAGCATAAATGTAGAGGTAGGTACAGATAAACGCATTCCGTAATTTGGCGCCTAAGTAGTCCTAAATTGTAGCAGATTTTTCCTGAATCAATATCTGTTATTCTAGGCAGTTACTTGAAGTATTGTTTCCTTTTTTAATGAACTTCAGATCCACGTAGTTTTCCTTGATGCCTAATGCGTAGCCGAAACGTTGCCAATATGTAAATCGCCAACGTCATAGGCACAACACTGTAACCTCAATTAATAAAATCTTCAGTTATTTTCCGAACGGGAAACGCCGTATTCAATCTTGTCATAGTTAATTTCCACTATCCGACTTTATGCGCGGTAGGACAAAACCATATCCGCATTATTAATATAAATGCAGAAGTAACTGGCCGTCCGTTTGTTTGTCACACTTTTACACCGAATTTGCTAAAATGGTAGGTAGATATTTCAATTTATCCCACGACCTATTATTGAATAAGCGTTAAACCTGCTAAAATGGTAGGTAGATATTTCAATTTATCCCACGACCTATTATTGAATAAGCGTTAAACCTGCTAAAATGGTAGGTAGATATTTCAATTTATCCCACGACCTATTATTGAATAAGCGTTAAACCTGCTAAAATGGTAGGTAGATATTTAAATTTTTCCCACGACCTATTATTGAATAAGCATTAGATCCTTAATTAAAATGGATGAAAGTACAAACTGTACAAATAATACAATAGTAAAATCAATTCAACTTAAAACGGATTTTATGTTCGCGCAAAAGAAATTGTGATCTGCAAATTAAAAGTTACAAGTACCGACCTACATAATACATCTAGAAGAGCTACATTTCTTAGGGCACAGTTCATATTTAAAAATATAATAGAAAACGTACAGGAAAAGTTGACAAGAAATATACCTCACACGTTTGAAGTATTTATTATCTTGTGTAGTGTTAAATGCATAATAATCTTCCATTCCGTTGGCACTGTCATAGACAATTAGCTAGTCTTCAATGATGTCCGCTTCCTACTCTATGTTCCGCTTGTGTCATTCATAATGACAAAATTATACGTCTATAAAATTATTACTATACATTAATCGTTCTAAGAATAATCAGCAATCATTTATTGTTAGAAATCGGCTGACAATATTCTTACAAATGGCGAGCCATAGGTAACAAATTAATTGATGAAAAGTGTCTTTATGAGCACAAAATTAAATATCAGAATTGTCCTAGAATTTCTAAATATCCCTATTGAAGACGGGAGTTTGTTTACTTCGTGATATTCAGTTCCAAACGAAACGGGAGCTTCTCAAAAATGTTCCTTTTTACGTGTGCATGATTAATTATAAAAAGAAAATCCAGGACTAAATTTCCAATTATTTTAGTCCATCCTTTATAAGGCTTAAGTATGCGATTTTCTTCTGGTTATTTTTCGCGGGATAGAGCGGGATGAAAAGAAAACTTAAATGAGTAATGTTTTTACTGAAAGTTCATCATCATCATCATCATCAGCCTTTAACAGTCCACTGCTGGACTAGGCCTCTCCTTTGAAAGGAGGAATTGGCCTACTATACCACGCTGGCCAAACGGGTTGGTATAGGGTTTGTATCAAGTTTTCCTTCTCTTACAGTGCTGTTCTCTGCATAATATGCTCCCTCTGTCGGCTCTTACGACACCCATGGGATGATATGGGGTGGTGAAATTTCGTATTCTTAATCCGTCACCACACACACAAGTTCAATATATTTTAAATATTAATTTGATGTTTAAAGGTCGCTGCTATAGATCGTAATTCCATTCATTGAACTGAGATTAAACGTCATAATGCTTTTGCGGTTTGAAAATCATTAATTCTGATTTGTACATCTCACTATTTATTGGATTGTTTTATCCTTATGTGATTGTTATATATTGAACTGAATCTACTATTGAAGGCTAAAATATAACGGTATATAACGGTTCATTTTGGATTAACGGTACTTGAATTTGGGCCGAAAAAAATAATACGTCAATCATTTTATTAAATACTTATATGCAAATAGCATCCCTAGAAATTTATAGTATACGACCTCAGACTTCTTGCAACTATAAAGCAAGCTCCCATAAAGCAAGCGAAGTGTCAGGTAAGTAGTGAAAAATATTATTCTAGATCTTTCGGATTAATTGTACTTCATTACCGAAAAACGGCAAAAATAACATCCGGTAATCGTAGTTTAATTTGAATATTATTATTTATTAATAAGTATAATATCTAAGTTGAACGTAATATATTTCCTGTTTATTTAAATAAGTATGTATATTTATTTGAAATATCATGATATTTTGTTAATTTACGTCAGTCACACCTGAACGTATACCTACCCCCTAACAAAATAATAGTGAATGGTAGTACGATTTGGCATAATGAGATTTAGGTCGTGACCCACCTGAGTTGTGGCAAAGTAAGCTAACTGTCATTCTTACGGCCACTACAACTGGACGTCAATGGACACCGCGGAGGTTTTAGTGGATATAGGAACGCCTTTTTCAAGAAGCGGAGAGTGAGCCAGTGATATGGGTCACCGTCGTTCCATGCAACGAATATCGCGGTGCAGGACTAATTTTTGCTATATTTTATAAAATAATTATCCAAAATCCCAAAGCCTTGACGCAAATAGAACATAAATCACACGACCAATTACCCGGTATTTGGTAGTGTGATTGGATACTGGGATTGGGACCTTGCGGTAACACTCAAGCAGCATTAAATAAAACATTACTAGAGCTACACATAGTACAATGCAAACTCAAGTCTTTAAGTTTTATCAAGGTTAGACAGGGATGCATTACACTTATACACCAGTTATGAGTACACCCGTCATCACAAAACCTGTAACTTACACTCGACATATGTAGGTACAACCAAACAAGGTCGTGGTCGCTCAGTTTAAAAAAAAAAATCTTTGGCTCGCTCATAGAGTCGAGGCATACGCACACTAATTCAAAACCACTCCCCCATATTACGTTTGATTAGGGAACTGGACGCGACCATGTCTTGCTGAGCGATTTTCGCCTTTATGGTGTACTAGCGTCAAGTTTGGCCATTGTACTTGCTTATAGGCTTAGACAGAAAGAAAAAGCATCGTTTATTTCGCGGTTTTCTTATTATCAAGTTAGTATATCTGTATCCAAAGAAAGAGTATTATTTTTTTTTATTTAATACTTCCTGCGAAGAAGAAAATCGAGACACTTTTATAATATTGCATTGCTGACTTCATGCCTATGCATTTTCGACACGATCTTCTCGGATTCTCTTACTAGATCTATGGGCCTAATAAGAGAATCCGAGAAGATAGTGTCAGGATTAAATGTGTCGCAGTCGCAAGAAAAGGGTTATATTTCGTTTAGTTTTAAATGCATATTATATTTCGACAGCCACTTTATCCAACTTGATTTTATTGTTATTATGAACAGAGGTTTAAGGCAGGAACAAAACATTTTAAGGTTTCCGAAACATGAGTTGAATACCTATTACAAGTATTTTCCTCAGTAAAATCTTCCTGCGTCGCAGACAGATTTTGACTCATAAATAAAAATAAAATAAATTGACAAAAAAGCAAAATAAACAAAGTTTAGAGGACGCCCGCTCGTCTGGGGCATAAACATTACTTTGGGCCAAAATTAACCGCTCGTACATTAGCAACAGACGTCGCGTCGGTCGGTGCGTAAGCGCACTCTCCGTAACCGAGACACTTTTATAATAAATTCAGTTATTTTATATTATGTATGACAGTTTTTGTCTGCCAACTCTTACTTGGCAATGTGACAGATAATATTGAGTATTTTTTTATCTACTCTGAGAGGCTTTGTCCACTGATACTATGATATACTTTTCAAAGCACAGATAGCAAAAAAGGTCAAGACTACTATTACGCAAGCCTTGACGAATGACGTTTCCTTCTAAGTATACAAATAATCATGTCCAAATCTCAAAGCGTTTATCGAAATATGACACAGTATAATAATGCAAATTAACATGCTGACGAATATGTACCTCATTCGTCATTATGATCACAGACTTATGTAAAATATATGATCACATACTAACTACATTTTTTTTACATAACTGGTGTTGCGAAAAAGGTTTGCTCAGTCGCCTCTAGTTTATATTTCAGTCACAATCTTTCGCACTTGCGTTGATTTTCAGTCTACACTCCAGTTATTGATAAAATTGTACACTTATGTAAGTAAGTAGATATTAAATAGTCTTAAAAAAGGCAAAGTACTATTACGTGCACTATAATGCATAATAAGCGACTTATGGCAGTATTATTATCAGGCCCTAGTTGCGGTGTCTTATTCACTGCCTACCTTAAGTATTATAGCATCATGATTAATGTAAAAGTACATTGGTAGACTTATTTTAAGGATAGGTACTCTATTGTATAATAACATATGAGTCGATCGTCGAACTCAATTGAATATGGTCAGATCATTATTCAAACATAATCTTACAACACTATTTATTAGACAGACAGACAAACGGAACAACTTATGTTGACACAACAGAATGACGTATGTTCTAGAAATGAAATGAAATCTCTTTCACGGCAGACACACCTACTTTAATGGGGATCCTGCCTTTTCGCCGAATATTGTTTGGCCGATTATCACTTGCCAACCAACGTTTCGCCTATTTTTCACTTTGATGACTAACGATTGTCAAATTTTTGTATGACAACGTTTCATTTCGTAGAATTATTGTTAAGCTGATTATTGTAATGACAAAAAACGTTTGGGGCATTTATCTTTTGTCAAATTATTAGGCCAGACAACTTTTAGACGAATAACGTTTCGTCTGTTCAGGTGATGTTTCGGGAAGTTCAGGTGAAATCGAAAGGAATCGCTTAGGTTAGGTTAGTATACTGATAAACAATGCACGTCAACTGAAACAATGGCTGGTTGGGTTAGAACTGCGACCACAACGCACGAGCCGAGCGAGCGAAGCGAGCGTGCCGCGGCAGCGGCCGGCGAAGTGTCAGAACCAAATCGCTTTTATTTCACTACACAGGGCATTTAAATATGCTACATCGGTTAGGTTATAACTGCGACAATAAAAGGAAGACCAAACGTAAAGTTGGCAACTGTGAGGTTGGGAAATAAAAACAAAATTATATCACAAGCTGGCAAATGATTATTCTGCGAAATAAAATTCTGCGAAACGTTAGTGTGTAGTAGTGGCAAGTGATAATCGGCTGAACAATTTTCGGCGAAAAGGCAGAGATCCACTTTAATGTTTAACCAATTTGATATTTGCTTATTCATCCGCAGATTATAAGCCAAAATTATATTTACATATCAAAAACGCATTTTAACCTTCTCTAAGAAGGTTACTGTTCATTTTGTTATTAAAAAAAAGGGTCAGCCACGCCCCGTTTTTTGATCGTAGCAAAAGGATTAAGACTACGATTGATGAATCAAAAAACATATCTCAATGTCTATTTTTGTAACATTTATTACGTAACCTACAGCTGACAACGTTATATAATAATAACTCTAAAACTAGTTTGTGGTAAGTGTAGGTATAAACCTGTATCTACTTTAACCAAACTTAATTATCATCGCACATTTGAATTACTAATAAATAACTCAAGAGGACTCTTTTATTTCCCAGTTAAAACAGTCTCTGCGGTGTCGAGTTGACTTAAAATAGCTTGAATGAATTCTCGAAAACTCATAAAAAAATTCGATTGAAGACTAAGTTCCGAGCCAAGTCGGTTAATTTTAGCTCGATTTTTCAAATTCATCTTTTGGCTTTTAATTATTTTTACCGCGTTTGACGTTCGCGCCTTTATAACACTACAGCTAACCGCGCTATTTATAACATAAATAGCGCGGGAATCGCAATTTTTTACAATCGAACTGACCATAAACACATCGCTCTTTGGCATATTAAGTCGAATGGCAACCTCTTTTATGACGTTACGCAAAATTAGCAGCCAGACATATTAATTAGTCTGCTAACCTTTTCTAAATCCATTACTCCATCAATATAATTATTATAAAATATACAACACTCCAGATCAAACACAAAAAAATAATATGAGCACGTCTGACCGTTTTATTTTTGCTTTTTATCAAACGTTAGTAAAAGTGTCAACAGTGTCTGGACACATTATTTTTTTTATTGACTACACTGTTTGGCGTGTATCCAAACCGCTTATCATCTGAGGATGTTATAACTCAAGTTCATTCACGCCTCGTAAGCGTGGGTTGCCATTCAAAGAGAATTTAGAAGAAAAGCTCTTTAGAATTAAATTATCGGTTAAATTATCGGAGTACTTTGTGTACTTTACGAAGAACTTCTTACGAGTTCAGAGGGAAAGGAGTATGTTAAGAATTAATCATAGTTTGTAAAAGTTTCAAGAAATTGGTAGCATGTTTGTGGTTTGCGTGAAGCGTGCTCGTAACACGTTGCCAGAAGAATGGGCGTACGATCCCACCTACACTTTGGGGATTCCCTTACGCGATCGCATGCTGACATTCATATTAGTAATATACTGTTTTTAAAGTGTAAACAATTTATAAATAGACACAATACAGACTTTGCAGTAATTATTAACATGTTAATGTTAAGTCTTTAGTTTAAGTTTATTGTGCAAATATTATATTTTGTTAGCTTTCCTTATTGCTTATTGCTTCGTGTTTGCGGTTGCATGGCTGTTAAAGCTTTATTTGCGATTGTCTTTATTTGTTACTATTTTGCCGTCCAAACATATATTAAGTAATTTTTCAGGTTTGTAGGTATAATAGGCCATCTCTAGATCCTAAGTAAATAGATCACGATAAAGGTAGGTACACATTTTTGATATGACACCTACATTAATATGAAATCTTGAATATAAAATAAGTTATTTTTGATAAATCTGTGAATTTTGTTTCTCATACATGCCTATACTACGTTTTGAAACATAACAAAAATTGTAACATTAAAATATAATTACAATTTTACTGCATCCCTGAGTCCACCCGTTTTCAATAAAGATACCTACGGTTTAAATATAGTGTTCGTAAATCGCGCGATATGGATCTTCCTCGCGAGACAGCGCGGGTTCGACAACGGTCATAGCAACTACAGAGATGAATTCAGTTGGATTATACAGATGCATGAATTACATTTTAATTCAATTTTCTTGTGAGTAAATTCTTATTTGATACATCTAAACGATTTACTGTTTAACAAAATTGTTAGTCCGAATTTAATTTGGAATCATTTCATATGTTATACTTTTATTAGAAAAGGAGCATGTGCAAACTATGAACCTGGTTGTATTTGCTGTAACTTCTTATGCCAAAAAATGTAATTACACGTTATCTTTACGTCATATATAAATTAACTAATAATCAAAAATTTTTGAAAACGTTGAATGAAAAAGAAATTTTATGACGCTTTTGAATTGGATCATTTAAAACCAATGAAAAATTGTCTTTCGTCGTTCCATATGTTACCTATATTTTGTAGTCCACACAAGAACATTTTGCTCATACTTCGATAATTTTATTTGCCGCGATGCACCCGGCGTTTTGTCTTCGGGTGCATGCCGGGCCTGTTTGCACCCACGTAAGAGCAGACTGCAGTCGACCGCAGGACGTGACGATTGTCCAGGAAGGTGAGTTGTGCGATTTCCGATCCATATTTAAACATGTCAAGCGTATGACATGTGTACTCGGTCTCAACCGTTAAAATATACACTTTCATCTTCACGAAGAAAAGTTCTAGTGAAACTTTTCTTGAAGGTGTAAATGCGAATGGCCATTACAGCTGCAGAAGGCGGCAAATATTACGTTATTAATATTTGCCGCCAATTTTGCAAATGTCGTGTTTAGACATAGACAAAGATACAGGTGAATATTTTCTCGTAGCTAAAGATTAGTCTCTATAAAATAGACACATTGCATCGGAAAATAATGAACCCTATAGTATTTTTTTTATCGCTGAAAAAGAATAGACTATTTTTACTTTTCACTCTCGTGATACCATATGATCAATAGACAAAGTTACAGACGTATAAATGAAATGTTGTTTATAAAATTGTAATTCAGTTATTTATAAAATTAAAATAAAACATTATAATTCTGTAGATCAAACATCAAATATAAAGATATTAGAACACCCAGAAAGATAAAAGACGTGCATATGTTATCATTATGAGATTTAGGTAGATGGCGCCATAAATTTCGTTGGACATTAAATGCTCGAAAGATTTAGATTGATCTTATCTACACATTTAAGATATATGTACTATGATGATGGTATCAGTGGTTTATCTTGAATTTAAGCTGTAGAATATATGAGAAATATTCCTTGCAAATTCTCATTATCAAGATCGCAAAGTAATATTATACTTTCCAATATTATTATTATATGCTTAAATAGCATACATTTATTAGATACAAACATAAACATTCATTTTGAAAAAGCCTATATAACTGTAGATAGAGAAATAAAATTTGGACAGGGTGTTTTTTTTTTAATAAGGCGGCATGTAGGTACTAAGAAAATATTTTACTCCTAATGCGGCTAAAAAGGCATTGCCACTTCGTTTGAAAGTCTGCTTATCTTTAAAGTTGTGGCAATGCATGCAACATCACAAAAAATATCAAAGGCATTGTATGCAGCGCAATCAAATGCTTAACTAAAATCCGTTCAAAATCAAAGGAGTTGAACAAGGAGAGATAGACAAAACGTTTATTAACCGAGCAACAATTGGCAAGAGACAAATGCTAACTTTAGCGACACGGCGGCTTCGTTTTATTTCATTAAAGCGTTATAAATATGTCTTATTGGTGTCCAGACTGCTCTCAGTGTAAATCGTGTTTATTTTAGGCAAACCGACTTACTCTTACTGCTGTGGATTCGTGATTTCAAATTTGCCATGATGTAGGAAATTGTTCCTGATTTTTGTGCATTTAATGCTTCAATAGGATAGTTACTCCTACAAAAAATTTAACGCATTATTATTTTACTTCTTTTAATTGATATAAATTGAGTTAGTTGATCTTTGAACCAACGAGTCAAAAATATTCACGATTGAAAAAGTTACAAGCATTTAAAGTTTGTTTCCTCATTTGTTGCTTTTCTCGCAAAATTATAATTGACCGATAATTATTCTGACGTCAGACCGTGCCTTGGCTCTTACAGTCTTATTAATCAATGCTATTTCTGTGGCTTTCGATCGTTTATTTAATATAATTTCACTCGTTATTATAATTTTGAGGCAAAAAATATTTAGTCGATTATTGTGCCAAGTCACAAGTGTAGAATGAATACCAAATATCGATATCGCAATCGATATAAATGTGCTCCTATATTTAGCTCCGAGTATTGAGTTACTAGTTATAACCGCTAAGGGACCATCGGTGACCTACAAATCAAGTGCTGTATATGATAGCCGATATTTTCTTATAATGGATCGCAGATGTTCGTTAAAGGCAAGGGTTAGAGCTCTTTCGTGGAAACTTTTTTTTAAACTAGGCAGGGATATGAACCAATGATGTATTTTGAATGCATCGATTTGAATTTTAGTATGGCACAGTCATGCAACGTAGATTTCTATGCGAATATGACATTAATTCGCTTTCTCTCAAAAGAATTAAATATTGATAAAATTTGATTGAGTAAGGTAATAAATAATAATGATTTTGAACATTGATCAGAATTAATAGTTGTGAATTTTAAATGTTTTATATTGCTGTATCTATTCTATGTATTTTTAGAGTCTTGAATAAGGACAATAGGTACGTTCCATTTATGGCGTAGGCTACTAAGAAATAATTTTGTAATATTCTATCTTTAAAGGGGTTTCTTTGGGGTTAAAAATTTGCTAACTTTGAAGCTAGCGTTATGAAAATGCAGTAAGAGGCGATCAAGGAAATACGCGACACAAATACTTCCTTTAGAAAGAGACGGCAAACTCGACATCAGAGGCCCAATTCTCCTAATTAGATTTGTTCAAAATTCAGTTTCGATCTAATGTCAGCGTCGTTCTCATTTCAAAAATGGTATTCTTCTAATTAACTGATATTTGAAGGTTATCGCGACTGGATCGTAATTTGAACAATGTGTCAACTTCGAACTATAAAAGTCAAATTAGACTATAATGACATAAATTAGCAGAATACCGACCCTGAGTCAATTCAAAATATCATTTCAATTTAATATAAAATACGAGAATTGACCTTCTGATCCTAATCCAATCCTCTGTGCAGCATGGTATGCAAAATCATTCTATTGTCTCACAATGCTTCTGTGACGCCTGTAGAGGCATATGTCCAGCATTGGACTGCAAAACTGTATGTTGAGATTATATATTTATTACTATAGTTGTTTTATGTTCGGTCGGCCCCAGACGCGTCGTCGCCACGCGTAACGTGATCTCCTTATTCGGGTCATTCTTAAGACACTCGATATTTCATTTATTACATGTTGAATTTATATTCTGCCCGTTTAGAGGTCATCTCGACGTATTGCATGTTTTATTATTAATTTTGTTCTCAGTGTGTCATCTTTGTGTAGAGGTGTACGATGTTTTGCTTTTCAAGGCGAACATTTTATTAATTATAATAGTATAGTATTATCTAAATTTCGAAATAATTTGAAATATATGGAAAGGCTTTTATTTTATAGTAGGTTTTGTCCACGACTCTACCTGCGTGGTTGACGCACATAATTTCGAAAAGTTAGAGATGCGTGCTGATACCCACCACGTCATGGCAGTCTGTTGGAATCTCTACTAGGCCACCGCTAATAAATATAATATCATAAAATCATAATAGTACAGTCAATATTCTTTTCTCAAGGACAGGTCAGAAGTACCCTAAACAGAAGAGCATGCATGAGAAACTTGATGGGAGTGAATGAAGCAAGAGAGATGTCAGGATCGTTGCAAATGGCGTTCCGTAGTCTCTGCCTACCCCTCCGGGCAACAGGCGTGAGTCTAAGTATGTATGTATGTAATATTCTTTTGTAGTATCAGTATTTTACCAGACGTAAGTCTTCAGGAGACTCTGTGGACTTACAGCGGTAATTAATTATTTAATCAGTCCCCTAATATTATATCAATTTGTATGTAGAGCCATTGGGGGAGGCCTATTTCTTGCAGTGGACGTCTCTAGGCTGAGATGAGAAAGTCCCCTGGTGCATTAGTGTTTCATGAATGAGTTAGTTATACTGTATGTATGTCTGCTGTGGGTAAAACTGCAGAACTACGTAACCGCAATAGGTACTCTTGACGCAATGGGATGAACTGTATTGAAATTTTACGCCCAGCGCGTGACGCAATCTATTAAGGAATTCCTAAACCCTGTTATTTGTAAACAATTATATTTGTGTCATTGAAACTATTGTGTAATAGTGTATGAATGAATTAAACCTATTTATGACTACTATCACCTCGGAAGACGAGCAATTACGTGTCACTATACATTGTACATTTTAGCATTATCTTGTTTCAAAATTAGCGATTTCTTAACAAAATTTCAACCCATTTTTCTTGCCCTTGGGATGGGTTTTTAAATATTTTCTATAGTGGGCTATGTTGTAAAAAGAACCCACAGTCCCAATATTATATTTCTAGCTCCAATAACTTGGGCTTTGCTATGATATATCAGCCATATGTGATAGTATACATAGGTATGATGGTGATGACTCTAAAATGTCAGGGTTAGACTACGATGGAGCAACGAGCCGCCTCAGTATTTTATAATTATACTAGAGGACGCCAGCAGCTACGCCTGCATTTTTTTTAAATTTACCCGTTTTGGCCGATCCCGTGGGAATTTCGGGTAATCCCTTCTTAGTGCGCCCCTACGGTCCCCAAGGAACATACATGCCAAATTTCAGCTTCCTGCGCCCAATAGTTTCGGCTGTAGCGTGTCTGTCAGTCAGTCAGTAACGCAAGGATTTTATATATTAAGAAGATGACAAATCGCTAGAAGCCGATGTCCATCCATAGAATGCAATGGCTAATTGACTGATACTTTACTTACATGCTAACTGTGGCTTATATCCTCATGATAAAACACGTGATCCGGCGCAGTCAAATGTTGCCAGACGAATAAATTGTTTTGAAAACAATGTAATATTTTTTTTGCTTATAAGAATTTAAATTAGCGTGAGAATTTTATCACAATGAATTCTTACAATAACTGTAAATATGAATAAGAAAGAACTCGAGAACAGATGCATTCTTAGTCAGTAGTGAGGTTTATATAACCAGCGACCTGTCTTAGCGTCATACAAGTTGTATAATGTATAATCTACTCAAAACTTTGACAATCTATACACCTAAATCAGCGTCATGAATCACTCGGTCTATTAGAGAAAACTGCATGACAATTCGTTCAGTAATTTTTAAGTTTGTCGCGGACAGGTCAGCGGACAGATGCGGCAGGAGACTTTATTTTATAATATGTAATCGGAAAGGCTCTAGTGTTTCGTGCGACGGTTGCTTTGGTCGCAGCAGTTCACTGATTTTCCCCGTGTGTCTGTGTGAGTGCGTGTATCGAGTTTCACGCGATAGCTGAATATGTGTGTGTGGCAGCGGCAGACTCGGTGGCAACGCGCGCGCGCACTAAACCCGCGATCTAGAGTCTTTGAATTTCGAAAAAGAATGTCAGATAAAATTAATGATGTCTCGTTCGTTTTCAGGCAACACTTTATAAAACGAAATATTTATGGTAAAAGAGCGTGATTACGATGAGAACTTAGCTTTGACAAATTATAAAGAGAAGTGTCTTCGGAAATGATGAAGCGTTATTATTGTAATTATCCTTAGATAATTACAATAATAACGCTTCATCATTTCCGATTATATATGCTATTCCGAGCTATTACCAGACCTCAGTCTGGTAATAGCTAGGTAATCATCATAGCGATAGCTCAATGAAAAATTTATAAACGTAACGCGGTCAGTGGAACTGTCCCACTAGATTTTAAATACGAAGGGTACAGTTTAAATAAAGCTATATATTATATATACACAATATAACGCGGGTTTACACTTGGTCTGTGTGAGTGGTGTGCTAAGGCGAGGACACACCGAGACACGTTGACGCCTTCTACGGCGCGCGCTCGCATGCAACAAAATGTACGACGCTGTTGCAACAGACCTATACGACGATGTAATTCAACGATGATCGCGCAACTTTTACTCGATAATGCTTAGCTTTTTTAATTATCGTGTTCATTTTATCGTAATTTACCTCCTTTCTCTACTTTTTTAAACAGCCAAAAATCCCGCGGAATTTGGATTTCGAATACATCTCTGTAGTCCTTTGAACTTTCGAGAGTTTTCTATGAAGACATAAACATTGAATTTAACTGTAGAGACGGCACATAATTCTTGAAGCTAACTACGATACATGTTTGATATAGCGAATTTAACTGAGCTCTATACCGACGATAAACATTCATTGAATGAGCCAACAAGTTTAATAAAGAGCCATATTACCAACATATTAATAAAGCATTTAAGTAAACAATTTTAGTGTGTTTTTTGTGTATAGTTTCTAAAGACACCATCTTATTTCCCGTACCTGAGCTAATTACTCACTCAAGATGTTGAAATGTGAAAATATTCATAACTCCCAGAGATCAGATAGCGTTCGACAGTATTTATCGGTCTCAAGGAAAACTACACACCGATCTAATTAAAGATATTACCACTACCTTTCACTAAGCCTTCATATTAATTGCTCGCAATTATCGTTTACGCAGGATTCTTTATCTATAAGTAAAGGTATGATACAGAAAAATGTTATAAGAACTACATATTAGTTATTTAGTTTATAAAAGGAGAGCAGCAATAGTTTGATGAGGAAACTGATGACTCGATCTTTCGTCTCTGTCTCTTCAATCAAGAGGACAGGGAAAGAAAAACACTGCCAGCTATATTATAACTTTTCAAAAAAAATTTGCCTCTAGTATCCGTATAGCCAACATTTTCAAAGCATATGGCAAAGACATTTCAAAATCTGGAGCTCTTCATAGAAACTTTACCTATAAGATAAAAATATTTATAAGATCCTTTATGGTAGCCTGGGTCACCCTCTAGACTACCACTACTACGTCATCAACTGTCCTAATCCACGTTTCTGACTCCAGTAGTTTAGGCTCTATGGTGATATGTCAGAAGGGACATATCCTTTAAAATAGATGTTATTCTAGCATTATTGCTGCGCATATTTATAGACTATAGTATAGTTTATTAAGTACATTGGTATCTGTCGCCAGAACATTGAAATAGATGAAATATCACTTGAAAGTTGGCTCGAGTGACGAGAAAGTTATCATCGGGAACATTTTGATAATTCTATTTTCATTATATTATGATTCTCAGATTATTAACGATTTGTGCCTTAGCGTGTGTTTTATAAGACTCGATAAGATACGTAAAACGTCAGTATTTGAACATCGTCAGCCCTAAGTATATAAACTGAGCCATGGGCCTCTTTTCTATATGCGAAGAGTTACGCCATATTGCCCAAGTGCGGATAAGCAGACTTCGCATGTCTCTTCACAAGAACACATGCAGGTATCCTCACGAAGCTTTCCTTCCCTGTACTCGTATTAAAGGTGCCATAGCAAATAACTTATCCTGCTTATATAAGTTTGACACTACAAGAACAACGGATTTCCTATTTGTCAGGAGTGCGAATATTGGTCTTATTTAAGTACGTTTTCCTAGACATGTCGGAGGTGAGAGCTATTTGTGGTTTGTCAATCAACTGCTTCGTTGCTCTTCAAATTATTACTGACATTTTTTAACAGAAATATAACAGAGGCATCTAGAAGGACCGGTTATCCTACTAATATTATAAATGTGAAAGTTTGTGAAGATGTATGTATGGATGTTTGTTACTCTTTCACGCAAAAACTACTGAACGGATTTGGATGAAACTTTACAGTAATATAGTTTATACATCAGAATAACACATAGGCTACAATTTAAAAAGATTTTGTATAATGTTGCCATAATATAAGGAAAAGTATCAACTAAGTCGGCGAAAAACCTGAGCTCTGAAAGCTATTAATTAGAATTTTACCCCCTTCCTGATGACAGATTGATCAGATTTTTGGTATTCACTCATATTGTCATCAAGATTCAGATAATTTAAATGATTGTAAATTCAAGATGGCCGCCGATACAAAATGGCGGATCACATATTACTTCACAACAACCTCAATATGGGTATCAAATGAAAGGGCTTGATTGGTAGAATAGAGCTCACAATGAAAAATCCAAGATGGCCGCCGCCACAAAATGGCGGATTACTTATTTTCCACAAATACTTCAATATGGGTATCAAATGAAAGGACTTGATTCGTAGAATAGAGCTCACTATAAAAAATCCAAGATGGCTGTCGCCGCAAAATGGCGGATTACTTAATTTCCACAAATACCTCAGTATGGGTATCGAATGAAAGGGCTTGATTGGTTGAATACGGCTCACTATAAAAAATCCAAGATGGCTGCCGCCACAAAATCGCGGATTACATATTTTCCACAAATAGCTCAATATTGGTATCAAATGAAAGGGTTTGATTGGTAGAATAGAGCTCACTATGAAAAATTCAAGATGGCGGGCACCAAAAAATGGCGGATTACCTATTTTCCACAAATACCTCAATATGGGTATCGAACGACAGGGCCTGATTGGTAGATAAGGGATAACTATGAAAAAAGAATGAGAAGTATCAACTAACAACAAAACTAAACATTGAAAATAAAATTAACACATTAATAAAAAATGTTTTGGGCGTAGCGTATCCAGAGTAGGTAAACATTATGATAGAAATTTCACTTGCCCAACGATTTTAAATGTGTCTGATCAATACCCAAGATTGATAAGAACATTAGTGCGAGCTGGTAGCTAGGACTTACCGAATTAATTTTTAGCTTAGTACATAACCTAACTACATATTTTTTATTGTAATAAAACTGTTTAATAGTATAACATAAAAAAATATTTAAATATGTTTTTTACAATGCTCATTCTAGAGTAGTTATCAATTTGTTTTCAAAATTCATAAATGTATTGCCTTCAGTATTTAATGTAGATGAACTTTGTCTTTTACAGTAAGTAGTTTGGACGAATATTTTAAAAGTTATCACGATTATATTTGACCTAAGTAAGCGCAGCGTTATGAAAAGCGCTTACTATTAATTGGCGCGCTTATGCGCAGCGGGCGTGGAGGAGCGGTCTGATTATGTACTTTGTGGTAATGCTATCAGTTTTTATTTTTGCTGTTGTTCTATTCAGTAGGTATCATCTATATCTCCATAACTTCAATAATAGACCTACACAATGAAAACAAAAATAATTTTAAGTACTCTCTGTTTATATGTATGCTACACGGCTAATGTGCAGATCCGTTTGTGATGGAATTTGATATGGATAGTCTGAAACCTGGGGAAGTACAAAGGCTACTCTTTATTTAAAATTCATGCGGGCGAAGCCGCGGGCAAAAGCTAGTTAGATAATAATTTTGTAGTTACTGTACTTATATCAAAAATGTTTTGATTGTTTCATAGACACCAAAGGATATTTAATGGCATCAAATGATTAGTAAGAGTGCTAAAATTCGGCTGGCCAACTTGACAGGCTTTGACTCTCAACTAGTCAAAGATAAGTAGACCAAGATTTGCAAAACTACAGAACCGCCATCTCATAAAATTTTGCGAAAGCCACAAATGTCTACATACATTCAAAAACCAATTTAAATCCGATGATATTTCGGTTTCTTAACGAAATGAAATTTACCAAGAAGGAATAAAAACATAAATAAATATATTATAGTTAACAAGATCTGGTTTGTAATATAAGTAGCAAGTTGAGCGAGACTCGGCGGCGACTGTTGCTGTTACGAGTTTGGCCGAGTGTAGCCGAGCTTACCCGAGGATAAGTTTATGAAAATCGCAGCTATCAACGGTTCTTTGATTTATAAAATTGCCTACATCTGGTCAAGTGATGCCGTTGAGAAAGTCTCGGTACATCTGGATTGAATTTTGTATAAGAACCACATTTATAAACTTAAGTTCGTACTTATTCAAATGTACTTGGAGATAAAAATCTGTTTCTATAGAAGATTTACTTAATTAGTTTCCTATTCAGATAGTATTTTAATTATGATCGTACGAAGTAACGGTTCTTTTTTAAACTTAATCCATTTTAGGTTCTAATTCACTGATTATTTTTTGTTTATGACTTTTGATTTATGCTTTACCAGATCATTGGTATCATCCAGGTGTCTGCACTGTATTGTTGAAAGACTGTATGTGTCTGTTAACGGAGTTCTAAAACGTACCTACCTACTTTTCGACTTTTAATTATTTTACAACCAATAACCCAGAAATCTTAAGGTTTTGTTTGCGCTAGTAGAAGGAAATCACAAAAAAATTAAAAGTTTTTGAATCACCACTTAAAATAAGACTGTTTTCATAGATACGAACAGTCCCTTTTTAATTCCGTTAGAGTAAAATCTAGATAACTATAGAGCGGTTGGATAGGTCAAGTGTCACCAGTAATGTCTGCGCACTTGTTTCCGAGTACTCCGCCGACGGTGTTGGCTTACAAATGTTAAGCGTGTGACTTTGTCGTGCGACTTGATGCGTTATACGTACGTGAACACGTCGATGTACAGCTAAGTACGGCGGTATTAACTGCACAATGAAGGTATGCAAGTTGGAGCGGGAATGCGATGTTTTTGGAAATGGAATTCGAGACCGAAGTCTAGCATGAGAAGGGCCATTCGGAAACTTTAGGCTTATACGATTTTTGGTGAAAAGGTTGAATTACCTAAATCCGTTCTACAGTATACCTTTAGCGATTCAAGGACCACACGAAATAGTTCAATTTGCGCTATATAATATACTTAATAGTTAACGTAGAGTCAATTATTATAAGCGGGTGTCATTTGGACCAAGGGAGCCTATTATAAAGGGTCAAATTTTATTATATTCTATGACGGCACAATCTAAAACACTATTCGATAAGATACTAGTACTCAAAAAGATATAAATGTCGCGACATCTTACCTGAAAGAGCAGTTGGTCCCAAACGATATTTGATATTAAAAAAAAACATCGTCTTTATGGTCAAATTAACGTCAAATTTATGGTCA